>OZ026842.1:30308317-31515554 GCA_964023205.1 Lutraria lutraria | reverse complement strand
TGATTATCGTAGGATTAAGGCCTTAATATCAATAAAAGCTTCTATTTATTCGAATAGATACCCTTTGGGTGTAACAAGTTATGCAAAAAATAGATAAAATATTACAAATCGCGATCTGGTGGATACATTTTTGTATTGGTTTGTATTTTTCAGAAAATAATGTAATCAATCTAATCAGCTGACAAAACTGAAAAAAAACAATTTCCTAACTGTTCATACATCATCAGGAGGGTGCATCACCCACACCGACGTTAACGACATTGGCGCCACCTAGTGAGCGATATGCTCAATGGATGAACATAGCGATAGTACCATCATATCATAAATGATTGCACGGATTTCCCGATAAGTTCTCGAATATATGACACATTTCAATGTTGATCTTTTCTTAATCATGCTGTCTGTTTTATAACAAGATAAAGTTCATTTCGAATTTCTCACATGTTTTATAATATAGCTATACCATTGCCGACATGATGAGAACCCAGAAAGAAAAACAAGACGAAATCAAAACGTTTTATCTCTAATATTGTATTCAAAAATGCATCAGATAGTTTTACGTATGGTATTAATAATGTTTAGATCGATTGTTGTCTATTTTTGTCGGATAGAATGATAAATCAATCGCCGCTTATTCATACAAAACTTTTCTGTCATCAAAATCCAATAGATCGGACACCTAAATCTGTTATGAAATAAATCCGTCAAAAAATCCGCCCGTAAATCATTTTCATAGATTATGACACCTGTCAGAAAAGTCAGCATTTGGCTTAGTTTCGAAAATTGCGCCAAAATTTACGTCAACACCAATGTCATCATAAATAAGCACCATCACAGCATGACAATAATACTATAAATATGGTGTTTGTGGTAAACCAATCATTTATCAATTCCGCCAAGATGATATTTTAATAAACCCGAGGAAAATGCCCACATGGGTTCCATTTCGAAAATTAAATCGATAATTATACGAAACTAAACCAATCATGACTCGCGCCCAATTAGCCACATAAACCGAGTTAATTATGACAAAATTCGTCGCGGTATGAATGCCTTTATTGTCGAAATATTGCAATAAACATCTACTTTGTCATGTCCGACCAATGATATCTGACAGGCCATGCTGGAAGCATTTGGAAGACACTTGTTAATATCCATACTGAAATTCAATTAAAATTGCATTATGGGTACTTTGTCTAGAAAACCGAATCTCATAATTCCACTACATGCAGTCGTCCATTACTAATATTGTTTGATAATATTCACATAGACCTCACTGTGTGTTAATGGTATTATCAAATATTAAGTGTTAAATATCATTTTTCAATAACCGCTGGAGTGTTTTTTTCTTCTTCAAATGTTCATTTCTCGTTTGAAAAGAACAATAAAACTATTTAGAAAATGAATAAACGATATACTCGTAATTGATATTAGCAAGATAAATACAGTTGACAGTAATAATGAGAAATTATAACATGAAACAATATCAATTATAACAAAGACGATATGAAGATAATGATGACATACATTGTAATTGTATTAGAATTATAGAATAGAACAGAACATTTAATGGCGATTTGTGCAAAGCACATTGTCAAAACATTAAACTTATTCATTTCTTCTTAGTTACACTGGTTTTTATAATGTATTATTTGTGTATTCACTATTCAATGTGTCTTAATCATCTTACTTGTATCCATATTATTCTTAGCATTCAATGTATGTGTGCTTGTACTAATTTTTGTCATTGTTTAATCTTTCAATGTAATCAACGCTACATTGTATACTTGAAGACGTTTGCTACAGTTCGCTACATTTTTTATATAGACATATAGGCAAAATGAAAACTGAATAATATGTTTTGTATATACTTTGCATGATCATAGCATATGATAACAGAAACATTTTAAGCCAAAAAATGGGGGGTCACTGATCTCGTTGTTGAGTTATCTGCCCTTGAATTTGAATTTTTGAATATTTTAGGTTATTTTAAGGGCAGAAAATAATGATAAAGTAATAGTAAGATTAATTATGTATTATACTTGATTTCTTTTCTAAACAATTTAGCAGCACCATCATCTTAGCATAACAGCGGTAGCAGCAACAACACGAACAGCAACAACAACAACAACAACAAGAACACTAATACCAACAACATGATCTTATAATACAACAACAGCCGCAACAACAGAAAACAATAATGATGACGACGATGGAAATGATAATGATGAAGAAATCAATAATTATAGTAATAAGATAGTATGAAACATAATTAAAATAACAACTACTACTCGGACTAAGAGCACTATTCATAGTGCTAGAAAACAAATTGACGCTAATCGATAATAAACCATCATTAATTGCACAATTATTTCACTGCCAAGGGGTAGAAGTAAACAATAACTCCCTCATACAGACAAGTGGTATGAGGATTAGTCGCCTTTCTGTCATGATTAGCAATGGCTTTCACATTAATACTAGTCAAGTGAATACATTGTTGGGTGATAAAATCAAGGTAATTAATCCAAAAGCCAGATGATTCAAATTCTCCGCTGTTAATTTGTATCAGATAATTATTCAATTTATTGAAGGTGATCGCAATATGAGTATTTGTGGAATGTGTTTTAAATCAATTTATTAGAGATTTTATTAATTTAAACATATGTATTTGACAAGAATTACAAACTTGTATCAATACATACAACACAATAGAAGTTATTGGTCGGACGACAAGAAATGTGCTTATGTAAATTCCTTTCAATGGTGTAGTTTCAAATCAATACAATAATAAGACAGCCATGCCTTGTATATGTATAAATTTAATTCGATCTTGATGTTACAATTAATTTTTATTTGCTTTAGATGAGCTTAAAATTAATATTTCTTAACTATCTAACCGTAGAGTCGGAGAAAATGAGCATCCATAATTTTAATTCAATGCTTCTACATGTTTCATGTTTGCAAATAAAATAATAAATATTTAGACAGTAAATTTATTTCAGTTCAATTTGTGACATGTTCTATATAAAATAGTTTCTGTATTTTATTGGGGATATACTTTCTAGAATTATGTAGCTGCGATTGACCGCGAACTCACATCCCCATTAATATACACGCCGAAATTGTAGTCAAACTGTCGGAGATTAACCGATATACGAAGTTGTGCTCCTTATAAAAACATTTTTTTGCATGTTTCAAAACTCAGAAATTAACTTTTTTGTTGCAATAACCATTCAGTAAAAACATGAAAATTGACCCCCCACCCCAACCCCAAAAAGAAACAAGTTCATGTATGAATTTATAAATATGAATCACAAATAAACAAAAATAGTAACTGTAGAATAGGTGATTAACAATTCACAGTGTCAAGGAAATTTGTCTTAAAGTCTGGCATTTTTCACGGTAGCATTACAGCGTGGTGTTGTCTTTGAGCGCTAACAGTTTATAACACACAACTTAGAATGTTTTCACAACATAATAAATCCAAGTATAAACTCCCAATTTCCTTCGAACGACTTTATTGCATGAGATGTGTAATCGATGTGAATAAAACTGTCAAAACGAATTAAGTAAAATCTTTATCAACATCACTTGATACCTAAATAAATATGAAAAGTTAAGCCTTAGACATACCCGTTACAATAAACATGCTAGATGCTGATTTCGACACTGCGATAACAGAAAGTGTAAACACTATGTTTGAAAGGTGTCAAAGCATGCTCGAAGCCGGGAAGCATCAGTAACTAAGAAGGTAGGCAGTAACAAGACGCGGTTTTTTGATTTCCTAGCATTTAGAAATCAGTATCAACATACTGCAACGCAATCCCTAGGCATGTCGTATGGCAATAATGAATTGTTTACATTCATAACAAAATATTAATTTGACAGTTATCACAAATCGACCGTAAGCTGTATTTAGCATTTGAGAACGTCTATGAATGCTGAGAATTCCGAGTGTTAAAGTCTTGTTCCCGGCTTTATACAATCGTGGTTGGTACCACTCTTAGGACGCATTACTCATCGGTATTTCATTTTGTAGCCAGGAACCAATTATTCATGTTACTCATTATTATGGTGTTACATGTACTCGAAAAGTTAAGTGCATACACTTATTAAGACACTAGTGCATTTTGTGTTATGGTACAAAACTTTACAGAGAAAATAATAAATAGCATCTCTAAGAAATTGAGCAATTATTTATTTTTCCTATTTATCGGTGTTACGGTAATTAACAGAATGGTAAAACAGCGGAGAAGTTCGTTCCTAGTACATGTCAATCTGATCAAAGAATATTCCTAAAAGTTCGAATGAAAAAGTATTTTGGTAACAAAATATTGTTGTTGTTTTTCTGATTTATTGGTTGAACTATTCTTTGTCTTTGATTATTCATTCTAGGGTAATGTTTGTTTGAGTTGTACGTCCTTTTTCAACAGTCAGAGTCATATGAGGTGGACAGTTCACCTATCCATCGTTCCTGGGAAGAACCAGTAATAAACTCCTATCCATCGTAAGCAACCGCCTACTCTCTCACGTAAACAGACACGGTCGGTAGCTAGACTCGAACCGACGTCCCTCTATCAGTGAGAGGTTACAGTGATTTGAAGTTTGCAGCGACCTTAATTACTCGATCACGGAGGCGGGTCTCCAGGGAGATGTATGTTGTCTATTGCATCATGAATCTCTAATAACATGGTTATATCAAGTTACGTATAACAATCAGTTTAGCACAAAAAGGCGTATTTCTAAAATGTATTCTAGTATACTATGAAGACTGTAGAAAACCATTATAGTGAATTTCTAGGGAGCTTTCTAACGTATATCACTTAGTTGTTCACTGTGTTCTAAATAATCAATGCTACTTTTTAAAAGAATCTTCATTGTTCACAGGGTGGCCTTTATTCGGAGGTGGCTGTTTACACAGGTTTGACGGAAAATTCATGTATCTGCAACCCGTTTTACATTTCAGTTGACGCAATAACAATCGTTCTCTTTGTACCACAATATAACGCGTCATGTGATCAATTAATTAATTAATTAATTAATGAGATGATTAATTGCCAGATTAACTACCGTTTGACCCTCACACGTATTTCCATTATCCATTTAGAACCGTCTTTATTAATAGTGTAATCACTTTAATAGCCGTAAATGACTAGGGCGTTCCCTTGGTGGTATCTATAAGCAGTAAATACATTATCTACTAGACTTCTGAGTAAAAGCACGGAAATTTCCATTTCTTTGAATTTTTATCGTATACATGCAGACATAAAATTATTCAGCAAATAAAGCGATACTGTGAACAGTGATGAAAAGATTGAAGCTGATAAAGCTCTCAAGAAATATAATCAAAGTAAATTTCATTGGACGTTTACGGGAACTCGCTATAGACATTTCATTGCTTTCAAGAAAGGCAGTGTGCAATTAATACTCCGTATATTCGTTATATTATCGTGCTAATCTCTTTTATTCAGCAATATCATTGCAAACATCAACTTTTGAAAAACTCGTAAAATCATATGTTATAATGGTAGTATTTTTCGCATTATTTTAACCAGCAGGTGGCGTAAGATTTACTCCACAAAAGTAATATCTTGTTTTCATAAAAGCAATAACTTGTTTTTAGACTGTGACACAATACTTTAGCTTATTGCTCTTCGCGGCAGGAAAGGAAATTAAAACCCGACTACGGGAAGTGAATAACGACTGAGTAGACCCGCAGAAACGTAACTATGGGAGGAATTATTTATTTGTTTATTTGTAGATCAGAGAAAACAGAATGAAGCCTAATCAGTCCTCATTATGGAATCGATTCACTTTGATTTGTATGTGCTTTTCCAGAAAGAATTCTGAGACAAATTCGTTGTCACGTGACATTTGCCATTTACTTTGTATAATGGCATCTTTTCACACTACCAGCGGGATCGAATATTTTATAAATTTGGAATGGCTGTTTTTTTTCTCAGGTCGTTTAGCGCTGTATCAAAAGTTTCAATGCTCTGGCGTCCACGTTTCAACAACAACAAAAAAAAAACGTTCAGGTATTCAAATAATAGTGTTCATTTTAACATTTTTTTAACCAGACTTATTCGTCAATGAATATCATGGTGATGTATAATTCTATATGTTTTTCGTTTAGTTAACTGCCCGATTACCCAGACCCTTGGCTAGATATTGTTCATCCTAAAACTGTACAAAAGGACTTTAGTCTCTGTCATATACCGTTCCCAGCAATCGTGTTGAAAATGGAAAGGTGGAAGCCAATAACTCTCACTTTGAGATTTTCCGGCAAAGTCCATTAGTGAGCCGGGTGCAAGTGAGTTACAAAAGGAACAACAAGTTCATTATGGTCTAAAATCTTGCGCTGAATTACAGAGACCGGGAACTAAATGAATCATAATTATCAATCTATTAAAACAAGTCTCAGGGTGCGTACACTAGTATTATAAATGTGTTTATTAATGGAGATATCAGCAAAGTCCAAGGTTTAAAGTGTTAATATAAGAGGTTAGTATTTATGTCATTAAATACAAATTCATCACCATAATCTTCAGTCTGGTTTCACTTTCAAGTGGTCTTAGAAAAGTCAAAGGTTCCCCTGTCCATAAAGATAAGTCTGAGGTTTTCGATAATTACCGAAGGTGCCCGAAGTCTGTACAAATCGTCTTTAATAGTTTGTGAAAATCGTGGGAAATCTTTCAGCCTGTATGTTATTAAACTGACCTTCATTTCCGGGAAGACCTGGCCGAGTGACTGTTTGTAGAAAAATTACTTTGACATTATCCATTTTGAGCGGCTGTCAATGATACAAGATCATGCTTAATGGACTTAACCTGATTCACGTGTAAATGTATCCTTTTGACATCAGCAGAATGACATTAGTGTTCGCCTATTGCCATGTTAAAAGGTATGCATGTATCACGAAATGCTTTGAATTACAGCAGCGTGTTCAAAGAATTGCAAACCCTAAAACCACGCTAATGGTGAATTATACGCGGTAAGGATATAATTAATGATGAGTATATTGATGGCATATGAGATTGAAATTAAATTCTTTATATTTGTTAAATGATTCTTACATAGAATAAAAATCATCAGATTCCTTCCTTATCGGGGTTTGAATAGCGTCGCACCAACAGCCAAAGTAGTTTGTAATTTGGTGAGTTTCATGCTTAAACGGTGGAGGAAACGTCAAGCTTACACCTTGTTACAATTATCAACCGTCTGAATGATATGAGGACAATTTCCACTCATATGAAATTTTGTCTCGGGTGGGATTTAAAGTCACATATGAGGGACTAGTGATTACAAACCAGCGATCACAGCAACTACATCATGGAGGCCTCTTTATTTACATTAGATTCCCGATATTTGATTTCTTAGTAAATTTACTAAATTGACTAAATCCAAAAAAATAAGCCCAACAGAATCAAATTATTTTAACTTTCCATCTGACTGAATGAGTAAGATTACTTAGATTAGATACCCGACTGGCCCTTTGTGAGATCACAATGATAACCCAAGTTTGTTCAAAAGTGAAACCTAAATTCTTAATTGCAATGACTTCATAATCGCTATAATAATAATCCATTAAAAGATAAATGGACTCAATCACAACAGATGTATTAGTGTGCGTGTATATAGTTAAACCCTGAAAACCGACCTCCTTCCGGACTGGATGAAGAATCCAGTTTTCTGAGAGTTCCCCTTTCCAGAAAACTTGATGAATTCCGAAAATAAAATAAGACTAGGGAATTGCGGTTTTAAGGGAGTCCAGTTTTCATGAGTTTAACTTCATACTTATCGAGACATGTGAGAAATTCATGTTTCCTGAACTTCTGTTACTTTGTGGTACTCGTACACCGACGTTTTATTGAGAAAGAAATCTTTGCAGTATACGAAAGAAATCAGAGCCGTGTATCGCGCACAATGGAATCATTCACCATGTTTACAGAAATACGAATCCATTAAAAACATCAGATATATGAGATGTGAACGAATTTATAATAACATACAGATATCATATTTACCGCATACCCCAACTGTTCACTTGACATGAATATTGAGATCGGACCGGCTTCAAGTTGTTCTTATAATAAATCGATGTGCTGTTTACCAACCTCGGGAATTCTTAACCATCCCACAAATTAGAGAACTTTCTACGACAGCAATATCAGTGACCACGGAGTCATTAAAGTCAAGCATCGCGGACCTGTTGCCGTCCGGGAAACGAGTATCATATAATCTGGCACCCGCGGGAAGCCGAACATTATTAGAAATACGACTAGCATATGATAGGTGAGTAACACTTGGGGGTCAGGCCATAATGTCCGTGATAATGAAACTAAAGTAGATTATTTGGAATAAATGGAAAGGTGAATGTCGTTTATGTTCACATTTTCATTGTAATAAAAATATCTGAATTGACTGTTAGTGAAGTGGAATCGGTTGATGTAATTAATATATAGATGTTTGATAATTGAATTGATAGCTCGGAACCTTTAATAGACAATTTAATGGTGTTTTTACCGTACACATAATATACACTGTAGGTATGTTGGTATTATATAAGCATAACCAATCCCCTTACATCTCTACGAAGAGATCTGCAGAATATTGCGCTGGTCAGAACCGCAATAGGACTTACAAGGAGCATAAAATAACGCGACATATACCATCACTCAAATAATACCTTGGAAAGCTACCCGTGCAGTTTCAAGTTACCATGTTGTCATAAATGTTGGTATACCTGATGTAGATAATTATGTTTAGTTAAATATTGACGTAAGCATCATCGTAGACACTCCAGATTGGGTAGCTCTATAATACAAAGTTGATACTACGTTTATTATCCTCTTATGAACATTCAAACTCATTATTCAACACTGATATTGTTGTTTAACAAACTAAAACAATTAGAAAGAGTCGCATTAAAACGCAGGTTGACACCACATGAATAATCGAGCGATAAAATAGACTCAGCGTACCTTGTTTTGCTTTTTGCTTTACAGAAAATGACGTCTTTTAAAAAAGTTCAAAAAAATAAATTGAAGAAACAATGTTGCTCTTACCAGAAATTGCTGTTGACGTTTGCGCCATTGACAACATTAGCCTAACGATACATCATTCCATCGTAATTATATTCTAAACCAATGATTACCGTGCTCTATCACTTTTCTAAAAGCACCTAAATGACATTGTAATAGTTTATCTCATCAAAATGCGGCATGCAATCTTTATGGTAGAGTATCGCTTGTACTGTCTTAGACGGGGATCAAAATGTCATGTATCATTTGAAATCTTAATGACTGCTGCCTATCAGAATTAATAGGAAAATAACGACACACTAATTTTGCTTCAGTTTCCCATTCAAAACTGTCTCAGCTTGATGCAGGTCTTCTACATGCTTGTAGTGTGTCTGCAAATTGTGCTAGAATATCCATTAGTTACACAAAAAACTACAATGTTTTGTTGCCAGCGTTCCGAATTGATGATAGTACATGCATACAGACATTTGTTGGTGCATTCTTACATTTTTGGATCAGAAAGTCAATTACCTCGGAGAACAATGTCTTTCTAGCCTGGCACTGTTCTATTTAGTTGTCACAAATGAACCCGCTAAACCATTCATTCCTCAAAGAAGAAACAGAATTGTTCAACATAGTCGTATTATATAAACCAAAAACACCACATCACAATTATTGTTTTTGTTTTTGTTTTGGGGGGGGGGGACTTTGGTTCAAACCACCACGTACTTTAGTGACAACCCTTACTTTGTTTTCTACACAATAAATAACTTTTCCTCTCAGATATTTGGTGCTTGCTGACCACTGTTGGGATCCTTGATCGAAATAAGTTCACAATTAGGGAGCATGTAACCCGGCTGCAATTTCTACATTAGATAATGATTTCTTGTGGTTTTCAATATATTTGGAGATTGTATCCAATATTATTTTAGATGGCACAAGCTCAGGACGCGTCCACTTTTGTATTTTCGTTCATGTTTTGGTGTTATGGCTTTGCCGAGGCTCATACTGTCCAAAGGAAGATTGAACCTACAACATAGAAATATATAACCCCTAGAAATTGGAATGAAGCATAGCCTATGGTATTAATTAATTGTCGCTGTAAAGACAATATAAACTTGGCCCTTTTGTCTTTTCCTCCTATAAAATATATGCAAATATTTCTCGGATGCGTAACGAATAAGCAATACCCATTACCTTCCAGTTAGTGTTATTATATATCTGTATACGTAAAATATGCACAAGCATGCACTAATCAGAACCATAACTCGCCGATATGTAAAGGTGCACAAAAAGTATCCCCGTCAGATGCCGCTGAATGTATTCGGCTAAAAAAACAAACATGTATTTATGAAATGTTTGATTAACTGCTTGAAACAGGTCTTGCTAAATTGTAGCCTCCGTATCTTATCGAGATATCTTATCTTTAAATACGCAATACGTTATCTCCCTCGTCTTTGGCACTTCCTTTGTAAATGTGATTTAAAGGAAAAAATAGCAATGCAATTTTTAGGATAAAACAGTCAAGTCACTGAAAGCTCGCACATACCATTTCTATCTTGGCATCAAAAAACATGTCCTCATTTTTTGGCATACGAGATTATGTTGGTTTTTCATGTTTTGTTTGCAATAAATAAAATGCGGGATTAACAGATTGCGATAAGCGTTGAACTAAATATAAGCAAATCATTATATGTAAGATTTGTTTTTTTGGTGAACATGCTTAAGAGCAAAATAAAACCACGCGTGATCTTAAAATCGGGTTCAAAAAACACATAAATATACGACCATACAAAATGGTCGGAGAAAAATGGTCGTATTACGTAATAGCAGGATTTTCGTTTGAAAAGACCATTCAACAAAGAAGGAACATAATTATGTTCCTTTAAAAGGTGCCTGTATTAGCGAGGCACATGTAGTCTTAACTTCGGGGTGGTCGTAGGGTGGGGATTTAGGTTTAGTCGCGAATAAAGGATACAATTTTATGCTAGAAAGTTGGTACATTGAGACATTCTTAAGGTGTGTGTTTGAAATAATGGCTGATTCGTAAGCTTTGTACTGGCGACTCGACTAAGCGCAGACTTGAGAGTCGGCTTGGTGGCCGTTTGGTTCCCTGTATTGATTTATCTATTTAGGTTTAACGCCGCTTTTCAACCATTTTTGCAGTTATATATGGCGCCCGGTTCAATTCCTGGACTACTAGTATATTCTAAACAGTACTTACACTTCCACTAGGAACCAGCAACTTCTCCACATGTGGAGGAAAATGGACATTGTTGTCAAATGTTCATAAAAGGGTATACTCTACCGCGGCCTCCCTGTAATGATAGACACCGTACCGTTGCGGAAGATGTAATGCGTCCTCTCCTTAATGTGACCCTTGTCTGTAGATATGATTAGATATCTTTGTGTGTTCAATTTGTACAAATAAAAGCCCAAAACAATATGACTGAGTAGAATTTTCACAAGCTGCGTGAAAACCATTTCTTCAATTAGTGAAATTCAGCACGTCACATTCAAACGTATCGTAATGAATATACTCGTATTATCGAGTCTGACAAGGGATGCTATGGAACTTTGACTAATTTGTTCAATAGACAAGATGGATTGACAACAATGTAGTCGAAAGAAAAACAACGTTGGGGAACATAAATTTATCACTAGCGCAATAATGATGTCAAATTTACCACCCGGAAATATGCGTTTTATACAAAAATATAAGATTATTCGAGCTGTGAATACGTTGGCTTATGCACAATAACAAGTATCTATTTACCACTTTATGTCATATTCCTACCAGGGGAACAATGCCTAGATTGTCTACACCCCCAATCTTATCATATATTCCTTTATTAACTTCAAAGCGGGGAACATATACGCATTATATTAATCTTCCATTTCATATTGTTTTCATTTACTCGGAGCCGGCTTTCGCATTGGTACAAATTTACTTTGCGATGTAACCCAATGACGAATACGGCAAGTGCGCGTTTCTAAGATGTTTCCAACAAAGGATTATGGGTATTCTCATGGCGCACGTGCTGTGAACGTCACGTGACGTCGCATTTTTTGTGGATTTCTGGGAGTCTCAAAAACATGGGACGCTAATATCTCGACAGTGTAGTTCATAAATCACGAAGAAAATAGATGGTTCTGTGTGTCAGTATTAATTATTTGATGAAGAAAAGATGTAATTGTCCTGAAACATACTCCTATTTCGATCATTATACATTTGTTAGCCATGCTTACATCAGCTTACACGATAATTATCGTGGTTTTTCGTCAAAATTGGAAAGAAAATAATGTCTGGAAAATGGGGTTTATGTTTCTCTATATTACTTTGTAGATATAAAAAAGGAATAAGTCTGTGTTTTGTGTGATACAGTTTCCATCTATTGGCATAATTGCTCAACAACATAGAAATCATTGTACAATTTACTGAAACAATCTAAAAGTTACCATTTGTACGATCGGAATTTCAGCTGATGTATAGTCGAGACATCGACGATTAACCAAAGCATATAAGTTTGAATCGGACAAATATCATTTTACTAAGTCACAATTTAGTCATTTAAGGCAATAACCGATATAACGGATATCAACCCGTACATATTTTGTTGATAAGTTAAAATGACTTATTTGCCCAAATATGTTTACTAAATAATTTAGGTAAATAAATGTAGATTATTCACATAGTTTCTCTAACACGATCCATTATGAACCGACTGATTAAATATAAAAGTTTAATGTTTATGATCACTATACCAAAAATACAATATCTTATGTTATTGGTAGGTCTCATAACTTTTCTTTTCAGCTTATCTGAACAAACCTTTCGAACGTTGAAGGTACGGTCCGTCCCCAAACATGTCTCTATGAGACGGCACCAAAAAATGGTCGGTTGTTTAACCATTGCTACGACTATTTTTCTGGCCTTATATAAAACCGTTTATAGCGGGTGCGTTGATTCATTATTGTGACCAGTTGTTTATTCGTATTAATATGATAACTTTCTTTCAATTGTGTAATTTTGTTTTGTTTCCAGTTGGAGAGATAAGCGTGAGCTTGGATCCAAACAACTGTTTCCGCTCCACTGTATATTTCAAGGCGTTACCCATTGAGAGATTTATTGTTATGTCTGTTTCCGTGTATTCGAATTAATTTTGAGAAGGTAGTATTTTGTTATATTCTAAATTTGTGTTTATCTGTTCAGTTTAATGTATTCCATTATTGTTGCTTTTTTGTATTCCAAGTTTGGATCCAACACACTCCGGGATCATACTGAAAAGGTGACTGCAGTAACACCATCTAAGAAACGAAGAACTCGCGCTGAAGGAAAACCAAATGTGTTTATATAAGTTATGTAATCTACTAGTATTTTAGACATGATGAATGAAGTAAAGGTGGACCAACTTCCAAAGCCATTATTGACAAATGATTTGCACTATAGGTACTCATTGGTTTGTGGGGTAAGTTAGTGCAAATGGTGTTTTTATTTGTATGATTTTTGCCAATTTTCAATTTTACCATATATAGGTTCCTCTAACGTTGACGAACAGTCCCTTTAATATGTTAAGAAAGGGTAAACCCAATTCTAATTAAAACTAAATTTACTGCACATAATTAGCCTTTCTGAAGAAGCCATTGAAACACTTTACTTAGAAAATATAATTAGGTATGTATTGGAGTTTTATGGTGCAAATTTAAAAGCATTGCGTACACTGTCGATTTTTAACAATCAGTACGTAGCTTCTCAAATTAAAGAAAATGTTGATTGCAGACCGAGTAATAATTGCTTGATAATTACAATACTAAGTAACTTATTCCAAGGAGAATTGACAGGAGAAATGATTGCGTCTTAAATGTTCCGACTTTATTTGTTTACACTAATCGTCCGATAACTGTTAAACTACAAACCGAGTCTTAATTTCGTGAATTGATCTTTTGTACGGAATATAATCTAAGATTGTTAATCATTGCGTATTACTGATTTTAATACGCTTCACACACAAAATACGAAGAATATCAAAGACTTCCTGTTACATTTGTACAGACTTTACGCTTTGTGGCATCCCCTCTCGTTTGAAATCCTATGTGTTATTTTTCTGTAAACTAATGGCTCTTTAGTTTTATTAATTCTCGGATGAACACTAGCATCGTCTTAATTGGAACGATAAAGCATATCTTTCAAAGTATCAGGCGTTTATCGTACATCTATCACATCAAAGTTTGGCCGTTATGTTCCGTAAAAACGGGTTTTAGAAGAAAACCCACCAAGGCGCCGCCATTTTGGAAATTCGTTAATTAATGTTTTGCGGTAAATGACAGGGTTTTAAGTATTTGTTATGATATTAATATTTTTGACGTGTTATCGTAAATGATATATGATGGAAATGCTTATATTAATTATATTTCATTTAAAAGGTCGGACAAGAATTAGAGAATTTCAGAATCTTGGTGAGCAACTGAGGTCTGTAATTCCAGTGAAGGCCAACAATCAAATATAGGCTTTTCGTTTTGCTAATGCATGCTATTTTTGAATAAACAAATTGTTATAATATTCTTCTTTTAGATCACTAAACTTGTTATAATTACATGTATAAGGGAGTATCATTATTGTTTCTGTTCTTTGGTGAGACGCTGGCTATAAACGAATTACCTCGTTCAGTCTGTCTTAACCTTCCTAATCTCAACCTGTCTAATCTGTCCTCCTCTCTTAACCGACCAGACAGCTGGTCCCGATTTGTTAATTATGTATTTAGCGCTGTGTAAACAATACTTGTATTCAATAAGTTTTTGACCTATTAGAGGCATCACTTAAAAATAAGGGTCGAGTTAATTTATTTTGTTTCCCATTTGTGTACTAGTTAGTATGATTCTGTGTGTGTATGCTGGATTTGGGATTGATTGTTAATGCTGTTTTTTTAGTTCCATATACGGCGGTCGCCTCACACAACCTAGACAGTATTCCTACTAGTACCAACTTACCATTCCACAACGACAACTAACCTTGACAGTATTCCTACTAGTATCAACTTACAATTCCACAACGACAACTAACCTTGACAGTATTCCTACTAGTACCAACTTACCATTCCACAACGACAACTAACCTGGACAGTATTCCTACTAGTATCAACTTACAATTCCACAACGACAACTAACCTGGACAGTATTCCTGCTAGTACCAACTTACCATTCCACAACGACAACTAACCTGGACAGTATTCCTACTAGTATCAACTTACAATTCCACAACGACAACTAACCTGGACAGTATTCCTGCTAGTACCAACTTACCATTCCACAACGACAACTAACCTGGACAGTATTCCTACTAGTATCAACTTACAATTCCACAACGACAACTAACCTGGACAGTATTCCTACTAGTACCAACTTACCATTCCACAACGACAACTAACCTTGACAGTATTCCTACTAGTACCAACTTACCATTCCACAACGACAACTAACCTTGACAGTATTCCTACTAGTATCAACTTACAATTCCACAACGACAACTAACCTGGACAGTATTCCTACTAGTACCAACTTACCATTCCACAACGACAACTAACCTTGACAGTATTCCTACTAGTACCAACTTACCATTCCACAACGACAACTAACCTTGACAGTATTCCTACTAGTACCAACTTACCATTCCACAACGACAACTAACCTTGACAGTATTCCTACTAGTACCAACTTACCATTCCACAACGACAACTAACCTGGACAGTATTCCTACTAGTATCAACTTACAATTCCACAACGACAACTAACCTGGACAGTATTCCTACTAGTATCAACTTACAATTCCACAACGACAACTAACCTTGACAGTATTCCAACTAGTACCAACTTACAATTCCACAACGACAACTAACCTTGACAGTATTCCTACTAGTACCAACTTACCATTCCACAACGACAACTAACCTGGACAGTATTCCTACTAGTACCAACTTACCATTCCACAACGACAACTAACCTGGACAGTATTCCTACTAGTACCAACTTACCATTCCACAACGACAACTAACCTGGACAGTATTCCTACTAGTACCAACTTACCATTCCACAACGACAACTAACCTGGACAGTATTCCTACTAGTACCAACTTACCATTCCACAACGACAACTAACCTGGACAGTATTCCTACTAGTACCAACTTACCATTCCACAACGACAACTAACCTTGACAGTATTCCTACTAGTACCAACTTACCATTCCACAACGACAACTAACCTTGACAGTATTCCTACTAGTACCAACTTACCATTCCACAACGACAACTAACCTGGACAGTATTCCTACTAGTACCAACTTACCATTCCACAACGACAACTAACCTGGACAGTATTCCTACTAGTACCAACTTACCATTCCACAACGACAACTAACCTGGACAGTATTCCTACTAGTACCAACTTACCATTCCACAACGACAACTAACCTGGACAGTATTCCTACTAGTACCAACTTACCATTCCACAACGACAACTAACCTGGACAGTATTCCTACTAGTACCAACTTACCATTCCACAACGACAACTAACCTGGACAGTATTCCTACTAGTACCAACTTACCATTCCACAACGACAACTAACCTGGACAGTATTCCAACTAGTACCAACTTACCATTCCACAACGACAACTAACCTGGACAGTATTCCTACTAGTACCAACTTACCATTCCACAACGACAACTAACCTGGACAGTATTCCTACTAGTACCAACTTACCATTCCACAACGACAACTAATCTGGACAGTATTCCTACTAGTACCAACTTACCATTCCACAACGACAACTAACCTGGACAGTATTCCTACTAGTACCAACTTACCATTCCACAACGACAACTAACCTGGACAGTATTCCTACTAGTACCAACTTACCATTCCACAACGACAACTAATCTGGACAGTATTCCTACTAGTACCAACTTACCATTCCACAACGACAACTAACCTGGACAGTATTCCTACTAGTACCAACTTACCATTCCACAACGACAACTAACCTGGACAGTATTCCTACTAGTACCAACTTACCATTCCACAACGACAACTAACCTGGACAGTATTCCTACTAGTACCAACTTACCATTCCACAACGACAACTAACCTGGACAGTATTCCTACTAGTACCAACTTACCATTCCACAACGACAACTTCTCAACATACGAAGGACAAATCAACATTTTAATCAAAATTACACAGAAGGCTATGATTTGTCGCGACGGGATTCGAACTCCAATTGCTGGGTTACAGGTGGAGCGCACTAACCACTGGACCTTGGCCACAAGGGATGTTTTTTGTTATAGTGTTGACTTTGAGATGATAAAATTTTTATACGTGGTTATTTCTATGAGTTATTTTCTTATATCTATCATCCACGACAATTAATTAGTTTTGCTCAATCGAAAATCTTCATTTCTGAAATTAATATGTACATAATTTCAAACTACAAACTTTAGGCTGAAAAGAATGTTTGTTTCTGATTACAAGTCCATTGATTAGGTAGGTCGGGGTCTTTTTGCTCTTAGAAGCGTGTAGAAAGGTAAAAGAGTGAATGTACCTTTCCTCGTGCCTGATAACAAGGTTAGGGTAGCGGGGAATAACTAGAATCCGTCGGACCAGAAACAAATAGCTTTTCAGCTTTTTTTCACGCACAATTTTTATTTGTTACGTTTTACTTTTAGCCAAAATGATATACCGGTCCAATGGCTGTATCATTAATTGTTTTACACAACAATGAAACTAACGAACACTTGACGGTTGTAGCAGGTGCCCCCTACAACAGTTACATTATGTGATATGGTTAGCTCAGCTGCTTATTTCTATGTATTTGATAAAAGTTTACCGCGACATAAAATAATAAAACAACCGTACAATTCTTTCATAACAAGCAAAACGGACACATGTTTGTTGGTCAGGTGTCGAGCAGACGCACGCATGATCAGTTTGTGACCTTCAGACGCTTGCTTCTTTTGTTTCAAATGGCAATAAGCTTAACAAACACGTGTGAGTTATGCAATACCACAGAACTTAAAAGAAACCATGTATTTCATCTTCTGAAGTTCTGTATTTAAATTACATAGATATGATAAAGACTAAAAGACATTTGCAATATCAGATATACGCTTTTATCGGGCGTTATCGCGCGTCTCTATGATCATGATCACGGACACATGCGCAGAAATTGCATCTGTACAAATAGTTTACAACTGCATGTATTTTTTTCGTCTCTGTGAGAGCCAAGACGAAAAAAACTCGAATAAAAATGTATATCAATGCTTCATTTATTGTTTCGTTACATGAGCGTTTTTATGAAGTTCATATTCAAATGATTCCTGTTTCTATGTATATTTCTTGTTATTTTTTTACAATTTTATTATACCTGTTTAACCATATATATATATATATATATATATATATTGTATTGTAAATGGACAAAGACATTTTTTTTTGGTTATGCCAAATATATTGTATGTAGTTATGTAGTTTTTTACGTATATACATGTCCTTATATTTAAAGAAATAGTTTAAATATGGTCATATGGTAGTTTTGTATCTCGCTAAGCAATGAATATCTTTGAACCATAAACGATAAAACGATGAAGAACAATCGATGAATTGAGAGGTTGTACTGTACTTGCTCATATCGTCGTCTGAAAATAATAATGAGCTAACTCCAGTTTTACCATTTTGCGAAAAAGGCCAACAAACATTCAAAGTCAATTGAAAAACATGGCGCAAAATGTGATTGAAAAAAACTGTTCAACGATATTTCAAGTTGCCTGTAACACCAGCTCAGCATTATAAATGATTTTGTGACCCGAATGTGGTCTGAATATTGGGATTGTACTGTAAAGTTCTCAATTGTTTATGTTTGTATCTGTTCGTATTGTGATCAATGTCTCTTTATTTCCAGATGTAATGACCCTTGTGTGTTTTTATCGTCAGTAATATAGATACCATAGCGGTGTTTTAGTGCTATCGTTTGCTATCGTGATCATCAAACGCTTGCAAATGCTCTGAAATACTCCTTGAAGAGTTTGATGATGAGGAACTGATAGCGCCATCTATCAACGGTGCTCTCGGCAGGTGCCTTTTTAGATCTCTTTTTTATAAAAGATTTTGTTTTTAAAATCATTGATGTTGCGAGAAAATGACTCCTAAGGAAGGGAACTCAAGAAAAGGGTCCACGTGTATGCACCTCAAAGGGTCGATAAATAAGGAATTATACTACGAGTATTTGTTATCAATACACATAAACGTTCGTTGCCTAATTTATCCCACTTGACAATAAATAAGCGTTGCACCTGATTTGAGTAGAATGAAATATTATTTTGTTTCAACAAATTTCAGCTTGTCACTCTTGATAAATTTTTTATCAATTTATCGAGTTCTCAATGGCTTACAGATGTCTTGTTGAGTTATCATTAAGTTAGAACAAACCATCAAACCCCTGTGGGTCCTTTTTAGACGTCTTTAAGGGCTGTTAACAGATTAAGGGGTCATTAAAGACCATCATCAGAGCGATGATCTACTGATAAGCCTATTAGGCTTACTGCTGATGAAGATGTAGTCGGATTAACAGACGAGTTTTATTATACACCATTATGACTATCAAACTTATTTTACAATATTTATTACATTTTATTTTCTCGTGTTGTTAATACTCTTTTTGTTTATGATAAGCATTGCTGTATTACATATAAATTCTGTAGACTTTTATATTCCATTGGATGGAGACAAATACATATTTACAAAGATACAAACAAACATAAACAAACAAAACATGTATATATATATATAGATATAGTTATATTCTCTTATTACTATTATTCATGTATATGTAGTCTAAATAAATTATTTATTTTCATCATATTTTAAGTGCTTTATTTCTGTTTATTTTCATATGGAAATACTATGCATATTTTTCATCTAATTGAAGAAAAAAACACACACGTAGAGTTAAGTGTTGAATTTAACAAAATTTCGGATGCATTGATATAATTTTACGGCTTACTTTGTATACTGGACGTAATTTTCAGTCAAATACGTCACACATTATTAATTTTCTTTTATTTTATTTTTGCTAAAAAACGATGCTGAAAACTTGTAATAAAAACTAACAAATTAGTGTGGTATTTAATCAATTAAGAAACATGTAAACCAAAAAAAAGTAATTTTACGAAAATTTAAAAAATTGATTATGATACATTATATCTATCCGCTAAACACTTGATTCTGTCGGCACCTGATATTACAAGCGTCCTCGTGCCCTCCATATCTTCACAGCTTGTACAATGCATATCCCACTGTTTTACTGATACGGTTTTGAAATTTCACCTGGCTATCTACAAATTTATTTTTGGACAGTCAATAAGTTATCTAAAATAATAAAGTGATTGACATACTCAAGAGATTATACTTTAAGTTTTCATATGATTTATATTGTAAGAATGCAAGCAACCACGTGGGAGTCCTGCGTTCATTACGAAGTATGATAACAGAGGAAAATATATGTGGACCATAATTCACACCTGGTGCTCATGAAGACCTTACTGAGCCTTGAAGTCATCTATACCAAAACATTACTATATAAACCTGACCTTAAGACGTGATGTTTGTCAAATAACTTGATTTTTTTTATCAAAATCGAAACAAAAAATGACATATCATGATGGAAGTTTTGTGGCGTTGTTTTTATTTCCAAGAAGTTTATTTCCGAGTCACAGCCGTAAGAAATTTAAACGCTGCATTAATTGTATTTAAATTACAATTATATTATGAATTTACCATTGGTGTATTCTACATGTACAGGGTTTTAATTAGACGTCAAAATTTGAAGGGTTTACTATATTTGTATGATAATATGACCTATGGCTGATAATAATTTAAAGAATCAACAACATTTCTTACTATTGTAATAGCAAGTTTGACCCTTTGATGAAAATTCTCTAAATTCAGAGGCATTGATTTACTAATTTCAAGAGTCAAAACACGATTTTAAGAGTCAAATCAGATATATAAATGTCTCTGGTCAAAGGAAAGCCCTGCACATGGGCTATGATTATTAATGGATTTTTTACTTGCGGTAATTATTGCTAAAACAGATTGAAGTTTGCATGTTCGTCCACATAATTATTTAAACTGTATATAACCTGTAAATCTCTTAAACATAATTATGAAGTTATTGTCACTTGAAATCAAATTCCGTGATGGTATATAAATATTAGCAACCAAGGGAACTAACTCGTCCTTAAAGTCAGTGATATTGATCACTTGGACGCTGGCGAAACACGTGCAAGCAAGTCCAGTTTATTCAGTCGATAGAGCGTAGGACTTTGGTAGAAAGATATAAGGTTGGGCGAGACACATATTTACCGGTAAAAACATAATTTAAGAATTTAAATGAATTTTCTCTCAATTTTGATTAATTCCACTAAATTTGGTGCCAGACCCGTCTCCGTGGTCGAGTGGTTAAGGTCGCAGACTTCAAATCACTGTAACCGTCCACAGTATATACCTATATTTCTAGTGTTTACTCGTGATACAGTTTGTATGATGAATGTAAATTATTTGTCAATTATGTTGTCACCCATACTGAAAAGATTTTCTTCTTGCCGGGCGCCTAAAACCACTAGATGGCTGCTAGACTTTGATTTACCGCTCCGAAGGTGGGCGCCCTAACTACTCGGCTAAGGTTGGTAAACAACTTTATAACTAAAGAGCTTGTAATTCATTTAGACCAATATTCTTTACAATATTGAATTGGCTTTTTATCATATTTAATATCGTGTTTCGTCTTTAAATGTCTTCGAATGTTATCGACCATTTTATTGACGCTGAGCTTTCGTGTAAATGGAACGGAACAACCTTGCGTTGATTTTTCACCTATACGCCGTTTTCAACGATATTTCCGCTGAGTAAGGCGGATGGCTCACCTACCTAGTTTTCGCGGACTGTATTCTAACCAGTAATAACTTACCCTTTCATAAGGAGCCGGTAGCTTCTGCACATACGGTGCATGTTCCTATTGCCAGAATAATATACTTACTTGTGAACAAAAACTTCTATCCCGGTTGTCGGGACCAGCTCTGCTTAGCCTAGTTTTCAGCAGACGCAACTTCCTATTATTATTTCAACTGATATAGTTACAAGGAAAACACTCGAATATGATGTGGCAGTGGCTATGTTATTTTTTCAGAAGCAATCAGATTTTGAACCAAACGTTTAGACTGATAACAGTTTTCTTTTCATAGATAATTAGCGTCTCGAATAACCACAGCCCTTAGAATGTAAGATAAAATCTCCAAATACCAGGTCACATGGCTAATTGGACACCATTAGCTGGTAGTTAGTGGACGCTTGTCTGTTGCATCAATATCATGAACTTGCAAGCTTTCGGACGACTACAGTGCAAGTGTAATCAACGGATCTCCGGCGCCATATTCGGCTAATAATGAAATTTGTACATTTTTCATTCTAACCACTCGCGAAGGGAATCCTAACAACCGATGATACATACATACATGTTATACAATAAATGTATTATACGAAATGTCATTTATCCAATAGAATGATTAAACGAAATGACACATCGCTTTTGATACAAAACAATACACTTACATATATATCTTATTTCATTTTACCCAATCTTCGTTTGTTATCACCAAAAACCTATACATATTTGTATGTATAGGTCTTTGTTATCACCGCTTGCCATTTTTTTGTATCGTGTCTGGGTATGGTTCAGAAAACACTTTCGAACGGTATAAACATATTTGCAGTATTGTCCATAAGTTGATATATTCCAGTAAATACAGTCTACGAAACTCATTCTGTACTATATACTCCGAATGCAAAATACTTAGGCTACTAAAAATGTCTGGTATACGGTACTTGACCAAAGATATAGGGTAAGTCGCAAATTGTTTTGTTCATTTATTTTACTTTACATACATTTCGTACCATGGAGGTAAATTCCGTCCCAAAAAATAGTTTCGCTTTGTATTTTACGGTTCGCCAAACTCGTCACAAAAATAGGGGTCAGTCTGGTAACCGAAAGTGTGACAAGGTTACAAATAGGAACAGTTGTTACAATATTATACCCGCCATATTTAATTAGTACTGCTTTGTTAGCACACGTTGTGAAAATCATGTTTAACTTAAATGTTATAAAGTTCACCTCTGTTTTTTGTACATTGTATATACAGTCAAACCTGTGTTAGCGCCCACCTCTGAATAAAGGCCATCCTGTGAATAAAGGCAATTCTTTAAAAATCGTCATTGATTATTCAGAACAAAATGACCTCCGAATAAAGGCCAGCTGTCAATAAAGGTAATACTCTGTCTTTCCATAGGATCGCCTTTGTTCACATGTCCTACTGTATTGTTTGCAGACATTGGAGACATTAGGATGGCCTTCTATTTGGAATACATTCCTTTTAATGATGAATTCTTCAGCAACTTCACGGCACAACCTTCTTTAAATTTCAATCCCCAGCATAATATTACAACTCGTAACTTTTCGACAAAACTCAAAGGCAAAGACAAATGCCTTAATGCTTTATAATATCTCATAAAATTGTTTCTAGCAAATATCAGAATTGTTCATGTGACAGCGAATGACATCTCAAAGTCTGAGACCTTTCAATTTACGACAAACAAACGTGTTTATACGATTCAAATTATGTTGTCTTCCTAATAAACGTTAACAGCGTTACTGACAGTAATTTCGCAAAGCAAATGAGACGTTCCTAATATGAAATAGCACGTATTTCATGTCATTACGGCGAAAATTTCCTCGTATATTAGATTTGTTAACTCAAAATAATAAAATGAAATGCGGCGGCCTCATTTAGAGTAACTGTCCGGAAATGACGTCTTAACAGTACCGGAAGTCGGCGTTCGTCTTGTCATTTACCTTAATGCATCTTAATTATATGGACTTCTGGATGAAAACCAACAAAAGACATGATTGGAAATATCGCCTGACAACCGTAGCGTTTAACCAGTCATGGTTACGGCGGAGTGTGATTAAATGCTGGGTATATTTTTACTGTCGCACCGGGTAGCACGCGTGCTCGGAAGACCACATATTGTGTCCATGCGTTTTGGCGCCTCTAAGATCGCTAGGAAGCTTGAAACAGAGTCATTTTAATTCACACATGTCCAATAAACCATTAGCAGCGTTTTAGCGACTTGTTAATTATAAAATATGAACGTATACAAGTAGGTTTGTGTAATATTTGCGGTCGCTGTCTTCAGTATTCCAGATTTACTCTGTATTCTTTTAAAAAGGCATCAACGATCTGTGCTCAGATTCAAGTTCAGATCTGTGCTCCATCTAAATTACATTTGGGTTTCCTAGCCAAAGAAAGAATAACCAAATGAAAAAGTCTCTCTATTGTATGATCGCAAAACAACGTTATGTGTAACAACGGACATCTTTCAGAGACATACCATGGAGCTGTTCTTTTATATATAATTTATAACATTTTAGTTATTATCACTAAAAATCAAAACTTTAAACAAGGTATGAAATATAATAATTGAATAATAGATATGTTTTGGGCTGTCAAATTGTTTGTTAAAATGTGGAATTGTTACAAATATAAAGCATGTACACATTGTACGTGAGGCTTGACTCCGGCTGTGAATTCAGCTCAATGAAGCCAGAACGAGCCATATGAACTGTTTGCCGATCCTAGTGTCTCTGATATTCTAATAGCAAATTCAAAAGTACGAAAAGCATTCCTCTACAGAACGAAGGATTTGCTTAATATAAACAGTAGACAGAAGTTTGCCATTTACATTTCCTATCATTAAATTTGGTCAATTGTTGTTTAGTCAAGTAACTATTGAGGACGTTTGTTACAGTTTCCATTTTTTTCACATAGACATAATAATTATAGGGAAAATGAAAACTCTTACATGATTTTTTTTAAAAACTTTGTATGATCATAGCATATAACAATAGAAACATTTTAAGCGAAAGAAATTGGAGTTTGACAAACTCGTTTTTTAGTTATATGTATTTGCTCTTTTAAAAAGTCATGAAATAGTTCTAATTATCCCTATATTTCTGTGTGACAAAAGCTGGAAACTGTAGCAATGATCCTTAACATGACTTTATTTTGTTTAGTAAAGTAACCATTAACATGAATATTTTTGTTTAGTCAAGTAACCATTAACATGAATATTTTTGTCTGGTCAAGTAATCATTAACATGAATATTTTTGTTTGGTCAAGTAACAATTAACATGACTCTTTTTGTCTGGTCAAGTAACCATTAACGTGACTCTTTTTAGCTGGTGAAGTAACCATTAGATTGACTCTTTTTTGTTTGTTTGGTCAAGTAACCATTAGACTGACACTTTTTTTGTTTGGTAAAGTAACCATTAACATGACTCTTTATGTTTTTGTTTGGTAAAGTAACCATTTACATGACTCTTTTTGTCTGGACAAGTAACCGTTTACATGACTTATTTGTTTAGTCAAGTAACCATTAACGTGACTCTTTTTTGTCTAGTCCAGTAACTATTAACATGACTTATTTGTTTAGTCAAGTAACAATTAACATGACTCTTTTTGTCTGGTCAAGTAACCATTAAAGTGACTCTTTTTAGCTTGTAAAGTAACTATTAGATTGACTCTTTTTTGTCTGTTCAAGTAACCATTAGATTGACTATTTTTGTTTGGTCTAAGTAACCAAAATATTGACTTTTGTTTTTGTTTGGTCAAGTAACCATTAACATGACTTTTTTTTGTTTGGTCAAGTAACCATTAACGTGACTCTTTTTTGTCTAGTCAAGTAACTATTAACATGACTTATTTGTCTAGTCAAGTAACCATTAACGTGACTCTTTTTTGTCTAGTCAAGTAACCTTTAACGTGACTCGTTTTGTCTGTTCAAGTAACCATTAGATTGCCACTTTTTTTGTTTGTTAAAGTAACCATTAACATGACTCTTTTTGTTTGGTCAAGAAACCATTAACATGACTTTTGTTTGGTCAAGTAACCATTAACATTACTCTTTTGTTTGGTCAAGTAACCATTAACGTGACTCTTTTTTTGTTTGGTCAAGTAACCATTAACATGACTTTTTTGTTTGGTCAAGTAACCTTTAACATGACTGTTTTGTTTAGCCAAGTAACCATTAACGTGACTCTTTTTTTTGGTCAAGTAACCATTAACATGACTATTTTCGTTGGTCAAGTAACCATTAACATGGCCGTTGTTTGGTCATATAACCAATAATATTACTCTTTTTTGTTAGGTCAAGTAACCATTAACATGGTCGTTGTTTGGTCAAGTAACCATTAACATGACTCTTTTTGTTTGGTCAAGTAACCATTAGCATGGTCGTTGTTTGGTCAAGGAACCATCTACAAGACTCATTTTTGTTTTGGTCTATTAACCATTAACATGACTCTTTTTGTTATGATTGCAAATTAAACAATACTAACCATTGCTTCCAAAGTTCACTTTATGGCAACATCCATGCTTCGGTGTACGGCTAGCAGTAAGGAATTAGCAGTTTTCAAATTGATATAATTTTTAGTGATCACCCGGTTGCTAGGTACGAGTGTCCCATTGCTATGTACAGTGATTTCAAGCATCAATTTGATGGACGCTGTTCATAACGTCATGTGAAGACGTCGATGGACCGACTGAGATTTATTTGAAGTCAATATTAAATTCTACAATGCTTACTAGTGTACGTTTAAGTGAATACTCTCAACAAATATATCGATATTATGGATCAACTATTTTCGACAAAGTGCTATCATTACACATGTTGTCAAACAAGATTGTGCGACAAAACATCAATGAATTAAGTTTTAAAGAAAAAACAAAAATATGCATTTCCTCGAACAATTTGTACAGCATAACAGTTACTGTGTACAATTTGCCTAATAGAAAATAAACTCTTTCATTGGGAGGCGTGGCTAAACGAGGATGACAGCAGACGCTCAATTGTTTCTCTTTATTATTTATTGGTTGAGCAATATTCCATTATTACATTTCATGTTGATGCTTAATTTACTTTATTGTCAGCGCGGAGTGTTGTTGCACTTTTGAAAAATGATTTTACGACAGCAATATCCGACAAATCTATCGACGAAGCTTCAAATGAAAATCGTACCTACTTCCGGTTTGTAGCCGGCCAATTTTATCTGCTACGCGTGAACAGGTTCATACAACAATAATGGAGGTTGTGATTTCTCTTTTAAATCTCGCCTAATCTCGCGTTATTTCAAGATGATTTAAATAACTATTGAAATTGTGTAATCAGGTGAAATTTGTTTTCAATGGGTATACGTGAAAACACCGAATAGAATTGCCGAAAGTGTGGTAAGTCAAATGTGTGTACGTATGGATAAAATCTGTAATCCTGATAGATTGATGGGCTGAAACTTATGGATTTATCTCGCGAAAAAAATAGTATTCCCTTGAATAGAAGAAATTTTATTCGATTATAAATCTTTCTATTTTCTACTTCAGCTAAAACTGCCTTGCCGCCAGGGTGTCGCCTTTCTATCATTTGGATTTTATTTTTGTTTATTTGAAAAATTGGAAGTCGGTTACGCTTATTTACGCATCGCAGATTAAAATGCTTTGGATAAATGATTTTATCCGAAATGTATTAGCCGAATTCATTATAACAGTTCGATGAATAGGCCGTAAATGCAGATTGTCATTAAGAAATACATAGATCTTATCACTTTTTCATATCGAAATATGGAGCGCGATTTAATTTAATTTTCGAATTCAAATTAGACATAAAATTTTGTATTTAAATTACGCACTAGGTGTTATGACCACCGCTGCGCAAGTTTCTTACAGCCGATGAAGTAACATTTCGTAAGGGGGCGTGGCTACAAGAACTCGTGAATATCCAAACGTGTTATTCATATCTGCTGATCGACGCAGTGACAGCACGTAAGATTGCTAAATTTTCATTCAAATCATTGTACTTGTTCTCCCGATTTTAATTATAGTTTTAAAGAAAAATGTCATCCAATCATTGTTGCGTAGTACGACTCTGTCTAATTGACGTTTTACTAATTACGCGCTAATTAGACATGCCTACGATGTTAATAGATTTATAAGTCAGTCATGTGCCGCTCAATTTTCCATCTTGAGAAAATATTTTTGATCATGGTTATGGAATTAAGAAATTATTTCAAAATTATATTTCATAAATTGTTTGGTCAATTTCTTGATAACATTTATGAATATTTTAAACATACTAATAATTGTGTTTCACGCGTCCAATAATGTTTTAATAATTGTGTCAATTTCGTCATAAAACACATCAGTGTATGTGATTGATTTTGTAATATATTGGTATAAATTCTAGTTTTAGATATGGTAATGCACTTCACACAAATTGTTCTCACGTAATGTAATTTGCAGCTCGCCTTTCGAATCGCGTGCTATGTTATAAATGTAGATACTGGTCCGAATTGCGTGCTGTGTTCCGGAATGTGACTACCGGTCCGAAAATACTGTGCTACATAGGTTTCCATTTTTTGAAGCAACACATACTGAAGTATGTGTGGCTTTTGAGCATACTTACCTGAAAGAAAAGTGCTGGCTGATGCGACGGAACTGAAAAGGACCGTGTCTTTCAATGCCATGGCTTGAATGCTTGTATTGACGGTGATTTAAATAATGATAAGTTGACGATGCGGCGAAAAACATGTTGAAATTCATTGGATTACGTCATCCAGCTTATGACGCAAGAAAAGTAAAAAATCTGCATTGTTATAGCAAATGAGTTCATTCATACAGAAATATGTATTAGTTATCGTTCATATTTTGAATTTTATGGGATATATCACAAGCGACGCGAAGCGGAGCGCAGTGATATGTCGCATAAAATTCAAAATATGAACGATAACTGATTTACAGTTTGTCTTAATTTCTGTACATACAGCGTAATAAGTGACGTATTTTCTCCATATCAGGTTCATGAGGTTCAAGGCACATTTTATGCGATATATTTTTCAAATTTCAAATGAAATGCGGACATTTCATTGGACGAGAAATTAGGACAAACTGTAACAATGTATAAATGACATTGTATGTAATTGTATTGATGGCATTTTCCCGCACAGCCTTGGAACAACCCTCGTTTCATATTTTAAACACTTGATTGGATCAAATTTGTTCCATGTAAATATTTGTATCATTTCCCTGCAAGCGAAACCTGCTTATTGACGTTAGCGCAAGATTACTTTAATTAAGAATAATGTATTCAAACGAGCCGTCTTATTAACGGAAGATCCGAATATTTTGTCCCGGCTTGCACCATCAAACAGCACACATTCAATTTTAATCCGAATGTTTAATTTAGTACTTGTGGCTAAATGCCTTTGTGTTTGAAAGCTACGTTCAATTTTGTTGTATTTTTGTAGAATACTCAATGGCATTTTCTTGTCATTAAGCCTTGAATGCCTTATTTCTACAGGAAATTGTCCCAGTCTCCTAAAATTGGCGTAAGATATGAGGGGACTTTATTAGAAATAAAGAGTAATCAGGTTTGAATTATTTATCGCGGCGGTTCTAATATTCCCGGCATATCCTGCAGAGTGGGCAGGAAACAGAAAATAGATACCTAAAAATAGGGGTAGAATGTAGAAAACAAAAGAATTCTGGATAACATTTATTCATATTTATATTTGTCATTACGTGAGCTGAAATAGGGTATTCCGATTGCCCAACTAATGCGAACAAATATCGCAGACAATTGTAGACACGCAGAGTGGATTGCTTTTTTCACATTTTCGTGTTTATGTTATGACAATTCTGTGAAATCTACAATTGGGAAATTAATGACGCCGGCTTAAAAAATATGCAGTCATTATCATATAGGAACAGAACAGAACTTTATTATAGGTATATGAACAAACTGTACTAGATTGGTTATCATTTGGAATTCATGTAAACCAATATTTCCATTATACTAGTACATTTTATATTGCTTTAAAAATTAAAACAAAGATTTGAACTTTTTGACAGGCAATTACAAGTGTATTTCCATTAATTTCAATCGTTTCCGACGTGTTCATCTCGCTTACCCCTCTATCCTCGCCAGCTGCTTTATTACGTGTGTGCCGTGACGTCACAGCGTGTTCGGATGACTTTAAATATTATCCACAACATGCAAGGCATTACTTTCAACATGCGCCGTATTACGATTATAGCTACCAGAGGCGCAAATGGCGATATAGACGAATGGTCCGTAATGAAAATAGGTAATATCAAAAATTCCACTAAGTCCGCGAAAATCCCCTTTAAGAACAGGCTTAATTTGAAATGATGTGAGTATTTTCTGTTGGATATAAAACACATTATATGAATTATATATCTATAGGTAACGGTACTTACTGAATTAGAGAATGAAAGAAAACCTTTCCACGCAATGATATAAAACAGAACATATCGGAGCAATGAGTGTCCAACTTTCATGTTTAATATGAGAGTTAAATGGTACATTTATGTTTTGTTTGTATAATTTGTTTACATATGTTCAGTTGTATAAATGTTTTATGGTTATTGTTATAGGTACATAATTATATTTAATTCCGGCATCTAAGAATGCGCTTACTCTATTTGTTGTAACACATTACACAAAATAGGCATTACTTGTTTGCCATAACACCACGATGTTGTCTACCAATGGCTTATCACGTGATAGTCCAGTAATTTTTCAGCCGAGCAGAGCAGCACAGCGCGGCGCAGCGCAGCACAGAGCAGCCGCAGCACAACGCAGCACAGAGCAGCAGCGCTACCCAGGCAACGCAGCGCAGCACAGCAGATATTCGCAACAACACATTTCTACTAGTATACAATTTCCTCTGATATGGGGACAAAACTGCAAACAGATTTAGCATCGTCAATCACAATGACCTTTGTTTGTTTTGAACTAAGCTTAAGAAATACAAATAGTAATTAGATTAAAATGATAACTATGTTGACTAGTAAATTATGTCTGCTGTACAATCACGACGCTAAAATTAATGCAAAGGCTTCAATGTCATCTATAATTTTATCATATTTGTCAAACAAAATGTGTGATGTAATGGCTTGATGATTTTATTCACTACGCCATGCTGAAGGACGGCCTATCCTTGATCTAATTTATCAAAACATTTCAGCTCTTTTCCTGCAGGGAATGTTCAATTGATTTATTTATTGGTGTAGTATAGTATATCACAGTTGAAATATAAGGGAAGGCAATTAATGATGGATAAACCGTATATTAAAAATTATGTTTATAAGGAACCCGAGAGCCTGTCTTAGTTGAATCATTAATTACTCAGTTTGATTGATGGCGTTGTCGTAAAGTTTCATTTCAATTCTGCTAGCTTGTTTCCATGGCGGTAATCACTAATATGATCGTTATAAATGAACTTCCTTCTCAATATTACACCCGTCACAAGTTTGGCAAATTTCGAAACAAATGCATTCTGCACAATCTTGCGTGGCACATTGATTTATAGTTCGTTTCCTGTGCTGATTTTACAGCTATTTTCCCGGCTCGTGTATCAAAAAGCAAGTTTGACGGGAATATAAAATACAGTCCGCACCAAGTCCCGCTGGCAAAACAGTACATATCGATGGAAAGATTTGTTTTCTGACTGTGAAGATAAAACATAAGTCTCTCCCCCCATTAAACCACGCTGTTTGAGAGTAATACCTATCTATATTATTATTTTATTCTTTTCTCTTCTCGTTTAATACCGCGAGATCTTAATTAAAACCTCGGGAATGTTTATCTGTCGTGCCCTCTCTCCTAGTGTAACTGCGGGATATTAGATCAAATTCGACAAATATACTGTTGCTATGGTTACTGTATGTTTATTGATAACAAAACTATCATTTGATATACGTTTTCCCATTTCAAAGTAGATGTAGATAAGACTAAATTAGTAAAAGAACCATGAATTTTGCAATTTTGCGATCTCACTGATTAACGCTTATCTTAAATTGATCGAATACCGAATATTCTCCGAGTTAAGTGGCTATTTAGAGCCCATATTCCATGTTATTTCCTTCGTGCAATCTAGTTTCTTTCTTCATCCTTGAATCAACTGTTTAGGTCACACTTATTAACCAGCCTATGGTTTCAAGATTTGTTTCTCTGCTCGGAATCTCTAAGGAGTCTGAACTATATTAAACATAGTGATTTTAAAAGTGCGAGTACGAAAGGCGTTGAGTACGAATGTTTTGGTTTCTGTCGCTAGGTAAGGAAACATTTCTTTGCCTAAGCTCACAAACTTACAAAACTATTGTTTGTACTTATTATCGATGATTTTAATATGCTGTAACCGACAATAGATAAAGATTATACAGTGTATTTGTATTTTACTTTTAATATTTTAAATGTTTAACGCTGTAAAATGTTTTGTTAATATTGAATGCACGAGCAAAAAAAAGGTTAATTTAGCTTCAAAATATTTAATTAAATAATTCATATTCACCAATAGAACATTAGAAATATTAATTGTACAACTTCATACTGCTAAACAGTATCAGCAAGAGCATAAAAGGAGTAACATGTGTGCAGTCAAACATCTATGTCATTAGTGGGGTCTTGGTGTTTATACACCTGGTCCTTTGTCCTATATGTATTTTTATATTATCTTCATTAATAATACACGGCAAACTTCAATATTTAGATCACATTTGGGGTCAAAAAAGGGATCTTCATTTAGAGGTGGTCACAATATTTTCAAAAATAGAAAAACGGCCCCGAAACAAAAGAGGTTGAAACTATGAGATGGCTTGATATTGTCCAAAGTCTTTAAGTGAAGTTTTACCTATATACATATTCTGTGAGGCCCTTCTTCTTATCCCATTTACAGTTTGTTATAAGGATCCCTTATTTTAAATCTATGAATAGATTCGTCTCAGGGGAATCGTGTCTTGTTTAAAAACCCGCTGCATGGTGGATACAGATATAATTCCAGATTAACTCGATTAGTATAAATTATCATTTTGTACTGATAAAATCAGTCTTCAAAAGTTGCGATATATGATTAAAACAGAAATACAAATGTTTGTAGAGCTCAATGCATCAGTGGTAATTCTTATCGATGATTATAAATCACTTTTTTGGGCGTTTCATAAGCGTTTCCATGACAATCGTAGGGCAAATATATCCTCTGCAACCAATATCATATATTCTTCTATTGTACCATTAAGTATGGCTTAATATATTAAGCAAGCAGTCTTAATTTCCAAATCGTTCATCTACTGGCATACAATTAAGTAATGTCGGGCCTTTGTGACACCAGCTTTCTGTCCTCGCATTCTTGAACACTGTCATTTAAACTGTCTAATATATCATGGAAATGGTAAATCAATGATTATTAATTCAGAAAGAATTTTGTTTATTTTCGTTTAATGATTATAAATGAGTTTGTCCCTGGAATTCGTGCCAGCACCGAAGTAATTTAGAAACAGTTCAACAATTTATGTTATCTACAGCAGTATGGATGAACAAACAGTGCATACATTGTTGACAGTGTTTTTGAATCAATGCCGAACTTACAATTGAAAAAAATATCTGTCTGGTATCTAACTGATGACACAACACGAAATAATGTTTACAATCAAGCGATGATAAATTAACATATGGAGAAAACAAACACTGTAATCAAGAGTGATAAACAATTGAAATATAGTGCAACCTCAATATCATGATCTCCTTTTGGACAAAAAAACGTGTTTTTGTTTTTAGTTGAACGCTTTCCATAGCCGCCACTCGCTCGGCGAGCATGGATTTTGATGGGAACCAAAGTACTACGTTTTCTACATCCTCAATGAAAATGTTAAACTGGTTCCCGTTCCATGTTGCAGTGTAAGTATTTGTACGTTCAGCTTCCATGATTACTTTCAGGTTAACTAAGGAAGTTTCTGCCATATGATTACTGCTTACAAGTTGCTGTTTATTGTAATACTACAATTTATTTTATTTTTATTAACAATGCGTGTAAAAAGTACAACTGTTAAGACAGTATAGACTTTGTGAACTTTAGTCTCAAGTGCGTGTATTACGTTTCAATTGTATGTCATTCGGTCACATAATAAGCTATGAAATAAATGTTCCACCTAAAAAAGTAATGAGATAACTTAATATTCTTAGAGGCCGCAGTAATGACAGGTTGAAACAATTATGGAATCACGTTTATATTACGATTGTTTAGAAAAAAGGTTACTGTCTGCGCTCGTCAGACTTTCCATGGTCCTGCGTGTCTTCTTCTCGTTTAGCAAGGCCGCTTCGACAACAGTTAACACAAGTGTCATCTTTAGAGCAATAATGCTATGATATTTCACAAAATTGACGATAAGTTTGTACTTTTTGTGTGATTTAGTAATAGCTTTCGTTTTTTCCATGCAATAAGAATTGAATTTCACTACGTCTTTGAATTGTGGCACGAATTTTAAAAGTGTTAATTATTCAACTTGGAATGTTATGGTTAACAGTCACGCTAAGGCGACGTCAAGGCAATATAATTATAGTTAAGCATTGAAAACGTTATTGCAGAAATGTATTGTAATGTAGTATTATGTTATATCAAATCTAATTATTATTTTTTAACAATTACACTGAGCATACAATGCATGGTAAATAAGGTGACACAGAGGTCGTAGCTTCCAAGGTATTGGTCTCGAACCTTTGGACAGAACTCATCGAGGAGAAATTTACAAAATGGTGCAATTTTCGTGCCAATTTTGTGTCTCATTTTTTTTGCAATATATAAAAAATAGAAACAGAAAAAATGCGTATCTAGAGAAAATATTACACAATTTTACATGAATTATTATGAAAACATTGTAAGCTCACACCCAAAGATATACCCATCAAATCCACCGGCGCCAGCTTTATAAAAACATAATCGAACGAACTGTTAGCCCCGCTGGGTGCGAACATATAATCCGAGGGAAAACATAGTATTTGGTTGATTTATTGCAGTTTTTTCATACTCAAATATCTCGAAAATATAACGAGAAAATTTGTTGATAAGGATCATGTTTTATGAAATACACGGCAAATAAATTTGATATTCAGGGGAGGTAACCCAGTATGTAAATGTTGATAGAAGGACGCAAAATTCGACAGAAACATAATATTTCTGTATCAAAAATTAAAGTCATTTCATTGGATTTAAAATGCAAACAAACTTGTTGGTCCTTGCTGAAAGTAATAATTCATTGTCTAAATTAAGTGAAGCTATGTTTTTTTATATTATTAGGGAATTTGTTTTTTTTTTAGAAAACTTATCAAGTCGCCATGGATTTTGTAAAAAGTATGAACCGAATTCATGGCATGTTTATTTATTAGTATATTTTTCTTCTGTCAGAGACTTAAATGTATAGTTGTGATGTATCAAATTTTCATCAGAATAGTTTTCTTTCAGCATTTGAAATAAGATACAGCGGAATGACATGTACTGAAAATTTTAAAACGTTTTAAAATTCTAACGTGCCAAGTTTTTTTTCAACTCACACATTTAACCGATTCTCTCGAGAGAAATAATATACTCCACTGCGTGGATTTCAGCACTTACATTGATATATCATGGATTTATCTAGAACATTGTTCTGTGGGAAAAAGGATATATCGCTGAAAATATATGTTTTTTCTTAAAATCAGGCATAAAAATTAAATTTCTGCCTAAACGGGTTGTCGTGAGTGAGTGTTAAAAATTGTTCGGACTGTTTCAAGTGTGTGTGTGTGTGTGCCTTCATTTATTATTCTTAGTAAAATCTCTATTGTACTTCTAAATTTATATTTATTAAGATAATATATACATGTACATTCAGGTAAATTACACAAACTTTACTTGGATGACGTAAATATAAGATTTGAGAAAGGTAATATTTTCATATTTTCAGAATTTTTATATAATGTTAGAGAAATTGCATCAAAATATTATAACTATGTATGAAAAACAAAGATTTAGGCTTTTTCTCGTTGAAACAGTTCAGTAAATATACGTGAGTTCAAATAATTATTCTGTACTGTTCTATTCTGGTCTATTCTGCTCTATATCATATCTTTATTTCAAATGAAAAGCTCATTCGACGGTTACTTTCGGAATGTTTCTTTGATAATGATACAATGAGCATTTCATTTGATATAAATAATCTACTACAACGTTCAGCCAGTTTTCTTTCAGAATACAGAAAACACATACTAAAATTATAATTTTAATACTTTCATTACGTTCATAATTATTCAACTCTGACTACATTCAAATTGATTGGTTATTTATTTGATTGTGATGGAAATAATTAAAACTAAATTTGTACGGTAATTAAGTTGAAATCGTTCCAATTGATACTGATATTTTTTCTTTTAATTGATAAGTTTACTTACGTCATTTGGATAATTGGTAGAAACAGCATGTCTATTTTTTCTTGTTATTATTTTAAATATAAATCCAAATTATAAATCTTGTAACTAATTAAGGATTAAAATACATGTTACTAAATTATCAATACAAAACAGTTATAAATTTAAAAAATACATGCTTGAAAAAAATGTACATGTCATAACATCAATTTTGTTTCATTTCGCATAATTTTCAAGGCTATGCAATAACTTTATAGGTTAACATTTTCTCATATAAGTCAATCGATTTCTACCAAACTCACATTTTTTTGGATTTAAAATCAATAATTTATCACTTGTGACAAATAAAAGTGATCGCAGAGTGGATGCTAATCTATATTTAACATAGTCACCGAATTAAAAGAACATTAAATGATTGTTTTTGTTTAAGCGCAAAACAAATTGATATTGACGATAGTTTTATCAAAAGTTTATGGTTTAATCTTTGGTCCGCGGTTCAAAATCATTTGATGGTATGACATGTTCAGATATGTAAATGATAGATGATGCTAAACACCGTCCGTACCGTCCATCCGTCATGTAGAATGTCCGGATTAATAAAATTTGGGTGAAAAATGAGGGCACTTGTATGATAAACGCATTTTGATGTATTTAAACTGTTATATATTAATAATTCAGAACGGGGATTAAGATAAACCTATCATATAAAATACAATGATCATTTATCTTAAGTTCTGAAAAAATGAAAATAAAAAAAACTCGACCCAAGCAATTTGTGTCATTACAATTTTGCTACGAGTGCCTGAAAGTCATAGGGTTCCTCTCGGTACAGCTTTATTTACTTACTTGAAAATCTAACCAAAAAATGAGCTTAGTTAATGTAGCAAAATTAATTAAGACATTTTCACGATTATTTTTCATTTTAGAGAAGATTTTAGTATTATCAAGACATTACCAAACAAATTTTTAAAAATAACTGGGTTTGTGTTAATAAAATATTTACGATATCGCGTGTTTCCGATATAAAGTAATTTAATTAGGTTCATGAGTAAATATTACGTAAATTGTAAATATTAATTCACAGCTGAAATATAAAGAAAATGGAAATGTCAATTCTCCCGTAAATAATGTTGATCAAATAATGTCTGTTTACTTGCTGTCTATGCGTTATTCTACAAATACTAGAAGCAATTGAAGAAATGCGATTTTCCACAAAAATGCTATAATAACATAACATAAAACACAGTAAATAACGATTAAATGCAACGTATAGAAGTAATGCTGCAATCTGTCGCAGATATTAAATCTTTACATAATGATAAGAAATAGTTTTCATTCGATTAGCCAACTGATGAAATTATACCATGCAATTACATATCCCTGTGATTAATAGCTGAATACCCGAAACATGTGAGCTTAACATATGCTACCACAATATAAACGAACGGATGTTTCCCTATAGTTTTGAGAAAAAGGTGTTTAATTCATGATTTTTTTCTTAATTGTTGCGATTACAATATCTACTAAACAGATTTTTACGCGCTGTATAATTCGTGCAAACAAATAAAGAACCAATTGTCGACTTTCAGTATTATGTGTTTACACGACTTTGTAATCCGCACAGCGGTGTATGTCAGCTACCAATTAAACGTAGCCAGGAAATTAAAGAAAACTATGTTACACTGTACTATAGGTCTTGCCAAGACACGCAAACATACAGTTTTATATAAAGCACGACCGAAAATGTAAACCGCCAGTCATTGAATAATTCCAGCGTAATTGCATCAGTTTCTATAGTCCTAGTATAATGTCGCACGACTAATTATAAAGAGAATAAGCACACAATGATTTAAGTAAACTTTACGACATCCGTATAAAATGAGCGAAAATAAACACGAAACAGGCAGCATATAAATCCTTAACAATATTGTTTTAACCATTTTCTATGGACACAAACCTTCAGAATAACAGGACCCATAGCTTCTCAGATTTATTTATAACAAATCAAAATCTCCCTCCCAGGGCGATGGCCATACATCTTCACTCCCGCGCGGCACGAACCCCGCACGAGCCTTGTATGAAAGCTGAAGTTTTCTATCAAATACACTGACTTGTATTCTACACTCTCAGTTGGCACCGCGTCGTAAAGTAAAATACTGGATCACAATCACACTGATATGTCAAACGCATACCACGTTTTGTTGCTTTTGGGAGAATTTGAGAATTAGTTTCAAATAAAGGGCGCTGTTATAATTGGGAGGGAGAATTTATCTGCAAAAGACAGGTCTATTACCATAGCTTTGCTTGCTACAAATTACCACATTTAGATACGATTTGTATTTAGAGATTTGAACATCACGTGTTGTTTACAACAATGAACATATACGTCTGTTCATTGCTTAGAAATACGGAAAAGTTGGGTTACAAATATCCCTTATACTTGTATACGAATACAACATGGCGCATTTAAAGTTAATTTGACCAAGCTGAACCGGAACCTTTCCTGGGAGTGAATGGCCCAATCTTTACATTCGTACCAGACACAACAAATAGTTCGGCTATGTTAGGGTCTGGTCTCGATTTTGGACAATTATTGTACTGTTAGCCAATAAATTTCACTAGAATTGTGCATATACATTTGGAGTTAGGGGGTGCACTATATGACTTGTTTTGAATTGCAAACATATCTAGTAAACACTGTTAATAGCTCTTTTTTATTTCTAACAACACACTCCAAAAGTATGAAAATATTTGGGATGAATCGTACCGCGTACTCTCACAAAAGGAGTTAAAAATTAAGAAAAGCACAAAAAATGTCCTATTTATGGCCATGTAACCCTATATATGCCTGCATTTTAGCTTTAACACAATCGTGCCTATTTTGTCTAGTATGTACGTTCACAATGGTATTTACTCTGCTGATAGCTTTATATTGCGTTTTCTGTCTGTTACAATTTGAAAAGGGGTTTATTCTTCACACTGATTAGGCCTACTTATAAACTCTTTAAAACGTATGTCATGATTGACATAGATGGTACTTAAGTCCTAGATTGCTTTAACATGTTACCTCTGAAAGGTCTTTGACAGAAACTGTTTCTAAATAGTTTTGCCACAATTAGCATAAAGTGTCTGCCTTTCTCACACATCTTGAATGATACTCGTTGTAACCTAATTATTGCAACAACCTTAACTGTTTAGACACTTACAAGCACCAATACCCACCTGTGTTCATTGTGACTTCATAAATACATTTGTTTCGTGTTATTTATTGTGCAATTTCGCTCATTCACAAAAGGAGCGAGCGTGTAACATTGAGAGAACCATGATACGAAGTTGCCCATCAATTGCTAGAAAAGTTGCCTTAATTTGCAAATATTGCCCTTTTTAAATACATTAATACTCCCTCTTTCTCACTGAATGGCTATTAAATCGTTTATTGTTGGATTAGGGGACGGACTAGCAATCAATGTGCGGAAAAGAAAAGCGCCGCAGAAAATTAATGGTTCCGCACAATAAACGAAACAAGTCCCGCGATGAATACTGATAGAGTGACATTTTTTGTTTAATATTGAGAAAAGTTTTTTGTCGTTGTTGTTGTTGTTGTAGTCGTGAGGGAATGTAATAAAAGTACATATAACGGGTCTTGGAGATAAAACAAAACATTTTCAAAAGCAATGTTTATTAATGATTACAATTTCCGCTTTGAGAGGAATACATGAACACAAGTTTTCTTTCTTGAACTTTTCTTGTATATTTAGTTCTTAAACAGTTCATGAAGTTTGAATAACTATTTAACAGGGATTGTTACACATTGTTATGATAATTAAATATTGTTTCCGAGCATGTTTTAGACCATATTTTCACACGGTATATGGATAATGTAAAAATATACATATCGCGGTTCAATGTGGCCACGATATAATTTGTTTTAAAATTAATGTTGAAAGAAAAGCATGTTATATACTGACAAATATTTATTTCTTTTTTTAATGTTGATATTTTTACTGAATTGCATTGATCACCATGGAAATTTTGAACAATATTATGTTTTATTTTGAAACTATATTTTTCATTCTTTATGTGATGGGGACAACGGAATAGTTCTATACGGTAGACATGTACATGTTTTGTGTAATTTTATATGGATTTAAGGCTAGGTCATATGGCTGTAATACAATGAAACTCCGTTAAGTAAATCAATATAAAGAAAGAAACCTATGTCACAAAGAAGGATTTTTTGTACAGACTTTTCCATGCACAATGAATACATTACATGAAGTAAAAATGAACTCGATTTGAATTGTTGGTATCAAATGTATATATATATATATATACATACACACACACACAATATCGTATACAGACAATAAATAGATAAAAATATAACAATGCAAATAATTATAATGATTATAAAAGAAAAACATAAATATATAATATTCGGAAAAGGCGATGTCGTCCCAGGACGAGAAAAGGTATACTGTGAAGCAATATAATAAATCGGAATGCCCTTTAATTAGTGTTTAATATTTAAATAATGCATACATGTTTCACCTTGCGACTCTTCAGTGCTTTGGAAAATATGTATATAAATATTAAAAAAATGTTAAAAAATATCCGAGTCAAATAAATTAATAATGAAAATAATTAACATTCCATAGGTATTATGTATTATTTAATAGCCGACCGGTTCTCAAAATCATACATTGTGTAAACGCGCATATTTGGCACATTTATTCTTTAACCCAACATTGGGTTTTTTTAAAATTCGAACTGTATTTGTTAGATAGGTTGATTTAAAACAAATCACTGATGTATGGCCCTCTCATCTAAATCACCCAATAAAATCCAGACATAAAAGAATGCTGCCCCTAACAGATACATATACATTTAACTATAATCTTCTCATATATGCATGTACACACTTAGTACGCGCCTTTGTCCAACTCCACAATGTACCAATTGAAATGTTATAACATACTATTATACATGTTATTCAGTTTGACATACATACTATAGCTTTGTATGTTTACCTAAAGTCCATTATCCAATAAATAAATTTGTATCTGTTTTATTCCCAACGATTAGAACGTGTAAGGCTATCGTGGTAAGGGAAACTACTCAATGTTTAGTGATGATGTACTGTAGTGACAACTCAAGATAAAATAAATAATTGTCAGTTTATCAAGCCCACATTTTTAATATCATTCCAGTATAATACAGGCGGGCAGTTAATCTAATCAGTGCTAATAGATTTAGTAACAGTAATATCTTTGTTCTCTGTAAAAAACCGCCAACTTCTTTACCAAACAGATTATAGTTGGAGGACGAATGTCCTTAGATATATCACCAATTAAATCGCCACTGATGTTTGCCGTGGCACCAACATTCATGGTTATTTAGTGACTTTCTAAGACTTTCAGGTTGGAAGAAGACTACATGCGAACTTCTAGAATCTAGATAGAACCATCGACCCTCAGAAAGCTAGCTGGACAGCTTTCTCACAGGCAACCAAAGTGTCACCAAGTGTCCAGGGTCCGGGATCAATAAATAGACTATTGCTCTACCAATTGAGCTAAATCGGCGGGTTTGTGAGAAAATAAAAAAAAAGGATAATGCAACTTTGATATTTTTCTGTTCGTTTTTAGAAACTGAACGATAGTCCAGCTTTCCATTGCCGTCACTCGATCTACGCGCATGAATTTTGATGCGGACCAAAGATATAAGATATGCGTTTTTCTACATCAACCATACAATCGTTGAACTGGTTCCCATTCCATGTTGCAGTGCATGTCTATTTACGTTCAGTTTCAATGCATACTTTTTTAACAGTACTCTGATTAACAAAGTCGTAATATTAAGTATTGTCTAACTATCTTTACATCGAAATTCCGAAAACGCCATGAAATCAAAAACTGTTACATTCTTTTCTAAAAAAAAGAATTTTCATATATCAATGGGCAGCATAGATGAAGTTAATAAGCCTCTGAAAGTACTTGGCTTATTGTGTGTATTCGCTAAGGTCTTTCACCAGACCACATGGAACTAGTCTACCATGGATATTTTTCATCCACAAAATTGAAATCCCGGGGATGTTAACTTTGCAGGGGGTAAACATAAATCAGAGTAAGAGAGACCTGTTGTACGTAAAGAAGCATTTTACTGAATTAATATAAAGTGTTCCCCACTTTACGCCATCATAATACGTCATCTTATGTCTGGCCGCCATTTTCATCAAGTTTCGTCTGAAATCTCCACAGGAACATGTTCTGATAGTAACCAAAACATTTTAATCGAGTGTCTGCGTTTAAAGTTGAAAATCAAGTTTGACATTTAGGCTTAAAGTGTTTCGAAATGGCTATTAAACATGTTGTTTCCAAAGATTCCCATCGCGTTTAACAATATTCAATCTCTGGTTTGGCTCTTCGGAGTGGATAGCATAATTACTAATTTCGTTAATGTCAGATGTTCACATTTGTACCCTTTGAAGTTTATTTTCTAAACGAAGAAAACACAATCAGAACTGCGTCGGGTCGTCCGGGAAATAGTTTCACAGTGACAAGCAGTGGTCTTTACGTGCATTTAAAGTTTTCTGGTTCGAATCATCACATTACAACAAATATATATTGTCAAGAAAGTACTGGAATTAATGTTAATGTACAATGGTCAACGGAAATACATGCATACGAAGATTGATGGCATAGTTCGATCACAATGAATGACTACGTTCGGTGTAAATCTTTGTTCAAAACTGAAAACCTCCATGTTGCCAGCAGAACATTATTGAAACATTTTAACAATTTTAGAGAGGAAAAAATGCATGTTTGATGAGTAAAAATGTAGAAAATATAAAGTAAGTTCAAAGTTTATTGGCAAATAGCAAAATACAATTGCCTTTGACCATAAACAACATATTTAATATGGCAAAGACAAACAGATATAATTGTATAAATTATGTATAATTAATTATTATATCATAAACAACATGTTAGTATTCTAATTCTGAACCGCATCATTACTTAACTTGGCTTTTTGTATTTTGGAATACATTGGTAAGTTCTAAGTCGAGATAAATGATGAATGGTTTTGGTTACTTTACCACAAAACATAGGATAACTAGGTCGCAAAACTTGCTGTTCTCCAAATATATCGTACCTATCGTAGTTTGGGGGTACGATTTGTTCCCAAACACTTCCATACAATACTTAGGGCGTTGTTGTTCGGCGACAAAAAAGAGGATCGATCGTGCGGCTATAAACTTGTATTTTTATCAGTCTAAGTTGTGTTTAGACACTAACACTATTGTAGACCGTAAAGGGCAACAAAACATTTTTTCAAATGCTGCTATTTCAGTGATCAACATTTAATTACAAACAAATTTACAGCAGACACACCCGTATACCCAGCACATATTTGTCTGTTAGCAACTTGCTGTGAAGTCTGCGGCATATTTAGAGTATAATGTACATTCGTGAAATAATTTACAGTTTCAAGTATACGTGTTGAAAAATTATTACAAGGAATTTCGCGCTATTTTTGACTGCCGCAGGTTTAGCAGCCGGGCGGTCCGGTTTGTGTGGATTCAGACCGGTATATACAGCGTGGTTTAAGACCATTCCTTTCCCCGTCATACGACGTTAACGGTGACGGTGCTAGATATTAATACAGCAATTAAGCATTTTCGTATATCAGAACAAAGAATACGCATATACAATTAATTAAAATAAACCATAATCTCGGGAAAACAGATAAATATTATTAGTTGGTGATGAATAAGACAGCAAGGGGCGCGTAATCTATAGTTAATGTACCAATATAGACCTTGTTGTTAAGATTGACGCTGTTTTTGTCTCCATACACCCCGACAAATCTACTCTTCTGCTACAAGATTAATCAAGTCATTAATGTTCTATTTGCATAGGTGCACTAATTAATTAATGATAATTAAGTGCCTGTGATACGACGCTTATAAGTGTTGCGTAAGTGATTCTTCAGAATAACATAATATATATAAATCATAAAGGGTTTTATTGCATCCTGATATGGGTAATATCATCTAATGCAGAAATGCGCAAACTTGTATTTTCACATTTTCTAGGTCAATATTTAAATGCATTCTCAGTGCACGGGGAAAATGAAATGGGAAAAATGTTAACAATGCTTGACTATCAGTAATTCGGATACCTTATACCAGATATAAAATTCTTCTTTCCTCAAATAAAGATGTTTTGCATGCAAAAGAGGGTATAAATTATATTGTTGAAATCCAATCATTTTCACACCTGCTATGTGATATATCAAGTCATGTTTTTATTTGTTTGTAACATGAAAATTGAGGAGTCCGTTTTCAAATAATTCAACCGCATTTGTCACTCGCATTGTTATTCTGGAATAAAAAGACGCGGAGATTATTGAGCATCAATTTGGAGGCAAGTTTCACATAAAGTAGAAAAAAGTACGATCGAGCAATCAAATTAAACGCGAAAAATACAATAAGCGAGCGATTCGACCATTATTTTCGTCCTAAAATGAAATTGGAATTTAATTTACTTCGGATGGAGAGGACTTTATAAAAACGGTCCCGTCATTAATTTTCTTCCGTCTTTGATAGGAATAATTTGTCTTTGATGAAGACTTTATTGGCTTCCAAAACCACCCACTTTTATGTTTAAAGTCCGTCAAACTAAACACCAAACCGGCAAATAAACTAGGCCGTACTGTTTGTCCAACTATAAATCACGGTATCGTTATTATGGCTATGAATTCGTTATTGTATCTATAGCAAAAAGGACGTAGAATGTGACGCGCCTGAACAGGATTTAAGGTCTTTTTGCGTTTGTCTGAAATATGTAAATCAATTGGTCTCCAATTCGTTCAGTAGGCGTTTTATTTAGCGTGAATTTGAGTAGAGGGCAGTCCCGGCATTTGTATAAAGCAATTGGCCCAATAATACGCTTCTTTGGGCACCTGCGAAACAGCAATAAAGCTGTTTAGACTTAAATTCGCCATGAAAAGAACAAAACTATTTAATGAAGCTAACATTTTTTATACGAAGCCGCGGATTTTTGTGAAGAAACCGTGTTTTTGACCGTTCGTAAAAAAGAACAATGTATCTATGACGATTTTGTTACGTCACACCGTAGGACGCTTTGTTTGGTAACAGTAATGCTCGACAAAGGTTTAAAATTGGGCGGTGGAGACTGATTATAACGTGGTATTGTTTCTAAAATGGATTGAAAAACCATCAGCTACCGCAAGCAGCGCAGTCATCCTATCGCGCAGCACGTGCTTGCCGGGAGTCTCGTATTATCTCGTAGGAGAGCACCTGATCCGTTATTTACTGCGCGTTCGTCTCTTAACGCGCCCTGCCTTCTCCACGGGTCTCAGTTTGAAACCGACTAAATATTAGAATTCATCTCGCGTTATTTCAGAAATATTGTGTCAATACTTTAGAATTATGGTTCTCATATCTGTAAAAACAAATGATTTCATGTTTTTATTATTTTCGTTGCGCGCTGTTCCAAGATAAGAAATACATCGCATATTATGCTTTCTGAATCGCTTCTTTGAAATATTTCGACAGTTTTACACATTCTCCTGTAGACTTTCGTTCATGATGGAAGAAGGAAAACACGCTGCGTAGGGAGCATTGTGAAATTTTATTGTCTATTTATGAGAAATAAATTTTCATATATCGTGATATTTGTTATAAGTGGGTGCAATTTTCATAAATGTAAAAGATTTTGCTAAAATAAAAGACGAATAAAAAGTATGATGTATTAACAAAATTGTGTATATAATTTCGTTCAATGAGCAATTCTAGCGGCGTGTTATGAAAATATACGCCGTTTTATGATAGGTTATTTCATGTTATATTGTGTCTCAATATCTCGGGGAAGTAAATATGAGAAATATTAATGTATCAAACTATTTGGAAGCGAGCTGACATGCTGTGGAGACGCCTCGTCATCTACCAGGTTGACAGTGTTATTCTTGTTTATAATTACGAAATTTTGAAATAAATTCATCAATTGTCGTCTATAGAGCAACCATGTATTATTTCTGAACTGGGGCCGTCATATTTCCACGTCGTGAATCGTCGTTACTAATACATGTATGAAACATTCATTTTCAATCACTGATGAGCGTTTGGGTTACTTTTTCGTAGTTTTGACACGTTTCAACTTTATCTCCATTTAGATTCTATATCCTGTTTTATTTGCATTTTACCAGTACTGACGTTATAAAATGTTATACTCTTCAATGTGGAGGTAATACGTTAGGATCCCAATATCTTAACAAATATTGCGCAAATTTGTGTAATAATTTGACGTTTGTGTTGACGTCACATGTCGTTGATGACGTCATTTTCCTAAGTACCTGATAATACAGTGAGACCTGTACTAGCGACCTTCTTTATACAGCAACCAGTTTTTTTCAGACCAGTTTTCAATATTTACTCTTTAATCTTGTTATTCTGCCCATCTTATTTACCTGTTCCACTGTATTTGAGGTTACTTAAATGTTTTACCTGGGTTTCGAGGTTACACCAACAGTCAAGGTCATTTGGCGACCTTTCCAGCTTCAATGCTGAAGGAAGATCCACAGGCTTAACTCAGCTACTAGTATTAGAGTGACTGAAATCGTATATGATTATGGCTATGTTACTCCTATCATCTGAAGCGGAATGGTTTACGTTCAGTACAACCTCTGTTGAGCAACACCCTATGGGAGCTGCAAATATTGACCGTTGTTAATAGGTTGGTGCTGTATGTAACAGAGGTTAGATTTGTTGTAGATATCTATTGAGGGAAATTTTGAAGGTGTTGTTATAGAAAGGTTGTTGCTCTACAGAGGGCCGCTCTGGAGAGGTACTGTACTTTCAATAATAAGTTATAATCTACATCAAGGACTAAGGCTCTTACGTGTATATCAGCCCTTGTCTTCATTATTATCAGGGCCGTAGGGATAGGGATGGACCAGTGAAGTTGTAATAGTAATATAAACAGCTATACTTTTCTCCCCCCCCCCCCCCCGCTCGGTTTTCAGCCAAATCTGAAAATAGTCCCCCAAATCTGAAATTTCTACCTACGGCGCCGAATAAACATGTACTTAATCAATTAAGTCGCGGTTTAATTTGTCAGTCGTACTGTTCATTACATTGTCGATGGCTTAAACCAGAATGTACAACATAGATTTTCGAAATAACACATTTCTATGGTATTTTAACGCCATTTTGGGCTATTTATACGATTACGTTTTGTGTGTGTGTTTTTTTTGACAGAATCCGTTGGCTTTAACAGTATTTTACAACTTTAACATTTGAAAAAAGTAGTGCGTTTATTTAGCGCATTATTTTCCATTATACCACCAGCTAACTATGAAATTAAACCGCGACAAGGTAACCATTTTTTGTAACTTTATTTATTTCTAACCAAACATTTACTCTCAGCATCAAATCACTGCCAGTTGACGTAGATTCAAAAAATATGTGAAACTGAATTACTTTTGTCACCCGAATCGAATTAGTACGAATTCCAAAATCCTCTTCACAATCTGACCTTAATGCCCTGACGACGGTATAATCTCCTAAAACCAAATTTGTCCAAGATTTAATAGATTTATACTGATCAGGTAATAATGAACAGATTTCCAAACTCACTAGTATAATGTAAATATACCGGCTGACATCGGGCAAAAACGATGGAATACACATTTAAAACAAATCAAGCCAAAGTATCCTATTTACAATTCATCAATATTTTATTCAGACACCCGAATTAGAAAAACAGAAACCATGATTGCCATAGATATTCCAGGAGTTGACAGACATGTTTGATATACGCCCGTTAATTTCTCAATTGAAAGAAAATTATTTTCAATTCAGGGTTTTCACGATGCCCCGAAAATGTTGATTTATGTTTGATTGTCCAACTTCACACACACACACACACCATCATGAAAGCGACTGGGATCGCCAAATTTACAAACCAATTATTTGATGAAATTTGATACCCATACCGATCCTCTTGTTTAAGAGTGACTTTGGTTAACGCATGTGGTTTAATGAATTTTTAAACATTAATTTTCTTGAGCGTCAGTATTTCATGACGGCCAAGACATTCGGAAGGAAATCTTAAGGAAGTACAGACAGTCAAATATCACATGTTTCCGCGCTGTGTGTATGACGGATAATAACAGAATAATTGGGGCCATTTTCTTCCTTAATTGTTGAACGGTAATTTTAAATGTTTCATCCAATCTCGCTTGTCAACGTAAACAAGGGGACGGTGGTGATACGAATGTTTATTTCCAGGGCGACGCGTAAGGGTATGTTTAACTCAGCACGAGAGTCGCTTAGCACACAGGACGTGTAACTTTGTACACGTGCAAACAAAGTAGAACCGGCTAGTGTTTGTAAAGAAGACCAATTGGTGTACAAAGGACCCTGTAATTTTTATAACATTTCTTGCAATTTGATATATTCTTCATAGAAAAAGGAATCAGAAGGTTATATTTAAATCTTGTAATGAACATCTTTGAGAAAACGTTGGCCGGAAGTCACGCGGTTACCACGTGGTTTTCAAGCTGCACGCGCCCGGATGCCGTACGACATCCGTGCTCATTTTAAATAGTCAGCACGTGCTTCCATGTCTTAATGACATCCCTATCTTCGTAAATCTGATGCGTTTCACTTGCGTAAAAACTATGGAGGTAAAATTGAAGAAATAGAAAATGTTAAAAATATGGAGGTGATTTTTCGCCAACATATGGGCTATTATTTGCAGTTAAACAAGAAATTAATATGGCATGTCAAAAGAATACAAATATCATTTATAATACAAAAATGATTTTTGTTTTTTAGTATTTTTTACACAACCATTGTACATGTATTGCAATGCCACCACATGAAAGTGTTACCTAAACTCATTTTATGTAAGAATGAAATTATCTATACATGTACATTTCGCCTGTTTTTAGAAAACTGCGTTTATAAACTGCGATTCTAATATAACTATGCTGCACAATTGCTATTTAACCAGACAAAACTGGTTGTATTAAATTGCAAAGCACAATATCGCCAACTGCGAACTACGCTCTAACATCACACAAGCGAGACAAAATATGCGGTACTCGGCGAACATGAGCATTGTTGACCATCTAACAAACATACGAGAATGAAATTAAGTCAACATTGTGATCAAATCATGAATAAAAGTTTTTATTCGTTCATATATCATGTCTGATCTGAACAAACTGTGTACGACTGTATACGTTTTATATTCTACTTTGAACACATTACGGAAATATTTATTTGATAATTTTTCTATTTGACTGAGTAAGTTAATACATGTATAAGTGTTTCGCTCGGCGTTAGTACTTTCCCGGATTTGTTTAAAAAATTGGTTTCAGAATTCTGTGACTAATTTCTTGAATGCGACCGTGTCATTTGTCAAAATCGCGAACGAGGTTAAAACCATTTTGCCGACATACTTGTTCATGTGGAAGTCATTTTTCGCGGAAATGGCTGTCCCACGGTTAGTTCCACGCTGTACAACGTCAGCTGCACTTGAAATGAGAAATGACAATTGAATTGCCCGTTTTTTTTTTGTTATTTAATCATAACTAAATCATGATAGACTGATTGTGAAGTAGAGAAATGTTTTATTGATAAATCATAAGTTGTGTTATCCCCGGATACGGCACAGTTTTATGGTTTCAGGTAACCTTTGATGTGAATCAGCTGTGTGGTACCATGATTGTCGTATCTGTAAGTATTTGTTTACAGGTAAACAAAACGAATATGACACTTCCAGAAAAAAAGACTACGTGTTTTTATATTTTTATCACACAAGTATATGGTTATCAGAGCTGGTGTTGGAAATACGGAATCGCAGTCAGAGACTGTTCCTGAAATCGCCTGATATTCACCACTCTGCATATTGATGTGATGAGTTCAAGAATGACCAGTCTCCATTTTGACACAATAGGAGATGGATGCACTTTGCACTAATCCCTTCGATCACCAATCTACATTATAATCATGTTTCGCATTGACGAAAGTGTATACAAATGTATAATTATGTATATCGTAAGAAATACCATAGTTTAGAAAAATAAAAGGCCATTGATAGAGTGGTCGTAGGTTCGAGGTATATGGGCCTGGTATAAGTTAACTAAATATACTAAATACTAGGTGATTTGTCTCCGAGTTTTGGAACGTTTATGTGACAGTTACGATACCGGGAGGAGAAAACCCCTATTACGATAATGTTCAGAAGGCGAAAAGTGACGGCTAATATAGGAGCGGTTGTCCACTGGTAGAAAGCTGGATTTTGGATCGAGAGATCCCAAGTAAGTTTCCTGCTAAAACCATTGCGAGGCGTACTCCCGAAGACGCATCAGTCTTACACGATGGCCTTTCCCTTATCAGTTTTCCTGAACTGTATTCTGAACAAAAGTAACGGCACCTTTCAGCATGTGGAGGAAAAAAGACATTGTGGTGAAATTTTCATAGAAAGATATGACATGCCACGACCGATATTCAAACCTGGATCGTCATAGTACAAGTACAGCGCACTAAACATGACCTTGATCTTGGCCACGGCCCTCGCGAGGCGTAAGCGGATACCTGGAATCTGCAAAGGGATTACGCCAATATAGCTTGAACGACATTTGTTTACGTAAGGACCAGTGGCCAGTAGTTATTATGTTTAGAATGGTGAATTAATGCAATCTAAACTGACTTGAAGCATTATTTTAAGATTTTTTAAGCTTAGCAATGCTAAACCGCCACGACATATGATTAGGTACTTAGTACACCAGAATCTATTATATTTAAAGTGGTTCTTTAAGCTTCATCAAATTAGTGAAACCGGGTGTGATTAGGGGTTAATTTCGCATTTTAGGGCACTGTACCGGCTAAAAGCACATTTAAAGAATGCCATGAAGTGTTTGTCACGTGGTATGACAACAGAGCGTTCTACTTCAATCCTGAATAACACAATGTAACCATGATGTTCCGCCTTTTTCATAAAGGAAGTCAAATATCAAATGACAATACAAGAAAAAACACAAGAGTGCCTGATACAAAATCATATTAGTCGACTATATTGGAGAAATGTTGATAAGATAATGTGTTTTCGCGACTTTTTGTTGACTTTGCGTTGTCCATTCTTGTCAACCATCTGTATATGGCATCTGTAACACAATACTAGTAGTAAATGAGTTTTATGGTAAGTTTTCTTCAAAATGCATTGACATGACGCTTAATTAAGTAGTTCTTATCACATATTTTTAACAGTGTTTAAGTATTTACAAACAGATAACCCTAGGTGCATGGTTTCCTGTGCGAATAAATGTCACCAGTCCTGTGAACAACGGCCACTCTTTGACACACTTATGTTGATAATGAAGTACAAATTGACCTCTGAATAAAAGCCAGTTTGGACGTGAAAGTTACTACATGAATATTTCTCCAGTCACTATGATAATGAATGTTTTGTTCACAGATTTGGCGAGTCTAAGTCGTAATTTGATTGATATTCTGTTTTCAGCTTTCGATAGCATTGTTGAGAAATTATCTCCTGATGCAAACAGTGCTGTATAAATATTTCTATAGACGTGATCATCTTATTATAGACGAGGCATGAAACTGACTTTTCACCAAACAGAAACAGGCTAGCGCCAAGTTGGAACAGAACAGGAAATAATCTTGAATATGTATGTAATAAAACTGAATAGGAATCTTAGTTGAAATAATCAGTTTACTATTTAGATACATTGTATGACATTGAGTCATGCTCTTCTTGAACGATAAGGCTTTTTAGGGAGGGGGTGAAACAATCGATCTAATTCACTAAACACTGTACCCTTTTCTTGAATAATAAAGTTTATGTTAGTTACATGTATCTATTTGTTCACAAACTCATTTCGATGTTTATATAATTGTACATACAGTAGATTCACAACCTCTCCAGAGCGGATATCTCTCTTGATCAACAACATGAGCTTTTACCATTGAACGTTTTTATTATTATTTTAACCTAGAGCAACAAACTCTCAACAACAACATATTTTTGCTTCTCCCAAAGGGTGTTGCTTTGGAGAGGTTACATTGTATATAATTTTACCTGTTTTTGCCATATTAGACATATTGTAAATGACCAAAGACAATGTACCTTGCTATTTGCCAATAAACTTTGAACTAAAAGTGACCTTCGACATCATATTACACAAGATATAAATTATTTCCGATGGCTTATTGGTGCGCTGTTAAAACAACTGGACTTATTCATAGTAAATGTTTTATTTTTTAAAAGTTTGCTGTATTTGGGATTGGAGGTTAATCAGGAACACAAGAACAACATACATTGTTGTATTGGGCTAGTCACAATATGACGAACAAACGTTTATCTAACTACAATCTAACCCGTGTAAGTGGCCACCTCTGAATAAATGTCATCATGCGAATAACGGCCGTTCTTTTAAAAATTATCTATAATTTTGAACAAAATGACCTCATTTCAAAAGGCCACATTTTGTCTTTCTCAGCCGAGTGGTCTTTGCTCACAGGTTTGACAGAATAGGACAATTTTAGAAAAGAAATAAATGTATTCGAAACTGGAAAAAGCATTACACCATATAATACTACATACTTTGAAGGAACTTCCGATGTGAAATGTGTCATTCGTAAGGTAATGAGTAACTGACAGCTTGGTGAAGGATGATCTGTGGTCTAATGGTAACACGTCGGAGTACCAATTGATAGGTTGTAGGTTTGACTATGCTCCGCCTTCCGAATTTCTCAGGGATGACTTTTCAGTGTCCCCATTCCAACTACCAAGCAAGTACTGTATCCAGAAAATCACAGGAAAAAGGGGCGTGGTGTGTATCGGTGGTTTACACCGGGCAGGAAAATCTACTTGAAAAGAGTAGGGATATGAATGTCGGTTCTCCTGTATCTTATCTTCCCTTTCTCTTTCTCGGGCGGCCCTGAAATGACCATAGCCACGAATTGGTCGTTAAACAAGATAAATAAATGATAAATCCATGGCCTTCAGACGAGGTTGCAACAGTAACAGAATTGACGTCTGAGTCACGATGCAGCTCCGAAATCATAAATATACTCATTTTGCTCAAAACAATCATTTTTTCATAAGGATGTCGTGATATAATACAATTTCTATAGTACTTGTGATAAAGTTCCATGTGGAAGAACACCACATTTCAGATAATCAAACAAGCCACCTTTTAGGCAAAAGTAAATAACTCCTGTGCTCGAAGTCCGCATCATTGTTTATCGGGCACGAAAAACTCGAATTCGGACTTTACGCGGATTTGATGCCTCGCCAAATAAAGTCTATGAGTAGAGCGGATATCTTTATCTTACGTCAGGTGTGAAAGGTTAGAAAATATCATTAAAAGGGATCCACGACGCCACCAATGGCACAAGTGCATGTATAAAGTCATATAGGCCTGCAATACAAATTCACATTTTAACAAGAATAAGAAAGTATAGGTCATGCTAAAACTTTAAACGTAGTTTCGAGTAATTCGTTCTGGCCGTTCTCAGACATTTAGTAACACGTACATTTCAGTCAAAAATAAAAAGACATGTTAAAACCAATCGATCAGACGGCTGAAACCTTTTACGGTATACGTTCAGTCAAGATGAAAAAATGGTGTGGCCTTAATTTGTTTTTTCCAATTGTTGTTGTGCTGTACCTTTAGACTAATTAACCAGACAAAGAACACGTGAACTGCACGCTGTTTCCAGCACGCGAACCAATAGCACGACATCGTCTAACATTCAATTATCCAATTTTCTTAATTTCTTTAACCTTCGCGACGTAGTTTTAATTTAAAATCCACGAGACGGGAAACCAACGGTAGACGCCGCACGCGGAATTACTCGGACTTCTTCATACGCTCCATTTATCCATTGATTTTATAAGTTGAATATACGAACTATTTGGTTCCCATATAATCAGACAATTCTTTTGATTGGAAAATTTATTGATATAGACAGAAGAAAAAATAAAAGGTCGATGTATTATGAATGATATTTGTCCCGCAGGGCTCACCAGTTCAAGGTAGAATTTCACCCTCTGATATTTTACTATACTGTACTGATCCACACACACACACACACATACAAATGTATATAGAATATGTTGTTATTGTTTTTGTATTGTTTTCGCATTGAATAATCTATCACGCGAGAATTAATTATATTATGTATACCACATATTGTGTTCCGTAATTCCAAACAGCATCTTAATAAACATCTTTTATTATCCAGTGTCATAAAGACGCACCATAATGATACCACCTAAGATAATTATCCCAAACAACAACAACAGCAGAATGTTCGTCGTCATCGTTTATAATTCATACATAAGTTAATAAACGGCCGTGTAGCACCACAGTAGTTCAATCGTTTGTGAATGTTTATTTCATAATATTATTGCTTTCACAAAGGTTGTGATTTTGTCTGGTCTCGGGTGGGATTTGAACTCACAGTGGCGAGTGGCGAGTGATTACTAGTCCCAGATCATAGCCAGTCGACCACGGATGTCCTATAGGAAAACTGAATGATAACATTTTGTTCAAAATACATGTTCATAAAAACATGATCTAGTATTTTACTATTTACAGATCATGGCCACTCTATATGCCATAATAGTGAGTCATACATTCTGATACATTCAATAACCTTCATGACTTACGATTTAAAATTATTATGTCATCTTTTGCATAAAAGTATTGCCATTTTTTATTGTCATTTCTTTCCGTTAAGAATTGCAGTAAGTCCATTTTTACGAGCTTGAAAACCATGAAAGAGTATAAAAAATCAGCGTCTTTGACTTGTAATCTATGCAAAATGACAATTTATTCATTTATCTGTTGTTTAACTACTCCATTCGACAGCTATGGTCATTTCAGAGCCACATAGATAGGGGAAAATACGATACAGAAGAATCTGACATTTATATTCATACTCTAGATTTTCCTGGTTCTTTATCGTGCCCGGTGTAAAGCACAGACACACATCTCGGCCTTTTTCCTGTAATTCTGACTCCTTGGCTCTGTAGTTGGGATGGGGACATTGAAAAAGTATCCCTGAGAAATTCGAAAGACGGAGCCGAGGATCGAACTATCGACATTTCATTAAATGACGAAGCATAACATAAATAGTCGAAGTATAAATCTGCCGTAAATTATATGCTGTATTTAATCAAGTGTCACTTCAGTAGGGATCTTCAGCAAGGCTTTCATCCGCACAATCATTGTAATAGCTTTGACGATTAAAGGCCTAAGACCCTTCTAGACAGATGTTCAAATTTGACCTTTTATTCAAACGGGCCATATTGGGATAACGTTTAAAGTTATTAATAAAAGTCACAATAGATCAAATTAAACATGTATGGCTTTTTCTGAAGAAATGAACTGACTAAACATACTTCGTGCTTTGACAATCTGCGATTCATGATTATCGTAAGAAGATTTGAGAAATATAAAACATATCACAATGCACTGTTGGAACTACACAATTATAACTATTAAGGAATCTATCTGGAATTCCAATCTATACTACATCTACAAATTTGCACAGCCGCGCCCTAACAGCCAAAAAATCACAAAACTTTTTCATTTTGATATTTATAACTTTGTCGCGTAACAGATAATATCTCAGTGTAACTTTCTTATCAAAGGGGAATAACTCGTACATGACCAATATTCGCGATTCGCTAGACTTAACTCGATGCCTATGGCAAATATGACAGAATCAGTATAATATTATACACATTTCAAAAGAAAAACATGCATAAAAATGTTGAAGTTTGTACATGTATATTCTCGTATATTAATCAACTCTGAAAAGAATAATTACAATTTATTATTTAATATTATTTTATTTCATGTTTCTAATTGTGATATTATTATACATGTATGTTATATCAATATCTTATTGTGATGTACACAGGGTATTGAAACCAAAATATGTGTGGAACAGGACATGATATACATGCAGAATGGAAATTATCTTGAAATGCCACTACGTAAAACGTTCTGCAATGTTCAAAATAATAAATATCAAAGGGAGGTAACTAAAATAATACATATCAAAATTATTATGCGAGTTGTTTCCCTTAAAACAATTTTTGAAACTTGCCATATTTGTTTCATTGGGTCTAACGCCGTTTTACAACAATTCTTCAGTTATCTACGGCGGTTTGTTTACCCAGAGACATAGCTGTTATCTATGTCTCTGGTTTACCTAGTAAACAATTCTCATGGACTGTATTCTAACCTGTAATAAATGCATTTTATTAAAGTAAATATTTTATGGACTAGAGGGGCCCTATTTTGGTTACTTGGTATTTTAATTATTGTTAACCGGAGGTAATGGCTTTTAGTGTTGTCTGACCTTACTGTTGCGCATGCGCGATATCAATTAGTCCGCGGCCTTGGTTCAGTGGTTAGTACTCTGGACTTGCAACCCGGCTATCCGGGGTCGAATCCCAATCGCTGCAGGTCATACCCTTTTTGAAAATTTGACAAAAATGTCGAATTTTCTCTATATGAGGAGAAGTTGCCGATCTCGTAGAATATGGTCCAGAAAAATTAGTTAGGCGAACTGGCCGCCGTATATAACTGATATATCGTTTATAAAGCGGAATTAAACCCATCGAAACAGATAAGGTGTGTGAAAGTTCTTCTACACAATGATTAAGGCATGGAAAATTCTCAGGAATCGACAGCAGCTTAGCCTTTTTAAGATATGATAGATATTAGAACAAAATAGAACGTTTCGACCAGTGCAATATGGGTGAAGTTAAGACCCGTTCATTATAGTGTTTGTAGGAAATATATCTTCATATATCTAGTGAACGAACTAGCAATTACATGTAGCTTATGTACAAAGTGAAGTCTGTGAACACGCGGACAGCAGTAAAATGCCAGAAAACATGCACAATTTGCCTTTGCAAGAATTGTCTGGTTATACGTATTAATATGAGGACACATATTTTGTATTAGAGTTGCTATTCCGCTTGTTAAGAACCTGATACTCAGATGGACGATAACTCCCATTCATGAATGTTTTTCACGCATGAAGTTTGTTTCGTGGGGTTAACGTCGTTTTGTCAGCGATAATTCAGTTATATACGGTGCTCGTTCACCTAACCAGTTGTCATAGACTGTTCCAACCAGTACTAATTAACTTACCCTCCCACTAGCTCTTTGATTTACACAAGGGTTAATGTAAAATACCCACCATCTGCAGCCTGTATCGTTTGAAAGTTTACCAAGCACTTACAGTAAACGATTTGTCGAGTTCAATCGTAATCTTATGTACGACTTACATATAAATTTAAGTTTAATATGAATCAAATATGTTTATGTATTACAATTCAACTTGAATCTCACCTAAAGCTGTCCTGAATATGTGTATGTCTCAGAATGAACAATGTATTATATCTAGTGGGACATAATTATACGGGTAGTTTGGCATGAAATATTGTTTTTTGAATACGACTCTTTATTCATTGTATAACTTTTAGTGAGCCTACATCATGTAACATCAACAATAATGTCAAGTTTTACCTTTTATTTCTCCGCGTCTGTGTGTTTACCATTTATTTTTTGTCAATGGACTCGGATTTGATATCTTGTAATCCTTTCGATCAACCGTCTAAATTTCTTCTGGATACGAGACAACGAAAACAACATTTCGATTTTCTGTATTATATGTTCCTAATAACACTGACACATGAGGTAAGGACCATGATAAATCTATCATTATTAGAAGATATTTATTTTGAATCATAGACATGCAAATTTCGTCAATAGACTCGGATTTGATATCTTATAATCCTTTCGGTCAACAGTCAGACTTTCTTTCGGAACCGACTAAACTACTGATGAATTAACAAACCATATAGATAAAGAGGAAAAACACTGACGACATACACAAAGAGGAATTTGCATTGCTATGTATGTTACTATACGATGCACTAACATTCCAAGAGTATATACAATGCGACACAGTATGTTTAAATTTACAAAAGTACTAAATGAAACGAATACATGTAAACTTAATATTAACAGCTGTATGTACGTAGGCTATTCTTTTCTTACTTTTGATTTCTGAAAATTATTTTTACTTAATTAACAAAATTCTCACATAAACAAATTAAGCTAGATAATAACTGTACTGTATTGGTAAATTGATGATTTTGTTCTGTTCTGTTACATTTTATGTTATTTTCAATGTTTGCAAAATGTTGCTTATAGTTCACGCATGTAAGTGTTTATGTTTATATGACGATGGGCTGTAAGTCTTAATAAAGTATATGTTCTGTTCTGTTTCTGTATGCCCAAAGTGTCTGTCAGTGTATGATATATTATGATAGTGCAGTGTCAGTTCATTTCTGCACAGTAACAATTGATATACATGTACTTAATTAATAGGATTAATATATTATGGAAAAATAGAGTATTTAGTTCAGATTCATTTTACTTAAAAAGTGTTGATCCTTTTTTGGTAAATTGTATATGAGATAAGATTTGTTTTGTAGAATTAATCAGTTCAAATATTGTTTGCCTGTTATTTTTACCCCCTTGACCACTTTTTCCCCTAAACATGTCTTGATATATAATTAAACCATACATTATTGGACAGATTTTACCCTCCTGGCCACTTTTTCTCTGTGTTGTCAAATATAATTAAATCATACAGTCTTGGCAATTTTTACCCTCCTGGCCATTTTTCCCATCCAGCCCTGAATCCTGAAATAAAACTTACCATTATATTATTTTGTTGCATTCATTGTCACTTTGTCCTCTCTGTGCGACTCAGAAATATGAACACACAGTCAGAAATATACACGTACAGACGTGAGTATAAGCTCAGAAATATGAACGTACATACATTAATATGAACTCAGAAATATGAATGTTATTTTATAAATGACTTTCATTGATAATACATGTTTATGCATATTGTGTAGTGTTTATGCATTATCTTATAATACAGATTTCGCTATGTTGCCTTTGACTGTTGTAAAATACTTGATTCACATGAACAGTTTTTAAGTTTCATGTCTGCGTAGATGTTATCATCTATCTGCTCTGTTTTTTATAAGATTAGCAATGCTTTGACATTGCTTGTAGTAGTGTTGATATATAAGCATTGTGGTGAAGTCTTTGTGTTAAGTCTTTATTGACTTTTTTAACACTTCCCATTTTTCTGATGTTTAAGAAATTTAACTCAACATTGAAGATGTTATTTCATTGATTATTACTTCAAATGATTATGTTGTATGATACTGACTGCATGAATGTTAGTATCCTTCCATCCACATTGCAGCCTGAATATTTTAATGTCTTGAATATCCTTTAAATTATTTTAACTTGTAATGTGTATAAACTAGGTATATCTGTGCACTGAATACATTTTTGCTGATGTATACAATGAATATATAGAATACATCAGACTGATTTGTCCACAGGTAAGTAAATAACGACATTATCCTGAATGCAAGTGCTTCAATAATTGAATATACGTATTGTTTAAAGTATTAATTCAACAAATAATAATAAAATGCAACAACTATAGCTTAGTATGTTAATCTTTTTATTCAACATATTTCAAAGGTATACATATTTACTGGTAGGTCATGGACAGTGCATACCAAATTATACAGTACAACATGATCTTAAAACATTTGGTTTAAGGTCAAACAGTCACCCAACTAGTAAATGACCAGTGTTTACTCATGAACAGGGACTCCACTACAATTTCAAAGGCTAACACGCATTGTTTTGCTCGGAGCTTCCCAATTGTTGTCTCCGCAGCAACATGTGTACTTGTTTAATTACAGAATTTAACAATCAAGAGAGGTAACTCCAATAGATAGTGTAGTCTTCGTAAATATAGAGTTATCCTATATGAGATGCAACGTACGTAGTTCCTGTTGACTTGTGTGTACTGCATCATGGAACGGGAACCAGTTTACGTACGTAGTTAAACTGGTTCCCGTTCCATGATGCAGTGCACCAAAGGCTTTGTACACACAAGTCAACGGGAACCAGTTTACGTACGTAGTCTGCGAGATATGTAAAAGTCATGCAATATCAAGCGTATAAAGTTATACCTGACACGAAATGTTGCATACATTTCAAAAATTGTAAAATCACATTGTTTTCATAACTCTATAGTGTATTCTCAAAAGTTTTTTACAAAAACTGTCCCTGTAATTGAACAAACATGATTGTTACAAGTTATCAGGCTTTTAAAAGTGCTCCAGAACATTTTATTACACTGTTTACAACGATTAAAGCAGCGTTTGCAGAATTCAAACATGTCCCGCTCGCTCTCACAAAAATAATAAATAGCAATGTAACTATTTTACCCTGAATTAACACTGAAACTGGTAGATATTTTGTTGAATTTTTATTTTCGAGTTACCCCCCTTCCATTTTAATTTGTAGATGCTTATCAAATTTTACAGGTCGCATCCAATCTACGGTAATATTTAAATTTAGATAATAGGGTATGATTCTTATCAAATACAAACAATTATTCTTCCAGTTATAGGACTGTCAGATATAGCTTTATACGCATCAAGTTAATGCTCGAGTTTGACAAGTTATGGTCAAAAACTGATTATCTTGTTTTATCTTTTTTGCGAAGATTGTACTCATAGTTCAGGGGAATAAACTTGACCCTGTGGTATAAATGTGTTTTGTAATGTGAACTTCATTCATTGGACCAGAGTCCAAATATCCACACAGTAGTAAGTAGTAACAATGTGTGCTTTATGTACAATGCATATCGAAGTTTTTAGGATTTTTTTCTAAACGTCACAGTCAGTCACAGGTATAATGAAATAGTCACCGGTGTATTATTGTTAAAATCAAGTTGATATTTAGATAATTATATCAGATACAAGATAGTAGTATATGTGCCAGTATACATGTACATTGATTCTTTGATTGTAAGTAGATTAGATACGTACTATATTAACCACAACTAACCAATACTTGACATTAACCACAACACGTATAGTTTTGGTTATACTTAATAAAACGATCGTTGGAGTCAAGCAACAAATTAACTGGAATGCTGAGTAGAAGTCAAAATAACTAGTTTATTTTATACTGATATAAAATTGTACAAATAATCAGTTGTCAGTGGTTACATTTTAATTTGATAGTAGAAAAAATAATATAATTAATATGATACAAAAAAACGTCACTTGACAATATAACTAAAAGATCCGCTCATTGTGCACAGAATAAGTACCTGAGTGCGTCGGAATTTCACAGTTTAACTCCTCCGGTAAAGAATTATTATATGCCACCCAATTGAGAAAATTGATAATAATACACTCAAGATATTGTAAATGAATACATGTATCTAAAATACTTATGTTCAATGGTATCAACTGAAAATATTGCTAGCATGCCGCTGTCTACGCGTAAAAATGCTCATACTGAGTAGCCGCCCGTTTACTGATAGGTAGATCAATCTGACTTAATTTTTATTTTATACTGATATGAAATTGTACCAAATAATCAGTTATCAGTGGTTACATTTTAATTTGATAGTGGAAAACATAGAACCACAGAACTATTGTTTAACATAATGTAATTAACATGATACATAAAAACGTCGCTTGACTAATGACCGTGGGGCATAATCGATAATTGGTTTTGACTGGGATAGAAAAAAGCAATTACAGATGTACGAGATGTTTAGAAATACGGTAAGTTTGTCTAAAATAATAATATTTTTTCCATAGCATACTTGCATACCTATATTTGTTTTATTAGTATGAGTTTTACGCCCCTTTTCAACATTCTTCAGTCACTTCACCTAACCATCGTTCCTGAGAAGAACCAGTGCTAGACTCCCATCCTTCGTAAGCAATTGCCTACTTTCTTACATAACGAGACATGGTCGAACCCGCGACCCTTTATCAGTGAAAGGCTACACTGATTTGAAGTCAATGACTTTTACCACTTGACCACGGAGACGGATATTCATACTTAGGAACTTAGGAGGAACAATTTGTCCTCCGTCGGGATCGGCTTCGTACTTTCAGGGGCCAACTATTGGTCCAAGTACTGTTTCAAAAGCAAAAAGGGCAAGGCGTGTATCATCGCTTCAGATAAAGAACCAGGAAAGTCTATTCGTGAAGAGAAGGGATATATACGTATCTTATGTCCCCTTTCTTTGGGGTGGCTTGAAATGGCCAAAGCTGTCAAATTAATGGGGATAAATGAATAAATAAAATGATCTAGTCATATTTACTGTCCGTACATCAACTATTCAGTTACGTTACACCAGGGTCTTTCAAATTCTATATGAATGACCCTGGTTACATATTTTTGTAATTTTCATCTGTATTGGAATACAAATCAAAAAAGAAAAAAAACATGTTTATCTTTATCTATGATCGATGTACAGGACGGGTCTCGAATACAGACACTATAAAACAACATATTGACTACATGTCATTTATTAACAGCTATAGTTAACATGTGATAAAACGGCTAGCTTTAACCGAGTTTTTTTTTTTGAAACTGAACGATAAGTTCAGCTTCCCATAGCTGTCACCAGCTCGGTGCGCATGAATTTTGATGCGTACTTAAGTAATATGTCTTCTTCATCCGCCATGCAATTGTTAAACTAGTTCCCGTTCCATGTTGCAGTGCAAGTTTATGCAAATTCAGATTTCATGAGTACATTTTATTTTCCCAAATTTTGGAAACGAACGAAAAACTCATTTTATGTATGTACCCCCACTTTAACCCGCCAATGCATTTACTTTTTATAGCAATACAAGTCACTGGTATTAATATATCACTTTATCGCTGTGCATCAGTAGTAAAGTTCATTAGCTGAATATCGTAGATACGTAGTTAGCATGTTTAGTCGATACGTCAGTTAGGTTGCCTCTGTAAAACCATGCAAAACGATGACAAAATAAAATGGAATTTATTTGGATAACACAACGGAAGCACAATATTGTTAAGGTATTTTTTCGCATTATACGTTTTATCAGAAAGTAAAGTTATATTTAAAGCAACGTTGAAAACACTGCACTGATGTGGTTTTCAAAATATTGTAAATGCGCCGGATTGTGTATACATACACAAGTGTAACACAAAACGAAAGTAGAAAAAACGTTTGTAACACGTACAGCGCTATGCTTACGTAAATTGCGCCAGGTTATATAGTGTCCCTGTGTTAACTTGAAATGGAGAACTTGAATGATTATAAATAAATACATTATTATCAAAACATAAATTGTTTACATACTGTGAGATATTATCTAATACTGTATTATATAACTACTACATGTCTATGACTGACATAAAATGTGTATTTGGTTCGGTTCACCTCAACCAGGTAGTTGTATGACCTGCCTCAACTCACAGGGATACGGCTCAGCCTCATTGATTTTGTTCGCTATATACTACATGTATGGTAAAAATAAAACTTTACAAAACTACCATATATAATGCCCAGGAGTCTGATAAGGTTGGGTTAAAACATGGTTTATGTGTTTGTATTATACCGCAACTTGGGTTGAAGGAATTGAGGATCGGTGGGGCCTACCCCCCCCCCTCCCCAATAATTCTAATGAAAAGGGACTATATTCCCCATTTGGCAGAAAAAATGTGTAAATAACAACCTGTGGCTTAGCCAGATACTAATTTAGGCTGAGGCACTCCAGGGAGGTCCAAGGTCACTCTGGGGGGGGGGGGGGGGGGGTCTGGTTCTGTAACTGGAAACATAAATGATTTTTATGCCTTATTTGTATGCTACATTTGTATTATGAAAGAATTACCTTCTTTGTTCATCTTATTGTGACTGAACTTGAGTAAAAAACTTCCTGGTTAACCGAACCGATCCTAATTGATTCTAGCTGACCAGCAAACGGTTTAATATGTCAAAACTGATTTCCTTCCTTCCTTGCTGATTTCATTCTGAGTGACCATTATCTCGGAACTCACAAATATATATTTCTTTGGAGGGAGGGGTTAATTAGAATATAGAAAATGGTGAAAAACTGATCCGATCAAACAAAAGTGTGAAACCAGGCGCGATGTGATATTGACCAGTAGATGATCTTTAAAAAAGTTGAAATATGAAGGAAATTTCGAAAAACTGGTTTGAAATATGTGGTCATTATGATGTAATGTGATGGTCTCTGAGGAAGTATTGAACCGCGGTCGTGAAGTAAGGTGATTAACTCTAAACTGTTATCAGCGCAAATAATAAAAATGTATTATTAAATACATCATCAACTACTGTGAATCTGTATGATGATTTTCAGTGTCAATTATATGACATAATTCAGATATTTGTATATTTTCATCCTTATATGAAATGGTGTCGGTACTCGGTTAAAATGTTTATATGGCAGGAAATGAGTAATTACCGCTTCTTGAGTTGACACATACTTTTAATATTTACTAAGATTCAGATAAAATTGAACAAAGTTAGATACTGAAGATTATAATAACACTTAAAGGTAATCTCTCCAGGTCTGGGGTTAAGCAATAAGTTTGATCTTCTGGGTCAAAGGTCAAGTTTTTTAGTTGTCTTAAACATTCACTTTTCCTATAAGCATTATAATGAAACATCTTGAGTTCCCAGTTAATCATCAGTTATTCAGGACCTTTTTATGCCATCTTTTGGTCGGATATTCTGCATATTCCCCAAATAATTATATAGTCTTCCCTATAGTTACAATAATTCATGAAGCTAGAGAACCTGTAAAGATAGTATGTTAATCTTTTAAAAATCTCCAGTCTGGTGTTTCGATTCACAATGCAAATTTGAACCGATACAATTGTTAGTTGTTTTTTTTGGTACTCAAAACAATGAAAAGGACTGGTTAATGTTATGATAAACTGTGCCAATTATCATGTGTTAAATTTCCTGTGTTAAATTTGATAATGAAATGTTACAAAGGCTTCACTCCTGTTTATGATGATATGGGTCTGATCATTCAGTTTTTTGTGAGCTGCAGCTGTGGTCCAGTGGTAAGTAACTTGTATATTACCCAGCCATATGGGTTGAAATCCTGGTTGCGTCCGGTCCTAAAATATAGCTCTTCAATGAAAACTTGAGAAAAATTTGATTTCTTCCATGTACATGGAGATGTAGCTGGCTCCTTGTGTAAGGGTACGTGAGTTAGATATGGTTAGAATACAGTCCAGGAAAACTCAGGTTAGGTTATGTCTGAAGTCATCCTTACAAATTATTGGTGTCCTGAGTAGGGATGGGTAATGCGGGAAATGTTGTATCATTGCGATATTAACAACACTGCCCCGGCGAGAACTTCATGAATAAATTCATGAACTAGTTCATGAACGAATTCATGAACTAGTTCATGAAGGAAAAATGGCCACTTCATGAACAAAAAGTTCATGAACAAATTCATGAAGTGGTTCATGAACAAATTCATGAAGTGGTTCATGAACAAATTCATGAACTGGTTCATGAACAAATTCATGAATCAGTTCATGAAGGAAAAATGGCCACTTCATGAACAAAAAGTTCATGAACAAATTCATGAAATGGTTCATGAATCACTTCATGAAATGGTGCATGAAAAAAAAATCATGAAGTTTGTCAAACCTAAAGTAATTCATGAATAAACTTATGAATTTCCTCACTGAATACTTATCCTCTTTGAGATTTGAGGAACATGCCTCTGTAGCTAGTATGAACAACCACAAATATTTATATACTGTACTGATCAGCTTTTAAAATAAACAAAATAATTTCACACAATATATGATACTTTATTATGGATTTCAAAAAAGTTTTCTTTCCATAGATGCAATTCTTGCTAACCACATTTTTCAGTTTTTTGAGAGTTTTATGGTCCAAACCTGACTTTGGTGTATCCATCAGACTTGACAGTACGCTTGCCGGTTTGTAAATTTGACTGAATTTTACCCTCTTTTCCCTTGGTAGTAAACCATTAAAACAGTGTTTCTGATGCTGTAAAATAGTACGCATTTTTCAGCAAAACTGAATAATCGCGCATACATTTTCCACATCTAAGGGCTTAAGGGCCCATCCACAACCACCCCCCCCCAAAAAATGAATACTAAGACAATAAGGAAGATCTTCAATACAATAACCAAGCAAACAAAAGACCAAAACTATGATCTTTGATCTCCAAGCGTGACCTTGATCTAGAAGCTACAGCCATGGGAGTTGTGTGTGACACATCATCTAATGATGGTTAACATTTGTGGTAAGTTATTACAAAATCTTCCAATGAATGAAGTTACAGAATGGACACGATTTCGGACAGACTAAAGTGACTCCTACAATTAGCCCCCACTATTTTAGTGGGGGCATAATTAAGTTTGTAATATTGTATTCTTCAAAACTACATTGTCTTCATAATGAAAGCATAAAAACAAAATTATTGTGAAAAAAATAGTTTGTTTATTTGTTTCATCGGGTTTTACGCCATTTTCAGCATTATTTCAGTCATGTCGTAGTGGGCAGTTATCCTAACCAGCTTTCCTGGACTTCATTTAGGCCTTAACCAGTACTAACCACATTCTATCTGTAAGCTTTTGCCAAGCTACCCCACATAATTTAGAGGTCACAGGAGGACAATTTAACATAGGACGTAATATCTTCAGTCAAATTTGTCATGGACAGTGTGAGCCTTGCCTGGGGTTCGAACTCACAACCTTTTGATCATCAGACAAACGCTCTAACCACTGAGCTAGCCAGGCGGGCAAACAAAAATAGACTTTAACAAGAAGTCTTTGAAACATGGATGCTCCTAATGGTCAACTGGACAGCAAGGCCTTGGCCTATTTAACTCAAAAATCAATAGGGGCCATCTACATGTGATGACCACCCACCCAACCAAAACTAGAAGAAGTTAGGCCAAATAGTTCTCTAGTTATTGATCAGACAAGGTTTTTGTGCTGAAGGTCTGGTCACTGTGACCTTGACCTTTGATGTACTGACCTCAAAATCAATATTGGGTTATCTACATGTGAACTGTGATGACCAACCTCACAACCAAATCTAAAGAGCTAAGGCCAAATCGTTCTCTAGTTATAACCGACATGTGCAAAACAATATACCCCCTTTTCTTTGAAAGGCGGCATAATTTAATTATTACAAGTAGCTTCCAGAAATTTAGCGCTAAGTATAATATTCATTGATAGAAACAAATTTCAGAATTATCATATTAATGATAAAAATTGTGACATAAAAAACTTATTTAAAACATATTCTAAATTCTACATGTATACAAATAGGGTCATAGTATTGACAAATGAAATTATATATTGAAACTGAAACTAGCAGTTCATCAATGGTTTAAAAGAAATGCAAATGTAAATCAGTTCCAACATTCAATACACTATAACTATATTCCCAGAATGTTATTACTCGCATGATGGCATCATGCATTACACTTCCATATTATGTCAGTAATTCAGGATGGACACTGTAACACTTGCTGGATATTTAGCTTTTTCCAAGGTTTCATTTTTTCTAGAGCCAGAATTTTTTTCTCATTCCTGTTTTACTTTAAAACTTCATCCATGGTGAGAAGTCAGAAAGTTAGGTACACATTTGCTTCTTGTGCTCATTTAATCACTTTCATCTAGTGTCGGAGAGCATTCTATTTCTAACAAACTACCACAGTGTTATCTGAGTTTCTTTAGGCTTTGAAAACTTTTTCATCTTAGAGAGCTCTGCTGAACCATTCAGTTCCAAGGCCATGTTGCTGCTGAAATTGACAAATGTATTCAAGTGAATTTTCACTACCGGACTGGTAAATAATACATATAGTATACTTGAGTAGTCCGAGTGCTAAGTCTATTTTGTAAATTTTGATGTTAGCTTTTAGAAAAAATACTCTTCTGTATTACAATGTTACACACAAGCTGGGACATAATATTTAAAATAGTAATTTCATTAGATGAGAGTAAAAAAATGTAACGAATTAATACAGATTACGCGACATGAAAATAAATGTCACATGTTTTCGCGATTTTAAAGCAAATTCAACAAGTTGGCATCATTGCGTTGTGGGGATAAAATTATACAATCTGTGCATTGATATTAAGAAAATATTAACACAAGTGACAAGCAAAAGCCTTATTCAAATGCTAAAATGTATTTAGAACGGACAACTGACTTACTCAGTTTTCTGTTTAGGTCACGGCTCGTCTTTTCTTTTCAAAACACACTGGAACACAATTTCTTATCAATAGACGAAATCTTCACTTTTAGAAACAATTTTACACTTCAGTTCGACAGTGCCATTCTAAAGTATCGTCACTTGGCAGAAGAATATACAAATTCTAATACTGCCCGCAAACTTCTCCGTGTGCCATATTGTCCTTGAATTAAGTCTGTATCATCCAGATGTTTGTGATTACGTCATCCAGACGTTTGATTATGTTCAGCACTCATGTACATTAATATTCAATTAGGCTACCTAAATCGGGTTAACATTGAACAAACATGAAAGCAAGTCATATTTATTCCCAGAATGTTTCAAAACAGGTCAGTATAAAATAATTTGTCAGTGACGATTTCGTACTCAAGCATTTTCGTACCTCATTACGAAATAAACATCTGTATTTTCTAGATTTTTAAAAAAAAATCTGGTCAGAAAATACAACGCCTAGTGCTTGGACATTTTGTTTGTAGCATTGTCTAGTGGACCTCTACTAAGTTTGTTCAGATTATGGCACTGGGGTCAACATTTATTGGTACCACCCAGGTATAAAAATTTACATCTAGGCTTATGGAACCCTTGTTAAGTAATTTGATTTCTTACCAGACTGTTTCCTGTGTATATCCCTTGTAATGTCATTAGTCAGTTTGTTCTGATATATCAGAAAATAGAAGTTGTGAAATATTTCAAGTGCAGATGTCATTTTAGATAATGATTTCTAGCCACTGTGTTTCCAGTGCATGCCTATATCAATTTGATATTCATGAATGTTTTTGACAATTCATGAATATGTATTTGATATTCATGAACTTTTTTACAATTCATGAAATTGTTCATGAAGTGCTTCATGTTCATGAATAAATTCTCAAACTTCATGAACTTTATTGTTCATGAATTTCTAATTCATGAATATGCATTTGATATTCATGAACTTTTTTACAATTCATGAACATATTCATGAAGTTCTTGAAGTTCATGAATTAATTCATGAACTTCATGAACCTTTTCCGCAGGGGTGTATTGCCTGTACGTATTGCAATATATTGGGAGTTTAAAACTTTTGATTTTATAAAGCATTCAAGTGATGTAAAATATGTTAATATTTCATTTATGATATGTATGATGGTATCTTTTATTTAAGCTATAACAAAGAAACTTATGCTTATTATTAAATATCAATGATTAGAATGGAACTTCATGTTATATAGACTATAAACAACAACATAGTATAGACTATATACAACAACACTGTATAGACTATATACAACAACACTGTATAGACTATACACAACAACACTGTATATACTATATACAACCACACTGTATGGACTATATACAACAACACTGTATAGACTATATACAACAACACTGTATAGACTATATACAACAACACTGTATAGACTATACACAACAACACTGTATAGACTATATACAACCACACTGTATAGACTATATACAACAACATAGTATATAGACTATATACAACAACACTGTATAGACTATATACAACAACACTGTATAGACTATACACAACAACACTGTATATACTATATACAACCACACTGTATGGACTATATACAACAACATAGTATATAGACTATATACAACAACACTGTATAGACTATATACAACAACACTGTATAGACTATACACAACAACACTGTATATACTATATACAACCACACTGTATGGACTATATACAACAACACTGTATAGACTATATACAACAACACTGTATAGACTATATACAACAACACTGTATAGACTATACACAACAACACTGTATATACTATATACAACAACACTGTATAGACTATATACAACAACACTGTATAGACTATAAACAACAACACTGTATAGACTATATACAACAACACTGTATAGACTATATACAACAACACTGTATATACTATATACAACAACACTGTATAGACTATACACAACAACACTGTATATACTATATACAACAACACTGTATAGACTATATACAACAACACTGTATAGACTATAAACAACAACACTGTATAGACTATATACAACAACACTGTATAGACTATATACAACAACATTATATAGGCTATATAGTATATACAACAACACTGTATAGACTATATACAACAACATAGTATAGACTATATACAACAACATAGTATAGAATATAAACAACAACATAGTATAGACTATATACAACAACATAGTATAGACTATATACAACAGCACTGTATAGACTATATACAACAACACTGTATAGACTATATACAACAACATAGTATAGACTATATACAACAACACTGTATATACTATATACAACAACACTGTATAGACTATATACAACAACATAGTATAGACTATATACAACAACACTGTATAGACTATATACAACAACACTGTATAGACTATATACAACAACATAGTATAGACTATATACAACAACACTGTATAGACTATATACAACAACACTGTATAGACTATATACAACAACACTGTAAAGACTATATACAACAACATAGTATAGACTATATACAACAACACTGTATAGACTATATACAACAACACTGTATAGACTATATACAACAACATAGTATAGACTATATACAACAACACTGTATAGACAATATACAACAACATAGTATAGACTATATACAACAACATAGTATATAGACTATATACAACAACACTGTATAGACTATACACAACCTCACTGTATATACTATATACAACCACACTGTATGGACTATATACAACAACACTGTATAGACTATATACAACAACACTGTATAGACTATATACAACAACACTGTATAGACTATACACAACAACACTGTATATACTATATACAACAACACTGTATAGACTATATACAACAACACTGTATAGACTATAAACAACAACACTGTATAGACTATATACAACAACACTGTATAGACTATATACAACAACATTATATAGGCTATATACAACAACATTGTATAGACTATATACAACAACATAGTATAGACTATATACAACAACATAGTAAAAATATAAACAACAACATAGTATAGACTATATACAACAACATAGTATAGACTATATACAACAGCACTGTATAGACTATATACAACAACACTGTATAGACTATATACAACAACATAGTATAGACTATATACAACAACACTGTATATACTATATACAACAACACTGTATAGACTATATACAACAACATAGTATAGACTATATACAACAACACTGTATAGACTATATACAACAACACTGTATAGACTATATACAACAACATAGTATAGACTATATACAACAACACTGTATAGACTATATACAACAACACTGTATAGACTATATACAACAACACTGTAAAGACTATATACAACAACATAGTATAGACTATATACAACAACACTGTATAGACTATATACAGCAACATTGTATAGACTATATACAGCAACAATGTATAGACTTTACAAAACAACACTCCTTGAACAAGGTAACAGGCCTTATACACAAATAAAATATTTCTGTTTTTTGTTTGCATAAGCGGTTAAACAGCTGATACAATACAAGCTGAAGAAGTCAGTATGAATTTACTTTAAAATATCATGATACACCCCCAGATGGAACCATACCGGTATGTATTGCATATGCAACATATTTGCAATATACCGGTATTATCGCGCATCGCTAGTTTCAGTAATACACATTCACAAATCACCTGACCCTTGATATTTTAGTGATTTCCATTGAAACTATTTTTCCGTCTTTACTCTGTACTGTCATTTTCGGTACCTGGCTTTGCATAGTCATGATATTAACCAAAAAAATACCAAAGTACCCACTAGTTTGTATGGCGTGACCAGGAAACCCACATTTTATGAGGACGGCCTGATAATATTAGTAATCTATACATGGAGTGTTTTTTGCAATAAACTATCTTAACAGAAGCAGTAATATATACAATAGAATGTGGATACATTGATTTCCTAGAGACCCCGTTAATTACACCATTATTATCCATATTTCACTGCATCCATCTTACAATTAAAGATCAAAAACATTCATTGAGCTTTCATTATTTTGGTTTGATAGCATTGTAACATGCTAATTTGTACGCTTTTCCGATATTTATGATAATGATTTTCTGAATCAGGGGTGGGGTGGAGATACACACATCACTGTATCTGATTCTTGACTTTATTGAACTTCATTATACTTACACATGAATGTTACATTTGTATTAAGTCTACAATATGATTGGCTATTAAACACTGTCTATAATTGAGGTTACAATATAATCAATGCTGGAATATCATTTACGATACAATATTAAAGCTGCACTATAAAATTAAGGCTTCAATATAATGAAGGCTATGACATAAATAAAGCTAGAATATAAACCACATGCCACACTTAATTAAAGCTACCATATTTAAGTAACACTGCAATATTGTAATGTAATTAAAGCTACATGTATGCACAAAGTAAATTAATCTACAATATAATTATTGCTGCAATATATTTGAGACTGTTACAATTTGATTAAAGCTACACATATATAATTAAGGTTATGATATATTTATAGCTGCAATGTTATTAAAGCTACAATGTAATTAAAGGCACTACATAATTAAGGCTACATTGTAATTAAAGGTACTATATAATTAAGGCTACAATATAATTAAAGGTACTATATAATTAAGGCTACAATATAATTAAAGGTACTATATAATTAAGGCTACAATGTAATTAAAGGTACTATATAATTAAGGCTACAATGTAATTATAGGTATTATATAATAAAGGCTACAATGTAATTATAGGTACTATATTATAATTAAGGCTACAATATAATTAAAGGTACTATATAATTAAGGCTACAATATAATTAAAGGTACTATATAATTAAGGCTACAATGTAATTAAAGGTGCTATATAATAGTCTTCACGCTTAAACCGGGAAATTAAATCAAGGCTACAATATAAATAAAGGTACGTACTATATAATCAAAGTAATTAAAGATACTATATAATCAAGGCTACAATGTAATTAAAGGTACTATATTATCAAGGCTATAATGTAATTAAAAATACCATATAATCAAGGCTACAATGTAATTAAAGGTACTATATAATCAAGGCTACAATGTAATTAAATATACCATATAATCAAGGCTACAATGTAATTAAATATACCATATAATCAAGGCTACAATGTAATTAAAAATACCATATAATCAAGGCTACAATGTAATTAAATATACCATATAATCAAGGCTACAATGTAATTAAAGGTACTATATAATCAAGGCTACAATGTAATTAAAGGTACTATATAATCAAGGCTACAATGTTATTAAATATACCATATAATCAAGGCTACAATGTAATTAAAGGTACTATATAATCAAGGCTACAATGTAATTAAAGGTACTATATAATCAAGGCTACAATGTAATTAAAGGTACTATATAATCAAGGCTACAATGTAATTAAAGGTAATATATAATCAAGGCTACAATGTAATTAAGGATATAGTATTATAGCTACAGTTAATATGTCTCTGATGCGAACTTGATTTAAACTATTGACTGAACAAAGTTAAGAATACATGACAACTGTTCATAGTCAAAGAATGCAATATTTCCTTTGCGATATTGAGAGATTGTAATGACTTGATCAATACATGAATTGAGATTTACAATTTTTACTCACATACTTTTAAGCGGATTTTCATGATCCTTTTGATAGTATAATATACAGAGAAGTGCTTTTTATAAAGACAGAATTTACTGGTCCCAAATGTGGTCATACTATTGTGGTCTTAGCTGGCAGTTAAACCTGTGAACAAAGACCACCCTTGGAAAAGACAAGATGTGACCTTTATTGACCGACATGTGACCTTTATTTGGAGGTTATCTGTTTTAAAAAAACATTGACCTTTTTTCACAAGTGGCTTTATTCAGAGGTGGCCACCAAAGCAGGTTTGACTGAATGTATTTTATGTCTAGACTCTATGTAATAGGTTAACATTTGTGAACGATTATAATATGACATTGAAATATCCAGGTATTTCATCTTTGCGAAATAAAGTATCAAACACCTTGATGATCTAAGCTTTCTAGCGGTTGTTGTTTATACATATTTTTTGCAATTGGTGCATCTTTATGTGCGTCAGTTACTGCCGACGATGTTACAAATAGTAAACAGCCAATACAAAAACAAAAACTCGAAAAATGTGTAAAATGTGTTTGTTTGCTTATGTTTACCTAGCATGGAAATTAAACTCTAGATCGATGGTTTTGTACGCTGTAAACATTATGTTTTTATAAAGTTTCGAAAACGTACATGCAATTAAACTTGTTTTGTTAAACTCATATAACAATGATTGGTATTTCAATTAAAATGTAGTTCTTTGTAGTTATAGAAAAGCATCTGTGGGAAAGTGTAAGTTCAATGAATAACAATTCTAAAGATAATAAAAATAGAACTAATTAAGTCTATGGATTTTTAAAGATACTGTTGCACCATCTACATGTACTAAACTTGTACATAACATTAGTCCGATCTATAATCCTTGAATGCTTCTATATCAGAACCGATATAAGAATGATTTTTTACTTGTCATCAATATTTACATTATCTTCGTTTACGATTAATGAAATATCGATTATTTAGATAGAGTGACGGCTATCGTTGAGTTGATCATCAATCATCGACCTATCAGAAAACGAAGAGCAACAGCTTCTTTCGGCTCGAGTACTTGTCAAAATTCAGGTAGCAGTCATCGAGAGTAATTAATATAAGTTGTAAGAATTTTCTCTACAATCGATGTAAAATAAATAAATTTAAATTAAATATGAGAAAGCACACACTGCCTTCTTACACTCGCTAATACTACCATCATAACTATGACGATTTGTCTTAAATGGTTTGCCATGGGATGATTAATATGGAGACATTTATATCCATTGCATGGTTATGCTGTTGAAATTTCTTTTTTAGATCGACTTTTGTGACAATAGAAAGTTATTGTTCTGAATGTTTTCTTAAGTGCTGTAAAATAAATGACTCAAAATGTAGCTACATGAGTTGAACTCTTCCTTGTCAAGAATAAGGAAACTTAAATTGAAAAGTAAGACGCGTAGAACAAAGAAAGGATTTCAAGTACGATTATAATACACAGCATCAAGAAACGTCCGAGTTCGATCTTATTTAACAACTTAGCAAACACAATGGTCACTCAGAGCTACAGACATATAAGGTGCTTATTGGCGAAAATGGTCACTCAGAGCTACGTATATATAAGGTGCTTATTGGCGAAAATGGTCACTCAGAGCTACATACATATAAGGTGCTTATTGGCGAAAATGGTCACTCAGAGCTACATACATATAAGGTGCTTATTGGCGAAAATGGTCACTCAGAGCTACATACATATAAGGTGCTTATTGGCGAAAATGGTCACTCAGAGCTACGTATATATAAGACGCTTATTGGCGAAAATGGTCACTCAGACATACCCAACTTTCGCGGACATGCTGATTTGGAAAATCGATAAAAAAATTACATTAAACAAAGAAGGGGGTTTTCACTATAATCGTCATAACTTTTATTCTATTTAAAATACGAAATTTGTACTAATCACAAAAGTTTAATTAATCTTTTATCTTTCTAATGGTGTATTTTTTATTATTTTGAATTAATTCTTTCTTCGACCCTTTTGCGTTTGAAAAAGACACCTATCGATTCCCTCTATATTCAATGTAAAAAGCGTAAAATTGGTAGATTTTTCAATGAAAATTTGATGTTTTCAGCATCATAACTTTTTTGGGGGAAATGTGATCAAATTTGTACTCATTGCATTCGTTTTGAAAATTTAATTTCTTTCACCATGTAAAATATGAAAACAATCAAATAATATCTTCTTTGACCCTTTTGATGCTTTTTAAAACTACCCCTTAGATTTTTTTAAGTTCAATTCGTCAATCGTTCGGCAAATCTCGGACATTTACGTACGTTTACGGAAACAACGATCATTTGGCGAAGATCATATCTGCTGATTAGGTATCTATGTATATACAGCCACAGCATGATGTATTATACAGGGTAATAAACATTGGACGCGTTGAATCAAGTTTTAGGATAATTGAGGTTGAAGACTAAAACATATTACAACATGGATGAAAATATTAGAATATGTGAAATATTTTACTTTACTTCCGTATAAAAGCAAAATCGATATTTATAACCAAATTTGTTGATATTATAAAAAATAACATAAATAAAAAAATGGTTTTCGCTATTGTTAAAGCCCCATTAGCTTTTTGGATGTTTAAATTGAAGTAGGTCTTATTTTACCTAGACAGATGTGAAACTGACATTTACTTGCAATAAAAACGTTCCAATTTTTTTATCACAAAGTATATATAGAAATACAGCACAGTATTTTTTAATCATGTTGCAAAAAATAAGAAAAGGCATCTGACAACTATTTTATGAGATATGCCTAATGGAAGGCATTATGTAAATATTTTTACAGATCAAGTAATATATATTTCTTATATTTTATAATGTTTTCATCTATTGTTCTAATTGACCTTAAATAGACGATGACATTTCATTAAATGAAATTTATTATTAATTCATTTTTGATAATATAATTATATGCTAAATATATCATTTTGGCATACGTCCACATGTCACTTATAAAAACATGTCATAAAATAATATAGATTACCTACTTTGTATATCTATTTTTTCAATGATGTGTAAACAAAGGACGGATAATAAAATCATATTTTTGAGATCCCTTTATATGGTTGCTAACTTTACCTGATTATTGATTTTTTATACGCATCTCACATTGACTCACAAACAATTGGGCACGTCGAGTTATATTTGTTAGATATCATTTCAATCAAATTGCAGAAATTGATTGTACTGTTTATATACACCAGGGCCCGTATTCACAAACCAACTAAGATGAACAATTATCTAAGAATCCCGAAATTATCTTAGTTTTCGCCAAGTTTTGCTAACTTTGTAAGATTTTTCTTAACTTTCGTCTTAGAGTGAAAAACATTCTTAGAAAAATTCTTAGATCGACGATTTTTATCTTAAAAGTTTAGTCAAGGTACGAGGTGTCTTAACTTAGATAAAAACAAAACGAAAATGGATGCTTCGTCGAACTCATTATTTTTCTATATCTATGAAGATTCCGGATTCCAATCGATTAATTTCTTGGATTATGAACTTTTAAACACTTTTCTGTCGTTAAACAATTTATGGTGACATTAGTAAAGACAGATATCAGTGATTAATGTGATTTTGATGTGATAAACATTTAGACAGATAAACATTGCTTTACATGAACACTTTTGGGTGTAAATATATTCAGCCACTGTTTTGCTGTATTAATGTTTGATATGACCATGAAATCCAAGGACAACTGTATAATCTTAAATCGTTATTACCTTGTATAAATTTTGTTGTGAATGCCCATATTGTGATGTTTGTTCCAGCTGAAAGCACATGCATGCAAGTACTTCTTTGTGAATTTAGTATAGCATCAATTATAACTTAATTATTCTTTTGTGCAGTGTGTTGAATAGAGTATAATACAGGTATAAGCTATTTTAAAACTACCAGTAAACATGTAATTGTATCAGGCCTTGGCAATATGAATTCAGTGAAGTAAATGATATCAGTTAACTTTAAAATAAAATGCATTTGTATGAATTTGAAATAAATGCTGCAAAACTGAAAGATGTTTTTGTTATTAAACCATTAATGTTCAGTTATGGATGAAACATTATACAGCCATGTTTCAATAAATGTATTGTAAGCTTATGTGTTTATATGCAGAATAGAATCAAATTACTATTTGACTGTGCATACAATAACAAAATTATTACTAGGATTCTTGAATTTTGTCTTTTCATAATATTCGCATTTGCAAAATTAATGTCAATATCATACGTTTCTGTCCATTTTAACGACGTACATAATAGTTGGGACATGCTCTTGAAAGTCTTATCAGAGATCCAAAAGTTATACAGTGTAATATCGATTTTGGATCAATTAAGATAACATATTTTATCTGTTACGCGTGACTGACTTTATTACTTTATGACCCCTAATAAAGTCAGCATAACGCAAGCAAGGAGGGTAACAATAGGTAGACTGTATATAAACCCCTGAATTGTAGTTGTTTCCCTTGAAAATTGATCATATACTCGATAAGGCCATGTCCGCCAAAGTTGGACATGGCTCCATACATATAAGGTGCTTATTGGCGAAAATGGTCACTCAGAGCTACGTATATATAAGACGCTTATTGGCGAAAATGGTCACTCAGAGCTACATATATATAAGGTGCTTATTGGCGAAAATGGTCACTCAGAGCTACATACATATAAGGTGCTTATTGGCGAAAATGGTCACTCAGAGCTACTTATATATAAGGTGTTTATTGGCGAAAATGGTCACTCAGAGCTACGTATATATAAGGTGCTTATTGGCGAAAATGGTCACTCAGAGCTACATACATATAAGGTGCTTATTGGCGAAAATGGTCACTCAGAGCTACTTATATATAAGGTGTTTATTGGCGAAAATGGTCACTCAGAGCTACGTATATATAAGGTGCTTATTGGCGAAAATGGTCACTCAGAGCTACATACATATAAGGTGCTTATTGGCGAAAATGGTCACTCAGAGCTACGTATATATAAGGTGCTTATTGGCGAAAATGGTCACTCAGAGCTACGTATATATAAGACGCTTATTGGCGAAAATGGTCACTCAGAGCTACATATATATAAGGTGCTTATTGGCGAAAATGGTCACTCAGAGCTACATATATATAAGGTGCTTATTGGCGAAAATGGTCACTCAGAGCTACGTATATATAAGACGCTTATTGGCGAAAATGGTCACTCAGAGCTACGTATATATAAGGTGCTTATTGGCGAAAATGGTCACTCAGAGCTACATATATATAAGACGCTTATTGGCGAAAATGGTCACTCAGAGCTACATATATATAAGGTGCTTATTGGCGAAAATGGTCACTCAGAGCTACATACATATAAGGTGCTTATTGGCGAAAATGGTAACTCAGAGATACATATATATAAGGTGCTTATTGGCGAAAATGGTCACACAGAGCTACATACATATAAGGTGCTTATTGGCGAAAATGGTCACTCAGAGCTACATACATATAAGGTGCTTATTGGCGAAAATGGTCACTCAGAGCTACAGACATATAAGGTGCTTATTGGCGAAAATGGTAACTCAGAGATACATACATATAAGGTGCTTATTGGCGAAAATGGTAACTCAGAGCTACATACATATAAGGTGCTTATTGGCGAAAATGGTAACTCAGAGCTACATACATATAAGGTGCTTATTGGCGAAAATGGTCACACAGAGCTACATAATAAGGTGCTTATTGGCGAAAATGGTCACTCAGAGCTACATACATATAAGGTGCTCATTGGCGAAAATGGTAACTCAGAGATACATACATATAAGGTGCTTATTGGCGAAAATGGTCACACAGAGCTACATACATATAAGGTGCTTATTGGCGAAAATGGTCACTCAGAGCTACATACATATAAGGTGCTTATTGGCGAAAATGGTCACTCAGAGCTACAGACATATAAGGTGCTTATTGGCGAAAATGGTAACTCAGAGATACATACATATAAGGTGCTTATTGGCGAAAATGGTAACTCAGAGCTACATACATATAAGGTGCTTATTGGCGAAAATGGTAACTCAGAGCTACATACATATAAGGTGCTTATTGGCGAAAATGGTCACACAGAGCTACATAATAAGGTGCTTATTGGCGAAAATGGTCACTCAGAGCTACATACATATAAGGTGCTTATTGGCGAAAATGGTAACTCAGAGATACATACATATAAGGTGCTTATTGGCGAAAATGGTCACACAGAGCTACATACATATAAGGTGCTTATTGGCGAAAATGGTAACTCAGAGATACATACATATAAGGTGCTTATTGGCGAAAATGGTCACACAGAGCTACATACATATAAGGTGCTTATTGGCGAAAATGGTCACACAGAGCTACATACATATAAGGTGCTTATTGGCGAAAATGGTCACTCAGAGCTACTTATATATAAGGTGTTTATTGGCGAAAATGGTCACTCAGAGCTACATACATATAAGGTGCTTATTGGCGAAAATGGTCACTCAGAGCTACTTATATATAAGGTGTTTATTGGCGAAAATGGTCACACAGAGCTACATACATATAAGGTGCTTATTGGCGAAAATGGTCACTCAGAGCTACTTATATATAAGGTGTTTATTGGCGAAAATGGTCACTCAGAGCTACATACATATAAGGTGCTTATTGGCGAAAATGGTCACTCAGAGCTACTTATATATAAGGTGTTTATTGGCGAAAATGGTAACTCAGAGCTACATACATATAAGGTGTTTATTGGCGAAAATGGTAACTCAGAGATACATACATATAAGGTGCTTATTGGCGAAAATGGTCACTCAGAGATACATACATATAAGGTGCTTATTGGCGAAAATGGTCACTCAGAGCTACTTATATATAAGGTGTTTATTGGCGAAAATGGTAACTCAGAGCTACATACATATAAGGTGCTTATTGGCGAAAATGGTCACTCAGAGCTACATACATATAAGGTGCTTATTGGCGAAAATGGTCTCTCAGAGATACATATATGTAAGACGCTTATTGGCGAAAATGTGCTGAACAAATTGATTAAACCCCATTTAAAACTTCAATTTATAAGTAACCAGATTAAAAAAAACATAAAAACTTGATGCACAATTAATCTTGATAGCAATTTTGCATAGGGATTAAATTTCCAATTCATCTGATGATGTATCGCTACCCGGTCAGGCGGTCATGAAGTCTGCTTGCCTTTAACTTCCGGTAATTGAATTACATTGTATAAAATTGAAACAGATTCTTCCAAGTGGTCACCACAGGTGATAATAAGAAAATGCTATGAGATAATTAGAAAATGTTATTTTGAGCAGTTACCCCAAATTCGGTCGTATTCCCAATCGAAAATAGTATCATTTTTCCCAATTCACAGACAAAAATTCCCAATAAAAAAAAACATTTTAAACACTGCGAAAATTCCCAATTCCAAGGGTATGGGTCTTATTCCCAAAATGCCAAGAAAAAACCCTGTCATACATCTGAGTCTTCACAGCACCCTCTTTTCTCTTATAATAAATACAGAATATTTCAAGATAAACCCAAGGATAATCGGTAGCAGTGTCATTTACCTTCACATTAATTTTGTATTTACCTTCACAAACATACTTTGCACTATGTACTGAAATAAAATATCGAACCGTAGCAGCCTCGAGTTCGAGGTTTTGACTTCTGTGCCAAGCACCTGTGATTGTCATTGCCAAAACAACATAGTGACATTCGGACGTGTGAAACGTAAATTTCTTCGGTTCGGTGTAACTGACTTGATTCGCTTTTTGTCTTGAAGAACTTACAATCATTGGCAAAGGTGAAGGAATTGTTAGGTAGAAACTCGATCTATTGATTTTATATTCTGTTGGACGTCTCTAGCGTCGATATTTGTGCAGATATTCTGGATGGGTTAATAACTGTCATATTGCATTCATAATGAGAAAACTCAATGTTTTTCACTTATGTGGGCTAACAAGAGGTTGGATACCAAATTGTTATTCTCAGTACTTTACTCCATTAGGGATATAATCAATCACATAAACATTATTATATTTGCTCTAAAATTGGAATTTCTATTGGTGTATGTGCGTTCTTCTTTAATTTGCACAGATTATTTTTTTCTTAATGTGACAAGTAGTAGAACTAAATACTATATTTTAATTTATTTTCGTTGGACACAGTTTTCGTGGTTTTTACTAACATGGCTATTTCGTGGGCACATAAATTCATGGATTTTGATTTTTGTAAAGAAATGCCTTATCTCTGCATTTAAATTCGTGAGGATTTGATTTCGTGGATGATTCCACAGTACCTTGAATACTTGTACAGATATGATCTTAGCCTTACGAGTGGCCTCCATTTTTTTAGTCCCTTACCCCTGTGAACGGTACCTCACACTTTTGTCATGTGTTGGTTCGAAGAGGTTGCCCTGGTAAACTTCATGAATAGTTGATAAGGGATTAGCGCAGATACAAATGTCATGCCTCGCCAGTTTCCTGTGGTTTTCTTAACACAATACTTTGGTTTTGTAATCGGCTGCATAATTATCTTTAACTACATGTATTTTGAAACACAAACGCCACCATAAGTGTATTGAGCAAGCCGGCGAGTACTTCGATAAAGAATGACATTTTGCATTTCCACTTTAAGTGACATTAAATGCATTTTTGAATATGTGAACTCCACGATTTAGTGGGACAGCTCTCGTATATGTCGGTGCTGTTATATTATCTTGTAAACAAATTATGTAAATCAAGGTAAAATGTAGTTCTTAAACGATAAATAGAAAACCGAATGGGGAATGTGACATTTGATTCAAGTGATATTTAAGGTAATACGATTAATGTAAACACTTGCGGTTGCTAGCTGAATCAGGTTAATGTTCATTTAAAAGTCAGTGAGGCATTTGTTGACGTGCATTATGTATTTGATAATGAATAAATATCGCGTGTGTTGTTCATTTATGACACAATGTATATACCATTAAGCATCCATTCGGCATGAAATAATAATAGTTATACTTTGAAATACTCTAACGAACCTGGCTCATACATATAATGGGAATCATAATACAATGTACATGTATAATGTATGAATTTCTGTGAAGTTATAATTGTATAAATTAGAAGAACACAAGAACCAGGGCCCTGTTTCTTGCTGTTGTTAAAACGTAAACAATATTATCCATTAGTTGTATAGTACATGTATATAAAACGTCCCGTATGCGTGTGGGATATTTTCAGGGTTTATTTTGTAGGACACGGGGAAGACGCTGGGTGCTTTAAACTGTTAAACGGTGAAAATACATGAACGAGGCAATTTGGAGAATATTCATAATGCAAATAGGGAAATATCTTTTGGGGGGGGGGGGGGTATAGTTTATTTTCCGAGTGGAAGACGCTGAGCATCCGTGTCAATTTCTTAATAAAAAAACTCTTTAAGGTTCCATGTACTGTCTAGATGTTTTCAAAACTTGGTTAACAGTTGTCGTTTAAATGTTATTTGGGCCTGCATGTGTTCTTGACTGCATACGATATTGTATAAGTCTAAGCTGAATGTTGATACGCAGGTGAAATGTCAATCTCATGTGTTATGTATAAATAGTATGTGTTGTAAACAAAGGTATGCTCGTTTCTCGTGCTGTGGAATGTGACCATGGTATTATATGTCACGTGTTAATAGGAAAACGATGCCAACAAAACTGACTTGACGTTTGTGTGTTTCATAAGAATGTAGTACCCAGATACTGTGCTACATTTAATTTCGTTGGGCTTAATGTTCGTGTTTTTGTATCCGCTGCGTTAGCATCGAATATAGAGTTACTGAAAGAGTTACAGCGGAAATGAAAAAAACCCTGATATAGCGTTCACTTCCTGTTCTACCTCCACAAATAAGTAATTTGTCTTTGAAAAAGTCAGTCACGAAGTTTCTGTAATGTTACAGTTTGTCCTAATTTCTCGTCCAATGAAATGTCCGCATTTCATTTGAAATTTGAAAAATATATCGCGTAAAATGTGCCGAAACCCTGATATGGAGAAAATAAGTGCTACGTGAACAACTTGCATCAGTTTTATTACGTCATCCTTAACCGTGCAATAAAGTAGGCGGAGTTTAAACTGCTCAAATATTCGGTAGCGTTTGTTGAACCAGGTCGTATAGCATATACGAATTTTCTATAGTTTTCGTTATTTTTGTTGGATTTAATGCCCGTTTACAACAGAATTTCACTTACCAGCCTTCCTTGGTACGAATAGTACCAGGTTTCATGGTTATAAAATTGTTTCCATCAAATTGCACTGCTTGTCTTTTTATATTTCTATAATAACTCATAGGTACATCGTCGGGTTATTTCCACAACCCCGTAACTCAATTTTTGGCGATATTGAGATTTTGGTATCATTGTTTTCGTCTCGATGAGCTCTTTACAATGAACATACTTACCTGCTTCTATGTCTCCCCTAAGTAGGGTTAATCCGAATTCCACAAACCCGTAACTCGCTTATTTACGCTAAACTTTAATTCTAAAGCCCCGTAACTTTCATATCCAATCAAATCGTTCTATTCTGTACCACGTGATACAGGATAAAACTGTAATGGCTGCTCATGATGTTGTTAAACTTACTTTAGAAACATGTTTGCGGTGTTTATCTTTACTACAATCATGTAAGTTTACGTGAATTCAGTGAAAGTTTCTATTGCGTGAATATCATTTTGTATTATATGAAGCAGAAACTGTTTTCTGGACCAGATATACATATGTGTCAATATTACCTACTGTTCGGACGAACATTATTTCGGATACGTTTGGAATATTGATACAGTCTTATAGCGTGTTTGTTTGTTTTGTTTGGTTTAACTACTCACCGATACATATTGAGATCATATGGCGACTCCTACCTTTCCATGTGGAAGAAGACTCAAGGTGCACCTCCGTGCATTATTTCAGGCACGATGGATAAGATAGCTGGATAGCATGAAATAATGTGTTCCTCTCGGGATTCGAACCATTAGGGGGATATAGTCTTATAGAGAAAGAATAATTTGGTGTTCGCATAACTGCTGTTGTCATGTATTGCGTTCCAGAGTTCGGTGCCAGAATTGAATGTTCAGCATTTTCACTCAGGCAAGCTTTCTCTTCACTGCTGCAAATATTAGGATTGTGGACCTTTCCGAAAGTGAACTTCTTGTAATGAAGATTTCCATGTTTTTTTTAAATATTAAACAGTTATACTTAAGTGTCAAAAACATTACACAATCTTCTCTTGAAAACATATGTTTTAACAAGCCGCTGATCACTGTTGAAGCATGCAATGTTCCCTAGACATAAAGCATCGTAAAAATGAAAATGTATATTGACATATTATATATTACTATATAACACTGGACGTCACTGTTGGTGAAAGTTTGTACAGATCATATCTCAAACTGTTTGCTTTGAATACCTCCATCACAACAACAACAATGAAATATATACAGTACATGACTGTGTGCAATACGGATATGTTGCTTCCAACGTTCGTTGAAGAAATGGAAACCACAGGCCACATTCTTGAAATATACAGAACCAGCTATAAACAATAATGATAGATGTAGCTCTAGTACGGAAGTCGCGGGTGTGATTACATCTGCTTGTTATGAAGAGACAGCAAACGAGATTGACATATTAGAGGATGATAAATACAATGATATTGAGCATGACACAGATGTTTTGAATAGCCCGGAATGTAAACCAGATAATGTAAACTTTTTTGTTGATGGAAGCTACAATGAATTGGTTATGCCATCCACTTGTATAATGCAAACACATTCCCCTCATTATTTGTTGAAGAAATGGAATAAAACTGTTCATATTCTCGAAATAAATAGCAGCGTAGATGCAGAAGTTAATATGAGCAATTGTGATAAGAAAGGATCTAAAACAGAAGATGTAGAACTAACAGCAGATGCTGGGCCATACACTGATTCAATTGAGGTTATTGACAACAGTACAAATGCAAATAATTTAGAAGTTCGTATAGAAGAGACTCTTAATAGAAGTAGGAAAAGATTAAAAAAAGACCCGAGTAATTAGCAAAACAAGATAAGAAAACGTAGGGGCCAGACATGAAAAAAAATACTGAAGCTCGAGAGGAAACCAGGTACAGAAGACGGATATCAAAATTCTGAAAGACTTAAAGGGCATTGTAGATATACATGTAAGTGTTACCTGGATGACGATAAAGTATTTGTATACTATACAGAAACAACAGAATAACCAACTAAGTCATAAAGCGAATTCTAAATGAACATGGGGCAAATTGTGTTACATTGGAGTGCTGGCATACTTGAAGATAGATTCCTTTAAGATTTTAAATATGATGCACAGTCGAAGAAACATAGGTAGACTGTTACGGAATGTCATCTACGAAAGTAACTAGGTGACATTACAGTATATCCCGACAAAACATATAATATGTGAAATGTTTTTATCATAAATACTTGTATCTTGTTCAGTATTTAAACTGAGTTTTGCGGAGTTTTTTGGTGTTATTGATGGTTTAATTTTTACTATATTGCTAGTTATTGATATGTCAGGATGACGTCTTTGTAATTCAATGTTTTATAAGACTTGTGTTAACTCATTGTGCTAGAGGTAAATAATAGTTGCATCTTAGTTTATTAGTGTTTATCTTCTTCACCATCCGAACATTACCCCACTTCTCACTTTTTGCCATTTTCTTACATGAATATTTTGCTAAAAACCCCGTATCTCAATGTGGGGTTTTAGAATTCAATTTTGACTAGCATTTTCTGATTTACAACGGAATTTTGAAAAATATGATTTGAAATTAAAGCAAACAGGTTCTATACATATTTATAAAATTTGGTATATAAGTAGATAACATAATTTTACATATGCACATAAAAATTCATTCAGGTGTCATCAATCATAAAAAAGTTATTGCAGTTCAAAACTTCAAATGCGATTTTCTCAAAATGGGAAAAAATGACATACGGGTTTGTGGAAATAAGCCGACGACATGTACATGTAGATACATGAATCTTAATTACATCATCATAATCAACCTGAATATGCATTTTATATTCAACAGTAATACGTTGAGAATGGAATGGATTTTTAGCTCAGAGATCAATTGTAAGTTGTATATAACATCTGGCCCGGTACAAGATACCACACTTGCAAGGTTTTCCGCTAGATAAGCCGGACTCGAACTTAAACATGTGCAAGAATCCAAGAAGTTTGGCAAGAAACAGAACGGTCGAAAACTGTAAGAAAACGGTGCATATGCATATTGGTCCAAATTGAAGGAATGGACAAATAGTACGAAACATTGATATTATGCGCATTTCTGGATATTGATAATTTATATAATAACTAAGACAATACCAGTTTATCAAGAATAAAACAATCGTAGATCTAGAATTCGTCGAAAGCTAAGTGAAAATCCATTGTTACAGGTAAACGTTGGCTCTTATTAACGCATATAAAGCACACTGAATGCTTTCCTTTTAATTTCCTCTGAACTGAGGTACTTTGTGGGCGGTGTCAAATTACATCTATAGTGATGATTGACAGTTTTTGTCGAGACAAAACATGCGTACGTGACAGAAATTAGAACAAACTGTAAATCAGTTATCGTTCATATTATGAATTTTATGCGACATATCACTGCGCCCCGCTTCGCGTCGCTTGTGATATATCCCATAAAATTCAAAATATGAACGATAACTAATACTTATCTACATTGTTGAAACCAAAATAATGTTTTTTATGAAATTTCTAAATTGCTGTTACACTGTACCGTGTGAGAACGACTTATCTCTTGCAGTCCAATTAGGCAGCTAAATAAGTTACGTATTTAGTCATATCTACTGTATATTAATTCCAATAATTTAAATGTAAAATGTTTGTCAAGAACGGTGTATACCTTTGAAAGGAAGGGTTTCCTCTGAATCATCCAATAGAATGAGGAATTTCTCCTGAATAATTGATACCAGTACGTCATGCCAAGAAAAATAGGTCAAACGTGAGCCCAGACACCTTCGCGAATAAAACGAACTTTCACTTCTGTAATGGAAGACGGTCACGTAATTAAACAATTCAGGCGGTCTAATTAATGAAAATAGAATCGTCTATAGCAAAACTTAAATACGTTAGAAATGTATTGTAATGATAATGCTACAAACTACTGGCATAACTTGCTTTATTTTCCACAGTTGTGAAGAGCTAGATACAAGCGCTTAAGAAATTCAATCAGCTGTGAATATTCCCGTGCTTTCAGCGCTTTGAGTTGATTCATTTTTCGTGAGCACGTAAATTCATGGATTTGATTTTTGAAGAAAAGCATTACACTGCCTTACTGTTTCAGTCAGTTACATTGAACTAGCTGGTTAAATGCAGTTAAAATGCTGTAAATGATTCTCTAGTGTTTTAAAGTAGTTCTGCACGCAACTCATCGTTAATTATTGAATGGTTGACCTAATATCTCATATTTCATATCCGGGACTATACATAACATTCTGTTTATATTCATAGGGAAGTAAAAATAAGAAATAAATAAAATATTGTGAAAACACAGTAATTACTTTGTGAATATGGACTTGTCTCTGTTAGTATACTACATGATACACGTTAGGTGATACGATTTTTCCGCGTACATTTACAATATGATAATACACATGTAATCAAGCGGATGTAGTCTACATTATTACGTTTCAGAAATCTCACCTATTAAGAGACAGCCAACTTGATTTAAAAGACCGAATTTCATATTCTGATTTTTCTAGACTATAAATATTATGCGCTTTTTTGGCTCACCATGATGAGCAAACAGTGCTCAGGGTGAGCTTTTATGCTGTTTTTTGTCCGTAGAGCGTCGTGCGGCGTCAACGTTTGCATTGTGAACACAACAGAGGTCACATATTTAGTTAGATTTTCACAAAACTGGGTCAGAATGTATTGTCTAAATCTTGGACGAGATCAATAATGGGTTATTTGGGGTCAAACAATAAGATGAAACGGTCAAATTAAATAAAAACCTTGTGAACACTCAATATGTCACTGATTTGATTGGATCTTCATAAAAAATTGTCAGGATGTTTGTATTATTGCTTTAATAATGGGTCATCTGGGGTCAGTAATTAGGTCACCAGGTCAAATCTTAATAAAACCTAAATAACGCTGTATATGTCGCAGTAAGTATGGCCTTTATTTGGATGCATTTTGTTATAAAAAATGACGGATTTTTAACGAATGGTATTTATTTGAATGTATTTTGTTATAAAAAATGACGGGTTTTAAAAGAATGGCCTTTATTTGAATGTATTTTGTTATAAAAAATGACGGATTTTAAAAGAATGGCCTTTATTTGAATGTATTTTGTTATAAAAAATGACGGATTTTAAAAGATTGGCCTTTATTTGAATGCATTTTGTTATAAAAAATGACGGATTTTAAACGAATGGCCTTTATTTGAATGTATTTTGTTATAAAAAATGACGGATTTTAAAAGATTGGCCTTTATTTGAATGCATTTTGTTATAAAAAATGACGGATTTTAAACGAATGGCCTTTATTTGAATGTATTTTGTTATAAAAAATGACGGATTTTAAAAGAATGGCATTTATTCAAAGGGTGACCTTTATTTGGAGGTGGTCGCTGACACAGGTTGCACTGTATGTAATGACCGGTAATTAACATAACCAGTGTTTCTGTATTATGTATCATTGCTAATCATGTTCTCTGTCAATTTTCGGCAGCCATCGTCCGGATTATCGAAAGAAGATGACTGACCTTTGGGGAAAGATCGACCTCTGAATTGTAGAGTTATATGCAGTCAAATTTGTGTTCGTAGCTACCTCCGAATCGAGACCAAAAATGCCATTCTGTGAAAAAAACTTCATTGATTATTAAGAACAAATTTGATCTCCGCGAATAACGTTTTAATTTCATCTGTCAATAAAGGCATCTTTAGTACTCATAAGGGTGGCCTGAGTTCACGGGCTTGATTATATTTATGTAATTACATATATCGTATTTTAGCGCATTTTGTATAAACATGAGAATAATTACAGTAAAATGATATAGCAAATAATAAATATTACTAAATACCTATAATATATTATACATGTACATATAATAGGTCTGTGATATTACACTTCGTTGACTTTCGTACTCAATAATTTTCACACTTACTTCTGTATGTGTATACGATGTTTATCGACATCCTTAATAAATGTGTGATAGTGTGGACATATTAGGATTTCCCACGTCTGAGATGAAACATGTATAATAATGCAAATGTGATATTGGACATTATTTATCTGCTATGGCTAGGGTATATGGTATTATATAGAATACATTGTTGTTTAAAGTATGTTTAGTATGTTTTAATTTATCGCTTAAATGAAAAATTGGGACAAAAATGTAATGTTTAATTTAGCTCTATGCTGCAAAATTGCATCCAATATACGTATACAAGTGATGATGATAATGAAAAAAAAATGTAAAATGATATTGTATTTACATTTTGTTTGTCGAGTATACGAGTGATTTTATATTCATGTATATTGTATTGTATCATCTGAATTTCTGACTATTTCAATCTAATGTAGGAAATATACTTATAGATTTTACTATTTTTGTTATTGCCTACCTTGATATTTATAATGTATTATACAATTATATTTCTGAGTGATAGCAATCGGGACATGTTTGAATTCAACAAACGCTGCTTGAACCGTTAAACAATGCAATATAATATTCCGGAACTCTTTGTTCTTATAACTTTTAACAATCATGTTTGTTCAATTACAGACTGAGACAGTTTTCGTTAAAACTCTTTATAAGGTGTGATTTTATATGTTTTGAAATGTACGTAGCATTTCTTGTCAGACAAGGCTTTATACACTTTAGAAATGATTATTTTATTCATTTTTTTTCAGTGAAAACGTTTGATGGCACAAGTGTGTAGAAAAGAAAACATGAACCTCAAATTTCAGCTTTCCTGAAATGTCCATGCAATGTGTTGACCTGGAATCAGAGAGTTATACGGAACTTCTATGTTTGAACAGATGCTAGTTGGAATTTATACACAACCAACCATTGGTTACGGGGGAATGGGCACTCGCTGATGTTTATATGCCCATACCATTATTTTCGGTCGAATATTTCATTGAATTTAAACACAACGGGAACCGTACCGGCTAGTACGGGAGAAATATTGAACCGTATGTCGCATGACGGTCAACAGATAGTGATGTTATATAATTTTTAATTGAAAGAGTAATGAACTAATTCAAATGAACAAATAGATTGCGTTGATTATGTGTTAAGTCACAGACACATGTCCTTTATGTACTGTAATACCCACATATACATGTAGAGCGAACAGGCGAATTGTCTCCTTTCTCTATCTCTGGAACTAATACATCGAACATGACAGTTGGTGACTGATGATTGCATTACTATAGATCTAGTATTGGTTACGTTTTAGGATATTCAGGAATACTATCTAGAGGACATGATATTATTCATTAATTAATAAAAGATGATTGATTTCTGCGTTAGAAAAAGGTGTGATGTTTGCCTTTTGCTGACTATTAAATAATGAACCTTATAAGTCTACTACTGACACGAGGCCAGCGGTTACAAAACTATTCTTATTTGCCAGGCATTTAGGACACTGCTAGACTTGGTGTTTGTTTATGAATCAACTGCCTTTGCATGATTTGACAGTCTCATTGCAATACTTTGTCTGGAATTGCGTGGAGTCACTTCAGGACTTTGCGTTCATTGCAGGACTTTGTGTTCATTGCAAGACTTTGGGATCGATTAGAACTTTGTGTTCTTTGAAGGACTTTGCCGGACTCTGTGGACATCGTGAAATTCTGTGCCTTCCTGTGTTCATTAATGACGTCATAATGAAGATTTCTCTCGGGAAATTTCTCCATTTTAAGCTGCCTTGTTTGTTCATATTTTTCTTATTTCTTCTCGCTTACATATCTGGCAGTTTATATTGGATATTTACTCAAAATATTTTAACCGAATCTTCATATCTGGAGCTAGAAAAATGTCCCCTTTGTTTCGGTGAATCGTTGTGTCCCAAATTGCTCAGGAACGAAATAAAGCCGTCCGATGGTTTAAATGCTGGTCTGTATGATATCATAAGAATGACTAACTCAAAAACGCATATTGCCGTTCTTGAACAGGGAGGGGCACAAACTAATCTCGTTCTGAAGAAGCTGGGAACCAAGCATGATCTTAAAGATTTCGAAGATCTAATTTGCGCTGAATCTGTGTCTAACTGTGATATTACCGTTGCGGCTAAAAAACTTTCTTTTATCAAAAATGGCGAACAATCGTTTGGGAAATTTCTTCAAGGTTCATCGAAGATGTTCTTCTGTCCGTCTACCAGATTATTGTACGATTTGTTTAGCAAATACAAGGAAATGTCCCTTCCTGGTCACGTGACGACGAGAGAAAGGCTGCAAATCTGGATGACTGCGGTAATTAATCAAGAGCCTTTGATGTTACAGGTAAGACAGTCAGTTGAGTTTAGGTCAGTTTATAACAGATGTTAGATACATAGCTACATTTTCTATGCTATATAGTGTATAGTCATGTAATCTTGTTATGCATTTACTATTGTAAATATGTTATACTCTCCAAAACAGAGGACAATAAAGATAAAGATATACACAGGTAAGACATGGTGGCACAAATGCGTAAATGCTCAGTAAATATATTCATTGATACTGAGTTGGATAGCAACTGAGGAAATGCTGTTGTAGGTTCATAACTTTGACATGCAAACACAAGCAATAATAGGATATGTCTTACTATCCATGGACTTTGCTGTTACATGTAGTTCTAAACAGTAGGGTCGGGTGGATTGTTATTATTGCACTAAAATATCGATTGGAAGCTTGTCAAGTAGATAATTCTGTGATACGCTGATCTTGACGCGCAAGTTTTCCGGGAACTAATTTAAAATGACCTACTCATCTCTTGCTATAGACGCGTATTAGTTTTTTTCGGGAACCAATTTAATTACATGTAGTTTGTATTCCTTGCAGATATTTCCAGCATCCGAGGGTTGGCCATTTCCGGTTTATTACGGATCATGTGGCAGGCTCATAGGGGTCAGTCACACTGACCGACCTTTGTCTGATTTCTACACTGCTGAGTGGACCGTGAGGGTAGGTTCCTGTTACTGATACATTGTGATTTAAGCTTGCATCGTGACATAAGAGGCATTGATTGGTATGGTTTGTAAATTTAGCCATGACACCTGGAATATCGGGACAAACCACAATTAAGAGTTTTATGTAAGTGTCCTGGATTTGTAACCTGGCGGTCCGGGTTCGATTCACGGTCGCCTCAGGTCAGGAAAATTTGACAAAATGTCGATTTACCTCCATATGCGGAGAGGTTGACTTGCGGAAGGGTATGTTAGTATTGGATTGTATTCAAGGAATCGGCCGCAGTATATGACTAAAAAACTTTTAAAAAAACTGAGAGTTTTGTGTCATTACATTTGAATTTGGAGAAAGTCGAAGCTATCTAACTAGGCTCACTTCCCGACAATCCGTGCTCAGGCTGTGGAAAATGAAAAGGTTTGAGAGAAAATCAAAGTTATTCATAGAAAACTTCGGTGAATCAGTTAGAATGTTTTTATTGTGCTTGTTCTATCTACATTTCAGGCGGGCATTGCTTTTCAACTTATGAAAATGGCGGAGTTACTCACGAACAACAAAGCAGAATTCGCTCTATACTTTACTGATATCCATAAAGACATGTTTGCTGTTGATGATACTGGCAAAGTAAAACTGATTGATTTACAAAATATTCTTGTTGTAGACAAACAGGCGGTAAAGTCAGGTAGGGTATATGCCGTGTTAAGGTTTTATATTAATAATGTCCACAATTACTATCATAAAATAGAGCGGACAGATTTTGGGAACCTAATCTTTATAATATAACCTTTATGAAACATGATAATCCATTGGGTTATTGGTCTTTTGCATTGACGTCTATTGGAGTCGCGCATTTTCAAAGATTTGAGAAAAATGACATCCATTTTAATGAACACTCGCTGTGAAAAAATGCAAAAGAAAACCGGATATCAATCTAATTTTGATAAAGAAGAATGTTAGCCACCGTGCAATATCTGCTGAAATCAAATTTTTTTCTAAGTTTCATAACGGGCAATGACTCGTACAAAACGTTCAAATGTGTTTTTAGATAAATCAAAGCATCTTTTAGGGTAACAAATAAAGATAATTGGGTATATACATACCCTAAGTAAAATTGAGGATAATAGGATCTAGTCTTTACCTGTCACAAAAACGAGATACAAGACAAAACCCCTTAGATTAGATTTAAATTTGATTGATACTGTGTTTTGGCATCTTTTTAACGTGATGAATTTTATACGGGGTTATAAGTTAACTGATTTTAAAAACACGAAACTTTATTTTTTTCTCGTGCGTGATGTTAATCTCATAGAAATGTATATGCTGAAAAAGAAAAAAACTAGAATAAATAACGAATACATATCTTTTCTATAACATATTTGGATCAGGGATTTTGATTGAGTGGGTAGCGTAACTGCTAGCCAACATGTTTAAAGGTTTTCCTGGATGATATTTCATGTTCGTTCATTAATCACTTGATGACGGATTATGCTGGTATTTCGATACACTCACCATGATTGGTTTCTGTATGTTACAGTGTATTGCAGTCTATTTAAGGATAACGGACCCCAATACAAACTTTTAATTTCTATTAACATAAGTTAAAGGTACCTGGTCCTTCTGAATTTTGACATTCAAACGTAAGCTTTCAACTATATTTGTATACAACAGTTTGAAATATTAGTCCCGGTCAGTTGTATTTGACTTTATATTATAAAGGGAGGTAATATTACTAACAACAGTAGTACTACCAACTGTAGTACTCTACTTTTTCTATGATTATAAAGCATTTTTGTTTTCATGTTTACAACTTTCAAAATCACGCAATTCAGAAAAAAACTCGCGAAGACTGATTTATTAATGATTCATTCTACGTATTCAATAGAAATGAACAAGAATTTAATGGTTTAAAAAAAAAGAAGAAGTTAATGGTTTGAAATGAATGCTTATGTCAGAGTCTGTATTCCTTAATCGGTTTTTCCTCAGCGTGTGAACTTAGGTCTTCGGCGTTAAAATTGTCAATACAAGTAGTCATTCATTATTCATTCTTTAACCGAAATAGTAATCTATCTGCAATTATTACCTCGGAAATCGATACAGTGTATCGATTATGCTTGAAGATCAACGTCTGTCTCGCTTATCAATTACTTAAATGTATTAGCGATGCATTTTTCTCTTGCCAATTGTGTGATGTTTATCGCATGAGGTTTCTGTGTTACATCGACTTACAGCTATACGACCGAAATTGCCGCAATATATTTGAGAAATAAAGACATCAGTGCTATGTTTTACTTAATGCATTTCTTGTGATACTAGTAATTAATTATTTATCATGGGGTCTTAAATCTAAAGCTATGCATTTCTGCTATAAGTTCCACTGATACAGTTCATTTATAATTAAAACATATTACTACTTCTATCCGAATTCAAACATACCCGAGACATTTTGTCGATTTGTATAACATTTAAACTTGGTTGTGGATACGAAAAGGATTCATATAAAAACGTGTATGCCTACTTCCTATTTTTCAGCTCGACCCATGGGTTGGAATGAATTACACGAAAGTTCATTTACAGAATGTCAAGGTCAAAGCTTCAAGACCTGTCATTCATTTTCGGAGGTACAGCTGTGCAGTCATGTGGTATCAGATCATAATTATTACGCAACATGTCGTTATATTCTAGCGCCTCATAATGACGATATAGGTCAAGGTCATATGAATGGACTGCTTCACGATATACCGGAAGTGGCAATAACAGACTGGGACCTGGAATACTTGCTCAATGAATGTGTAATGCCGAAGCGCCAACGAGGCCGGGAACAAGTTGTACACAAGATGATAGAGGCTTTAGGAAACTTAAGACTGAATTGAAACATGATCAATACGAAGGTTACCTTGTAGTCAAAGGTCAGAAATTCCAGTGACTGTGACTTAAAATGCTGGAAGCCACCAGGCGTACCCGAAATATCAATATTCATGAACTTTTAGAGAGATTCCTAAAAGCTAGCGACAGGGCTTACAATCGTCTTAAGTGTATACGATTCATTTATAATTGAAAAGTTATACTTAAGCGTTTGGGTGTGATTCAGACTGTATTTGCGTGTGGCACAGCCAGAATGTGTATTACCCACTTTGATAAATGTATGTGATTCATAACATGTTCATTAAAACACAATTTCTGCAATACTGGCACAGCATGCTGTAATGCTCACGCAGCCATCATACTGACATAAATCAGCTCTTCTTGCCGTGTCACGTTATCTTTGATTGACAGTATATATAATATACAGTTAAAACTCCCGAAAACCGGACTTCCTGTAAACCGGTATACTTTGAACAAAAGGACGATAATTTAATTATCGTATTTTTTTTCAAATTTCTCTGAAAATCGGAATTTCAGGAAACCGGACTTTTGCCCAGTCCGGAAGGGATCCGGTGTTCCGGGGTTTTAATTTACATATGATGTATATAATGTTTGTTTATATGCTTATTTATAAATATAATATGTATACTCTTGTTAGAACATTCCGACGATTAGTTAAAGGTAATCGACTCCAAATTGAATTGAGAAACTCTTTGATAAAAAAAATACAATTTCGTACAGACACATTAGGTTAACTCAAAACCCAAATGTCAACATACAGTGAAACGGTAAGTATTACCCATGCTATGATCATTTTGGCGATATAAAGTTTATCCTCATAATTATTATATGTAAATATCAATAGTCGAGCATTGGGGATGCAGCGCGAATACGAATATCATTGTCGTCAATAAAAGTGATAAATGCATGCATTTTTGTGATTTAAAACCAAGACACAGCAGTTACAGGGCACGCCTTGTTGCAACCGTTCTTGTAATAAAGAACAAACTTGTAATAATTATTACAGGTTTGGTTTTTAGCTCACCTTGCACAGAGTGCCAAGGTGAGTTTTTAGGACCGAGCTATGTCCGTCGTCGTCCGTCATTCCGTCCGTCGTGAACAATTTCTTTAAACAACACCTCCTCCTAAACCACTTGGTCAATTTCAACCAAATTTCACAGATGTGTTCCTTGCTTGAAGTTCTACCAACGTTGTTGAAAGAATTCCATTCCATGCAGAACTCTGGTTGCTATGGCAACCAGAATGATTTTTTTGGAAAATCTTCAAAAGTCTTCTTCTCAAAAACCAGAGGACCTAGAGCTTAGATATTTAGTGAGTAGCATCGTTTAGTGGACCTCTTCCAAGTTAGTTCAAATTATAGCCCTAGGGTCAAAATAGGCCCCGCCCCGTGGGTCACTTGATTTATATAGGCTTATATAAGAACATTTAAAAAATCTTCTTCTCCAAAACTACAAGGCCTAGAGCTAAGACATTTTGTATGTAGCATTGTCTGGTTGATATCTACTGAGTTTGTTCAAATTATGGCCCCGGGGTCAAAATTGGCCCAGCACCGGGGGTCACTTGATTTATAAAGGCCTATATAGGAAAATAGAAAAAATCTTCTTGTCCAAAACCAAAAGGCCTAAAGCTTAGATATTTTGTATGTAGCATTGTCTTGTAGACTTCTACCAAGTTCGTGCAAATCATGGCCCTAGGGTCAATATTGGCCCTGCCCAGGGAGTCAGTTTTCAGTGTCCCCATACGTGTTAGATTTACATCGGGTACGGTAAAAAAAACAGTACAAAAAAGGGGGGGGGCGAATCTTCAAAAGTACGAATTGACTTCGGGCGAATCGGTGAAATTGTACGAAATTTCTGGTGGCGAGTGTTCAAAAATACGAATTGTCTTGGGGCGAATACTGTTAAAAAGTACGAAATATATGGTGGCGAATGTTCAAAAGTATGAATTGACTCAGTGGGACTAATCCTACTAGAAAGTACGAAATATCTGGTGGCGATTGTTCAAAAGTACGAATTGACGTGGGGCGAATCCGAGAGAAAAAGTACGAAATATATGGTGGCGAATGTTCTAAATCATGAATTGACTTCGGCGAATCCGAGAATAAAAGTACGAAATGTTTTGGGATCGAAACGGGATATAGTAGATAAAATGGGTCATGAGTGTGCTCCCACATGCACACATCACGATTTGTTTTGTTCCTCATTACTGAGAAACAAATAGAAAAGTTCGCCTATAAGTCTCAACTGCATAGCCACTGAATTAGTCGTGTAAACCACTCTAAAAGTGGATGGATATTTGATATCAACCATAAACAATTTCGGAGAATTGCAGGAAAGACAAAGCGATGTTAACCATTTGCTGATATTGACACATTTAAACGCTGTATTTAAGTAACTACTCAACAGCTTTAGGAATACTGTCAATGTGCATATTTAAGATTTTCATGCGTATTAATTCAAATTGAATATAATATAATCCAGTATTTTGTGCCATTGTGCAGTTTTAATTTGAATTCTAAGGTGTTCGGATGACGTTTGTTTTAAAACGCAAAGCATCTCAAGCAATATCGTTTTCATGCATGGAATTTTCATGAACTTCGGACCAATTATATCTGCATATGGGCGAACATGACCTCCCAAGATCTCATTTCCTTACCTCACAGCTGTGAGTGTGCCATTTCCAACGACTAGTAGGTTTGTTTTTCCCTGGACGCTAATGCCTGCCCATACCAAAAAATGAGCCATATAGCCATAGCGATCATGCACAGCAATACAAACTGGCTCAAAGTGTTCATTTCTCCTTCTCCAGACTCTAGCACGTCTACCTGTGAAGCCGAAACAGAACCTAGACTCATTGGAGTATAATACAGGTGTGCAGTCTGGTAGGGTCCATCTAACATGGCCATGAGCCCATTATAGATGCTCTCTAACATGCTGCGGTCGAAAATGGACCTACAAACCGTTGTAAATGACACGTAAATGATATCTTGGAAGTTCATGTTCGTCCATACGCTGGTGTTACTTGCCCAGAGTCCATTTTCATGGACGATAATGCCCGTGTACATAGGGCCACTGACACCAAGCAGTACCTTCAAAGGGAAACTATTGCTCGAATGGACTGACCAGCTCGACCTCCCGACCATAATCCCATCAAACACGTCTTGGGTATGCTGCAGAGAGAGATATTTGAGCGTCCTGTCCAGCTAACATCCACCAGACAGCTCAGAGATAATCCAAAATTGACGATACTGCCGTACAGAATAAAAAGTGATCCTTATCAAATTTTGAGTAGTATATAATCTGCGGTAGGTGATACCCTTCCATGACAATTTGACGACTATGTCGATCTAAAATGTTACCGGCTACTTGTGGAAGGGCAAGTTAGTACTTGTCAGCATGCCGTATGGGAAAATGGTTAGATGGATCAGCTGCCGCATCTAACTGAAATACGTGTTGAAAAACGGCGTTAAACTCAAATAAATACTATAGATAGAAATCGAGCAGAGTCGTGACGAAAGGTCGAGGATTGTTCCATTCTTTAAAATAGGGATACGTAATGCAATGACCAAGTACATTACTAAACATGACCTTACATTTGTAGGCCACTGTTGTAAGAGGCCTACGTGGTCCTGAAATCAGTGCGCCGCACTAGTAACATTATTAAACTGAATTGTGTTGGTTCGTATCCTTAATTTTGCCACTATTTTTTTTTCAAATCATGCATTGCTCGTGTTTTCGGTGCATTTATGTTAAGAAGAGTATACACATGCATATTTTTTCATGCAATCAAAATCAAATTCTGTTCAAATGACATTCCTAAGTATGCAGGCGATGCCATGTTAGAAACGAAGCAAATTATTAGATTCTGACAGCGGCTCTAGTGCAGATACTGCTAACGAAGGAGTAAATGAAATTGAAATTAAATTAAATACGTATGAAATTCATTCCAAATATTGAAATAAAATTTTGCAAATATAAAATGTCAAAAAGCAAATAAAAATGGAAGGAAAAAACGTTCACGTGGGCTTCGAACCCGTAACATCTTGACTAACAAGCTGCAGAAGTACAAAGGTTAGCACCTCTACCAATTGAGCTACGCAGTTAATCTCATCAGGGAGGGTCAAATAACTGATATTTATGCATTACAGAAACCACCGAAACGTTCCGAAATGCCACTCACCCTACAGAATGGACTTTGATCATTCACAGGTCGTTGTCGGACTATAGTAAACAATTTGCAATGTATTGTTAGATTTGACGTTCTATGTTTATCGTTTGTATAATGCCCGTGGGTGAATACATTTATGTATAATTCTATTAAAAGAATAATAAAAACTTATGAAAAATGGCCTGTTATGCATGTATAGACCACTGTGGTCTGAGGACATTCTCGGTGCACTAATCCCATGTACGTGACAGAAAGCCTGTTCTTGTCGAAAAACAAGGTGAGTTAAAATTTACATAACGAACTTGCTAAATATAAATTATTACCTTCGCGATGTTATTGGTAAGGACTGAAGGAAATACATAGAAATGTGTTAATTTTTCTGCACGATAGTTCAAAGGCTCATGCTGAAAAGAAAACACCCTGTGCGCTAATAATGAATTTCGATTAAGTTTGTCAATAACAATCATTCGTTATGTAAAATGGTGATTCATTTGTATCATCCCTAAACTGATTCGAGAACAAATCGAGAGACCAATTGTAAGCAACTTACGTCCAGTTTTATACACTTACTTACTTACTTGTCAGACCATCTAAAAACATAGGATCAGATCCGTTAAACATTGCTTATGTGATAACCTTTCGTCCTAAACGTCGGCCGAAGTACGGCGTTAAATGTCAGTAACCTGGCCGAGAAAGAATTAATTTCCGCCAACCCTATACATTGTACTTGTTGTGGTCTCGGTCATTTTTCTCTCTTGTCGACTATTTCATAATCATCTGGAGTGTATCTACAAGCTTAAAAATATATACAAATGTATTAAAAAAAACAATCTGCCTCTCTATCGACCCATGTTTGTGGAAACATGGGATTGTATGACCTATCTGGCATGGTATGCATTCATATTGTCATGAACAACTTCGACTACATGTACATGTTAATCGTAGTAAAACTAGTGTCCAATATCTTCAGAATCACCTCTCGGATAAGTTTATTAGTTTTGTGTTTCTATTTTCATGTATCTGTTGTTTAACGGCCTATCCGACAGCTATGGTCCTTTCAGAGAGGAGAGAGAACATAAAGGAGAACTGGATATTTGTATCCGGGATCTTTTCTCATAGGTTTTCCTGGTTCTCGAGACCGGTGTAAAGAACTTACTTACACCTCGTCATTTTTCCTGTAATTTTCTAGACATAGTGATTGGCTCGGGATAGTTGGGATACCGAGGAAGCTGAGAAAATTCGTGAGGCGAAGCCTAGATTCGAATCCACGAGATTTCGTTCAGTAGTACAGCACGTTACCACTAGACCATCGATCATCCCGGTATATTTGACACTAGCCAGGCGAATCTTAGAAGACACTCTATATATTATTATTATGCTGTAAAAAGATACACGGTATGTTAATGCAGTTAAAAAACAAACTTATACGTCCGTTTGTGTGTTGATTGAGCGTCACTTAAAAAAATAAAGAACACAAATACATTGTATATGGTCAGATGACATTGTATAATATGCAGATGACACTACTGGACTGTTTTGTGAAGGGAAGTAACTATAATACTGACTGTCAAATAAGTAAATTTGATTACCTCCCTTGATTCAAAGAGGCGTCAAAATAATATGACTGCAAAACAATTACACCAATGTTACTGTAACAATGTGAGCGGGAAAACGTTATAATGACATCCGTAAGATGACATGTGGTCAGTATTGGTTACAAGGGACGAAATACCTTCACATCTACCGAGAAACCGGTTTCACCACACAGTAATATCGATGGTCTCCAATCAAAATGCCGAATCTACATTTTTTTATGAATTCGCCTTTTTGCACTCATGATCCGGCGCGGGAAATCAGTGCGCAAATGCCGCGAAAATGACTAAACCCCCAGCCAATCAAAACATGTCAAAATGATCTTGTGATTAAATGACGAACCGTGGTTGACTGAAATCAGATGAGTCAAAAAGACGAAATTACTGGAACTTCGACATTTTGCAAATAATAATGTAAAAAGCCAGGAAAATGAATTGTGGAAATTGAAACTTCATTTTATAATACAATCAATGTGAGAATTATGATTCATGTCATATGTAATGAATATATATAGAAAAAAAACTTTATGACAATATTCTTTGCAAATGGTAGTATTACTGTTGCATATTTTCTGTGAAATGTAGGTTCGTCTCTTTAATCAGATTATATAAATGTGAACAGCTCAAGGTTCGTCATTTTACATGCATCTCTAAATATATAATATAATTATACAGATAATATGATAAATTGTGTAAGATTTATTATTACATAATAGCACCATTCCGTTGTTGATAAAACTTAGACTTGAGAATGTTTGTTTTTAAAATAGATTCGAATCTTAAAGATTTTATGTTTTTGTTTCGTGTTACATTTCAATTTTTCATATAGAACATGTGCTAAATTGTTCGAATGTTGATGTTGAAATTGTTCAATAGATGAACATGTTTGAATGGTCAAATTGTGTTGTTTCTGCTTTCATTTTCCTTCTTTTTTCTACTTATTTCAGTATTCAATTTTCTATTGGTTACTGAGCCGCTATATTAATATGTCCACCAACTCCACTGCTGTTCGAATATGCTGATAACCAGAGGTTTAAACTTGAATATTGTTGAATACTCCATCCATTCAATAACTTTAATGAATTAGGAACTGTAACAGATCCAACAGGTATTACTGTCGAAGCTACACACTCAAGACGATCTAAAAGTCGACGTTACATTTTACTGGCCAATAATTTATTTGCAATAATATTTATATCGTGCGAACGTGTGTCATGGTAAGACATTCTGAAACACGCAAAAAAACGTTTACATGTTATTGTGCATTGGAAAATAAAAAGAAATGCATCTCCTGGAAAGTTGAGATTTTGTAGGTTCGGCTTTTCAAATGGAGACCATCGATCAGAAAGTGTAACATGAAACAAAAATAATTGGATTCCATGTCACGGTTTGGTAAACTTTTAAACAATTTGGTGTGGTTAACTGGTTTTTCGTAGGGACTCTTTCCCTTATTGTTGTGTAACTCATAAGTTTATAGACATGCTAATTGGTAATCACAACTTAGATCGGAATTTTCATTACTATTCGTCAGTACGTGGGTAGGATACATGCAGTTAGATCAGAAAGAAAAAAAAACTCTAAAAGACGCTACAGTTTTCACATAGACATATAGGCAGAATGAAAACTGTACAACAGATTTTTAAAACTTTGCATTAACATAGCATATGCTAACAGAAACATAAAAGATAAAATCTTATAAAATGGGGGTCACTGATCACGTTTTTGAGTTATCTGCCCTTGAATTTGAATTTTTTGCTTATTTCAGGCCATACCAAGGGTAGATTATTCAGAATGAAGGAAATCTAAGCCTATTTTCCTTTTTACATAGCCGACTTCTTTTCCTGTCATCGTGCAAAGTTGTACCGATCCGAAAGTTTCTACCCGCATAATACAAGGTACGAATATATTTGGGTACGTATCGTACTTCCCAATGATGTACGAAAGGCATTTTTTTCGAAAAAAAACAACAACATGTTTTGACAACAACCTTCCTCTTTTTATCGAGTCAATTTTTCGAAAACATGGCTACATGTACTTTTCAAGTTATAACTAATTTACCCCCCACACACGTCGGTTCATGAACCATTGTCTTTATTAGTGTTAATAATTGTTTGCATTCATTTGAGAAAAAAAAGAGATATAACTGTCTGGCACCAACCATCCTTTTTTATCGACCATGAGTTTTAAAACATGACTATTTTCTAGTAACAATTAATTGATCCGACAGAGCGGACCCACACGTTGGTACATCAGTACTGTTGTTGTTTTCATTTGAGATCATTGATTTTGTCTAATTTAAACACACCCATCATCTCTCCCTTGGTATGTTTTTATACAATATTTATTTATTTATTTATCTGTTGTTGAACGGCCCATTCCACAGCTATGGTCATATCAGAGCCACCCAAGAGAGGAAGGAGTGGAGATACATTTAAGGTATAAGATGTATAATATGAAGTGTTGAGGATTGCACATTAAATATTGTCATTCTTTTGTATATCCATTAAGACACTCATAGGTGAATTTTTAAAAACTCTCGCCATCAGTTAAGAGAGTTACGACCATTTTTGTTCCTCTACCCCCAACGTAAAATAGTACCTTAAAATCTAACGAAGGCACCTGTATGAAAATTGATATAACTCTATAACAGATGACACAATAAATGCAAAAGTGTGCATAAGTCTAAGCGTAACCAATATTCAGTCAATCAAAAGTATAAATATGATGTTTTGAACTATTATGTTGCAGAAAAAATGAAAAATGTAACCCCGCCCCTTTAAGATTTAGTCAAGATGTTTGCCTATTACCAAAAAGTAACAAATTGATAAGTATCACTAAGAAAAAAACTAAAGAGGGACAACATCTGAAATTGTCTCAACATTTTAAAAAGTTTTACCATCCGGTTTTGAAAAGATGTGTGTCAGAAATCCATGGTTACTTGAATTTCGTTAATTAACGATGTATAAATTCCTACAAGCTAAACAAAATAGTACAAAAGTACAAAACATTACCTAAAAACTAAAAACAAAAAGAAACAAATAAGGTCCCAGTTAGGGCTGTCCCGATATGGCTGCGTACCTTTACGTACCGGTACAGTGCTGAACGATATGCGTATCGTATCGGAAGGTCCCGTATCGGTCGTATCGCGGTTTTTTATTTTATATTAAAAAACTCTTAGAATGTTGAACAACTGAACCAAATTTGCGAATTTACTCTCGTATCATCGTCGACAATGCTTACTCAACTCCATACTCTATTTATAGACATTAGCAGCGTGAGGTAAAGCTAGACAACGAATTCAATTCGAATACTAATACTAGTATTCAGATTTTGTCAAGTAGAAATTGACATATAATTTGTATTACGCCACCATGTAATTTTACATAAAAATATGGCAGCATTTTTGTTTGCCGATTAATGAAACAAACACACAGTTGTCTGTAAGAAGTGTCAACGTGAAGTCAAGTATAGTGGTGGGACTAGCAACCTTAGAACAAATGTGTCTCACCATCATATGATTACTCATTATTTATTTAACTTAGTATTGTTAATCAATTTGGCAATCATAACCCTTATTCTTTAAACAATTTTATGTGGCTAGGTTCTATTCTTGATATAAGGTCATTTATGGGACCGAGATTAAAACTCGCTTCTGTAATAAAATTTCTCATAATTATTTTATTCCCACAAAATCAACTAACATATATGTGAATCAAATTGATGACTTTAAGTACAAGACAATTTCAGTTTTATATCTTTTTAACAGTTAAGTAGGACTTTCTACCACCAAACAAGTGTGCAGAGTTCCCAAAAAACACTAATATTACAACGTTTTTCATTACTTTGAAATATTTTTATATCGTATCGTTGATATCGCATATCGCTAGTACCGTACCGCAATACGTATCGTATCGGCTGAGATCTGTATCGGGACAGCCCTATTTAGAAACATGGCCACGTGGTTATAATAAAATGATTTGAAATATGTTTAGATCCAAAACACTTAATTGCAGAAATATACCAGGTACATCTGCATATTTGAGACCTATTTTTTGTGCGATCTCCCTTTAACCAAGCTGTTATGGAGTCGAACAATAGTTCCCAGCTAGATGATTATACGTACACGTTCAATGATAAAAATGATATTCGAGTCCGATTATAATTAACTTGGAAACATTAAAGGCGGGATGAGATTTGAGATTGAAGACGAATTACGGGTTTTATAACTCGGGGCATTATACGCGCTCGATGATTGTTCTCCAGTGCTAAGAGAAAACCGTTGTAATACAAGCTGTATAGTGCACCTGTTGATCAGGACTAAGTGATAACAGTGTATCATTTCTATGCACTGGAGGACCGCGGTAGTGGTGCGGTGCACTCTAGCAATGCGGTGGATCTGCAACCAGGCGATCTGAGTCCAATTCTCAGTCGAGACATGAGGTCATACCCTTCCATAAAATGTTGACAAAATGTTTGGTTAAGTGAACCGGTCGCCATACAGTAATAGTACTGATACATTGTTGAAAACGGCATTAAACCCAAATGAATAAAAGTATGCATTTGAGAGGACAAAAGTTTCAATGACTCACACAGGTTGAAGATGACCTCATGGGTATCACTCATTATTAAAACAGATAAGTCTGTAAGTGTTTATATTGATACCACATGAAAGAAAACACCGCCATCTAATCGCTCGCATCTTTTACGGATTAGTATTACCATATATACCCTCTTTTACGAAATCCCAGCGTGTAGCCTATTTGCTATTGTCTGGGTTTCTGTTGATGCTCACAATACCTGAATAAAAACACACTTAACTGACCCATATCTTTTAACAAGTTGACAGATTGTTAACCATGATTCCTTTGTCGAGATTATATTATGTATACCTTCCTCAGTTCAAACAGATATAGAGTATATTATTGCTGTCCCTGTTTGACCGATTTTGTTAATTCAAACACAAACATCGTCTTGAGATGGATACAGTTTGATTATCCTTTTTACCATCAGAAATATACAGTCGAACTTGTGTTTAGCGGTCACCTCCGAATGAACACCACCCTGTGAATACATACCGTTATTTTATAACCGTAACTGATGATTTAGAACATAAAGTTTAGAACATAAATATGTCCAAATAAAGGTCACTTGCCAATAAAGGCCACATTATGTCTTTTCCACGGGTAGCCTTTGTTCACATGATTTACTATATTATATGAACATTTTTATTAAAGGCCATTTAGCGATTTACACACCTGGGTTCTACATCGCTAAATGGCCTTTGCATGGGGCGACGTTAAACCTCAGACTCGGAGTCAAGAAAAAGATTGTGACAATAATAATGATGATAATGATCAAAGCGATGAGAATGGTTTTATAGATGTTATAAAATGTATACCATGAAACTGGCTAGGTGAATCGACCGCCTAGTATGACTGAACAATTGTTGTAAAATCGGAGTTAAGCGTGCGGATTACAATTAAAGGCAGTTATAATAAACTTGAATATCGTCAAAACTCTAGGAGATTGTGAAGAACATATTCCCCAAACAAAATGGATTAATCGAAATTTATAATGTACTTCACTATAACAGTATTTTACTGTTTTGTCTACTTAGCATTGGTGAACGTTTTATCGCATTGACGTCAAGTGTGCAAATCGTCATGGTAATTAAAGCTAAGGAAAGATAGCTCGTGGAGTTCGGGCGCTAACAATTATTTGGCTCTAGTCGATGGACTGCGCATGTCCAGTTTCGATGATCGCCGAAACCTTTTTTCGTGAAGATTAGTCACCAAAATGGCGCATTTGAGGCCTGTCAATCTGCCCTTTATATTTTCCGAGTTTTGATAATGGACGATGATTTTGAAAGTAGCGTAAGACTAAAGTGGCTTCTAAATCAAAATGTCCGATTTCAGCTGGATAAAACATTGTATTTAGATTTCTAAATAGAACACAAGAAACTGTGTTGCACACAACTTTGTATTTATAAATGCAAACTTTAATTCACGCCTGTGCAATACTTTTTTGTCCGCAATTTTGGAACCATGTTCGAGCTCATAGCTAGGATTCGACGAAGGTAAATTCGTGACGTCATTATAGTCATACCAATTGTAAGTTTTCGCGTTGTCTAGGTGAATTATTGTAACCGTAGTAAGCACACGAACTCTGCCATTGACTCAATCGTAACAACTCGGGCATTTCCGTAACTGAGAAATACGCCTCGCACATAAGTGTAGGGTAACAAATTTTGGTTATGAGGTGTCCCGTGACTTCTTTTCACAAGTCACTCGTTTTCAAGAATCATTCTCAGAATTACAGCCTTCAAAACGCGTTTATCCCATGATGGAAAGTAGCCCCTGAAATACACCAAGAAATGGCGGCCTGTGTATTATGTCCGAGGCACCTTTCTTTAGACAAACGCCGAGGAGTTCCGATTGTCACTGACTTTAAAACTGGTCCCCGTTCCATGTTGCAGTGCACCAATGATCTACTTGTAGCAGTTTAATATATTAACTAAAGACCATTAACCCGATTTCCTGATCACAGACGTCTGGGATTTGATCTGTTTATTTATTTAAACAGTTTCGCTGCAAGGTGATATTTAAGTCATAGATATCTGACCTGACGCTAATCGTGACCCGGTTGTCACCGTCATGTTTATATTTTATTTCCTTCTGATTGCTTGTGTAAACATAATATTTGTGTTATTTGTTTAAAATACCTATTTATGGACATAAATGAAATAGTTCTATAATACTACAAAACCCCGTTATAACGGACTCAATTTAGACACGCCTACTGCAGATACTGAGTATGAAGCAAGCGTTCTTACGATATCTCAATTGTTTGATTTGATATTAAGATGCTGTATGCTACATGTACGGTTACATTGGACAATGCATAGGGTATTCAGAATGAGATGGATCGATAGTCTAGTGGTAACGCGCTGAGCTACTAATCGGAAGGCTGTGAGTTCGATCTCGGCTTCGCTTTCCGATATTTCAGGTCTGCTTTTTCAGTGTCCGAATCCCACCTATTGAATCCGGTACTGTGATAGGAAATTCACAAGATAGTGGATGAGGCGTGTGTTTGTGCTTTATATAAGAATATAAATTATAAAACAACAGGAAAAGCTCTCCTGTATATTCTCTCCATTGTGTCCGGGGTGGCTCTGGAATGACCTCAACTGTCGAATGGGCCATGAATACAATAGATGGAGAAAGTTTAAGAATATAACTAGTTCACTATGATCATGTTTAAAACACTAAAAATGCACAAATCATTTGAATGTTAGCTTACAGTTTTATACGACTTAAACGGGTTTAACTGTATTATTCGGTATTAAATCAAAATTCTTAAAGTTCCGGTGCGATAAGCCATATCGGTTTTTATTCAAAAATAGGATTTTGCGATATTTAAGTTATAGTTATGTAAATATTGATTCAACGACTTTCTATTTATAAAATGTGAAGTCTTGGATCGGACTAACAAAATCAATTTGATTACAAATATAAATGTGGCAAAAATCACAATTACATGGCATTTGCACACATTTAAAACGCATTTATTCAGTAAGTAAACATTACGGGTTATCAGCAACATTTCGAGCGGTAAGTTTATTTTTCCTATTTAAATGTAGAAAAGAACCGGCGACGCCTACAAACGGATATTAGTCTATTATATTCAAATAAAATTCCGAGTATGTCCAGGATACTTTAGGTCGAACCAGGGCTGATTTATGTAGGTTACAGCACTGGAATCATTTGATAAACTGTGATTTAAAGTTCAAATACTATTGAAAGTCCATACTAAGGTTGAACGCCCACCACTGCGGCCTTTTGAATTAAGCAATACAGAACAATAGATATCATGATAGTAAAATGTAAGAATTACATTTTATTTGCTCTAAAACAATACATGTATTTATATCATGCCTTTCTTTAGTCACATCTCGTAAAATGTTGTCAGATGCTTTTTCTATTTTTTTGGCTATATCATTTAAAAAATACGGTGCTACATTTCTACATGTACTCCATGATTTAACAAAAATCGGAATGTTTTAATGCAAGTAAAAGTCTGTTTCACTGATAAGACATCTTTCTAAGTAGAATAATACCTATTTTGATTTTAACAGCCAAACTCTAATGGGGCTTTAAGCCGCTGTTAAAAGCATTTTATCGGGCGCATTTCGCGCATTGAAATTCAGCGTTTGAAAATACATGCCGTGATTGTATACCATTTCCGCGCACTTATATTTTTTCAGACAAAGAAATACGTTTCGTTTATTTCGTACACCGTAAATAGTGTCAGTTACAGACTATTTCTAGAGTACTGTTCAAAGTAAACATATAAGTCAACATAATGTTTACATTGCTAAGGTTTTATTAATAGCATGTACCCTCAAACAAAATCAGGGTAACTCGGCAACAATCAATTTCATAGTTACCGGATTACTCTACTTATTAGGCTCCGACGTTGAAATGACAAACAGTATGAATAACAGCTAAGTACGAACAAAATAGTGTCGTGTAATCGTAAACATGAATTAATGCGAAAATTCAACTGACATCAGCCTACGTGAGCATCTGATAATGCCAACGCGACATGAATTTTCGAAACACAGAATAATTAGTGAAATATGTCATAGACAGACAAGAATACGTCGTCATTACCATTTAAGAATATATAGTATAAACAATATTGGATTTAGTTTTTCTCCATACTGTATTCTGATTGGATGAACGCGACAATAGGGTATGGAATACGGTCGGCAATTCACCTAAAGATGAACTGTTACTCGTAATAACACATTGTTTACGTTCTCTTTTCATTTGTTGACTGTTTAAGACTTTTGACTTCATGTGAAAGGTAGAAGATAGGTTGACCACAAGCAGTCTTTCAGAATTAGATTTTGAATCGTGTAGCGACCCTAGTAATTGTTTGTTGTTTATGGAGTAATCGATAACTAATGGTCATGTAGCGCGCATCTTAATAAAAAGGGTAAACAATAAGAATAATTCACGTGCGCATGCAGGCACATTAAAGACCCATTAGCTTTTTTGAATTTAGTAATACAGAGCAATAAATAAAATGATAGTAAAATATAAGAAATATATCTTATTTGCTCTAAAACAATATTTACACTGTGCCTTTTCTTAGCAATATCATTGAAAAAATACGTTGCTACATTTGTATATGTACAATTAGATTAAAAAAGAAATTTGCGGACAGTTTTTATGGCAAGTAAAAGTCAGTTGCACTCATAAGACATCTTTCTAGGTAACATAAGACCTACTTTAATTTTAACATAGCCTCATCAGTCTCTTATGGTGATTTAAAGGAGCTGTAACTGATACCCCTTTGTCATACACAATCTAAAATTAGCCCACCCCAAAGGTCTGAGATTGTTCCTACGTGCCTGTACTTGGTATGTTGTATAAATTTAAGTTCATGCGACAAACTTTGTTCTTTCACTACCGTCAGGCGCATTGTTATAATTATATCAACGAAGTAAAGAATCAATGTTAAAATAAAAATTGATAGAAAAAACACATTTAAAAATTGGTCATTGAATACCTTAGGAGTCAGTACCTACATCCGCAAAATTATGCATATTTTAATATAAGTAATTCCACATTATAGCATCGTTCATAAATGTCTGTGTGATTGACATTTAATGAATAAGAAATAAAGTAACACTACACAAAAAACTGCGGCCATGGTCCCAGTGGTCAGTGCGCTGGATTTGTGACCCGGCGGTGCGGGTTCGAGAGGTCATACATTTTATGAAAAATTAACACAAATGTTGAATTTTCTGGACATGACAGTGGATAAGTTCTAAGATAAGAAATTAATTTTTAGAATACCGTTGTAAAAAACTTGTTATATAAATCGGCCGCCGTAGGCCTATACATAACTGAAAAAAATGTTGAAAAAAACGGCGCTAAACTCAATTGTGAAAATGCCATAAAGTTTCATTATAGTTTCATGTTGTAGTTTATAAACCCCATCTACAATGAAATGATTTTTCATCAATATATCAGATTAAAGACTGCTTTGAGATTTCGAAACTATTTCTTATATATGTGGATAAGTCCCATTACATTGTCTATTATTGTATAAAAGACTCCATGTTTCCTTTGTTTTAACTACATCGTGATCATGTCATTCGTTTCATTCCTTTTAAAATCCTTGTCAAGTCGAACTAAAAGCGAGTGGCGATAATTTGTACTATGATCAATCCATATTTTGGGTAACTGACGTTTCGTGCAGAGTGTATTATAAACTGTTGAAGAGACGAGCCGCGGTCGTGGTTCACTTGCTGGTGAGCTTGACTTTGAAACCCAGTGATGCGGGATTGAATCTCTGTCGAGGCAGACAATACTTGACAAAATGTCAGCTTTCCTTCACATATGAGAACTGGGAAGTAACTGGTTCCTTGTAGTAGGGTACGTTAATACTGGCTTGATTACAATCCAGGAAAACTGGTGTAGGTGAAACGTCCGCCGTTTATTACTGAAATATCGCTGACAACAGCATTAAACCAACTGAAACGAAAAATGAAAATGACATGACTTGTTTGATAAACCACATTTCATTTATCCATTTGCAATAAATGTATATTTGTTCTGTTTGATATTTCCTGTAATACACCTCTAAATGTCATTCATACATTTCAGTATATGATACTCATCCAATGTATTTGTGTCATTTCATCACAGCAAGGAACACGACTTTGATATCCAATTATCACCTGTCTCTGTTTTGCTAGGCTTCCGGTTAAGATACGTCCATTTCTATCATTCATTCGTTGGTTCGTTGCCCTAGTTTCTCATTTTGACAGCTTATACAAAAAGGTCATTAATAAGAAAGTTGGAGAGACAAAATGCGGTTCTTAAGCGCTTAATCGGAGGTCAGTGGACAAATGGTAGGGTAACGGAAAACATCTTTATGACTGTTAGATATAAATACAAAAAAAAAAAAACAGATTTCAAAAGACGTTTACATCATGTTTTCGTATCGGAGTCACTTAATTCCTCTCCTTGTCGATCGGTTATATCGATAAATAAATACTTTATAGCTGATCGTCATTCACAAGTGGTCGATATTCACAGATGGTCGATATTCACAGATGATCGATATTCACAGGTGATCGATATGAACAGATGGTCGATATTCACAGATGGTCGATACTTACAGGTAATCGATACGCACAGGTGATTGATATCCACGAGTGATCGATATTCAGTGGATATTATTTACTCAAGTTTCTCTGTATTTTATGCATTTGTTTACACATTTACATTGATCAAAAGTTCAACTGAGTGAATAATTGATACAAATAAACAAAAGATTATGCGAAATAATCATGACTATGTAAAATTTGAAACGGAGTTGACAAGACACTGTTATTTATATATTTAACGTGCAGTCATTGAAAATATTTGAGTAATTATAAATGACATTAATGATGACACAAATGTGATCAAAATTGTACATGTAATGGTGATAGTACAGTTTCTGTATGTGACATAGCTTAGTCTTCATTTTTTACTAATATATTATTTTCTGTCATTCTTACCGATTTTGTATTGTTATTTTATTTTTTTAAATTTCCTCCTAATTTTTAAAACAAAAAAGAAATAATGATCGAAAATGTTTTGTTCCGTTATTTGCTTTACGTTACTTTAACTTTCGTATACTCATCTAAATAATATAATCATAGACAGGGACATTTAAATGAAGTTAAATAAGGCTAGAGACCTCCGTGACCTAGAGGCTATAGTCTATAGTAGCCATCACCCACCCAGTGCGCATGAATATTGATGCGGACCAAAGTACTACATTTTTTGTACAACCGCCCCGCAATTGTGGAACTATTTCCATGGGTACTTTTAGCACATTGATTGAAGTATGAGTAACTAATGTCGAGCCTCGATCATCTGACATCATTATTTTGTACTATGATTAACAAGCGATGAATGTCAAAATTGTGTGACCACATGATTTCTACCTGACACTAACAGCGACGCTGACCAACTTATAGTGTTTATTATAAATGACTAATCATACATTGGTAAGACTATATTTTACCAATAAGTGTTTACCGATATAGCTTCCTGATATTCAGACCTGAATTCGTAAACAGATAACTGCACGTAACACGTATCCTTTTCAAGCAGTCAGTGTTGAATAGAGGTCGATACCATTGTCGTGGTATAAACAAAGTACAAAATGTATATTCATGAAAAAAGATCAGTTTAATTCAGTCTTGATAAAATGATTTTAACATTGGCTAGAACATTGGTGTATTGGACACACAGGCGAGATAAGTTTTTGTAACGTAAAAATAAACTCCAAAGAATCATAATTTACAGTAGAATCTCGATTTTAATGTCACAGTCACACATCGGATAAATTGGCTTATTAGTTATAAGGCGTTATCACCATCAACCAAATCAGACCAGTCAGAATGTATGTGGTCATCATAATAAGTTGTTTGGTATATGAAATCGGCTGTTATAAAGAGTTACTTTGACAATGCCTCCAGGCATGTTTTACCATAAAACTTTAAATGAAACAAAAGCATTCTGAATGTGAGCGTAGAATACAAAAAAATGGCTGTTGACGTAAAGTTAACGAGCCAACTTATTCGAAATGGTGACGATGTGCAAAAATTGAAGAAAAATATTGATATTAGAAATATTGCTGCGTGGAAGATGTTTTATGTATTATAATATACAGTCAAACTTGCGATAGACAACCCATTGAAAAAGGCCATTTTAAAAAAAAAACGTTATTGATTTTTTAGAGCAAATGGCCTCCTAATAAAGGTGACCTGTCAACAAAGGTCACGTTTTGTCTTTCCCATGGGTGGCCTTGTTCACAGGTTTGATTGTAATATTATGTAAAACGAATAAGTGGCAGCTTTATTAATGTTCTGTTTATCCTATAAATCTATAATCGTACGTCAACAAGGATTTCCTTGTTCCGGATTGCAAAAGGTTCCGATTGGTTGAACTTTACCAGCGACCGGAGTCGTCCAGCAATGTGTACACCCAGGTCACGTGATACTCACATCAACTAGTGTTAGCTTGATGACGCAGTCGCTATTTATAGAATGGGTTCCCAGTATTCTGCATAAGGAACATATCCTGGATGCTAATTGGTCGAAATCCGGACAGAATTCTGCCTGCGGGATCTCGCGAGACTTGAATTCGGAATACCTCGCATGTTTTAGTAAATGTATGTATTCCGCAGAACGTCAAAATAATTTTAAACACATAAATAAAAAAACACCGGAAATTGAATTGATATTTTCAAAAAATATAAATACCAATTTTAGAATTCATTTGATATCCTAAGCCGAGCTAAACATGTAGCAGATATATCATTTTATCATTTCCAGATTTTTTTAAAAACCGTGTATTTGTTTAAAATTGATACAGTCGGAAATCAAAAACCGGATTCTGGCAGGAAATAGCTAATTCAATGAATAGTTAGTTTCGCGTTATATCGCCCAGTCATTATGTGTGAACAATGAAGATATAATGCTTGTTCATATGATCAAACCTGTGTTTCAATCCCCCCGCCCCCATCCTGATGACGACAGCCCTGTGAATAGAGGCCATTGTTTGAAAAGCCGTCATTGATTTTTTAGAATAAAATGACACGTTTCGGGATCTTTAAGCACTAAGCGTCTTTTCATGTCGATAAAAATGGCTGCAATATATACGGAATGAAATAACAGAACAGAACAGAACGTAACAGAACTTTTATTAGAGACTTGTACAAAGTACACCGACAACACAATTCAGTTATACTATACAAACAAGCACATGTCATGTGATATGTTGAAAATGCATATGAATGGGAAATTATAATTAACAATATACTAGTAATCTGTTTTAGACAAAACTATCGTATTAAAATTGTGCTAAGAGGGTGAACGTAATCAATTAAGTAGTTTACGTGGAATTTCTAAGAGATAAAGCGTGTTTTATAAATCTAGCATAGTCTTATTTCGTTGTTCAAGAAATTTTAACATTGAAGTTTTTTATTATAATAATTATGGAATGAAAGGAATACATTTATCCCTCAAATTGAGTTTGTTTCTATAGTTCTAGCTGAATGTTCGACCGTTTCCTTGTTTCAATAGCATTGTAGGATGTTTGATATTTGAAATAAGAAAAATTGGAACACAAATATTAGTAGGTTCATTGTCGTTTCTAAGGAAACCAATTCAAAATACTAAATTAATAACTGAAAATATTTTTTTTGCAGTTTGCCGCTTCTATAGCAACCATTTTAACATATCAGTTATTTCTTCGCATATGTTTTTCACGTATACACGTATAAAATAACTTCGCTCAATGCCTCATTGATACCCGTTCCTCAGTTGCACAATTATCCTTTCCAGGAAGATAATTTAAAAATAGCGAAAAACAATTCATATGTAAGCTGTTTGTCAATAGATAGGAAAACCAATAAGTACTATTTTAAGCGGACATCCGATTAAGTCTCTAAAGGTCCTCGCCTAAATCATTGATTCAAATTTTGACATAGCCGGAAACATTCAAGCACATCTTTATTCATTCGCCAACGACGAGGATATACAGTGTTAAGCGAAACGTCAAACAGGAAAAAATACTTACTGCAGGTCAAAATTGGAAATATTCACTCCAAATAATATATTTTTATAAACCCAATGAGTTATTTCCGACCTCGCCTGTACTGTAGTCGAGTATCTACCACAAAACGTCCCTTAAGCAAGGTCGCTGATGTACTTGTCGCGAGTTAAAAAAACATACAAGCAAACTATGATGAATCGAATCGCTGTCATAAACACTTCTTTAATATATATATTATAATACAACTAGAATATATACAGCTATATAAGACCACATTCGAAGCATAACCTATTTTCATCATGTGTTATAAAGAATCTCCACTGGGGTTTGAACCTTCGATCGTTCGCTCGGAGGCGGACACCCTAACCGCTCAGCCACGGTTGCGGTTATAAATGTGATATGTTACGAATTTGGTCCTGCAGTGTTAAGAATGTAGATAACTTGCAATATGAATAAGGTTACGTTACAGTAGAAATATACGGAAACATCTTATATATCATTTTTCATTAGTCATGTTCAAACTAATGGCAGTTGTGTTGTCTGTCATAATTATATCAGCAAAAAGTACCAAATATGGGCCTACCATATGACTTGGAAGTTCAATAATCTGTGTGTGTATTAGACTATGTGTTATCAATCAACTATCAAAAACTAAGCGGGTTTGAAATAATAGCTGATTTTTTACTTAAGTCTAAAATCTTTAAATGCGTTTTTCTCAAAACTATGAAAAATGCTGATAGCCCCTTCTGGCATTCAACAGTCGATATTTACATTTCATCTATGAATGTTTTATATTTTCGTTCCCCGGGGATAAGTGTGATGTTTGGTTCATCAAAACAGTTTGAGCCCTGTGGTGGAACCCCTCCATGAGTTATGTTTTGTCACCCATTTTTGTTCGTTTCATTTTTTTTTGTTTGGCTGGCTTTTTTTGTTAAATTTAATATTTAAGGAGGACTTTTTGAATTTTTTGTTGTATTTTTTCCCGTCAAAAAACATTTTTTTCTGTATAACTATGTTCAATGAAAAATCCACGACTTTGCTATATCTCATCTATATTTGATGTGGAATCATATTTAATAAATACAATTTATATTGGGATTTCGCCGTTCAATCACATCTTTATAATTCAATCAATAGCCATATATATTGATTAGTTCCTAGACTAAATGTCACACCATGTTTTTTATCTTATAAAACGCTTTCTAGTCCGAGTCTTTCGAATATACAGACATAACACAATGCTCTTCTTCAAAGAAAAAATCACGAAAGCAGTTTTTTCTTGAAAAATTCATGAATACTTCTTGAAATATACTTTACTAGTATTATATGACAGAGGTATACTAATGGTGTGTCTCGTCCTTTGGTTGGTGCCGTGGTAAAGCGGTTAGTGCCCTAGACTTATAACCCGGCGATCATGGTTCGAATCACGGTCGTGGCAGACCATACCCGTTTATGAAAATTTGAAAATGTAGATATTCCTTCATATATTGGGAAGCTGTCGGCTCCTTGTGGAGGTATAAGGTGGTTCTACTGATAAGTTTAAGGTGCACCGGCCGCCGTATGGAACTGAAATATTGCAGAAAAACGGAGTTAGATCGGCTGAAATGAATATGTTAAAACTTAGCCTATTCTTATCACTGTACTTTCTTCTCACGCACTTTTCATCCGTGAAAATTAACAACTCGCTACACCCCCCCTACTCATAAGCGTAGCTGTTTATTTTCAATGACGACAATGTACCGTTTTGGTAATACAGGAATGGCATGGAATTTTCTCTGTCAAATGAATTAGTCATGATAAAATTTCCTGCTGTCCACTGACCGCACAGTGTTTTTTTTCGGTCGGTTTTGTCGATACTTTTATAAAAATCTAAGAAAATTGTATTTGAAATAAGAAAAAGTGCCGTCCCACCGACTCTTCAACTTCAATATAATACTCTACAACGCCACTGTGGACATTTACTGAAGAGTCTCTTTATTTTACAGGGACAACTCTTGCAATGGAAACCTGCATTGTTTGCTTTAATAGAGAATATAAGCCTTACACGCACAAAACGCTATATTCAAAATTACTTTTAAGAATAAAAAGCCGGATAACCGGTCTACCAACAGCACTGTTAAAACTACATGTATAGCATGAAAGTACGGTCCAATCTGTGAACAAAGACCATCCTTGTGAAAAAACAAGGTGTGATTTTTACTGACAAAATTAATGGCCTCGGGTGTTAGTTTAATGAGGGTTATTTGAAGAATGGCCTTTATTTACAGTGTGGCTTTTTATTCAGAGATGGCCGTTAACACAGGTTTGACTGTGGTGAATAAAGCGAAACTACGAAGCATGATATGGAAATAGAGAATTATTATGTCACTTTATATGTCTGCCACAAGAACTGTTCATTACCTATCTTAAAATTCAGGAACACTATTTAAAGAGGCTGGTAAGCGCTCGTATTGCATGGCATTGGATATATCAGATCTGGCAAGAACTTGATGCTGCCGGTTTGGACTGAGTAATAGCTTTATATATAGCTATTGTTTGTAGTGTGAAACAAAATAGACTTCAAAGTTTTTTTACTGAATCACACATGTCCTGGACGTTAGTAAACTATTTTTGTGTAACTATGAAATGACGTCATTGCATATTGTAGAAGCAAACACTAATGAACATCAAAAGTTGGATTATAATCTTCAGTAACCATCGACAACATCAGACAACGTTAATGTATGAACTTCAATGCATGTTTATGAATAATACACCATACAATGAATGTTTCCACGGAGAAAAAACAACAACAACGATTTACAAGTTTCACGTTCAACCGTTGATCAAGCGACAGAGATAAGGTTGGCTTTTCATGGTCAATTAAAATTTTCAAATTAAACCAGCGCCTGAAACCTATTAATATAATTTATACAGATGAATCAGATACGACATCCAAGCTTTCTAAAATCAATATATCGACCTGTGGCGTTCATTTCATCTAGCAATCTTAAAGCCAATCAATGAATCAATAAGCAATTAGGCTTTTTTTGTATCTCGCTCTGAGAAATGAAACTGCCAAAGTAAGAATGATGGAATTCTTTGTCATATTGTCAATACTATTAAATCGACTAATCAGGGGATTCCATGAACATTCATAGGCAGAAAGAGAGAGAGAGAGAGAGAGAGAGAGAGAGAGAGAGAGAGGGGGGGGGGGGGCAGGGAGTGATATAAGCTACCATGATAAACGGCAGTGTTTATCCTTGATAGTTTCAAGAAAATCAACATCACTAAGTCCCACTCAGCACCAAATTAAATGCTGCTTTCACAAATAATTATTAGTTCACAAGGCACAAAGTCAACTTTTCTTTTTGCTACTTAATGTTCAATGAAATAACTGTAGACTTATAACATTTTAATACTAAAGTTTTTCAGAAATTGAATTTACAATCTGGATTTACAACCGACATTATGGTTGCTGTAGTCCAACACTTTCTATATACCCCATCAGCAAATATATAGCCAAATCAACCATTTGTTCAAAACAGAGTTTTGGTGGGAGCTTCTCCCATCGTGACAGGCTCTGTCAACTGCAAGTAAAATATCAAACTACATGTACCTTGATTTTTCTAAAATATACAAGAAGAACACTTAATTTCTATCTATACATCTTGACATCTACCATTCTTTGTTACTTAAGCATATTCACTGTTTTTAAAAAGTACATGCAATGTGCAGTAGGTACAAAGCTGTCAATTCAGCAAGCAATAGAAATCCAACAGCATTTTTATTCAATAAGCACTAACCTGATCAACAATGTGTCACTAAATCAGGACTTAACACAAATATCTGTTATTTTAAGGATCAGTTATATGTATATGTAGATCTATTTGGTTTTAACCTCAAACCAGCATTTTCCTTATCAACACAACATCAAGAAACGTATTGTCACATGTAACATACATACTAGATCGATTTTGATATTCATGACATGAATGAAAATTATATCTCATTGTACCAACGTTAAATGTCGCATCGACGCTAAATGTCGCATTTGACGTTATATGTCGCAAGGCTGACGCTAAATGTCGCAACCAACGCTAAATGTCGCAAAACCTCCTGACGCTATATGTCGCATCTGTAACTTTAAATGTCGCAACAAATAGCACTGACGTTATATGTCGCAACATCAACGCTAAATGTCGCATTCATTTATCAACCTCTATAATACAGAGTTATCGTTCCCGCTACACCCCCACACACTCGTATATGTTTGATAAATAATTGTTTCTCGTTCATGAAAATGTTTAGCTTATCCCCTGTAAGTTTTTTCATTTGCTCGTTTGAATTGGGGATTTTATTTTTTATCTTGGCATTTATTATATATCGCCGTCGCCGGTGTGTGCATGTGTGTATTGCTAGAACGGGGAGTGATGGCCAATAGGTAGAGTAACAAGGAGTGATTGCCCGGTGGTAGACTATTCATATTTAGAAAGAAAGGTACAAATCCTACCAGTTTAAAAGCAAAGTACATATGTGAAGGGTTAATCGAAATTGAAATAAAGAAATCGTTTTTGGTTATTCCTTAACCTGCAGGCTTCTAAAAGTGGACACATGTGGCACTGGGGATCCTAACGCATTCCTCCACATTGAAGAGTATTTAAGAAGGCTAAAATTGCTGTCTTAGGGTTGTGGGTTCAAACCTCAGAAGGGACAAACTTTTTTCTTTCTATGTTTTATTTAAACATTATTTTTTAATATCTTAGAACATATTTAGGATGAAGAAGTGTTTTATTTTAATTAAGTGACTTTTATAGGTTGGCTAAATAATGCTAGAAATCTGAAAATGTGTTTATGTATTGTGCAACGGTAAGCCTGGTAAGGTTTTATTATGTTTGTTAGACATGAGGGACTATTTTGAATATAAGTTATGTCACTAAATATATATAATAGCGCCATTTTCTTGATTTTTTTGCCGAAAGAGATAGTAAATAATAAGTCTCCGAAGCATTGAAAAAATAAGAAATTAGTTTCATATCATACAATGCACTAATATCTGATGCATGTACTTTCTAAGTATAATTATTTATATACAATTACATGTAAGTGAAATGCAACTACTAATGCATTATTTCCTGTGCAATTGTTTTTTAAATAATAAAATTATGATCATTTATTAATCTATGATACACGGGGTTTAGCTGTTTAGAAGAATAATTATAGTTTTTCTGTCATGTAAACCATTATTTTTTATAAAATTACATGGAAACCCTCTTTCTAAAATTGTCAAATAACATATTTTAAAGATTTATTGAAGAAAACAACATATTTTTAATATAAAAACCACCTTTTGAATTTTGGGTGTTAGCATCCTAATACATGTATCTTAAAGCCCCATTAGCTTTTTAAATTTTGCAGTTCAGATTAATATCATTTAAAAAAAATACTGAGCTATATTTCTATATGTACTTTGTGATTAAAAAAGTAAATTTCGGAATGTTTTTATTGCAATTAAAAGTCAATTTCACAGATAAGATATCTTTCTAGGTATAATAAGACCTACTTTAATTTGAACATTCAAGATGCTAATGGGGCTTTAAACATCTTATTACTAATGCCGTGGACGTCTATACCATATTCCATTTATTCTATACCGGTCACAAAATGAGACCATCCGCAGAAAGAGACATGCATTGACCCATAAGGAATGTGTTATCACATCACGGATTGCCTGCACTAACCCGCTGCTATAGACCGAATATACTTATAAGTGACACAGATGTATCACGGAACCGGCCAGGGTTGAGATGCAATCGCGGCGGCGTTGTCTTTCTCACAATATCTTTGAATAATATATTCACCATTTGAAGAGAGAATCGCGACAAATGATTTAGTTTCAAAACAAACTTTAACAATAATACACCAAATCTCCGGCGGTAATTCTACATGTGTTTTCTTTGTGAAAGTGTTTCGGTTTCCATTTTAGATTAATTATTTCTCGCAAATGTTAAGTGCGAGTCTGAAATTCTGATGAATCACTATTACTAGAGCCAATATCGTTAGTGTGCGAGTTCATATCGTTAGTGACACTAATAGTGTGCAATTCTTTGTCGTTAGTGTGCGATTCCATGTCGTTTTAGTGTGCGAATCTCAATATCATTAGCGGGACAGTCCGTATGGTTAGTGTGCGAGCCCATTTGATAAGTCGGAGAGTCCGACACGTTAGTGTGCAAATCAATATCATCAATGGAGCAGTCCATATCCTTAGTGTGCGAATCTATACCATTAGTGGGAAAGTTCAAATCATTATTGTGTGAATCAATATCATTACTGTGAGAGTGCACACCGTTAGTGTGCGAATCCATATCAATAGTGGGAGAGTCCATGTCGTTAGTGTGAAGTTCATATCGTTAGTGCCCGCCCTGCTAGCTCAGTGGTTAGAGCGTTTGTCTGATGATCGAGAGGTGGTGAGTTCGAATCCCGGACGTTGTCCGTGACGAATTTGACTGAAAATATTACATCCTATGTTAAATTGTCCTCCACCTCTAAATTATGTGGGGTAGCTTGGCAGAAGCTTACGGATAGAATGTGGTTATTACTGGTTAAGGCTTAAATGAAGTCCAGGAAAGCTGGTTAGGATAATTGCCCGCCACGATATGACTGAAATAATGTTCAAAATGCCGTTAAACCCGACGAAACAAACAAACATCATATCGTTAGTGTGCAAGTCCATCACGCCTCATTCTATCAACACACACACATGCACACACCGGCGACGGCGATATATAATAAATGCCAAGATAAAAAATAAAATCCCCAATTCAAACGAGCAAATGTAAAAAACTAACAGGGGAAAAGCTAAACATTATCATGAACGAGAAACAATTATTTATCAAACATATACGAGTGTGTGGGGGTGTAGCGGGAACTTTAACTCTCTATTATAGAGGTTGATAAATGAATGCGACATTTAGCGTTGATGTTGCGACATATAACGTCAGTGCTATTTGTTGCGACATTTAGCGTTACAGATGCGACATATAGCGTCAGGAGGTTTTGCGACATTTAGCGTTGGTTGCTACATTTAGCGTCAGCCTTGCGACATATAACGTCAAATGCGACATTTAGCGTCGATGCGACATTTAACGTTGCTACACTCATACAAGTTTCTAATTAATATACTTTATTGTACTATTTCCCCCATTATATATATATATATATATTGTCTGTTAAATCCAGTTAATTACTTAGCCTAATCCATCTATTCTTTCAAAATTCATACTTCTTTTTATTTTACATCAATTTACCTGAACTTCGTGCAACACATATTTGATATTTAGTCCCCTGACATACTTGTAGATGCCATACTCAATGAAGTGGACACTTTCAACATCATCAGCATCCTAAATAAAACAAATGATAAAGTATCCCTTATATAAAATATGAACATGATCCTGTAACACACAGGGTGGGGCATTAATGCAAAGTTAACAAACCAACTGAATTATTTATTTTTTATTATCTATTTGATGCAAAATATCCATAGAAATCATTTTTTCCGATACGTATGTAGTCTTATTCATTTATGAAGCTGTTTCAAATGATCTGCCCCACAAATTATAACTATTCGTAAAAGTTACTATGCCATATAAAAACACTTTTAAATTAAAACAGAAGCGTTTTATCTTGAGTCAGAAAACACAAAGCGTTTTGAATAAAAACGGTTGTGTTTAGATAATACACAGCAGCGTTTTGCTTTGGAACACATACAAAACATGTAACATGTTCCCATTTTTTACAGTGTGGCATGATTTAAAACCCTTTCAAACACCAGAGACGTTATCTATGTCTCTGCAAACACTTAATAATATGGAAGCTCCAGAAAATAATTTTTGCATCAGTCTGACCTGATGCCATTCCTGCACCAAAGCTATACATATGTCTCTAAACCATACTCATAGATAGGAGAGCGCGTGTCGAGTTGTTAATTTCAAGTGACCCAAAGTGTGAGGAGAGAATCACACATCAGTTTGGGTGATAAATAAAGGGTAGTTTCTGACGTATTTATTTTACTGGGCTTAACACCATTTTCAACAATATTTTAATAGATACGGCGGTTTGTTCACCTTAACCGTTTTCCAGTACTGTATTCTAACTCTTGTACGAGGAGTCAGCGACCTCTCCACATATGGAGGAAAAGCGACATTTTTGTCAAATTTTCATAGAAGGAGACGATTGGGATTTGTACCGGACCTCGCCGTTACAAGTCCAGGGCACAAACCACTGGACCAAGGCCGCTCCATTTACTCTTGAATGAACATCAATGCCGGACATGATAGATGCGAATTATTACATAGACAGGTTGCTGAATATCGTTTTATGCCCAACTGACCGTAATGGAAGGAAGAAAACGGACATTATTTCGATAAACAACTAGCCTGTATGAATTCGTTATGCAGATAATGATATCCGTTACATAATGAAATCCAAAGAAAATAGAATATCCATCATATAGGACTACATTAATTGTCGATAAGACATTTAATTCAGATATGGCAATCATCCGGGCTTTCCGAGGTCGTATAGTTATAGGTATGTAACTAGTAATCACTAACCACAAAACTTCGCGCTCTTTGTTCTGAACGACAAATGTCGGGTACGGGAGCATTAGCGCCGCGTAGACCCACAGGTAACTGTATCATGAATAGATAATAAAAATTAAAAAAATTAAAAATTTAAAAAAAATATTTAGTAATATATTAACAAGGTATATTACAACAAAAATCCCAAGATTTTTAAAGCATCAAAAAAAATTTTTGGCTAAAGATATTTCCAGTGATCGATTATATTCATAAAACATATCGTTAAAACAACATTCATGCAAAATCCCAGAGAAATCCGTCGCCTAGTTTACGAGTTATGCCACAAAATGTAAATTAATGCTTCGGGACGATCACTGAGGTGATTTTGACATCCACTAAATTTACATAAAATAGACGATATTTAGTCTTAACCGTTGTGTACAAACATAATGAACAGCTACACTTAGAAAACACAAATGTTGGAACACATTTACCCCCATGACAATTTGTAAATTCGTTACATGTGAATGTTTAAGCAATAAACAAACTTTCGGCTTTAATTTTTATCCCCGATAGACTCCATTTTGGTTCATATGACGCGCGTGCTATCCAGTTTGTGACAACGATTTTCATTGGCCGATTTCAAAGGGGTTTTCCCAGGTGAAATGACGTATTTGGTTCCCGGCCAATGAAAACGAACGTTACAAAATACACTGGGATTTCTCTAGAGTCATCGACAGAATGAAGTTTATACGTTGATATTTTGATAAAATCGGAATTTAAACGTTGAATAACATGTTATGAAGGTAAAATAATGTAAATAAATAAAGCTTTCAATGCAGGAATATGTTTTTGTTCAATTACGGCCGTAAAAAGTATATTCATTTGCATGAATTCACCGGAATCCTTGATGAAATTGAAAAACAAAAGTCACCTCAGTGATCGTCCAGAGGATTTTCGTTGAAATATACCTTGTTAATATATTAATAAATATTTTTTTTTAATTTTTTTTTTTTTTTTTTTTTATTATCTATTCATGATACAGTTACCTGTGCGTAGACCATGTTCGAAAACAAATCTGACTGTACAAACAAAGAAATCGATGTGGTATGTAACGTTAGACTCAACAAAACCCACAAAAATTAGTTATGTCCGTTTTTTCCTGAACGAAAATGACTATCATTTTAGATAACATGAAAAACAAAGGTCTGAGAAATACTCTGATAGTTTTTAAACCCACAAGTTGGTTCACTATTGTCTTACCGTGGGAGATCTTTGTGATTGATAGTTTAAGTATTAGTAGTCAATGCATTGTATTCATTCATTGTGTAATCGGTTTGAATGAGATAAAACTTGAAGATCCGTCAAGCAGATACGTCATAAACTATCAATAAACGCGGTAACAGGGTGTCTGTATCGTACTGAAATATTATTTCAACTTCAAACTATTTTCAAGAAGGCGCATATATATAAATTAATTTGTATTATCTAATTCGATGTCACCTTGAAAATTATTATGTTTTTCACGATTAGAAAAATGTCGCCCGTCTTGTTGGTAATGTCTTTCGCTTATTGTCACAGATCAAAGTATGACGTAGTTCCCATGTTCTGCCTCTTCTGCTCACCTTTGTAAGGTTTTCCAGTCTGAATCAAGCACATCATTTTCTCTTGTTTATGATGCGTGGCGTCCCTCGAGGTCGCGCATTTTTGCGTTGTTGTATGTTTCGTCGTAGGATGCGAATTATCGAATTCTTTGTAAATTACGCTTAATACTGCTATGAGGAAACCCAGACAAAGTGTACGTACCATTTATTTTTCGAACAAACAAAATATTTTTTTATTTTACTGTTGCGGATGTATATAGAAGTACAGTGAAACCTGTGATAATAGTGACCTGTCCGAATATAGGTCACCCTGTGAATAACGGCCGCCCTTTGAATAAAGGGAATTCTTTAATCAACCGCCATTGATCATTTAGAGCAAAATGAGGTTCAAGTAAGGGTCACCTGTCAATAAAGACCACATTTTGTTTTCCCTAGAGTGGCCTTTATTCACAGGTTTTACTTTAATTATTAGCAATAAATTTACTACGACCGTGTTTAAGTGTTTCTTCCACTGACTACGTTTGAAAATACCAAATCCTATCAAAATATGATGTTTTTTTCATTTTTTTTCATTGGGTTTTACGCCCTTTTTAATAGTCAGAGTCATATGAGACAGACAGTTTACCTAACCATCGTTCTTACCAGACTCCCATCCTTAGTAAGCAACTTCTACTTCCTCACACAAAAAGTCATAGTCGGTAGCTGGGCTCGAACCCACGACCCTCTATCTGTTATTAGTTACAGTGATTTAATGTAAGCGACCTTAACCAGTCGACCATGGAGGCTGGTATCGAAATATGAAGATCAGTTTGCCTGTTAGTGTACGATACTAGTAACTAATAGATATGATAATAACAGTTTTAGATAAGAAACAGAATAGTTAATCATTTACATTCCAAAGTTAACAAACCAACTGAATTATTTATTTTTTATTATCTATTTGATGCAAAATATCCATAGAAATCATTTTTTCCGATACGTATGTAGTCTTATTCATTTATGAAGCTGTTTCAAATGATCTGCCCCACAAATTATAACTATTCGTAAAAGTTACTATGCCATATAAAAACACTTTTAAATTAAAACAGAAGCGTTTTATCTTGAGTCAGAAAACACAAAGCGATTTGAATAAAAACGGTTGTGTTTAGATAATACACAGCAGCGTTTTGCTTTGGAACACATACAAAACATGTACTATGTTCCCATTTTTTACAGTGTGGGATGATTCAAAACTCTTTCAAACACCAGAGACGTTATCTATGTCTCTGCAAACACTTAATAATATGGAAGCTCCAGAAAATAACTTTTGCATCAGTCTGACCTGATGCCATTCCTGCACCAAAGCTATACATAATATGTCTCTAAACCATACTCATAGATAGGAGAGCGCGTGTCGAGTTGTTAATTTCAAGTGACCCAAAGTGTGAGGAGAGAATCACACATCAGTTTGGGTGATAAATAAAGGGTTGTTTCTGACGTATTTATTTTACTGGGCTTAACACCATTTTCAACAATATTTTAATAGATACGGCGGTTTGTTCACCTTAAGCGTTTTCCAGTACTGTATTCTAACTCTTGTACGAGGAGTCAGCGACCTCTCCACATATGGAGGAAAAGCGACATTTTTGTCAAATGTTCATAGAAGGAGACGATTGGGATTTGTACCGGACCTCGCCGTTACAAGTCCAGCGCACAAACCACAGGACAAAGGCCGCTCCATTTACTCTTGAATGAACATCAATGCCGGACATGATAGATGCGAATTATTACATAGACAGGTTGCTGAATATCGTTTTATGCCCAACTGACCGTAATGGAAGAAAGAAAACGGACATTAGTTCGATAAACAACTAGCCTGTATGAATTTATTATGCAGATAATGATATCCGTTACATAATGAAATCCAAAGAAAATAGAATATCCATCATAATAGGGCTACAGAAAAGTGTCGATAAGACATTTTATTCAGATATAGCAATCATCCGGGCTTTCCGAGGTCGTATAGTTATAGGTATGTAACAAGCAATCACCAACCACAAAACTTCGCGCTCTTTGTTCTGAACGACAAATGTCGGGTACGGGAGCATTAGCGCCGCGTAGACCATGTTCGAAAACAAACCTGACCGTACAAACAAAGAAATCGATGTGGTATGTAACGTTAGACTCAACAAAACCCACAAAAATTAGTTTTGTCCGTTTTTTTTCCTGAACGAAAATGGCTATCATTTTAGATAACATGAAAAAACAAAGGTCTGAGAAATACTCTGATAGTTTTTAAACCCACAAGTTGGTTCACTATTGTCTTACCGTGGGAGATCTTTGTGATTGATAATTTAAGTATTAGTAGTCAATGCATTGTATTCATTCATTGTGTAATTGGTTTGAATGAGATAAAACTTGAAGATCCGTCAAGCAGATACGTCATAAACTATCAATAAACGCGGTAACAGGGTGTCTGTATCGTACTGAAATATTATTTCAACTTCAAACTATTTTCAAGAAGGCGCATATATATAAATTAATTTGTATCATCTAATTCGATGTCACCTTGAAAATTATTATGTTCTTCACGATTAGGAAAACGTCGCCCGTCTTGTTGGTAATATATTGTAATGGCTTCCGCTTATAGTCACAGATTAATGTATGACGTAGTTCCCATGTTCTGCCTCTTCTGGTCAGCATGATGGGGCATTGGTGATACTTTGTAAGGTTTTCCAGTCTGAATCAAGCACATCATTTTCTTGTTTATGATGCGTGGCGTCCCTCGAGGTCGCGCATTTTTGCGTTGTTGTATGTTTCGTCGTAGGATGCGAGTTATCGAATTCTTTGTAAATTACGCTTAATACTGCTGGAAACCCAGACAAAGTGTACGTACCATTTATTTTTCGAACAAACAAAATCTTGTTTTTATTTTACTGTTGCGGATGTATATAGAAGTACAGTGAAACCTGTGATAATAGCGACCTGTCCGAATATAGGTCACCCTGGGAATAAAGGCCGCCCTTTGAATAAAGGGAATTCATTAATCAGCCGTCGTTGATCATTTAGAGCAAAATGAGGTTCGAGTAAGGGTCACCTGTCAATAAAGACCACATTTTGTTTTTCCCTAGAGTGGCCTTTATTCACAGGTTTTACTTTAATTATTAGCAATAAATTTACTACGACCGTGTTTAAGTGTTTCTTCCACTGACTACGTTTGAAAATACCAAATCCTATCAAAATATTATGTTTTTTTCATTTTTTTTCATTGGGTTTTACGCCCTTTTTAATAGTCAGAGTCATATGAGACAGACAGTTTACCTAACCATCGTTCTTACCAGACTCCCATCCTTAGTAAGCAACTTCTACTTCCTCACACAAAGAGTCATAGTCGGTAGCTGGGCTCGAACCCACGACCCTCTATCTGTGATGAGTTACAGTGATTTAATGTAAGCGACCTTAACCAGTCGACCATGGAGGCTGGTATCGAAATATGAAGATCAGTTTGCCTGCTAGTGTACGATCCTAGTAACTAATAGATATGATAATAACAGTTTTAGATAAGAAACAGAATAGTTAATCATTTACATTCCAAATATCAAAACTTTAAAAAATATACAAAAAAATACCATGACCAATGTTTTAAATATTTCTTTTATGAATTTTATCTTTGTATTTAAGTATTACGAATATTTAAAATATAAGTGGGAGTGACCAATATACACCATGTGATATTATACATAGTATACTATACTCAATATGTCGCTAACTGAAATGTCAATCAGCGAACAAGTGGGCGGATCCCTGTGGTCTGCTGTAGTATATAAGTATCGATTGTGGACTACGCTACATTCTGTTGTCATATTTCAAAGTGTCATGTTCGATGTTAATACCTGGATAAAAAAGTTCAGGTTAAATATTTAAAGGTTTCGTGTAGCATTTCCTTATCTGCCAGTAATTATAGAAAGGAATTCGAAAGGAATTTATAACGCTCGCTGTGGTATAAGATAAGCACGGTGACTTTATAAGCCAGCGATTATCAATTATTTAAACGAATTCAAACAGTGAAGATGCTTCTCAGCTCTGTAAATTTTGTTGCAAAGCCTAAGGCTTCGAAATATAAGGATAAGTCGGAGAAGATTGTAACGAATAAGAATGTGCTTAGCAAGCAGGCATCACAGGAATCTGATGTTTGTGATGAATGCAAGAGAGAGGTAAGACTATATTATTTATATATAATAAAATTAAGGACTTATATATATACATACATGTACGAGTGTATACTGTATAAGACAAATGTTTGAGGTTGCAGTGTGTGTAGTTACCGACATTGACAAAAAGACCACTTGGTTTAAGTGTTATTTATCGGATGAGTCTAATATATGTACGATATCTAGTGTCGCATTAGGCAATTTAAGTCACTCTTTTTTCAGACCTGGACATTTTTCACGTAAAGATGCAACCGACACCCCAGTATAATGATAAGTACAGTTTAAATCCCTCTAACACCGGACACCTTACGGACTTGACCGGAATTCCGGGTTATTGAGAATTCCGGTTTTCACAGATCTTTTGATAATTCCGAAAAAAATGAGACTTGTAAAATTGTCCGGTGTACAGGGAATTCCCGTTGTCAGAGGTTTAATGTATATCAGACATCGTTTACCTGACATGGGTGATAATTTACCCAAGTATTGTAAGTAAAGATGACTGATGCTATCATAATATCGTGGGTAGTGTAACAGTACTAGTGGTTTAAATAGGGTTAATGTTTAAATAACAGGCAAGTGATATTCTAGTACTAGTATATGAATGACTAATAGCTATCCGTATACAATGGAGAAATGACTGTTAACATAGGCAATGAACTTAAGCAACTTGATGATACAATTAATGTAAGTCAAACTTAACTTTTATCGAACACTATTCTGATTAATCAACAAACACAAATCAGAATAACTTATACAGACAACCGAGTAATTTGTTGCTCATTAAATCAACGAAGTTCATGAATTGCCCCGAAATCAATAATTCGCTAATTGAAAATTCCAATTAATTAGACGGTATGAATTTCCATTTCACTTAAATTAAGCTGATTCATACAATTTGACGTCTGTGATATGAGAAAATAAGCTTTTCAGTCCATTTAAAGTAGATTGCCATTCAATTAAGTCAAAATGATGAATATTGATTTGACCGAACAAATAAAATAAATGGAACAAATCGTATCTTTATTTTATTCATGTATCATGAAATGAGCGAATAAAAGTGTTTTTTTTTACTATAAATTTAATATAGTCTAAAAATTAAAGCGTCCTAAATTTTGTTTTATTTAGCTAAACAATAATCTTTGCATTTTTGAGAAGTTCCGCCGCGGCTGTGGTCCAGTTGTTAGCGAACTTGATTAGCAACCCGATCCGGGTTCGAAACACGGTCGCAGCAGGTTATACCCTTTAATGAAAATTTGACAAAAATGTCTCTTTTTGGAGAAGTTGCCAGTTTCTTGTGGAAAGATAAATTTGCACTGGTTAGAATACCGTCTAAAAATTGTTTGGTGAATCGGCCGCTGTCTCAAACTGATTTTTTTTATAAATGGCGTTTAACACAAATGGATAAATAAAAAGCACACGATGATGAAATCTGGCTAATTGTCGATAAGAATGCACCAACTCTTGTTCATAATCATTCCTTCACACAGGGTTGACATTTAAAACTATACAACTACGAAAGAAGTGTCGGATTACATACCCCCCTCGTAATGTAATGAGAACTTTTTAAAAAATGTACTAATTAATGGTTCTGTTATTTACGCCGAAATATTCTACCACGGGGTCTGTTGACTGGTTCATAGGGACATACTTTCCCAACGAGTCCTAAACACACATATCAGGTTGCAAACACACTAGAGTAAACTTAACATCGCGTAGATCATTTTACGAGCGGGTATTCAAAACTAATGTTGCAGAAAAGCGATATTGTGCCTATCTGATCACCCGACGTGATTTCCAACAGTACGTCATTGGGTGTCGTTTTACGATCGGCATGCAATTGTCTCTCCTGGACTGAGCCGTTAAGAACAAGTGTTGGACCCCCCTTAAATGGTGGCGTATCTCAATATATCAATGAGCACTTCCACCTCGGGTATTTAATGAAGGAACTGATATTAATCCGATAATGTCAAACGGGGTATAGGATTCCGCCAACAACGCGACCCTTAGCAGATAAAATACCGTTTCATTGTTAACGGAGCTAGCTTCGAAGACAAGATAGATTACAAGAGTTTACACTATGGGGTCTGTAAAGACAATAAAACTTCAGTTTGATCGCATAACAAGTGGTAATCATTGGTGATTACCATTTCTAAAACACAGACACCTGCTAAGAAGAAGTGGCCCCTGCCATCTGATATTAATTCATTTAAACTCCGGAATTTGATATATTTTTCGATATTATGTTATTCATCTGACATAAACCGAATATTATGCAACCGTCGTGGATTTTTTTGATGATATGAACTTTTAAGATTTGATAACTGAATCAAGATTGTTGACAATAATAGGTACATAATATGATAAACAAACTTCGTGATGCCGTATTGGAATGTGTAAATGATATTTCGCATTTTTTACAGTTGACTAGATAACAAAACTTTTGCGAAGATGGATTCAAGCAATATAATATAAGGAGAGCGTTAACTTAGTACAGCGATATTTTTTTTTATTTCAAAATTGATCAATGAAATCTCTATCTTCTTCAACATGACCAATCCAACCTATACGTATAAATCATAGGGTTTGATAAAACAGTGCGTATTCAAAATTGATACATATGGACTTTTTTTCACATAGTTTTTTTGTTTATTTTCAGTCGGACGAAGAGAATTCAATCTTTAAGTTTCCTTCGAACACATCATCAAGTTCCAAATCTTCTGGTAAGTTTCGAATGATCTATTTTGCTCTCTTCATACTTTAAGAATTAGTTTGACTGTTGTGGTTTAGGAGTCAAAATGTATTTATAGTTATGTGCTATTACAAATCAATTTTAAGCCATTCATTTATTTAAGTTATTCTCCTTTATTTTAAATGAGTTATTATTTATAAAAGATTTACACTTGTTGATTTCCCCTTATTTAAATATGCGTTACATTGCCATTAGTAACAATGGTGCGCCACAAAACACCATTAATCGAACAACAAAACATTGTTGTCTATAGTTTACTGCAATGAACAACAGGGTGATATGGTGTATCGATTTGTAACATTTCACAAATTGTGCTTCTACGAGTATATAAAATGTTGATAATTGTACTGTTTTACTTTCTTTAGGTTATTTTGGTTCCGAGAGTCAGGATTATACTTCCGGTCATGGCGACCGAGTTACCATAGCAACGAGTGATGACCTCTGTCTTACAGTTGACCAGTTCTTTTACACTATTGGTTTACGAAATGAATCCAAATCGGACAGCACATGTAAGTTGTTATATTAATAAAAAAAACATGTTGGGATTGGCCACAAAGTTAGTACCAACTTTCTCTAGGTTGTTACTATTAAATTTATATATGCCATCTGTGAGGACGTCAGGGGCGATACAGAAATAAAATCAAACAAAAATCATTTTGAAGTGCTGTAAACATTATAAAAGTGGACAACAATATGTGGTGCTCTTTATATCATAAAGGCAACAGTTTTGAAATTGAACCGATCTCTTAGTGAAATTTAACCGCTTTCCGGACTTTGCATACGAATACACGTATATAATTTATCGAACTTTTTTTAAATTTGTTTTCCTCTTTTATAATTGCAGGTATTTTCCGCAAGAAAGTTCTCGAATCTAAAACTCTATCAAACGGCTGCATGGAAACAGTGGTGTTCGCCCTAGACTGCGATCAGGAGTTTTACATTACTGCAACAAACACTGCCAGTCTTGAATTAAATGTAAGTGTTCCAAGTGATCATTATAATGTGAAACCCACTAGATCATATAATACTGAATATTTTTCTGAGTTTTTGACTGTCAAGAAAATGAATTGATTTCCTCACATGGAAAATCACATTTTACACGACCAACCCTGTTTTTTAAGACTTCAACTCCGCACTTATTTTATTAAAGATTGCATCAATCATGTATTCTAAAGAGAAACCCAATATCGTGATATCATAGTCTTACAAGGGTGTAATTATCATCACTAATCAAAACGTCCCTCTAAACCCTAGACTTACAACTTAGTTGTTTAAGCTATCGTATTAAACCGCTTAATTCATTGATTCTGAAATAAGTCCTTAGTTACAGTTAGCTGTTCAAATTTTATTTGAATACTTTTGTATAAATTACCCTGAATTTTATTTCTCAAATCTGCAGACGCGCGTCCTTACCGCCAAAGCCAGACCCGTCTAGTCATAATGTTCTCTGTTTTGTTGTTTCAGAGATTTATCTATCTCTTGTATTATACATTTTATGAATAATTCGAATAGCAGACTGCTTATTTTGTTCAATAAGCTATGTCTTAGCTCACGGTGCTAAACGTATTGATTTCAGTACAGGTTTCTCATGATAATTAACCGCAGTGGTCTGACAATAACGCTGTAACATGAACTTTGTAAGCTGTAATATGTCTCTGATTGTTTATTAGTTGAGATATGTCCTTGACTAATTTTATGGCTTTGTATTACGAGCTTTATTTCATGTATAGAATTCCACTTGTTTACTTGGTTTATAAAACGTGATTTTGTTATTTTCAGTATTGTGTCGATAGTCCGTCACTAGAACGTCCCGATGAGAGACAGTTTGTCATTCACCACACGACATTGGGACACGCTTTTATCCAACCCAAACTTCTAAAAAATAAATACCTCCACCATATAGATGAAGCACTGAGTGTACAAGAACTGAATTTGAATTGGCGGTGTCCGGAAGAGTACTTCTTCCATTTCAGTGCCGTACCGGAAGTGGTTACGCGGCGGAAAATGGACACGCCTAAAGTATGTACCCATAAAAAAGAGGTCTTGGTTGACAAAAGTGAAACGAACAGCAACGAAACATGTTTGAAAGCGTTAGAAAGGAAATGTAAATCAGCAATGATTCCAGATATGGATCAGTTAAAACTGTCATCACAGAAAAAGTTCAAAGGCGAAAGAATATTTTCAAACCTATTCTTCGGGTGTTTTAGCGCAAGAAGTCGCCATATTGGTACGGAAGTGTAGGCAATGGAATATTTGAAACTTTGAAGTCCGTCCAGGTTTAATTATTTATATCTTTCATTCGGTGCTAATCCGTTTATCATTATACATTAACTTTTAATGTTCATTAGAATTGGCAATGACTTAGAAATCCCATAACTGTTGCATTGGCTTTGCCCAGTGTCGCAGCAAGATAATGGAAAACTGTGCAGTGTTGCATGATGGGTATTACATGTATAACATTTCTGTTTATTTATTTCATATGTATAGCATTGTACAACTTATTTATAAATACATTCATATAATATATGTACATCAAATCCCTTCGACGTATTCACACAATGTTATGTGTTGTGAAAAGTATTAGTTGACCTTTTTGTAAAATAGTCCCTATGTATTGTATTCGTACTCGACTCTAATGTCCTCGGACTACTTTCGGTCCATTGATGTTTTTGTACTTTGTAAATAAGTGTATATATTTGTAAACAATTCAAAACAGACTAATTATCCAATGCAAACTTTGTATTAGCATTTAGTCTGCGTAGAATCACAGTATTGTGCATTTATATTAAATATTTTATTGTAATCATTGTAAAGTGGGATAATAAGCAGAAATACGCTAAAAAAATACGCAAGTTTATTTCGTAAAAAACAACAACAAAAACCCCACAAGGTATCTACTAGTAACAGATGTGAATTTTACACTTTTTTGTTAATGTTGTGGCTCAATATGACTTATCTGTCTCTATTTTGAAGAGTATTTCCGAATTTTATCCCACTTGATGTGTTTGTATGTGTAGTTGAGTGGCAACGTCCTCGTTCCTTGTTACGTGTTCAAAGGTCCTAAGAGCATCACTCAATACGGCCATGAACCTCTCATTTTTTTAAGTGTACATAAAATCGGATATGACAAAAATAATGCGATTAAATGAATATAAAGAGAATAAGCATTCATTTCATCGATTGTATATGAAGATAGAAACTTTGATGTTCGTTAATAGCTTTATTCAGAAAACGATCCAGTGAATATCTCATAAATTGTTAAATTAATTTCGAAATGGCATGTTGACGTCATTTATCTTTAATATTCTTAATAAGATGAAAGGCTTTTAAAATAATCCCGTATGGCGTGTTTCTTATCCATATAATTTAGATTTAGCATTCACTATCATGCTAGAAAGGCGTTGGCACTCAAGGTAGAGGCTTAATGACGTCAAGTTTGGTCTAGTTGCTTAGACTTGACCAGACATGCAATAGAGCGTGTGTTCTTATATAGGTATGTTAATTAACATGTGTTCTAACATTTTCTAACCATTCCCAAACGCAGTGCAATACATTGCATGTTAATTGTATCTTAACAACAGTGGAAAACCGCGTTTTTTATTTGAAATGTCTTGGCAACAAATAACACAAAACTGCGAATTATCTTCTTTTGTTTTGATATGTATTCGTTAAATATTATAATTGTTTTTGGTGGATGGGGGTATGTAGGTACTAGACTGACGAAAACAGGCAAGTTTTCGTACAAGACTGATACTAATATCTAATTAGCTAGTTAACAGAATATCGTGGTTAAAGCTCACTTAGTTGTGAGGAGTTGTCAAATGAAAAAAAATCTCACTTTGATGAATATTTTTGATAAGTATTTTTAAATCTGTAAGAATTTTTGGCATACGCGATTCTATAGAAAAAAATTGTCGTTGATAATATTTGAATTTTGAGAATCGCCTTTTTATTGTAAACTGATTTTAGAGGCGGGGGGGGGGATGGGTAAATAGTTAGTGAAAGATATCAAGTTTTAATCATTTGATCATGTGTAAACTTATTTCGCTATACTACAGATACGTTTTCGATACTTTCGCCAAAACAGCAGACTGATACCTATTTTATACGAGGTTTTGCTGTTTTTGAAATTTGAGCGCTGAAAGATCAGTCGCTCGTTTTATGTGTCACTGAATGTATAATTTGACGTGATCCGATTACACAATTTTGGTTCAGGAAGAACTGCACATACTTTGGAATCCTAAAAGTTCCAAAGTTCGGAATGTGTTGCATTGTCAAAATTATATGTTGGCGCACATTGTTTTTTGTTCTGATTATCACCATTCGAGTGGAAACAAGTTGGTGATATTGATAGAGGTTTACCTTGGTCTTAGGAGCAATTGTTGTTGCTTTTAATACAACAGGAAAGATATCTCTTATTGTTTTCTTCACTTGAGCAGCGTCTAGATTTGTACCATTCACATGTTAAGTTGCGTATGTTTTATAGATTGTTGTAATGTTTTGTCAACTATTATGAAGCTGTACGAATTTTGTGATACGTTTTAGTGATCAGAATGTTAATTGAAAAATTCTATTGTAATTATTTTGAATGGACTTAAAATCTAGTCAAAATGCGCGTGTTACCAGGTGCATATAATAAACAACGCATTTAGTGTCCTGTAAGGTAAAACACAGTATTGGATGTTTATATTTTACATGTACGATGCATGTCGATAATAAATTGTTATTGTTTGTCAAAAAATGAAGAAAATAAATGATAATGAAAAAATAAAATACGTGAAACTGAAATGTTTGTTTTTGACTTTTTGTTTTACATGCTGTAAGAATAACTTATATCTACATACAGTCAATCCTGTGAACAAAGGTCACCCATGGGAAAGACAAAGTGTGGCCTTTATTGACAGGTGGCCTTTTTTCGGAGGTCATTTTGTTCTTAATGCTCAATGACTTAAAATAGCCTTTATTCACAGGATGGCCTATTTTCGGAGGTGGCCATTAACACAGGTTTGACGGTATTGGCATATTTTATTTACATGCCTATTTTTAAAAGAATGGTCATACAGGCATAATAACAAGCTTTCTAGAGTAAGTGTCCCCTGTAACGACCATCCGTATCATCGACGAGTGATGATCGCCTCACTTCGGGGAAGTTTCTGATGTATAACAAAGTCCCTATACTACAACGGGTATCAGTGTGTACCGCTATTGTTGTGCTTAATCTGACTTGAACATGTGGTGTCAGGGGCGGGTAACTCCGGACTATTTACATTTGTATGAGAATGCATGTTCAGGACGGCAAGCAACAAAATATGAAAATGAATCATATTTGGCGTTTCTCTATATTGGCATGATCCTCAACCCATGCAGTGTTTCTATAATTTCTGGTGAAGTCAAACCTGTGTTAGCGACCATCTCCGAATAAAGGCCTCCCTGTGAATATAGGCCATTCTTTCAAAACCCGTCTTTGAATATCAAGATAAAAAATAACCTCCAAATCAAGGTCTCTGACCATAAATGCCACATTATGTGTTTCCAAAGGGTCATCTTTATTCGCATTGTTGACTATAATAATTAACCAACTAACGCTTCTATGAACAATTTCGAAAAGCCTAGAATTATTCCTTTATGAAAATACACGTATTTATATACATTTACTAATAGACATTCTTCGGTACAATTGAGTGCTTCAACGTGACATTTCCATACCCATGTATGTATAGATATGTATGGATTTCTAGTAAAACAGTTTGAAAACACAGACAAAACTTCCTATCAGCCCTAAAATACCTACTTCCCACACCCCGATCCCCCGACATAAATTTGCTCCAGCGCATATTCCTAAACTATGACCATAGTCAAATGGAGGGCAAGATTAATCTCATTTCATGTTGTGAGTACAATTGAATTGCTGCTCAATTTTTAATGTTTAATGAAAAATGTATTTTTCTTCTTTTCCCTATCTAATATTTAATGGTTAATTAATAACATTTGATAGTTTTCACGTAAGCTTCAGTCTTAACAGAAATCGAATTACTTTGTCCAGATGGGTGATGGGTCTTAAACGCACGCCCTAGCTTAAGAACTTTTTGTCATTTATGAATATAGCACTTACTTGTAAATAAAACGAACGTGTAAGTTGTTTGATATGATATCTATTGATCAGACTAAATAATTAAAGTGTCCTAGAATGCCGCCGCCAATTTTTTTCAAAAGACGGGAAGCCACCAGATCGCGGACTGGGCAAGACTTTGCGGCAGGGTACTTAACTTTACAATATGATTCCTTATATCCGTACATGACAGCTCTTCAGCATTCGCCTAGCGATAAACGTGTTTCCCACGTGTTTCTTTTTTCCATTATCTGAGTGAGGTATAGTGCCCTTAGACGTTCGATGTTTTCTTCGATGCAATCAACGTTATCATTGCAATTCCACCTATTAATTAAGCGGGTGAACCTATATTTGGTCATAACAAGTAACATGCTATCGTCTCTTTGATACAATTGAAAACGTGCCTCTCAGCCAATAGAAAATGTATCACATGCACGCGATATTTCTCTTATCTCGAGTCACGTGACTGCGATATCTTTAAATAATTACTTGGTCTAATGTACATTCCATCAGATAATCATAATTTTGAGTTGATAAACCCTAGAAAACGTGATTCTTATGCACGAGGACAGTATTTATCAAAACACGTGAATATATTCAATATTTTTCTAGATGTGATGTTTTACAGTTTGTACTAGAGTTTTATAACACATTTTATTATGCTTGTTGTGATGGTGTTTTCAGTATAGCCGCAAATTAATTAAGACACATTCACGTCGAATACCTCGAATTAGAGTCTTATTTGGTATTGCCTTGTTCTCTGTATGGGTTAGTGTGTATATTTCGGTGTTTTTTTCATAAATAAGTAAACTAACAGGAGCGACTGTGACAGTAGCTTTCCTATTACTATAAACACCCAAATACTTAGTGCGGAGCATGCGCAGTGTGTAATAAGCCGTTCTTCAAAACTAAAAATTCTGAATATTAAGATAAGAAAGCCTAAAATTAAAAAAGTCCATGTCACTGACTGGATAAGAAAGTTGGGCGAGCACTAAATTCTTTAAAAATAAGACTGCCAAACAATATTGTCACTGATTGGATAAGAAAGTTGGGCGAGCACTAAATTCTTTAAAAATAAGACTGCCAAACAATATTGTCACTGATTGGATAAGAAAGTGAGGCGAACATTTAAGTTTGTGGATGTTGTAGCCGCCGATTAATATTATACGCATTCACGACACATACCCCTGAAAAGGGAAGACTGTTAATTTGTTCTCAAATTGGATCAAACATACGACGTTTCCACTTTGATGTATTCTTTTGTAATCTATACACTGTGTTGTGAAAATAATCAGTCACCTTGCGACCATTGTAGGTGAAAGGTAACATTTCTGTATTTAACAAAAACTCATTTCACATATCGTTGAAAATGAATACATCACCTTAAGGTTAAACCTTACTTAATCGTCTTCGTGCATAACACGCCCGTGACGTGCAATGCAATCGGAATATTCACGTGCGTATGAACGTGATGCCACACGTAATATGAGCTATTCTCAAGCAATTAGTAAATATGTTTTGCAGGAAGATAACTGGAAGATGCACTACTGTAAGTGCAGTTTAGGTAAATCTAATTACAGATACCTGCAACGAGTCCATTTGACTAAACATCTTAATTAAACTGTATTTCGTTCATAATGCTGTACTTTTCAAACGTATCTGCTTACCGCTACAACAGTGTCAATATTACAGAATTAAGATATATGGCCAAACGATGAGTATTTTTATGGTTATTTATCTTGGATACAACATATAGTGTAACTTTTATTGTTGTTTTCTGTAAGAGTTGCTGCCCTTGTCTGAAAAAAGTACTCGATCATTGCAATTATTTATGGGCCAAAATGAGAATTTTATTATGTTCGCTTTAACCGCGAGTAACTGTATTTCAGTATATATTTTGTATATATATTAACCGACATACAATGTTCATAATTATTATATTTTAAAGAAAGTTCAACGAGTGCCAGTTTAATCCAATACATTTTTTTTCAACATCCAGATGTAATAAAAACATGATTATTCATTCAACTGATTACAGATACTTTGCAACAAAATATTAACCGTAATTGATATGTTGTCAGGTAAAGTATATATTTATTGATATAAGAAAATGAACTGAAAAGGAAATGACAGCTGCCTGTTAATTTCATAATCATATGGCATAATACCACTAAATTTATCTTCGTCATCTTTTTCGATTTTTTTAAACAATACAAAATCTAGCGTGGTTGTACTTTTGCGTAATCTTTAAACCCACAAATGTATAACAACACCGGGTTAAACTCACAAATTAATTATTTAAACTACGGCCTGATACATTCTGTCAATATTTTTCATACACTACATAATTCGACAAATCACCTTAAATTGCATGTATTGTATTGTTGACTACCGTTTTAAACAGGCAATAAATGAACAATTCATAATATTTACATATCCAATTACATACAATATAACCAAATCTAATATCTTAAGAATCATTGCCGTCTCTTGTACCTTGGTCTGCTACTTTTTTGTGACTGGTTTCAAATAAGAAATATAGGTTTGTTTCCGACACTTTAAAGCAAAATAATCGTGAATTGAAATCCCTTTTGTACGAATTGTGTATGTTTTATTTAGACGAGCTCGTTTGTTTGATTACTAACTTCTACAATTGTACAGTCTGTGTAAATATTGTGTTAAATCTGTGTCATACAGCCGCTTTTGTATAATTGATCTTCCATTGACAAGGGGGGAAATTAATATCAACACTTCGTTAATAAATACTATTCTTAATTGTTAGTATGTTTTCTCATTGTATTTTAATTACAGTTCAAGCCAGACTCATTGATGTGCTGATGTTGACTTTAATGTATTCATGTCTTAATGTCATCTGTGTCAGGCCAGAACGAAGTAGTTTATGGTGATCCGACCGACCCTAAAGTTTAAAAATATAATTATTAGAATGAATCTTGTCACGTATTTTCACAAAATGAACAATCAAACATGTGTAAGCGGCCGCCTCCGAATATAGTCACCCTGTCTTTAAAGGCCATTCTTTACAAAACCGACATTGACTATTTAGCTCACAATGACCTCTAAATAAGGGCCACCTGTCAATAAAGGCCACACTTTGTCTTTCCCAGGGGTGATCTTTGTTCACAGATTTGTCTGTATTTAAAGCAATAATGAAATGTTATTTGACTATTTATCCTTGTCCACTTCGTGAAGAAACCCTTAACACGACCCTTTTTCTAACCATATGCTAAACATCAACATTTCATAGATTCCGGCGTGTGTACGCTGAAAGTTTCCAATATCGTATATATACTGTTCAGGTGAAGGTAGAAAAACATATTAAGTACAGCTGGTCGCCATCTTTTTATACTGGCGTTTTTCACAATTAGGCATTTTTATTTTCTGTGGAATCATTAATTTTCGTTGGGGATTTAATTTCGTGGATTTCACAGGTCGGGTCATCCACGAAATCAAATCCCCACGAATTTAACTGCAGAGATAAGGTATTTCTTTTCAAAAAGCAAAATCCACGAATTTATGACCCCACGAAATAGCCATTTTTGTAAAAAACACGAAAATTGAGCCCAATAAAAATAAATGAAAATACAGTAGTTAAGTGATTGAGGAATAACCTAGGAATACATCTGACCATGAAGATATTTAACTTGAGAACAGTCTCTGAGCTCAAATCTCATTTCCATTCCCATTCTCAAAGTATAATAGTTATATAGACAGAGTTGATTAATGTTTAAATACATGTTCAGATAAATTGTACTGTCTTAATAATGTATCAATAATACCATTGTCTGGTTGTAATCAACTAAGAACCATAATAAGACAATAATTATATGATATTTGACAATATTTGAGATCGGAGAGCGGTCTGAAGTTTTATAACCTTGAACTTTTTCGCATGTGAATTTTGTAGGGATTCGAACTTACAGCGGCGAGGGGCTAGTTGCCATTAGCAAGAGACATTAACCACTTAACAACGGATGCCACAATGCCATTATTTAATGAAATTACAATCTAACAGACAACAGTTTCCCAAAATCGTCTTGTAGGTTTTCGCCAGATTTTTTATTGTCAATTTAAGACAACTGGCTAAAAATAGCTGTAATTCTATACTATCTGACCTTCTGTACGGAGTGAGTGTTACGACACAGATATTTATATAATGAGTCTGATGACTTCTGAAGTATATTCATTACGAAGAATCAGGTACTAGAAGAAATCTATTGATCGTTCAAATCTTTGCTGGTTCTTTTTTATTGTCTGCGTAATTAGATGGCAAAGGATTTAGAATTTTCTATTGTGGAACACGTGGACTTAATCATGCAGTCACAGAATACATAATTACAACAGATCGTATAGTTCTGTATGATAGATCTTCTTATTACATAGATAGGTAGATAGATTTTATGTGAAAATAAGACAATGCGTCCAACAGTTCACACATTACAAAAACACAATTAAATTAACATTTACTGTGATATGGTTATATATAACAAAAGTGTTCGTTTCTTTACAAACATGTGTAGTTGTATTATTTTTATAAGAATGCTATCAAGATAAGATTTGTTACATAATAGCACATTATATCGTGTTGAATGAAAACAGATACTGAAAAATAAAAACAATAAAAATAATGGAAACTTATTTGACAATTGATTTATAGTGTTATCTTATATACATGTATTCGTAATAATCTTTATCTCTACGTTTTAATATTCCTTATACGACTATACCCCCAGCAGAGCTATTCAAAAACTGTCTTCTAACGTTTGTAAGAAGACATTTGTCAATAACTCAACTTTCACGTGGACATTATCCTTTATCGTCGTATAAGTCAGATACACGTACTCGTATTTTCTTCAAAAATGTCTTCTTACAGACGCTAAGAGTCAGTCTGTAAGAAGACAATTTTGAAGAAAAACTCGTACTGTATCTATTACATAAATATATTGCCATAGATACTTATAATTCCGCCGTTTTTCTGAAGACATTATTATGTTCAATAGAAGTATAAGACTAACTTCTTTACACTGTTACCCGCCTCCATTCTCGAGTGATTAAAGGTTGCAGCCTTCAAAATCATTGTAACCTCTCACTGATAGGAGGGTCGTGGGTTCGAGCCCCGCTACCGAACATGTATCTTTATGTGAGAAAGTAGGCATTTGCTTACGGAGGATGGGAGTCTAGTACTGGTTCTTCGCGGAAGCGATGGTTGTGTGAACTGTCGGCATCATATGACTAGTAAAACTCAATATAAACGAACTCTTTACATTATATTCTAAGAAATGATCATTTCACACGCAGTTGTTGTTATATTTTTGCTTGTTTTAGTAATTTAGTGACATCACTTTTCTCACAGACATGGCTATATCCTATCTGGTATCTACCATACAGTCGGTGTGTGGGGGGGTGCTATTTGGTTGATTTACTGCGGTCTCGGGCTAGTAATCGCTTGTCTTGTGGAAGTTGTCAAGGTTGCAAATAGAAGGTCGTCGATGGTTATATCCATGACTTTGTACTTCTTAAATTGGTTCGACATCCATTCACTGCTATTGCCCAACGACGCCAAATGTTTGGTTCGGCGTAAAACACCAGCGTATAAAACTTGCTGTCTGCGTTCAATAGTTTGTAAATCTAAAATGAGCATAATGCATGTAACTGAAATGTTCTTCTGTTAATGGAATAATTATATGGTCTCAACCGTAGTATTGAATTAAAGGTATCAATACATTCAAAAGGGCAAGTCTCATATTCTTTACGTCCTTAACGAAATTTATGTTTTCGTGATCTTTGTATATGTATATTATTATATATTCTTGTAATTACAAAAAAAAACGTGGGTATATACGTGGGTGACATGATATGTATGAAATGTCAATGCAATATTAAACAACGTAAGCAATTTAACATTTAATTCCTCCTTTATTTTTCATGAAGAACAAATTGTATTATAAAGTTGAGACCTCCGCAGACATTTATTAATATATTTTAATTGGAGAGAATAAGAACTATTATGTAAAGAAATAGCTGAAAGTGAAATGTTTTACGCGATTATCTTATATGGTATTTGAGTTTAACAAATGTTAACACAATACAATGTCTGGTATTAAATAAAAAAAGAAAACCATTCGATCATTAACTTTGTTAAAGGGCCCATTCGACAACTTAGGTCATTTCAGAGTCTCACCAGAGAGAGAGAGAGAGAGAGAGGGGGGGCGAGAGAGAGAGAGAGAGCGAGAGAGGGGGGGGGAGCGAGCAAGAGAGAGAGAGAGAGAGCGAAAGAGGTTGAGCGAGAGAGAGAGAGAGCGAAAGAGGGGGGGCGAGAGAGAGAGAGAGAGAGAAAGAGCGAGAGAGGGGGGGGGGGGGGGGGGCGAGAGAGAGAGAGAGAGAGGGGGGGGGGGGGGGAGCGAGAGAGAGAGAGTGGATAATATGCATGTACTAGATAATCGATAATCGGGCATTTATATCAATATTCTTTTTGCGAATAGTTTTCCTGTTTTTTTTATCGTGACCGATGTAAAGTACCGATACATGCCTCATCCCTTTCTCGTGATTTCTTATCACGGCACTTGTTGTTATGGGGACACTGCAAAGCCTCTAAGAAATATCGAACGATGGAGCTGAGATTCGAATCCACGACCTTAGTTAAGTTTAGTAGTCATGTTCGATACCACTGGAGCATCGATCAACCTTTAACCAACCAATCCCTGATCTGCTTATCTTTGTATAATATTTATGGTAACCTTGACTTTTCTTTGGTTCCAGACAGTTTAATAAGTTCTCCGATATACAAAAGTGCAGAAATGCGACTTTCTTCACTGTTGGAATTCATATCTATCGCTTTAGTTGATGAATCAATTTGAATTCGTATCTCACCGAAATGATATACCCAATATGTAAGCTTGTCAGCTCACTGCGTCTTTTATTGGTATGGGGAAACTAAAATAAGATTTTAGTGAATTCTGATACATGGGATAGATTGAAGTAGGCCTGATTATTCCCGTCCGCGACCATGCTTTCCATTATCGCATTATAATGGGGATAGTAAAATGCGATTTTAAGAAGCAATCATCCGGATCTTCACGAATTCATTTTAACCATGTTCGTTTGCATGTACGCTAGATTTTGCTTGTAAACATCAAATGAATGTCCTTCAATGTATACGTCGTGTTCGGACGTATTGACCAGAAGATGTGTTGTTGTATTTTCTTGGAGGAAGCAGACATACTTAGCGTAGCGTAAGGAGAATTTGATAGGAAATTGTTTATATAAATGACTTCTTTTATGAACGAGACAAATGAGTTAAGCAAACGGTACGGTCATTGCCTGCCTGTATTGACTAATCGATTGAGCTAACCATGTGCGTGATATTTTACGATCTAATATCGCCATAAGAAAACTCACTCTATTCTAATAACAGCCAAACTTGTGTTGCCGGCAACCTCCGAATAGAAGCCATTCTTTGAATTCAGGCCATTTTTCTAAAAAATGGTCATGTCAAATATCGATATTTTGATAGAAATTAAAAACAAACATTGCATAAGTTATGATTACATAGCGGGTTACAGTTAAAGCTGTGTTAGCGACCTCCGACTATAGGCCATCCTGTGAATAAAGGTAATTCTTAATAAAAACTGTCATTGGTCGTTTAGAATAAAACGATCGAATAAAGGCCACCTGTCGAAAATACCACATTATGTATTTCCAAAGGGTAACCTTTGTTCACATGATTGACTGTATACACAACTTGATATAGAGGAATTATAAGCTGGTATATTTAAGAATGATAAATGTATCGATATATCGGTGTATCGTCGATACATATTTCCCGATACATCAATATAAAAAAATATAAAATGATAGTCATAGCATACTGATGATGTAACATTTATGTGAACAAAATGTTTTTGTAAGATGCAAGTTTTCTCTGTATAAATTTTATCAAAACAAAAAAGCCTGCATTTCTCAGAAAGGTCGAGGTCGGAAATTTAATCAGAATTGCAACTGCGCCAGTTCGCTTTATGAGTTTCGTTTCATAAGGTCGTGACAATTATGTTGGAATATTAATGATATAATGTTCATTGAATTTCCTTTAATCGCAGAATTACGTAATATCAATGCTTATATAAGCCACAATGACATGTGCTCGGATTTTAAAAAAAAAGTTCAGTTCACCCTGAGGTACGATCGATCGTTGAAAACTTTTCCAGATACTACTCGTAGTGTTACCAGGAATTACACGTTTAACCGCCATAGATGTTTTAATTCATTAGAAGCAACCAGTTACTTTTATAATCACATAACAAGTAGATAATTTCGCCTAGATGACATTGACAATGAGCAATTCATTTGTTAGGACCAAGAATGACTGCTTGGTGCATCCTTTTAAACCTTCCGTTTTAAGCCAGGCAATCTACTCGAGGGGGGTATTTATTCAAAGGAATTCTAGTCCTCTTGTGTTAGATAATAATAAGATTCCTAAAAAATGCAGTACAAACAGGATGTGTTTTTAAAAAACAATCCTCCCCCCGCGTGACCTTGACCTATGACCAACCGACCTGAAAATGAACAGGTCCTGTTTATTTCATGAAGTAAACCTGAAAAGGTTGTCGTGGAGAACCAACACATGCAGTTTGATGATTGTAGGTCGAAGCGTATTGCTTTTAGGCAAGGTTAAAGTTTGGTACAAACGAACAAGCAGACAGACAGACCAAAAACAATGTAATCTAATCTATTGATACGGGTGTATTACATATCAAACTATCCTCAAATTACATGTACTACCTTCTGGAAACATCCAAAACCATGTAAACACATAAGACCAAACAAAAAGTAGAAGACAAAGGACAGTATCCCGGATAGTACTTGCCTTGAAATGGTATGCATCGAAGCTACAAGGGATAAACTAGTTTCTGGGGCCCAATCTTACATTTGCCCGTGTAAGTTCGGTTTGCGTCCTGATATAATTATTGTATTGTGTCGATTTTAAAGAATCCGTATTTAAGGTATCCGGCGAAGTATATACGAACTGTGGCTTTAATTCAGACAAAGTTTGTTCCCACCCAATGCTCATTGTAAGCATTTTTACAAGTCCATTTTTCAATATATCATGGTCCATATAGATAATTTTGAACCAACAAATAAACAGGCTAAGATAACAATAAACTTTTCAGAGTAAATAAACAATGACAAAGTATTTGTTTACAAAACTATTGAATTGTCTTTCTCAGGCACATACCGCCTACAATTTAGACCAAAATCTGATACCAGAAAAGCTTTACGAAAATGGCACATTTTTACAACAGTCATGTTCTATTTTGTCGGATATGAACTGGAAGCCGAGATCTACATTCATAAAAAAATCTAGAAGTGTTTATGTGTCTTAAATGTTTAAAAGGCATTGTGACGAATACTTATTGTCAATAAATCATTTAAATCTGTATGATATTCAAATCTATTTGCCTAAAAACTGACAGCATTGAGTACAATGTCTATTATATCATACTCATTGGGAAAACGATAGTGTCATGTAAGGTTTTAAAAGGGCTTATTGGGTTTTGTTCAGTATTAAATGTGTACTTCAAAATGACAGAGAAGCTTTTGCAAGCATAACAATCAACACCGTCAGATACGAACTACGTTTTACAAGGTTATCTGTGATGTCTACATAATAGTTTTGAGACATGTTTTTGTTGTGATAGATATTTATTTTTACCAAATACACACCTGCACTATTGTAAATATTCTTATGGATTGAAATGTCGGATACTGGAATCTGACCAATGTAATATAATCACAAATAGAGCAATTAGTAGAAATTATGGCTTTAAGAGTTGCATTCGTATCATTCAGCATTGACATTCATTCAATACGAATTGCTTCATCATCATCGGAATAAAAACCGTTCAGTTTATAGTACATAATTACGGATATAACAGTTGTTTAAGACTTGGAATGGGAGAGAACATGTATAATTATGATGAAATATTATTGTATTTTTATTGTATATTGTTTACTGTATGTGTACTTCTTTACATTGGCGTCCTTTTCATTTGGCGATTTTGTTGGTCGACATCGGAACGCTTTTTGTATCCTTTATTGTGGCCCTATTGTATCTAAACATGCAGCTGATAATATAATTCAGGACAAATCTTAGATACATTTTTGTTAATAGACTTACTATGCTATGCTGTTTCTGTATATGAGAAAGGGTATGACGAATTATCAGAGATAATCATTTAATTTCTAGTTTGATATTGCCCCTCTCGTAATTAATTGAGTGTTTCCATCAGAACGTCTCGGACTTGTTAGTAAGAAATTGTGAATCCACTACATTTTAAGGAATATTATATACATGTACAAGTATTAAGCAGCACTGGCTATGTCAACAAGACACATTTGAGACCAACTGGAATAATTTTCAATGATCCATCATCACTATAATATGTTAACAAAAGGCCTCGTGGTCCAATGGTTACGGTCACACTATCCCTTCTCTGCTGTGGGTTCGAACAAGTGAACAATTTTCATATGTTAGGAAACTGTCAGCTAACATACATACGGTAGATGTTTCTACATACAGCCTGGGATATTCATACACTGTAAAAGCTAAAAGATGCCAAATGATCCAGGGTCCGTGTTCACAAAGCATCTTAAGATTTTCTTTAACTTAAGTCGAAATTTTTACTTAAGTCGAAGTTTTGTTCATGGTAAAAGTTTGTAAACCAGTCATCAACACTGTGAAAATGAATTATCATTTTCATAATTGGCTTCTTTAGAACAAAGATAAAGTCATGTTATTTTGATTTCCTTCTTTATATTTAGTACAAAAGAGTTAAGGAAAAAGTCGAATTTAAGGAAAAATATAACTTAAGTTAAAACATTACTTAAGATGCGTTGTGAATACGGACCCTGGCTTTTATTGGGACAATTAACTCAATATATATGTAAAAGACTTACTGAGAACCAGTCCGACAATGATTGGACGATATATTAAGATGGTCTCTAAAAGAGGTTTTAAAGTACATTTCTTTCACTCTCGTTACATTAATGAAACCTTTATTTCCGATGACGCTAATCAAACAGAACGAGTGTGTGTTGAAAAACAGCAAACTAGTGAAAAGAGTCAATGTTGACATATAGTACACATTTGAAAAATCCAGTAATTAAGGCGTGGCATTATTTATGTAATTCAGATTTTAAGCCGGCTTATGTAGTAATATAAATGAAAATACGGAAACACCGATATAATTTGAACATTTAGGTGTGTAGCGGTACGGTATATAATACATGTATTTGTATTTAAGAATTGGCTGTAATATTAACAGCACGCTTAGCTCAGTTGGTAGAGCATCAGACTTGCAAATAGGAGGTTGCGGGTTCAACCTTGAGTGTGTGGCTAGCCATGTAATCATAGAGCTAGGGTGAAGCAAAGGCTTGGTAAGTCTAAAGAGCAGGTGGTTGTCGCAATTAATCAGTTTGGGGAAAACGGAATGTAGAAGTATTGTATATAGCATTTGTATATATAAATTCACTGTAAAATTAATAGCCGATTAGCGCAGATCTGTATCGCAAACGGAAAGTGGTTGGTCCAAGCTTCCCCCCCCCCCCCCCCCGATCGGGTACATGCTGGGTCGTGCTGTTGTCCGTAACATTTGCCTATGACTGTTCTCACAAAATTTTACGATGAGACAAATGTTACACAACCTGGAATAAAAGTGATGGCTGTTTCTGTTGCTGTTTTGATTCTATATATTTAATATACGTTTGAACATCTGGTACAATTCTCCGACGAGCATTCGATGCGGTAAGAATTACTGCAAACTCTCGACTTCTCTTATGCCACAAAACACCACACAATATTATCTCATTAATACCCCATCATTTCAGACTCGCGGTCATACTGCGTTCCTACGGTGACACAGGACGCGTCAGGGACGCCATGGGGTCGTAATTAGGGTCGGACTTGATTGGGCTACTCCATGTACTGTTTTTGCGCTTTCTACTCCGAACTTGAACCAAGTGCCTCAGAGTAGTTACTCGGAGTATACTCCGAACAATCCACCGTACCTACAGGGAACTGTAGAGTGTGACGTAATAAACCACGATGGCTGCATCAAGTGCTTCATTATTGCTTTTATTAACATAACCGTTTTGTTGAAAAATACTTCTTTTGTTATTTTAGTAAAAGAAACATGCAATACAACTTGTACAATTTAAGTACATGTATATCTCTATATGGCTCATAAAAACGGTACGTTATTCTGATGGGACTTTTTCCATACTTGATTCTTTGCAACCATGGCAACAATTGTACTCATAATTTTAATTAACATTGTATATGTGCAGCTACATGCTCAGTAAAAAACTTACTATGTTCATGATTCTGATTTGACACCACTTATAGATGCAAATTATCATAATTTTCATACGACAAACTGCTTCCTTATGTTGCACTTACATATTTAAAATAGAAACTCTGCTTCTGTCGGCCATTTTTGTACTGCTGATTTATTTGATTCGTTACTCGGAGTACTCCGAGTGCACCCCAGATTCAAAGGAGTATTTTGAATCAAGTCCGACATAGAACGCATGGAAATGTTTAAAGTAAACGCTGAGGTTCGACGTTCTGAGTAAAGACGCCACGTGATCGTCCTGTGGTCGCCATAACAACGCGATAGGAACTCGAAGGACGCTATAACCCGTGCAGTAGTGTCGCAGCAGAAACGCGGAGAAACGAATCAGATACCTCATTGTGACATTACAATATATATTGTGTTCTAACAACGACCTTATCATGTATACGGGGTCTTTACTGCGACGTCCGGCTGGACCTTTCGGGAGTCAAGCTTTTGTGTGCGACCTAATTATGCCCCCATCACACCAGAGCACGTCCGCACCACGCTCGCAAAGTTCCTATCACGTCCTGAAAATTTTAATGGACGTGGCGGGGACGGGGTCAAACTCGAAAAAAATGATGCATTCAGTTTCGTACTACGTCCTTACAACGTCTTTGCCAGGTTCTCGCTGCGTCTATCACGTTCCTAGTAATTTCATTACACGTGCAGCTTCCCGTTGTCATCAGGTCTATTGCGTTTATACTACGTCCCAATTACGTGCTCACTACGTCCATGTAGACTGAACTGCGCTCTCCCTAGGTCCAAATAACGTCCTCATTGCATTCACTAGCTCCGTATGTATACTGTACCATTTGTCCATTTATTTTAACTGGCCATGAAGGCCGAACAGAAATCTTTTTTCTGCTTATAGCCATGCACTAACACAATCTAGTCTAAATTGCTTCATTTTCCTTTTTCTTAGAAAATGGCAATTTCAGCATACAAAATGGCTTGTTGTCCTAGTACAATAACAAAATGCATTCATTTGTTAACATACATTTGACTGGAAATGAAAGAATGGTGTATAAATCCAGTATTTATACCAATTGCTCAGAACCTGACAGGAACGTACTGGTCACCTGTCGCAAACGTACTAAAGACGTGACGGAGCAAAATAACAACCGCAGTCTTCTATAACGTGATGTGGACGTACTATGGTCTTAGCATACACCTGGTTGAGACGTAGTGAGAACTTCACTGACGTAACAAAAGCGTAGTAACAACCCAGTGACAACGCGGTGAAAATCGCTTGCTGTCTTTTCAAGTCCGCACCACGCTTCTTCTGCGTCAATGAAGTTCCAACTAGGTTTTAGTCACGTCCTTGTTACGTTCTTACTACGTAAGCACCGCGTTCTAATTTGACCACGTCCCCGCCACGATATTTTTTGACATGCCAAAAGTCCCACCACGTCCATCACGTCCACGAAGACCATACTACGCTTGAACCGGTTCCTACTGCGTCCTCATCACGTTAATCAGGTTCTTGCCACGTCCTACCAGGACGTGGTGGACGTAGTGTAAACGTGGCCCTAGTGTGATGGGGGTATAATGCCCCCATCACACCAGAGCACGTCCGCACCACGATCGCAAAGTTCCCATCACGTCCTGAAAAGTTTGATGGACGTGGCGGGGACGGGGTCAAACTCGAAAAATATTATGCACTCAGGCTCGCACTACGCCCTTACAACGTCTTTGCCAGGCTCTCACTGCGTCTATGTCTATCACGTTCCCAGTAAGTTTATTACACGTGCAGCTTCCCGTTGTCACCAGGTCTAATGCGTTAATACTACGTCCAAATTACGTGCTCACTACGTCCATGCAGACTGAACTGTGCTCTCCCTAGGTCCCAATAACGTCCTCATTACATTCACTAGCTCCGTATGTATACTGTACCATATGTGTCCATTTATATTAGCTGGTCATGATGGCAAAACAGAAGACTTCTTTCTGCTTATAATCATGCACTAACACAACATAATCTAAGTTGCTTCACGTTTCTTTTTCTTCTATTTCTTATTTAGAAAACGGCAATTTCAGCATACAAAATGGCTTGTTGTCAGGTGGTACAATAACAAAATGCATTCATTTGCTAATTTGACTGGAAATGAAAGAATGGTGTATAAATCCAGTATTTATACTAATTGCTCAGAACCTGACAGGAACGTACTGGTCACCTGTTGCAAACGTACTAAAGACGTGACGGAGCAAAAATACAACCTAGTGCAGTCTTCTGTAACGTGATGTGGACGTACTATGGTCTTAGCATACACCTGGTTGAGACGTAGTGAGAACTTCGCTGACGTAACAAAAGCGTAGTAACAACCCAGTGACAACGCGGTGAAAATCGCTTGCTGTCTTTTCAAGTCCGCACCACGCTTCTTCTGCGTCAATGAAGTTCCAACTAGGTTTCAATTACGTCCCTGTTACGTTCTCATTACGTAAGCACTGCGTTCTAATTTGACCACGTCCCCGCCACGTTATTTTTTGACATGCCAAGAGTCCCACCACGTCCTTCACGTCCACGAAGACCATACCACGCTTGAACCGGTTCCTACTGCGTCCTCATCACGTTAATCAGGTTCTTGCCACGTCCTGTCAGGACGTGGTGGACGTAGTGCAAACGTGGCCCTAGTGTGATGGGGGTATAACGCCGTCCTCGATGGATACCTACGGCTTTCATAGCGTTTCTACTTGGGTGATACTACAACTACATGGCGTTTGTACCACGTTTGCAGTACGTCTTTCGTTGGCGTTCAGCTATTAAAATGTGAGTACCGGCCACAGACTTCGGATTTACAAGTTTCCCATATCCTGTCTGAATGGACCGGTACGAAACGTTCGGGGCCTGCTCAGCAAATAGAGCGTCCGTCCTGTCCTTATCTTTGCAAGCAGACAATTGTTAGTCCGATTCGGCTTGTTCAACATTGGAGGTCATTTCAGGCGATTGAGAGTGTGAGACAGGCCTGGCTGCTCTTCATCTCCTACAAACCCTAGTCTTAGGCATTCCGCTATTTTATTGTAAAACTTAAAATAAGTAAAAACAACACAACATTTATTGCATAATTTAGAATGACGTTTTCCTAAAAAGACGTGGGTAGTGGTAGAAATTCAAAGAACATAGAGAGGTCGCAGTACGTACGCCGTTCAATCTCAACAGAAACTCCAATGACGCGGTGTGGTCGCGATAGGGACGCCGTGTAACTGCACATATCGCAGAGAACATGACCCCGGTATGAATAATCATTAGCGTTCTCAATGCGACCATCAATCGCAGTAGGACGCGAATCCTGTCTGGCGGAGGTATTACAAATTGAAAATGATATAATAACTGAAACACCGAAAAGAGTGTTTACTTTCTTTGAACATACAAGTATTAGAAGAATTGGTCTTGGCTTGAATATTATTTAGCCTAAAATGGTCTTCGAGTGGTGTCGGTTTCAGGCAATAATCACTAACACATCACTGCTGTGAGTTCAAATCCCTATCTGGAACTAATCTTGGGGCAAATTTATCAGATGGGAAAGCCGGCAGCTAACTTATGGATGGAAAGTGGTTCTACCTATTTGTACACCAGGGTTTTCATATACCCCTAAAGCTGGAAGGTCTCCGTAAGTAAAATACAAATCAACGCACAAGTACACGCGCTACGACAGAAATTACGTCGTGTTTTTTCCCAAAACCTACACAGTACCTTTTCTAAGGGAATAGGAAACAACTTGCTCGATCATCGGTTTAATTATTGTTATTCACGATCTAATACATTTATAACAAAACATTTACCGAATATCAAGTTTAGAGATATAACTCGTACAGGCGTTTACACAATGCAAAACTCGACTTATCCCCCTTATCAAAAATAGAAACATTCCAATTCGACGCACTTATCATTTGAATTGATGAAGTTAAAGTAACGTGCTTGGATGTTTGGTGATATCAAGTTTCATCAATCTATAGATTTAAAAACTAAACTTTAATAATTATTATAAACTGAAATAAGCCCACTGTATAAAGTCCATTGCAAGTTTTTAAAACAAATATTACATTTGGATGGCCTTATATAAGCCAATATGGCAGTGCCACACACACAGCCACTACCGTGGTCCACAGGTTAGTGCACTGAATTTGTATCCCTGCGATCCCGGTTCGACTACCGGTCGCTGCAGGTCATACCTTTCAATGAATACATAGTTATCAATTCTTAACTAGTATGTACTACATATACCTTGTTACTACTGTAAATTTATTATGAACCTATAAAACATGTAATTGTCTTATACAAACTGTCTGATTATGACAGAGATGATGTATAAATGAATTGTTGACGACGGACGACAGACCCAGCCCGATCTTAATAGCTCACTCTAACATTCTGTGCCAGGTTGCCAAGTGAGCTATAAAGGGCTATACTTGTACATGTACTTTGTAATTTAGAAACAGTTTGAAATGATTCTTAAACAAATAAAGGCCTATTTCATCAGTAAGACATCTTCTATGTAAAATAAGCAACATCCAAACTAAAGCCTAATGGGATTTTAATCCGTGATATTTGTTACCGTTTTAGTACAATTATATTGCTGAGAAATAATATGACATATGTAACAGACTATTGCAGCGATTGTTTAGTGATTACCTTGTTTACAGCGTGGGTTTAAAACGCATGATAAAATAACGTATTTTCATTGGATATTAAGCATCGATATAATCTAATCAAGTAACGCATTTCATTCCATTCATAAAGCAACATGTTTACGTATAATCTTAACACCAACGTCATTTTTATATGGACAGTGCAAACCAGATAAGACTGAATGTCATCTTCTCATTGGAACTATTTATTTGGCGTTTGGGGAAGAACTTCTTATCGGTCGTGATAGGGGAAACCAGTTGTTACTATTTTTAGAATTTGATACTGTGAGGTTAAAAAACTAGTAGTAACCAAGAACAAGGTTGCAACAATCCTGTTCAAAAATGAAAACAAGTTTCAGTAGCCAATCAAAATCTCAAATGTTAACGGTTCAATAATTGAAACCACGTCCGGGTTTGATGTCTTGTAAGAGATTTTATAACAAATTATTGTCATTAACATATCGTACCAATACAATGCACATTAAGTTAGAGATGGTTACCGCTGATAAGGAAAATTCGATAAAGAGGTGCAGTACTTATCGCAATAAAACACCATTTTTGTGCGTTCGGTTAGAATGTTTTGTTGCTTGTGATATTTCGTGTGATATTGGTTTTTAGAAGACCAACCAAAACAAATATTTGTTTCAAATAATTTGCAATGGACTTCATACAGTGGGTTTATTTCAGTGTATGAGTGTGGTTTAGTTTTATATCTATAAATTGGTGAAACTGGATATCACCAGACATCCGGTCCCGTTACCTTACATAAATTTCTTACCCAGAGCCCAATTGTTTATAACGTAATGCACCATAGATAAAAATGAAATCGAGTATCAAAATTCTGAGGCAAGTTTGCCTAGATTAACATATCCGCTACAAGATAACGAAACCATTTTAAAACCCATTATAAAATAACACGGAACTGTTATTTCGAAAATGACACCTACTGGGTTTTAAAGCGAGCAATTACCAAGTGTCTGATCATTATCGTCTTATGAAATCAACGATTTTGATGCATCCCAGTCGGTAAGAATCTTGTGTAGCTTGGCATTATTCAAAATACGATATTTCATCTTTGTAAATAATGTAAATTATTATTTTACGTTTTTCACGATTTTAGCCAGTCCTGTTACGTTAGGCACGCAACTATTTATAATGTGTTTATCTGAAATCAATTTCAATACAGCAGTTTGGTGTATTGCGTTGGGTATGCCTGGAAAGATAAAGCAGATGCAAAATGCTTACTCAACAGTTGCACCTGTATCATATCTCTACTTGTGATTATGCAATACATCGTACAGAAAACGGTGAATAGGATGTATTTACATTTGACTAAACGGTGTTATTCGGGGAAAGCGATAAAGTGAACTGGATTATTTTTAAGATCTATAGAATAGTAAGTCGGTTTATTTACTAGCATTCTCTCATGTGTTTATACATGTATAGTCGAATAATTTTTAATGACCCGTACATCACATTTATTGTCGCAATAGATAGCTAAAATGTATATAAATCACGTTCTAGATAGAATCCAATTTCTTAGCATACATTTTGTGTCCTATTGGCAGATTACTGAACAGGTTGTGCAAACAGCCAATGTAATTAGGCAGCTTTTCCATCTTTAAATGTGGATCAAGAACCTCATGCATGTACCTCAATATATACCCTGCCATTCAATTAACTAGCTGGACAATTCCCTCACATGTGAACTTTGTCTGGTAAGCGGTTATTAGTTAGATACCATAACTACTCGTCAACGATACTAGTATTCCTTTAGATGGAAGCGTTAATTATGATAACTTGGAAATTAGAGCAAACTTTAATCTATGATTCGGCAAAAGATCGTTTGCTAAGTCATTTTTCACCAGCTACTGAATAATGGAATTCATTAAACCATGAGATCAAAGAATGTACATAGTTCAAATGCTACATTTAAGAATAAACTGAAAAATATCAACAATAACATTTAGTGTGTCCATGTTTAATCAGCAGCGTAGGAAATTACAAAAAACTATGCAAATGAATACAAAGAACGAACCGTATCTCAAACCTAGGTAGAATAAAATAGTTATTAGCAATTAAAGCAACATCAGAAATAATTCTAAAGTTGTTTGTATTACAGGGTATACCATGGAGATTTTATTGTTTGGTTTCATCCTATGTGGGACAAACCTTATACATGTCGAGGCTGTGCCAACAGTGGAAGCAATTAAAAGTTTGTCGAGAACACTGCTTGCAAATTATTCCAGACACATTTTGCCAAACTCCGATTACAATAATCAGTTTGTAATTAACATAGAAGCTTACCCTCTCGCTGTTGGTGATTTAGACGAAATAGAGGAAAGATTGGCGACTGTCCTTGGGTTTAAAATGACCGTAAGTTTAGAATTAATGTAACATCGGATTATGTTAATTCTTATATATTTATTATTTTCATCTTATAAATACAATAAATTATGATATGCAGTCGAGAAGAAAATACTTCAATAAAAACACGTTACTCAAGTAGTTTATACTATAAGTTAATAAATAAATGATTTGATATAGGCCCTGTTATTTGGCCGAGGGCAGTCCCGAGTAAATGGTTGACCCGAGGTCAAATAACAGGGCCTATATACGATCACTTATTTATTGACACTTTTATTAAATAACTATTCATTATCTGGATCAGTTTCGTTTCAAATGTTTTAAAACCACAGGAATAACAAACTAGTGCGAAGGTATCTTCGATCGATAAAAATACAAGATTGCCACCATTTCTGCTAAAACCTATGTCACTTTTGGCCCTGCTCTAGCAGCCAGTCAATTCCCTACATGTGGGCTTTATATCTGTATCACTTTTCGGCCCTTGTCATTGACCCGCTTATTGAAAATACAACTGCATTATCATGTCAGGTAAATGATAAAAAAACGAGCCCTAAAACTAAATTTGATACCTAAAATTGAAAGTTTCAATAACTGTTGATAACATTGGCAACATAGGAAATTAACATAAGTATGAAACCTATCTACCCTTTAATTATTCTATCAAATCCGTATAAAAAATTATACAACATATAATCACAGAGATGTTCACTTTTTTGTGGAAACAACAAACCTAATATGATTAAAAGAGATACGCTAATTTTAAATAATACATTAGGAGGAATAATAATGAGACCAACTTGTATTTTTTTTCTTAATGCTCTTAAGGGCTGCTGGATAAAAAGATTAACAGATAAGAACAATAATGGGCCTTGGAATATCTTTTGTCAATCAAAACTAAGTAAAAAAGGAAGATTAATATTTCAATGTAACATATCTGAAAATGATGCAAGAGCAATAAGTAATGGAAATATTTTTTAGAAGATATATTGAGGTCTTTGATAAGTATAAATAAAAATGAAAATAATATAGAAATAAGAAAACAGTTAATATGGAACACTACGGAAACCAAGTTATGTGACAAGACATTTTATAACAAAGATTGACATGAGAAGGAAATAACGAAATTAGTACACATTTTATATAGAACGAAAACCTTCTACATTTTTAAAACATTTTTATATAACATAGATTTAAGATAATTATATTTGATATCAAGTGTTCCTAGAAATCTAAAGAAGGCGTTAACTCAATAGGGTATAATAAGAACCTCCATAACACACAAATAAAATGGTCATCAGTATTCCCAAATGAGTCTTTACATTGGGCAAAAATATACTCACAGACACAAAAAGCTACTATAGATGTAAAATTAATAAATGTTCAATTATATAAATACTTAACGTATCTGGCTTGGTTAAAAATGCTAAAATATCATAAAATGATATTTTACGTTATTTACAAAGATTAAATATCATACTTTAATACCAAGGAAGAAAAGCTTCTAACCGAACGCTCAAAAATGGTGTTTATTAGCGAAATATACTGCACCCCTATATCGACTTTTCTTTATCAGCATTAAACATCTCTAAAATAATGTGAATTGTTTCGGTACGATATGATACCATTAATTCATTAATTAAACAAATTTGTTATAACATTTATTACCAGACATCAAACCCGGGCGTGGTTTCAATTATTGAACCGTAAACATTAGCGATTTTGATTGGCTATCAAAATTGAATGGGGTGCGTCAAATTCGTTGATTTCATGAGACGATAATGATCGGACAATTTAATTGTTAATTGCTCAGCTTAAAAACACAGTAGGTGTCATTTTCGAATTAACATTGCCGTCTTATTTGATGACGGATTTCAAAGCGGTTTTCGGTATTTTGTAGCGGAAATGTCAATCTAGGGAACCATGCCTCATAATTATGATACGTGTTTTCATTTCTTATCTGTGGAGCTTAACGTAATGAACAGCGGGGTTCTGGGTGCGGAATTTCTTTAAAGTCAAGTATCTAACGAATGGAGAACTTTATAAAAAAACTGAGGCAAGATTCCCTGCTTCATACATTTATAGTCATTTCAGTTACTTGTTGTAATATATTCCTATATGCAGAGCGTTCTATACATAGCGTGACGTAACTACGTTTGTCTAACCTCTATACATACAACTGATTACTATCCACATTTAGATAGTTATACACACGCTAAAAGTATAGTTCCGCGGAAGGATTAGAAATGTCAAAACAACCATATCGGTTGTGTGTTATTAACAAAATTTGTTTAGTCGTGTAAAATGAAAACGTTGCACCATTTCTATTCTTGTGCTTTCGTCAATAACACTAATTATTCAATGAAACGCAATGTTGAAGTACGCTTGGTACCATACGGTGACGTCTCGCTATATTATTGTTTATAATTTCCATTTTGTAAGTTGTTCCTGCAAATACCCATAATACCCCGAGCAGAATAACAAAGGTCAGTGCATAGCGCTACCGTAGTGTACACATTGATATGGAGAGTAGTTATTGTTGTTAAAAAATGTGTAGATTACGTGCGATATTGGTTTATAGATGACCAATCAAATGTAATATTTGTTTCAAATTACTTGCAATGCACTTTAAACAGTCAGTGGGTTTATAATAGTATATAATAATGGTTTAGTTTTTAAATCTATAAATTGGTGAAACTTGATTTGACCTATCATCCAAACCAGATACTTTAATGAGAATTTTACCAACAAATAAATCATCATATGAATACAAGATCCCAGTATCAAGTATTTGTAACATGCAAGTGGAAACACTGGAGCATTTGTTGTGGGAATGTATTCATGTGCATTTTTTTGTGGAATAGACTTGGAATTTCTACAGATAGAAATCTAAAATGAAACAGCATGTTTTGGAATGATAGACACGGAAAATATTGAAAGAAGAAATGTGATTAATGTCTTTCTTTTTCTTGTGAAATCGTAAATATTTCAGGCAAAAATAGAAATGAAGCACTAAATTTTGATAACTTCGTTGCTTATCTTAAAATAGGAATAACACTAGAAAACGAAATAGCATTGATAAATGACAAGTTAAATCAGCATACGTGTATTAAACCGAATGGGCCGTTTTGAATTATAATTTATCTTTTTTTCGAGAACAATTTCAACTATAACACCAAGTATGTGTGTATGAATTTTATCAATTCTAAGGAATAAATGGAGTCTAAACGTTTTAATACTTTGTTCCTTTATTATCTCCTAAAAAATGTATGCATTCTTCAATAAAATCATATACTGTATCCACGCTATACATTTATAGATATTTAGAAAAGAAGTATACATTCGTAAACTATCATGTTTTGATATCCTGTAACATTTTGAAGATGCTGCGATCCGTATTTCATAAAAGAACTGGACTGATATGACGAGGGTAAATTTCTGAAATAGTAACTATTTTGTAATCGGGAAAGTTAAAAATTCAATCTAATGTTTTTTTTCTGCAATGAAAATGATGTGGGTTACCGTGAAAGAATTATTATCAAGTTCAAGTTCCAGAGTGTTTAATGGTATACATGGATACATGTTCGTCGCCATTTACAATTATAACAAAAAGGCGATACATAAAGTAAAACATGTAATATTCATTATCAGAAGATATTATACATCAATATACAAAACACACGATATTATGGTCATTTGCAAAAAAAAACATATGGCAATTCATTAAATAAGCTAATGATTAATTATCATTCTAGATAGTGTCTGTGCTCTTAATTCATCTGCATGGTATAAATAGGCTGTCAGATTTACTGTAGTTTTTGTTCTCATGCGTCCGCTGTGTTGCCCAATGCACGTCAATATCCGCCGTCGCATGCAAACGACGTCCGTAACTCTGTATGTAGGTTTCTTCCATTCAGCTGCTGAAAGGTCCTGCACGGTGTTGATAACACGATTTGTCATGTTTCATCCCTTATAATAATTATGCTCAATTACACTGATCAGCACATTGGAAACGCCGGTGTAGTCGACACTAATCACGTCTCGCAGTCCGATAACGTCTGGTCAAAATTTGGCCAAAGTGCGGTCTGTATGGATGAATCGGGTCATTATTTTGACGAAATCTGTTTCAACCTGTCTGTGCACTGATTCCATGTCGTCGTATTGTAGTTGATGTTGACATACCTTGGTTACGCAAGTGTTAAACCCCAATGTAACGTTCATCGGCCGCAGTCGTTACACGGGACCAACCACTTCGAACGGGAACATTTCCCTTGTTTTGTTACCCTCGTCCGAATCGCCTGCTTTCGTTGGTCGATATTTAGTCTTGGCATTGCAATTTGATTGAGTCTTACGTAATCTTTTTGTTTTGTACCTAATTGCTGACCAATCAGTGCAATTAGATACCAACACCGGATATTGACTATAGCTACATGGGGCGCACGTGCAAAACAAGATAATCGAGCCTAGGCTGGTTAATGATTAAACCAGGGTTAACAGGTACTCCAACAAATACATCAAATCATTTAAATCAATGTAATAATTAAAAAAACTGTTTTGGTTCAGTATATTTTTGCTAAACAAAACATAAAAAGTGTGTTTTTGTGCATGATGATACTTTTCAAACATGTCTATAAGTAACTGCTTGTCTTAAGGCAATATTGTAAAAAGGTCTTCGAAATAGGATGCCAAAATGAACTTTAAAGAAAGAAAATTGCTAATATTTGACTTATTACATAATTATTATGATCTTTAAAAAGCAGTTGACAAGGTATTTATCTGTTATTATGACTTCAAATTAATGGATATACAAGTTTACAAGTTTATTTCTTATTCATTAGGCACTAAGGCCCATGTGAACAACATATTTACAAATATAATATAAATACATACAATGTTACATGCAAAATACGATGATGTTACCTTAGTCTTAGATATGAACAATATTTTAACTACATTAAAAAAAAAAGAAAAAAAGAAGAATTCTAACAACGTTACGGTAAAGAAAGATCAAATATATAGTGTGGAGAAAGTAGTTTAGTTATAGTTAACATAATAGTTAGTTAGATTAAGTGGGGGATCAAACATTCGCTAGGTATTGCTCTCTTAATTTAAGGCTTTTAAATACATAAACTGACAATTTTTTTAAGTTATTTTCATTTTCCGATAGTAATAAACTCTTTAGTTTCAATATATTAGCATTGTTCTTATAATAGGGCGGTAAATATTTATTTCTAAGACTATCATATAATTTACATTCAAACAAAAAATGAAATTCATCTTCTAATTGCTTACAGAAACAACATTTTCTATTAACCACAGGAGTTGGGTTGGGTTTAGCCCATCGACCAACTTCTATTTCTAAACGGTGAGATGATACTCTTAATTGTGTTAATACCTTTCTGTAGTTTTCAATTGTAATAATGTCTAAATATGGTTGAAGTCTAAATTTATTGATGAGTTTATATGTATTAGATCTGCTTGATTCATTTATATCACTATTCCAGTCTTGTATATATTGATCTTTGATTCTTTGTTTTAATATGTTTAAGAAAAGTTTATCATTTCCTACAGATTGTGCGAGCCATACATCACTAAATCCAAGTAAATCAAGTGTACATTTAACATTTCTTGCCCATGATTTTTTGTTTGGATAAATTTCCATATCATTCAACATCATTATATAAACAAGTTTAATAAATTTTGTATCAGTTGTAGATAAAACTTTAAGCCAATATTTAATTGTTCTGTACACAATATTATTCTTTAAGGGCATTTTCCCTAGTTCGCCGTAGATAAAAGTATTCTGTGTTTGGCGTTTTACACCTAATAATTGTTTAAAAAATTTTAAGGGCACCTTCTCAATAATATTTGTACAATAAGTTCCCCATACCTCACTACCATAACATAAGATGGGCTCAATCAATTTTTCATATAATTCCAATTTATGACTGACAGTAAGGTTAATAAATTTATTTATGTAAGACTTCATTTTAAAAACACCCTTCATAGCTTGACCACTTAAAGCCTAAAATGCATGTTTAAAAGAACCACCGGTTGAAAATACAATTCCTAAATAGGTAAACTTGTTGACAATTTCTATGTTTTCATCTTTATAAGTAAACTGTGTATTTTTATTTAAAACACCTCCTTTTCTAAAAATCATTATTTTAGTTTTGGTAGCATTTACAGTTAGTTTCCATCTGTCACAGTATTCCTCTAATATATTCAAACCATTTTGTAATCCATCCTGTGTTTCTGAAAAAATAACAATATCATCTGCGTACAATATCAAATATAATTTTAGCATCCCGATATCAATACCATCATGTCCCTTAATAATAAAAGTCTCCTCTATATCATTTAAATAAAGTGCAAACAATAGAGGTGATAAACTTTCCCCCTGACGTACCCCAATATCGCAAATAAAATCCTCACTTAACATGTTTTCTCTTTTGACCCTTGATTTTACATTTTTATACATTGATTGTATTATATTAAGTATTTTACCACGTATTCCAGTTTTTAACAGTTTATACCAAAGGATGTCTCTAGCAACAAAATCAAATGCTTTGGAAAAATCAACAAATGCTACAAATAACTTTCTATTTCTCATCAGCATGTGGTTCATCACATTATATACAACAAATATATTGTCAACAGTTGACATATTTTTTCTAAACCCACTCTGGGCCTCTATATAAACGTGGTACAATTCCATCCATGAATTAATTCTATTATTCAATATTTTTGTAAACAATTTACCCACTGTACTTAACATAGTTAATCCTCTATAATTACCTGGATCTGATGAGGATCCCTTTTTATGAATAGGTATTATATGTCCTTCAGACCACTGTTCAGGAAAGTAACCTATATCAAATAATTTATTAAATAAAGAGTGAAGATAATTATGCAACTGATCAGATCCATACTTAAAAAATTCATTAAGGACCAGATCAGGCCCAGCAGATTTGCCATTATTTAGTTCTTTGCATGTCTTCTTAATTTCATTTAAATTAATTTCTTGGTTTAACTCTTCAAACATAATATTTAATTCCCCATCTAAATACCTATATCTCAAATGAATTATATCTTCATCGGGTTGAAAGAATACTGATTCTGGGTCATTAATTGCTCTAAAATATTCCTCAAATTGATATATTGAGGGGCTATTATTACGTTTATTATTGTTGTCATTCATTTTTTTAAACAGCTTCCAATACTCTTTAGCATTTCTGTATCTCAATTTTTCTAATTTCTTAGTTTGTAGTATATCATATTCTCTTTTTTTACTTGAAAGGACTGATTTATAATTTGATCGGGCCGTTACCATATTACTTCTATTAGAGGGATTTATGTCTGTCCTATATCTATTAAGTGATTTGTAAAAAATATTTCTTGTTTTGATACATTCATCATCATACCACTTGTCCTTAGGTTTTGATTGGAACTTCTCAGCTTTATTCTCATTTTTATTTAGACTATTTTTTTGTTCAAACAATGGCGAGCAAATATCATTAATTACGTCATAGAGTTGGTTAATGTTAGCATTAACATCATCTATATTTTGCATATTTGAAACTGACTGAGATAATTCTACCATAATATTTGAGATAGTTTCTTCTCCCTGTGCAATAAAATAATCTTGTTTTTTATCATTATCCCATTTGTAAATAAAAGGTATCTTTTTAGTTTTATGTTCCCTTTCTTTATGATAAGATTGTGTAGGCTCATTTACAATAAGGCACATGTTGACAGCAACAGAAAAATGTATACAACAATGATCACTATAAATATTAGGTTCATCAACAGTAAAAAAACATATTTTATCAAACATTTTTTGTTTACAAAGTACATAATCAACTACTGAGCTACCAGCAGCTTTTACACATGTAAACTTGCCAACATATTTATCTATACCAATTCTACCATTTAAGACACGCAGTCCTGTAGCTTTACAAAAATCTAGCATGGCTCTACCATTTGTATTCAACACCTTATCTTGATTCTTACGTTCTAAATAGTCAATATTACAATTATATATAAAGGAAGGCCAAAAAATATGTTGAAAAAATATACAAATGAAATGAATATACGTATATGTGATTCTGGCCCATGCATCCAACCATACTTTCGGCACCAAAAAAAGAGGTCTTTGAACTCTTTGTTTTAGTTATTGTTAATTCCATAAAGCACTTGGGGCCAACGAAGTATCACAAGAGGCGGTTCGCATCGAAAGCATGTGTATGGAAAGTTTATGTAAACAGTCTCGGGTTTTCTGACCGTCACATGCCATTGTGAAAAGGTTGACGGGCAGGAGGACGAAATGTTAGTTTTTTGGGGGGTTGTTTTGTTAGTTGTTCTTATTAATTTTGTATTTGCCGATATAAAATGCCTTTTCTGTTCAATAATTGCGTCGCCATTCACCGCATTATGCCAGGTTAGTCCGTAATTTTGTGTAAAAAGCAATTTTCCTAAAATTGTTGTGACGATGAAACCTATTTGTATAATATTTAGCACCAATAATACTGGAATCATGTCTGTGAACATAACTTAGCATCTCCTCACCACTTATCAGATTGAATAGAATGTTCATGTGCTTCTATAACAATGCCTATCTCACTAGACAAGTGTGTATGGTGTCAATTGAAGTCTCTTTTTGATGCACATGTATCACTCTGAAGTCAATAGTGAACATTAATTAATATTTTGCAGTTGACACGTATCTATGTATGGCGGTCTGAAGAGAACAGTTAAAATTGTCAGATAGTCCTATCATTTAATAGCTGCATTATGATCTAGGCAAATGCTTTTATCATTTACGGGTTTGAACACTTTTGCAATATGATGTTATCTAAAATGTTTGATTAAATTTCTCCGATTCGTTACCACCGTTGCCCTATTCATTAATATTCACATTAGTCTATATAGCAATGCTGTTTCGTGCTCCTCAATCAAAACGTAATTTGCACCGAATTCGCCAATATCCACCTTTTGAAAACGGTGACTCAGTCCTGAAGACACCCACAGTCATTGAGAGTAGATGTGACGAATTAAGCATTTGTAATTGTACTACGTTCACTTTTACTGTTTCATCGGTATCGTCATCTATCTTTTCTCTGCATCTTAGTACAGCATATTTGTGTTCAACTGTTCCATCAATTCAGCGCTGGTTGAGAAACTTCTGTACTTCCCGATTCCGCTTGTTTCAGGAATCAGTTGGCAATGGACAGACTGAGTTGGTGTGTTCACTTTTAGGAATTTCTTTATTGGCCAGTCTCTTGCTACATTATTTGTCGGGATTATTTTGTCAGTTTCTGTGTTTGTTGTCACGTCGTCGATATTGTCGATAATGCAATGGCCCTTCATTTTAAGGTATATGACGATATTCAGTTGTACCTCTATCATTTGCGTCCTGCATGTACGAAATGTTCTATGCTGGAGTTTGCACAGCGCCATGTCGCTTCTAAAATGCTGGCAAATAGCGCCCGGCAGTATATACACACCGCGTGATCTGTGTGCAATGAAGACATGAAAAGTGACCTTCGTTTAGCACCGTACACACACTCTGTGAGATACTAACACAGTCGTAGTATGCAAAAAAAACGTTCTTCAATTATGCTTATTTCGCCTGCAGAACATTTCTAATGAAGACAAAATGATTTAATAAGTATACCAGACCCATTAAGTATAAAAAATAATACGAAAGATATTCTAATGAAAAATCTACCGAAACAAGACAAACATCGCTAACTTGCGAGCTTAATTCACACGTAAATGATACTAAGTAAATTATGTACATACAACTATTCAATAGTATACGTTTCTACTCACCATGTTTCATACTTGGAATAATATTATAATATTCCATCAAAATACAATGTCACTACTTTTCATCTACGCTTTGTTTACATAACATGGGTCACTTGTCGTTGCATACTGTTCAGTTAGGATAATGTGATAGTGACGTTTCATTTTATGTGTACACAAAAGTTTACATCCATTATCTGAACATGTAAAGTGGGTTTAAAAGAAACAAATATAGTATTACAGTTTAGCAATGCAATTGTAGACAGTAGATGTCCGGTTGGCGCAGTTGGTAAAGCCTTTAGAAATGCCCAAGAGCTAAAATTTTATCGCGAGTTCGAACCTCACCGGTTGTCACGTTTTTTCGTTTTCTTTTTCAACATTATCTCAGCCGCAAATGAATTGTAGTACATAGGTAGGTTTGTTATAATAGTTTAGTAGTAAACTGTGAAGAAAAAGAATGCATCATTGCCCTGTTAAACGCGAAGTGTGTAGTGCAAAAGTACTTACAGTATTAGTAACGTGCACAAGTACTTCATGCCAACTTATCTGAAGGCCAACTACACAAATGTAGCTAAATATGGCTGAAAATAGATGGACGTTTAAAAGCGAACCAATCGTAATTACCAGAATTACGACGAAATGTCTGAGACTATTCTTTATCATGCTTATTACAATGTCACATGTAAAAGATATACAAAACGATAACAATGATAACAATATAAGCACTAGATCTAGTATAATCCTTACAAAAACGAAAAAAGAAAATGACGAAATTCAAAAAAAATATATAGAAATAGAAAATAATTAGCGAAAGATTACTAAATCGCGGTCTCACACCGAAATGTGTAAGTCATATAGTCAGCTTACATGTCTACTGATTATTTGACAACGGTTTTACACCGTAAAAGTGGACTCGACCACTGCGTCACTCTACAATTATCCTAACTGAACAGTACCATACAACATGTTTTTATGCGAACCGCCTCTCGTGATACTTCGTTGGTCCCCAGTGTACGGGAGATAATCGCTTCGTTCTATTGTTTTATCTATATTCACACATGTATGTATTTTATACTATTGTCGTTGATAGAATGAGTATATAGTGAGTCAGTGAGTAGAGCTCGGACAGTACATTGGTTCGCATCGTAAAGTATATACATGAAATAGTGTTAAATCGTTAATCGTTGATAGAATAAACTTTGGATAAAAGAGTTATAGACATAATACAACTCGTATAGATATACATATAGATATATAGTGAAAATAAAGAAATATAATTATAAAGGATTTATATTGTTTTATAATGGGCCCAGCAAATTAACAGTTTATATAAATCTCCAGAACACCCAGTGTAAAGTAGAGATACTGAACTGTTTTCTATAAAAATATTGCGGATGTACTTTTTGGTAAAAAAATATTCATATATTTACCCATGTCCTTTATTGCAAGTGAAAGTAAAAGTGGATATTCAAGCAGTCACAAGAAAACATGCAACAGAAATAGAATGACATTGCCTCGGAGTTATTTAATCCATTGTCAAAATGTATGGTTAAAGATACGCAAGGTATCACATAAAAACACATACACAAAAATCTAAACGTAACATTACTCTATGAACCTGCAAAATCAGCTAATAACATATAAGAAAAAATAAATTTATCTTGCAAAGCTTCATGGGGCTTATTAACCACTGTCTAACCATCAGGGAAACGTAAACAATAATGTACATACATGTAGATACATAATGTACACGTAGTAAATTGTTCATTTATAAATGAATATATACATTACAGTGGAACGATGCCAGTATTAAATGGAATACAGCCGACCATAACAACATTACAAATATCACACTTGGCTTAAATGATGTTTGGAGACCTACCCTGATGTTATTTAATCCCCATCAGAATTACCTTAAAGGCCATTCTGAGGTGTCACCAGTAAGTAAATACAGCATTTTTGGCACAGTAGTTGTATATTTATAACTGATTGAAATTTATTTTTTATGTAGTGGAAAAGTGTACTTGAGCAAAAATGTAAGTTACAATGTACATGCGTTTTGAAAGCATACTATAAAGTTATTAAATACATGTATATTCATATATAAATAACATTTTTCTGAGAGGGCGTTATTGAAAATTGTCAGACCGAGAAAAATCATGTTGACCGACATTACTTTTTCAAGGGCTGGCGAATATTAATAACGCCCTCTCAGAAATATGTTCTTTATTCTTTTTATGCCGAATATTTCATAGAAATATAAAAAGAAAAATATTATGTCACAATTTTCGGTACCAAAAAAATCCTTGATCAGCTTTACGTCTATTTATGCTTATCATCAAAGAATTCAAGTCTGCCTCAGAAATCGTCATTTTCTGTAAGTGGAACACTGTCTTATTTACAATGAGTTATGACGTCATGAAGTTGTGTGTACTTACTTACGCGCAAAAAAGCCTAAAAGTGGTAAGCTAATACTTTTTTTTTTAGTTGAAAAAAAATTGTATCAAGAGCAATTCGTCAAACAAATGGACGCGCATCATCATTTCTGCGCATGTGTTATCACAATGTGCTATTGGAAATCGAGTCGAGGTATAATAATAACAAATAAGCATCAACATATTGTCAACACAAGACGTCTTTAAGAACGAACCCTGTATCCAATATGTCAACAACTTACTCCGGTTTCAAGGACAATGTATCCAAAGTAGGAAAGTAAGAATTACTGTTTCCTGGAAGTCTTGTTGCTCCTGCCAAAGTCGGTGGAAGAAATAATATGATAGTAGTAACGATAGTAGGTAATCCATGTAATGATAGTAGCCTTGTAGTGCAAGTTTGATATCAACATCATTTGTTACATAAATTAAATACGAAATAAATCTTCATGCAATAATTATTTTTCAGTTTTGTGTTTGTATTTCCAGGCGGGAATTAGTTTTTACTACTTGGGCACAACGAGGTGGACTTCAATGCTAACAGTGCATACAACGTGTGATCTTGAAACGACATATTTCCCATTTGATGTTCAAGAATGCGATATACTTTTCTATGTATCTGGAAATGATGGGTATGACATAAACGTCAATGCTTCATGGGCAGAACGGTATCCATATGCAAAAGAAAATGGTGCTTGGAAAATCGTAGACCAAGAAATTAAAGGTTATAATTCATCAGGCTTGAGTATTCATTTCAAGTTCGAAAGGAAGCCTATGTTCGTGCTCATAAATATTTTGATGCCGATGGTAATTCTAGCAATGCTGACGCCTTTGGTGTTTTTGCTGCCAAAGAATTCAGGTGAAAGACTCGGATACTCTGTGACATTGATGTTGGCAATTTCGGTTTATATGACTATAGTTAGTGACTACTTACCGAAAAATTCAGACCCAATGCCACTGATTTCATATTTGATATTCGTTTCATATATTCTTAACGCTACCATCGTCTTCATAGTGATTATGAATGTCAAAATCAGACGTTTCAAAGAACGCCGTAGAATTCCAGGTTGTGTTTGTACCTTCGTCAGACTGACTAGGGCAATATCTCAAAGGAAAACCTTGACGTGCAATGGATACGAGGAAGAGACTGAAGACTGTCTTACAATTGACAACGAAGAAGAGAATGTGAAGGATGTTAAAACAAAATCAGTGAGAATCACATGGATTGAAGTTAGTGTTGCAATAGATGGATGGTGTTTTGTACTCATTTATCTCATCAAAATAATATTACTTATAGCTACCTATGCAGGATCATGGTAATGATTGAATGTGCATTATTCTTTACACGCCGCCTATGAACGTCCAGATAAGCCTATAAACACACACATAAAATCAGCCGTTACACATTTGCTTCTTGGTCGTCAATCTGTTTTCCTATAACAAGTGTAACCTTATCAATGTTGGTGAACTGTTAAAATGACTTACACTACCATTATGGTCATTATTTGTACAGTATTCATTTTGTATTCAAATTGTTGCTATTTATTGTTGCATGTGTACGCATTGTATGTAGTTTAATACCATGTCTATTGTTCGTAATGCGGTGAATAGAGAACATCGTATACATTTATATGGTTGAGTAATCTAGTTGATTATAATTGTTAAGGAGACTGGATAGTATCCGTAAGTTCCAAATAATTGATCCATTTTATAACAGCGACTTCATATTTCATGGCATCTTTTTATTCTTGTTTTAATATTTTTAATGAACGATTAGTCGTTGTAATTATTTTGAATCAATCTATATTTGCTGGAACTTGTACAAAAATCGTATTAAAATTTAGCTATAGGAGATTTTGTCTGCGAACTTTTTGATCACCCCAAGTAAATAATTTATATTCATTATTTTTCTCGACAAAGCGATGTTATTTATTCATATTTTGCACAAAAGCTTTGTCATTATATAGTAAACCCTCGGTATAAGAACCCCCATAGAACCAAACACTCGGGGAAAATGATGACATGGTCTCAGCATCAAGTTCAGATTCAGATCAAATATTAAAAACCGATCCTAAAATAAAAATGCGGTTGCTAAGTGATTTTTATTATTAATAATTATAATGGTTTGGTTGAGTGTATCCATAATAATATACTATTTGCAACTATTACTACGGGCAATTTTGGAACATTTATCATTGTCAGTGTAATGAAATAATAACTGTTCTTACCCGGACAATCAGTGATGTCACTTTGCACAATTCTAAAACTATCTAAACTTGCAAACTATTGAATTGTAAATTTAATATATCAAATAAGACATAATTAAGAGCGATAGAAATTGCCTTTCAATGTCCTTACGTATTATAGAGTATTGGGATAATAAATGTACTTTAAACCTTCTCTTAGAGGCCATCCCCTGATCCAGACCCCTTGGAATAAAGTCAAATCATTTTCGGACTAGTTCTTAGTAAGTCCTTTACACATCTCTGGAGTTGAACGTCCCGATAACAGCCAGGGTATTGGGAACCTTTCAAGCTTTTACAGTGTAGGAAAATCCCAGGATTACACATAGACTGAAACATCTACAGGATGTATGGTAGTTGTACAGATTCCTCACATATGAAATTTGTTCACTTGTTAGAACTAACAGCAGAGAAGGGCTAGTGATTAAATATAGAGACCGTAACCATTGGACCATGAGGCCCTTCTTTAACATATCATAGTAATGATGAAACATTGTGCATTATAAGCTACGAGTCCATGTTGACAAATAGTACCAATTTGAAAAGCCCAATAATTAGGACGCGGCATTGTTTAAATAAGGCCGAGATTTTAAGTCAGTTTATGTAGTAATATAAATGTACGTACAGTACATAATTATCACTTAGCTGTAATAGTAACTGTTAAAATCTGTAGCTGTTGTGCTGTAGTGGGTAGCATTTGTTGACGCTATTCTGAAATATTTTTTGAGACTAATGTTACACAATCTAAATTAAAAGTAAGGACTGTTTCTTTTGTTATTTGATTGCTATATATTCATTGCGTGTGCATTTTCTGGTTCAATCTTCCGACGAGCATTCCAGACGATAATCCTGACTAAACGATGTGTATAAAACATACCGTATCAGAAAATAATCGAAACAATACAGCAAAATATCTTTATTGCAAATCGTACGAAGGCATACATTAAATCATTTTACAGTATACTTTTTATCTAAAATGAAATTACGCATACAAAACATCATAACAAGAGTATGTGAACATAATTTACTCCAAAAGAAATCGTTGAATATTCTGGGTACGGATAGTATCATATCTTAAATTGAGTCCGGGTAGTACCATTTTCTTGTTATACTACTAAACCTGAGAAATACTGACTTCTGAAGCTAATTATTCTAAAACAAACTTGAAACTGTTACCATATACACTCGGTGTATTCCTGGTACGTTAAAATGAGATAAAGAAGTTTTGGCATGTTTTATGACATTTTATAAGAAAAGTACGGAACGTATCACGCACAAGTAAAAACTTATCCCGTTTTCAGGACTTTACTAAAGAGACTTACTACAAATCATTTTCACGAAAATAAAATATGCAACAGTAAATCCTTTGTGCGCGATATCATTTTATATCAATTTGATGATGTCATGCAGAAATAATTAAATCTAATTTTGAGTCGAGGAGATGTGTCAAAAAACGTGTACGATGTGTATCCATTAGCAGGTGCTTGATGACGTAGTGTACTACCGTTGATGTTTAGAGATATAACTCGTTCAGGCGTTTATACAATACAAAAAACACGAGTTATCACTCCTTTAAAAAGTAGAAACATTTAGCAGTCAAATGGTGTCACATCGATTTGTAGCCATAAAGTATCCATTTCTCTCCAAACTTAGTGTTGTATTTTATGAACGGTCTTAACTACGATCGAAATGTACACAAAAATATAAGGAAAAACACCCGTCCCACCACTAGGATTATGTAATTAGTGCTCATATTGCATTACCTAGACGAAACATTAACATTTCGTGATATTCTGTACATGAAAATACTTAATAATACAATATTTGAAGATGAAATACGCTTGTCCCATAAATATAAGTGAAATACGTTACCGTTTTAAACCTACTATGCATCACAATATTAAGTAATTTACCACACCATATTAGTAGTACTAACAATATCGTTCTGTGAAAAACGTTGCTAGGCATTATACAACAGTTAAACTCATTAAACCATGTGACTTTCAATTAATTTAAACCTCTCTTGCGTAAGGTTTAAGAAAGTATCACATGATATCATAGTTTACGATAACTGATACATCATATTCAATAAATTAGAAGTGAATGTGAAATACGTTACTGTGAATTAAGTTACCAAAAACATATTAATCAGCCAATCAATCGTCCAATAATTAGCTTGCATGCACAATACAAAATGAATATACCTATACATAATTATATGTTGATGATATAGCATGAAAATATAGTAAAATTTAATTTAATGACAAATTAACATTTTTGTTCGCGATTATAATGGGGAAAAAATATCACAGAATTGCTCAACTTAACGCGTTTTGGCTGTTAAATGGATGAAGTAAAGCACGAAACTATTGATAATGTGTTTATCTGCCATCAGTTCCAATACAGCAGTTTGATGCATAGCGTTGAGTATGCCTGGAAAACAACTGCTGATGAAAAATGCTTGTAACATGAGAATTGCACGAGTTTAATTATAAGCGAATCAAATTTCTACCTATGATTATGCAAACATTTGTGCAGAAAGCGGTGTGTAGAATTTTTTTACATATGACTAAACGGTGTTATTCGGGAAAGCGTTGTTTTGATGAGGACTACATTTAAGCCCCGATGTATAGTAAGCATTTTTATTTACTTGTATTCTCTCTTGTGTTCATACATGTAGTAACATAATTCTTAATAATACAAGCATCACATTTACTATAACAATAGATAGCTAAAACTGTAGATAATAAGCACGTTCTACCTAATTTCTTTGCATACAATGTGTGGCTTATCGACTGATTACTGAACACGTCGTGAGAACAGCCAAGGTAATTTGGTGGCTCTTCCATCTTTAACGGTGGATGCACCTCAGTAGAAACTCTGACATTACATAAATTAACTGGACAACTTCCGCACTCGTCAACGGTACTAGTATTCCTATAGATGGAAACGTTAATTATTATAACTTGAAACTTGAAGAAAGTTTAGTTCTGTAAAAAGACAAACGATCGTGTACTAAATCATTTTGTCATCAACTACTGAATAATGGAACTCATTAGACCATGAAATCAAAAGAATGTACATACACTAGTCCAAACTTATAACTGTGCAGTTGTATAAATTCCAATATTTCCGGAATTATTAAAGCAAGATCATTGAACTTTACAGGAATGATAAAAGAAAGATGTAGAAACATTATGCATATTAAATTATTGATCTCGGATTTCAATATCATGAATAACATAAAAGATAAAAACAAAAAATGAAAAACAGAAATCACAGTTTTCTTCATTTTATCACATTGAATACTTGTTAATGAGTATACACTGTGAGTATTGGGTATGACCCCCATTAGCCCGTATTACAGCTAGACATCTTGCCCTCATTGACAAGACATAATTGTTGAAGAAATAATGTCGAATGTTGTTCCTATGAACGTCCATTCTTCTAGCAACCTAATATATTAAATATCGATTAATTATCGATAAAATTATTGACGAATCTTTTTTTTCTCTGCAGTAGCCTAGCAATAAGCTTCAAAACGGGGTAACAAGAGTTATATTGTCAGAGGTATGGCAAGAAAAAACTCAAGATATTGAACACTATTGATTTGAATAAATATCAATTAATTTATTCTTAACGGAATAATGTCAATTTCAGAATAAGACAGACAAATCTATTGTCGAAAATCTGCTTGAAAGATAGACGGATAAATGAGAATATGTCGGGAAAACAATATGCCAAAATATTATTTTCACTATTGGACATTATAAAATAATTATTTATACAGATAATGTGTAAAAATCAATAAATTCAGATCAATCGTCTGCATGAAATAATGAAACATGTAGAACTACCTCTTGTTCTGACACACCCGTCTGAATAAGTCCGACGGCTATACCTCTGTCGGAAATTGATAATCTACCCATTTTCTGGTCCAAACATGACTGAACTACACATTTATTATTTGTATTTTTTTCAATTTGCCCCTGCACGTTTTTCACGTGCACGTTTATTGTTTTTTACATCGGCCGCAGTAGCGCACGGAATTATCGCGCTTTAAAAAAAAAACGATAATTATAGATATTGGACACGTTTCATCAAACATCTTACGCCACTTATCTTATCTTATCTCCCTTCTTAACGTTAAAATACGTTTCATCAATATTTCTTGGCCACGAATTCTAAAGTTTGGGAACATTTTTTTCTTAACTTTACGATAGCTCATGGATTTCTTTAAGATAAGAAAACGCGGCTTTTGCATTTATTTTTACGAGACAGCATTTTATTTTAAGACTGTTGAGTGCGATGTACTAGATATTAGTAAATAATGGAAGAGAAATTCAGTTTTATGTTCAGGGGCTTAGCCAGCTGTAAATGATTTTATGCATACAAGGAAGAATGTAATCCCCGCTGTTGCTTGGTTCTGGATTTTGTATGCCCCGCTATTCGAAATGGCGCAAGAGCGTAAAGTGTTCCCCTGTCCGCTCGGATGTCTATGTGTCCGTCCGTACACACAAGACGGTGGTTGTGGGGTTAGGGTTGGTACATTTTGGCATTGTGAGGTTCAATTACGTACAAACAACTGGAATTGTTGGGACAATTTCGACTTGTAGGGTGCGACTTGTGGGGATAAAAGCGCCGAAAAGATCAGAGGGTGCACCCCACAACATTACCTCTCATGGGAATGTATAATGATGATAATAATAATAATGACTTTATTTCAAGAGGCTGCACATCTGGGAAAAAACAATCTTCCATGGGCCTCAAAGTATACATTTACATTGTATGGTGATTTATACAATATTTACCATTTCTGTCCGTTCAAATTTTGGTTTCGGAGCAATAACTAATGAAATATTTCAAGGATTGGTTTCATATTTTACATGAAGTAATACAATATTAAATACAGGTCAAGTTCGATTTAACATAAAATCCAAACATTTTCAAAGGAGTTATGATCCCTTTTTAACTTAGCTCTCGGGACCGGGCATTCGTGTCAGACAGTCGGACGCATTTCTACTTTAAATTAGAACTCAAATGGTGAACTTTCAGTTGTATTTGCAGGGATTAGAAGCGCTGTCAAATATTATTTATTTGAATCATGCATTTTATTTCACTATGATTAACGATTATTAGACATATTAGCTTTCGACTCAGATGATATTTTTATATTGTTCACTTTTCAACATATTGTTTGCATGATAAAAAATAAAAAAATGAAGCTAACAGATATTAAAATGCATTTTGGAGTTTTCGTATTTATTAACTGTTCTTCTCCGAATCCTACTGTGAAATCTTATAGCTCAAATAATTTAATCTGCCCAGCATTAATCATAAAGGGTACGGATGGGTTGCGTGTGAATAAAGTAATATGTTCAGGGTTGTGCGACTCAAAACACTTTTATCATGAGCCAATATTTACATTGTTTAAAAACATATTTTCAGCTAAAATATATCAAATAGTTTACATTTTCTGAAAGATTAGAGCTCCATCTTGAATTTGATATATAATCTACAAAAATCGCTTGAGAAATAAAATAAAACTCTCCATATAACATATGTAGAGAATCAATTGTATTTTTCTTATTTACATAGCTATGGCCGGTGAATACACTTAACCCATAGGCTGTGTCACAGTCTTTACACATTAAGAAAAGAACAGTTGATAAAACAATTCAAGAATTTCGTGACTTCGTAGGAACAAACATATGTAAGATAAGAATATATTGATGAAACGAGGCATCATGTACAAGCATATATTTCTAAGTTTTGGTGTACATTCATTTACAAATAAAGAAATTGTTGCATTTTTTTTTCAACTGCACAGCTATAAGTTTGGCCTAGTGTAGTTCAAATGCTACATTTAAAATAAGCTGAAATATATCGATAATAGCATTCCCTTTGTCTATGTATCAATCAGTATCGTAGGAAATTACTAAAACAATATGCAAATGAATACAATGAACGAACCGTATCTCAAACCTAGGTGATAGGAAGTGGTTACAATATCAGCAATAATTATTAATAAGTTATTGATATTACAGTGTCTACCATGAGGATTTTATTTTTTGGTTTCATCCTATTTGGAACAAACCTTCTACTTGCTGAGGCTGCGCCAACTGTGGAAGCAATTAACAGTTTGTCGAGAACACTGCTCGCAAATTATTACAGACACACTTTGCCAAACTCCGATTACAATAATCAGTTTGTAATAAATATAGACGCCTACCCTCTCGCAGTTGGTGATTTAGACGAAGTAGAAGAACGGTTGGCGACTGTCCTTGGGTTTGAAATGACTGTAAGTTTTGAATTATTATACCATCGGATTCTTTTCATTTTCATACATTCGTTCTTTTTGTTTTGAAAATATGATCAAATATGATGTCAAAAAGATAACTTTAGTTAGAACTCGTTACCGTCACAAAACATGTAAATAAATGGCCAAATATAAATATACAAAATCATTCCTAATCACATCGTAATGAGCCATCTGCAATAACTGCATCAAAATCTATGCATAAATTATGATGCATAGTAGACGACTTACCAAATAATTTAGATACTAGGAATGAAAAAATAAACAAGCAAGTGGAGTGGCATTTAAGGCATCATAATAATTTATAATGTGACCAATCGAGTGATATCATATTGGCTTTGTGGATACCGTTGGTGTTTTCTTAGAGCGGAAATGGGTTTTAAATGTTTGCAAAAAACTGGATTAGTCCTTTGAAGAATAACGTTTGCTTATATAAATTCATTGCAAGTGATAATGGATCTCTAAACACTAACCTCATAACACGCAGAAGAGTTCTTATATCTTATTGACCATATGCATGGTTAAAGATACGAAAAATATTCCTTGAGATAAAAACTCATTAACAAAGACCTGAAAACATACCCCCTTACAAATCTACAAATTCCGCTTACAACACATGAGGTAAAACGTATTCCTATGGGTATGTTGGCGAAGCTTAATGAGGTTTAAACAGGTTTTGTAGGCCAAAGTGCATTTATAAATTAATAATGGACAGGTGAATTGTTTGTTAATGAATGAAAATATATATTACAGTGGAACGATACCAGTATTAAATGGAATCCAGCCGACCATGACAATATTGCAAATATCACACTTGGCTTAAATGATGTTTGGAGACCTACCCTGATGGTATTGAATCCCCACCAGAATGACCTTAAAGGCCATTCAGATGTGTCATCAGTAAGTAAATACAGCATTTTTGGAACAGTAGTTTTATACTTGCAAGTAGTTCAAGTTTAAACTGATATAAGTTGCAATGTACATGCATTTTGAACTCATACTATAAAGTTATTAACCACATGTGTATCAATCATAAATATGCATTTACAAAGTATCAACACAAGCCGAATTTCAAAACTACCCCTTTATCCGATATGCCAACAACTTTCTCTGATGTATCCAATGTAGGAAAAATTACTGTTTCCTGAAAGCCTAGTGGTAACGATTGCCGGTAATTCCTATTAATTCCGGCAGCTGAGTACATGACATCAACATCATTTAATGCATTCAGTGCTTCATTCTATATTATAAAGGTTTTTGCCAATACAATATATACATGTATTTGTGATGAATGTAATGAGATATTATATATATTATTTTCATACAAGAAAATATTTTTCCTGTGTCGTGTTTGTTTTCCAGAGGGGAATTAGTTTTTCCCACTTGGGAACAACGAGGTGGATTTCAATGCTAACAGTGCACACAACGTGTGATCTTGAAACGACGTATTTCCCATTTGATGTTCAAGAATGCAATATAGGTTTCTATGTATCTGGGAATGATGGATATGAAATAAATGTCAATGCTTCATGGGCAAAGCACTTTCCATATGCAAAAGAAAATGGTGCTTGGAAAATCGTTAATCAAGATATCAAAGGTTATAATTCATCGAACATGGTTATTTATTTCACATTTGAAAGGAAGCCTATGTTCGTGCTCATAAATATTTTGATGCCGATGGTAATTCTAGCAATGCTGACACCTTTGGTGTTTCTGCTGCCAAAGAATTCAGGTGAACGACTCGGATACTCTGTGACAATGATGTTGGCAATTTCAGTTTATATGTCTATAGTAAGCGACTATTTACCGACAAATTCAGACCCAATGCCACTGATTTCATACTTGATATTCGTTTCATATATTCTCAACGCCAACATCGTCTTTATAGTCATTATGAATATCAAAATCAGCCATATCAGAGAAAGCCGCAGAATTCCATGTTGTGTTCGTACCTTCGTCAGACTGACTAGGGCAATATCTCGAAGGAAAGCCTTGACATACAATGGATCTGAGAAAGAGACAGAAGAGTTTCTTACAACTGACAATGAAAAAGAGAATGAAAAAGATGTTAAACCAAAATTAGAGAGAATCACATGGATTGAAGTTAGTGTTGCAATAGATGGATGGTGTTTTGTAATCATTTATCTCATCAAAATAATTCTACCTATAGCTACCTTTGCAGGATCATGGTAATATTTGAATATGTTTTATGACATTGTATTTTACGCTTCAATAAATGTCCAGATAAGCCTATGAACGCATATATATAACCAGCCGTTACACGTTTGCTTCGTGTTCGCCATTATGTTTTCGTATACCAATTGTAACCCAATCATATATATGTAACCGTTACTGTTAAAATGAATTACTATACCATTATGTTAATTATTTGTAAGGTAATAGACGTGAGATAGTGTGACGTTGTGTTATGTTTGTTGTAATTTTATTCAGTCAATAAAGAGTTTAATTGATTCAATAAAATTTATTACTATAAACATGCAATTATTGCTGAAAATACAAATAAGGAAGAAAATATTCTAAAAAATTGATATCAGCTTAACTCTGACTACAGAATGTAAACAAATGCGTACTGTGGAGAGTTAATCTTATAGTCACTTGGCTAATCAGTTACTTGTCTGTATAGTTGCCTATCTGATAGTAGGCCTATTGTACATTTATTAAATAGCCACTGAGCAATAAACTTTAAGTATAAAGCCATCTCTGAGTTGGAGTTCTAATGTAAGTGGTTAAATATAAAATAGAGAATCACTACATGTACTACCAAAGGATACCTAAGAAATGTATGCCTGATAGAGCAGTATTGGTTGATATTCCATGTACTTTCAGAAAAAGAGCATCCGGTCAAAACCATGGTGCCTCGGATTCACACAAATGATTTATTTGGACATACAAAACTGATACTATCATGCATCTTAATTCCTATAGATTTGTGTATGATATGTTATATATTTATAACTTTTTTGACTTGAAAATTCACTAAAATATGAACCACTTAAGTTGTTGGACTTACCCCCCCCACACTCGCACACATTCAGTCATTCACCGTACCGCTCACGGGTGAATCAAATTTGTATCTGCAACATGCCTCAAAGATATCCTGGCTAGAACCATTATTATATTTGCAGGTATATGCATTGTGTATAGTTTAATACCATATCTTATATTCGAAATGCGATGAAAAGAGAACATAATTTATGATGATATTTTCGACAGAAATTGATAGAAAGCCATTTTTACACTAGGTGGTCCTACCCCTTTTTGTCCTTTTAACTTTTAACAAAATAAGATAGTGACAACAACCGCAAACAGAAACGTTTTATATGGCTTATATTTCAAACGTTCTTCTGGTTAAGTTGTGTATTTGATTATTATTTATATGAAGTCTAGTACATTAGCAGCAAGTTCAAAGTGAAATCAATTGAAAAATCAAAATTGTATTCTGAATATGTTCAATTAGTTCCAAATAACAAGGTAATTACCATTGTATTAAATCAATCTATACTTGGTGGAAAATGTATTAAAATCGAAAATAAAATAAAGATATAAGATATTTTTCCCTCATTTTTTACCACCCCGAGTAGACATAAGAGGGGTAATCCAAAAATACGTGGACTTTTGTGATATCTTTTGAACGGCAACGTTTAGTGTGATGAAACTTTATCGGTGTAAATTTTAAATGTATTGTTACTGTCTTTGTGAATCTACAGAATAGTATGTGTGTAAATAACAAAATTATAATGGTTTAAAACATGCACTTAAACGGTACCCGAAGCACGCTAAAATAAAGAAATAAGTAGCCGTTATATTTTGAGTTTAAGACAAAAATTAACGTAGAAACCCCGATAAACGTTCTACATTTGTTCCATGACATCAAATTAGGTATGAGTATGCGTTTTTATCAGATGTCATATCCATTGATTTATGTAGATATCGTTAGAAAACAAGACGCCGCTGTAGACACAACGCACTGAATGACGTAATATTGAAAAATAAAAATCGCGCTATTATACGTTTTGTATGAATTTAGTAATGACACCATCACATATTTTAGATTAAATGCAACAAGCAAGTTCGAAAAAGGCAATTTCGTGTTCACTAATGTTTAAATGGCACAAATGGTTCGGTGAGGGGGCTGTGTGGATATTACAGAGGATGCCCGGTAGGGGTGGATACCCACTTGCAACGCAACAATGACGACGTCAAGGTTTGTCGATATACTGACAGATGTCAAACTATTTTTAAAAATGTGAGGTTGGTCTGCTGCAGTTATGAAACATTATGGCGCATCTTTCGTGGACATCCACACTGACATAGACCTTGAGTTATCACTGATGGAGCTCAAAACAGTTCTACATCCTGTCAACTCCCCAGATTTGGCTGCTGTGCACTTCGCAAAATTCCCGGTGGTAGCTTAGTCTCTCAATTTTAAGTATTAATGTAATAATAATGTCAGAACAAAACTATTTCTTAATAAACTTAGTAAAATTTTTAACAATACTGATAATTAATTATATTTTATAATGTTTACAAGTAAATAAAGATATTAATGATTTTTGTTATTCGAAAGTAGCAATATCTGTTTATTTAGAGGTTAAGGGACAACTGCGGGGCAGTTGATTTGATTCCATCGCAGACTTGCTAAACGCCACTAAACATATTTGTCTGGTGTCGGTGAAAATGATTACCTAACGTGTATGATCGCTTGCAGCCTGGTGGGGATCATTTTGAAAACAGTGACTTAACATGTGATGTTGACGCTTGTAACGTTACGCTTTTCTTACGTTGACGTCAAATTATTTTCGAAGTGCTCCACAGTTGCCGAGATGTGTTTACGTAAATCCCTGTATTTTTATGATCAATACAACCATATATATGAAAATTTCTGCGTATATTTATTATATCTTCTTCTAAGTTGTGTACAAATTTCGGATAAATATCTTTAATAGCACTTACACAATGAAAAAAGTCCACGTAATTTTGGATAACCCCTCGTAAATGTGTTATATTTTGTCTTTACAAAGCGACTACATTGTACACGGAATGTTAACAAATGCTTGATTGTTGTGCTGTTCACTCTCAATACAAGGGCCTTCCAGTAGGACCAAATACTCGGACTAAATTATGACTTGGTCACAGTATCAAGTTCAGATTCAGATCTAATATTTAAAACCGACCGGTCTAAAATAATGGAGTTTTTACATTTTAGTAAAGTTTTGTTCTGTAAAAAGACAAATGGTCGTTTACTAAATCATTTTTGTCAACGGCTACTATATAATGGAACTCAATAAACAATTAAATCAAAGAAAGTGCATAGTTCAAATGCTACATTTAAGAATAAGTTGAACGATATTGATAATAACATTCTCTTTGTCCATGTATCAATCAGCGGCGTTGAAAATCACACATAAAACTATGCAAATGAATACAACGAAAGAACATTATCTCAAACCTAGGTGCCAGAGGGCGGTTACAATATCAGCAATAATTCTAAAGTCATTGATATTACAGTGTCTACCATGAAGATTTTTTTTGGTTTCATCCTATGTTGGACAAACCTTATATACCTAATCTAATCATACTTTGACGTGTTTCGCCTTGAACAAAAACAGAAATCTACTGCTCAGTTAGGATAACTATGGAGTGATGCAGTGGTCGAGTCCATTTTTCGTGAAACCGTTGTCAAATTATCATTAGACATGTAGGCTGACTATATAATTTACAAATATCGGTAAATTCATCTACTGCTGGCGTAGTGAAGTTGGTAACGATGTTGTCCTGTTACATTCGTGTGAACATACCAGCGTGAGACCGCGATAGTATATACACATTCAATTGCCTTCAGATGAATTGACACGAAATACTTGTGCACGGTACTAATACTACAAGCTAGTGTGCACACATAGCGTCAGACAGGACCATAATGCATTATATTCATTAAGATATGATAACGAACATACCTATGTGCGACAATTCATTCGCGTCTGAGGTAAAGTTAAAAAAGAAAACGAAACAAGAGAAACCGGTGAGGTTCGAACTCGCGATAAAACTTTCGCTCCCAAGCAATTCTAAGGGCTTTACCAACTACGCCAACCAGACATCTGAATTTCATTGCTAAACTATAAACAGATGTTACCTCTTCAGATAATGGTTGTAAATTTCTGTGTTCACATAAATGAAACGTCACTATTAAATAATCCTAACTGAGCAGTATAATAACAGTCAATGTTGGCCAATTTGAAAAGCCTGGAGTGACTAAGGTGTTGTATTATTTATATAGGGCAAATTTTAAGGTGTCTGGCTTGGATGTCAGGTCAAATCAAGTTTCACAAATTTACAGATTTAAAAACTAACCCATAATTTTATACTAAAGTAAACCCACTGTATAAAGTGCATTGCAAGTAATTTGATATAAATCAATATCGCACGTAATCTACAAATTTTTGAACAACGATAACTACTCTGTATATGGGAATATACAACAACAAATAGACTTAAAATGACTATAAATGTATATAGCAGGGAATTGTGCCTCAGGGTTTTTTTGTGTTTTTTTTTGATAACGTCTCCCGATCGTCAGATACTTGACTTTGAAGAAATTCCGTACCCATAACCCCACCGTTTATTACGAAATACTCCATAGATAAAGAATGAAAACAAGTATTAGAATTCTCAGGCACAGTTCCCTGGATTAACATTTCCGCTACAAAATACCGAAAAACTGCTTTGAAATCACATAAAACGGCAATGTTAATTCAAATATGACACCTACTGTTTTTTTTTAAGCTGAGCAATTAACAATTAAAGTGTCGGATCTTTATCGTCAGTCGTCAGTAGCCAATCAAAATCGCAAATGTTTACGGTTCAATAATTGAAACCATGCCCAGGTTTAATGTCTAGTACGAGATTTTATAACAAATGTTTGTCATTTATGAAATAATAGTATCATATCGTACCAATGCAATGCACATTACGTTAGAGATGTTTAACGCTGATAAGGAAAAGTAGATAAAGGGGTGCAGTTTATTTGAGTGTTCGGATAGAATTGTTTTTGCTAGGTATTAAAGTATGATATTTAATATTTATAAATAACGTAAAATATCATTTCACGTTATTCTAGCGATTTTAACCAAGCCAGATACTTTAAGCCGGTTTATGTAGAAATATAAATAACAAATTACATTAGTTTCGTGCGTTTCGTAGTACATGTATCAATGGTAGGATACTACGTCGGACCGGTTAAAAAGGTCCTCCGTGGACACGAAAATGTAAACAAAACAGGTTAAATGCTATTTTTCGGTTTTTAATGTACACATTTGAAAATAATCAACTACATATTTTAAGTTCATAATGATGCAGTGCGATTTCTTGTTGATAAGCCCGTTTCTGCCCGAAATATGTTTAAGATATTTTTTCAAAGGTCCATTTTGGATTCTGTCACAACACTTATATATCAGGGGTGTTTTTCACTTACCCGGCCGAGTAAAACATAAAACAAGTATGGTATGCCTTCAAAACTGTTAAGCCTGAATGGGCGTGTAGTAACCGTTTCTGATTAGTAATTACTAACTCTTCACTACTGTGAATTCTAATCTCATCCGGAATCAAACAAATTTTACATTATGAGATAGCCGCCAGCTATCTAATGGAAGGTCGGTGGTTCTGCCAGGTATACGCCAGGATGTTTCAAACCTGAAATGCCACCATAGGCGCTAGCTGTTAATGCAACATTTAAACTTAGTTAAAAACAAATCACACCACACGCACACTTCCACGTAAGTACAACACAAATAATGTCCTGTTATTTTCCAAAACTGCACAGTGCCTTTTTCTAACACACAGGAAAAAACTTGAAACTGCAAAAACAAAATATTCAATCAACCAGTCCGAGCTTCGTTAAACTATTGATATTCACGATCTAATACATCTAATATAAACATTTACTAAGTGTAGAGATATAACTCGTTCAGGTGTTTATACAATGCAAAACCCGAGTCATTCCCCTTGTTAGCAAAAATTGGTAATTGCTAAAGAAAGTATATGCCGTGAAATCCATCAATTTCCTCTGCTTGAACAGTTGATGTACATTGCATACTCGTAATCCATCAATGCACATGTCCACTACGACAGTTAAATTGAATTATGATTTGAACTTTCTTCCTTTCTCATCGGGCAATGGATTTACAGGTATATACTACCGTCACTGTCCAGCAATACATACTGCGTTCTGATTTATTAAGGTCCAACAGACTTTGAAAGACCAGTACTTGCACTCTTGGAACGGGCTGTTGGCTCAAAAACAAAGTGCACTAATCATAGACTATTTAAAGTGAATCACGATTTTGAAGATAATTTAAATATTTTATTTGAGAAAACTGTCAGAACAAGTTTTAGGTTTAGAACTTCAAATCATACAGTTTGCCTATAGAAACTGGTTTTTGGTGCAAAAGAGAAAGGAATGCTAGAAAATTGCAATATGAATGAAATCGTCGATGAATTTCACTATGTTTTCAATTGTTCTTATTATTCTTTTCTCCAATATCACACCGTATACCCCGAAGAGCCGAACACAGTTGCTCAGCCGAACACAGTTGTCGATAAATTTGACAGATTCACACGGCAGGTAAGTATCGGCTTAATTTATAGTTATCTTGAAGGATCCGAATAAAACCAATCGTGTACATTTATTCGCTATTGAAAAAGGAATAAATACTCGAAATTGTGAGGAAAATCGTGCATTTCTAAGCGAGAAATCGCTAGAAATGTCTGCTAGTTTTTAAAGAAAACGCGTCATTTGATAATTCCTTATCCATAAATGCATGTTTTCACAAAAGTGAACCTTTTTAAAGATACCATCATTTACACCAATCTATTTTCTCTCAATATGCGAAATCCCAGCTTTTCATTCCTATTTTTCGCAGAAATATTGATGTATAAAGTCGACATGTCCTCGTATTTTTGAGAACGTCTAGCACAGTTTATTGTTAAACTTGCGAACCTCGAATACAGTTAGAACGTCAGATATGATAACGCTTAACACAGTCGCCGTACACTTCTTACAGCATCCTTTTTAGACTTTTAAACCAAAAATTGTCGATTATCTGTGTTATACGTACATACATTTTACAAAATGGATATAATACTATCGACCTAAGACCAAATGAAGTGCGACTAATACGTTGTATAAATGTACAATTTTTGTGGTAGAAAAACTATATGAAAACTGCCTTAGATACTATGTTTTAGTCATACACTTTTGTGCGTCCTGAAACCTGAGTATATAGTCGCTGAATTGTTCAGACGAATATACATGTACATTTGTATATAGATGCCGCGTGATACGGAGGTGACCGTTCATGGAGGTTACACTGTATATGCTATGACTGAAAGACATTCTTCGTTTGAAAAGTGAAACATATACATGTAGGTGTGATACTCTTGATTTGCCGCAGATTTTTTCACTTTGCTTAAATGATGTAACACAAAACTACTCCATAACAAAGCACCCCCAACAACCTGTCTACATTTTAAAGGTGTGTTTGCTCCTGACAGGCTGTACTGTATTATATGCTTTTTATGTCACATATTGCTTTTCATGGCAGGTCATTCTATATGAAGACAAGTCGAGCACCGGTGTACCCAGACGTTGTATATGATACGCCATGCGGAGGTAGTGATGAAAATGAACTAATGCTTGAAATTGAGTAAGTAATACTACATGTACTTAGTTCCACTTTTTACACTAATCGAGTTATTCATTCAAATATATTTACAACTACATATGGTTAAGTAACATGTTTTCGTCAATATTTCACTATGAATACGTTATTAATCATATCAGTAAAGCAAATATTAATTCGAACGTTAGCGTGTTTAATTATAAGAGTGACAAGAAATGCCCATCAGTGAAATTGTAACTGCATTTTGATTAAATTGAAATAGTTTGAAAAATCGTCATACTCAGCTTCATTTATTTTCATGTGTGACTGAGTTTAATCAGCCTGAGAAACCTTAAAATTGACACATACTTTTGTCAGTTACACATACATTACATTGTTTCATTGCAGGGATCACTTCTTTGACTTACAAGCTCGTTTGTGTAGAAAGCAGAAACGGAAGTCGGGTCTTGTTTCATCCCCTAGTCAAGCAGCACACAGACAAAGAGGAGTGAGACAGTCACACACATGTGACGAGTCGAAGATTTTACCTCATCTCCGTAAAGGACTGACAGACATATACATTTAACGGGCTCAGTGTTCAAAACGATTATACTTTCCAAGAAGCTCTTACTTCGAAGTTCGAAATGTTCATGCATGTTTCAGCTATGTGTATGAACATGTATGTTATCACATCTAAATACAATCATAATCATGGAATATATAGTCACACAAAGATTAGTCTTTCTTCAAAACATTACATACCTTTATTTGCACTCATACATGTAATGTACGTTTTATTCAACAACAATTTAACAACACTATTTGTGTATTTATGTGTAGGATGGATTGTGTGTACATAACTTGTTCTTTTACTAAAACACTGCCTTTACTGGACTTCATTCACAACGTAAAGTTAAGCAATTAAATTTTATGCTGTTCACTCATGGTTGTTTTTTATGTGAATGTATTTGTCGAAAAAGTAAATTGCCCGATATTCCGATGCGTATGAGTAAACATATTGAGCCTTGAATATCTAAACTCAAATAATGGTCAAATAATTACAAATTATAATCTGTTCCTGCAAATTGTACATGTTATGGTGACAAAGGCAATATGTACCAGTATCTCATCTTCGTCTTAGAACAAAAAAATGCAAATAAAGAGCATATGCGTGTGAGTGAAAAACAACAGTTAAGTAATTTCAGTAATTTTTTAAATGGAATGTGATCACATAGCCATCAAAATTATAATTATATGAAGTTTAAAGATAAATTGATCAGTCTGCTTTACAGCGATCAAATTTAAGCTGCATTCTGCTGGATTGGCTATGGCGTTTCAAACCATTCTTGGTTTCGAAATTCTTCCCGCACGAATTACATAAGAACTTTTTGTTGTGTTGTACTTTCTATGGTTATCCAGTTCCGAGGCGGATTCAAAGAATCTGGTGCATTTACCACATTTGAACTTTGACTCATCATGTACAACGTCTTCAATGTACATTTTGATCCAAAAGAGAGACCACATATGCTGCACTCAAATTGTCTTTCACCAACGGAAACAAACGAACCATCCAAAGGTCCGTCTGGGAGTGCAAACTCTTCTTCTTTTGAGGATCCATTTAACAATTTCTACCTGTAAAGCAAAATAAATATGACAATAAAGATTAACAGACAGAATTACAACATCTACATATATTTTTGGGGAAAATGTTATTTTGTCTATTCATGTACAACTTTTGATGAGCTACTTTACACGGAGAACTGACAACATAGTAACTGTTATTGAAATTTTCTTATTAAATTTTGTTATGAAACGAAACATGCTATAGTGATAATTTTGTAAAACTATTGAATGACATGATTTACTTAAATTCGACATGTAAAAGCCCTAAACTTTAATCCTTTCAATCCTCAAAGTCTAATAATTTAAAATTTAATACTTAGTACATAAAAGCAGTTTTATTCATTCATGAAAGCATTTATACCTGAATATATTCACCTAATACGTTATGTCAGTTATTTAGCCTTCATGTGACAGATACTTGCTACTTTAAAAGTTGACTAACAGCAATATACACGTACTAATCGAGGGGGTCAAAGAGTTACGGAGCGGAAATGGTCTGTGACAGACCGGACAGATAGACGGACGGTAACAACAGGCAACCAGGGGAAAAGCAATATAATTCACTCAGATCTTTTTTTAGGAAACATAATTTCAATGATTTTTCAAAAGTTCCGGAAAGTGCCCAAATACTGGCCTCTTCCAAGCGGTGTACTCGTACATATTAGTATTTAGTGTAATGAAATAAATAGTAAACAGGGCCTAGAATTTTGTGAACAATTGCATCACTCCTGTAAGACTGTTATTCGCCGTATATAAATATTTTCAGTGCGTATATAATCCGGTTACCAAATATATCTTCACATACTATAGTATAGACCAATTCTTGGCATTCGCTCTTAAATTGATTTATATATTTAAAATGAATCCATTTCCAAATGCTATATGTAAAGTAATTGTGATTTCTTTTAGGTCTAAATCAATATCAGTAAATATTCGTACAAATTATTAACATTAAACGTTTAGAAAAAGATGCTGTAAGAAGTGTACGGCGACTGTGTTAAGCGTTATCATATCTGACGTTCTAACTGTATTCGAGGTTCGCAAGTTTAACAATAAACTGTGCTAGACGTTCTCAAAAATACGAGGACATGTCGACTTTATACATCAATATTTCTGCGAAAAATAGGAATGAAAAGCTGGGATTTCGCATATTGAGAGAAAATAGATTGGTGTAAATGATGGTATCTTTAAAAAGGTTCACTTTTGTGAAAACATGCATTTATGGATAAGGAACTATCAAATGACGCGTTTTCTTTAAAAACTAGCAGACATTTCTAGCGATTTCTCGCTTAAAAATGCACGATTTTCCTCACAATTTCGAGTATTTATTCCTTTTTCAATAGCGAATAAATGTACACGATTGGTTTTATTCGGATCCTTCAAGATAACTATAAATTAAGCCGATACTTACCTGCCGTGTGAATCTGTCAAATTTATCGACAACTGTGTTCGGCTGAGCAACTGTGTTCGGCTCTTCGGGGTATACGGTGTGAATATCGATTATTGCCAACAGTTACTATTCATTAAAAAAGGTATATTCATGCATTTTAAAAATCAATGTATCAACAAGAGTGTAGTAGATTAATGAAATTGTCTACTCTTTTCAACCACGTGCTTTTCCATTGTAAAACCAACTGGCAAAATGTGTAACGTCTTAATTGCATTGCGTTCATATCTATCTTGTATTGTTATGCACTACAGTCATCCCTATACCGTATGATTTTTCCCACTAATATAATTATAATCCTCATATCGCATGTACACATGTGTGCCGAGTGAAACTGTATAAATCGTAACGTTGCAGTTAATATAATCAAACAAACTCTACTTGAAACCTGTATATAACAGTTTATTTACAATATCTCGTATACGGTGTTATTGCTTTTCCGCGTACCGTTTGCTGTAGAGTAGATAAAGTCTAAAAACAGACGAGAGGTAGCAATATATTTGAGAAGAGTACTTCAGTTGCTTCGATTACTGAAAGGTTAAGCATTCACCATTGACGTCAATAAAAATTCTTAAATAGTATTCACACATAAAGAAATGATAAGTTCTCCCAAAACACTCTGAACTGTTATAATTATCAGCCAATCGGGTATTGATGCTAGTTCACGTGCTCCTCCACATCAAAAACAGGTTACAAGTAATGATTATGTAAAACATTGTGGGGAAAGCGGTGATTAAAATTAATTTACATATAAATAAACGGCGTTATTCCGGAAAGTGATGTTCTGAACAGGATTACTTTTAAGCTCTGGAGTAAAGTAAGCATTTTATTTACTAGTATTCTCTCTTGTGTCCATACATGTAGAAATATATTTTTTGTTGATCCATACATCAAATTTCTGGTAACAATAGATAGCTAAAGATTATTGCAGATTTGATGTAGATAATATCCATGATTTTATTTAATCACTTTGCATGTAAAGTAAACCCCCTGAAAAACGCACCCCTTCGGGACAGGGCCGATAGTCCGGTTTTATGAGAATAGTCCGATGTTCACAGAATTCCATTTTTCTGGAAGTCCGGATTACATGGGCTTTAATGTACTTTGTGGCCTATTGCCCAATCACTGAGGTTTAACGTCGCGCCAACAGTCAAGGTCATTTGGCGACTCTTCCAGCTTTAACGCTGACCTAGGCATACACCGAAGTAGAAACTCTAACATTTCATAAGCTACCTGGATAATTAGTGATAAAGTGGTTTTTAGTCAGTGACCATAACTACTCAACCACTGATGCAACTCTATTACCAAATCATGTTTCTGATATATTCCTGGAATATTCATAATATAACTTGAAATTAAAGAAAGTTTAGTTCTTTAATAAGACAAACAATCGTTTGCTAAATAAATCATTTTGTCATCAGCTACTGAACAATGGAACTCATTAAACCATGCAATCAAAGAATGTACATATATAGTTCAAATACTACATAATAAGAAAGAGTTGAAAGATATCGATAATAACATTCCCTTTGTCTATGTATCTATCAGCAGCGTAGAAAATTACAACAAAAGCTATGCAAATGAATACATTGAACGAACCGTATCTCAAGCTGAGGTGGCAGGAAGTTGTTATAGTATTAGCAATAATTCTAAAGTTGTTGATATTACAGGGTCTACCATGAAGATTTTATTTCTTGGTTTCATCCTATGTGGGAAAACCCTCATACCAGTCCAGGTTGTGCCATTTGTGGAGGCAATTAACATTTTGTCTAGAGCACTACTCGAAAATTATTCCAGAAACACATTGCCAAGCTCCGATTACAGTAGTCAATTTGTAATCAGTATAGACGCCTACACTCTCGCAGTTGGTGATTTAGACGAAGTAGAAGAAAGGTTGGCGACTGTCCTTGGGTTTGAAATGACTGTAAGTTTTGAATTATTATACCATCGGATTCTATTCATTTTCATACATTCATTATTGTTTGTGTTTGCAATCGAAAAGAAAGGACTTCAGATGAAACGCGTTACAAGTTTATACTAAGCAGCATGAAGCTCTAGTGTACATAGCCAGACATTAATAGCCATAATCACACATAATCACATCGTATTGAGCCTACCGCAATTTCGGCATCAAAAGCTATACATATAGTGTGATATATGACCAACGACCGTCCAAATGAAAATACATACTAGGAATGCATAGATACAAAAAAGGTTGTGGTTTGGCACTTACTACTAGGGAAAATACAGTGAAACATCTATGATCCGCGCTTTAAAAATGTGATAGACATGAATAATGTATTCATATCTAAATATAATTACAAAACGATTAAATTAACTCCCTTTATTTAACACATGTTTGTTATAGTCGATTTAAAGTTGCATGCTAATGAGGGATTAGTCTCATTTCGATATTTAGGTGTAACATGTAAACCCGGTAACCATTATAGATAGGATATAGAAAACATAAATACAATTGCCTCAATAGGTAAAAGTTAGGGCTGATGATTTTGAGATATACATGTGTACATCATTTTAACCATTGGTTCGAACCTAGTTATGTCATTTTATAAGTATACTTTGTATGTTTTTTTATTTATCTTTTTTATTTTTTTTAATCCTTTTATTTTGTACTGTTTTTTTTTTCATTATTTCTTCATTATTTTATTATATCATTTCAAATAATTCAAATATGTAAATTCAACACGCATCATCGAGTTCACTCGCCGTGTCTGTCTCCTCGTCGCTAGAAGTGATTAATATCAGTAAACAGTCCATCTCCTTCTCTACGGCATATTGCATGTGTATGTTATAGTATACATTATTGTGTTTATGAAACAAGGCATTAATTTTGATTTTCATAATTTGAAGGTTAATTCCTGAAAGTCGGTATGAAATTTCAATTTACTAAATATGTTAATAAAAAAAGCATTTTAGCAGTTTTGAACTCATTGCCGCCACTAATAAAAAAATCATAGCTTTACCTCTGAGACACGGCGCGTTACGATAGTGTTCTGTTTATGTATTACAAAGTCATTTCAATCGGTAAATAACCTGATCTACCTCGGAAAAAATGTAAATGATTTCAACGGTTCACATTTAACTGTAAATCCACTATACAGTAGACACCGTTTAGTTCAGTTGTCACGTGATATTTTATAATTTATGTATAGAGGATGTCACATCCAGATAGTGATACTGTTGGTGTTTTACAGCGATTTGCTAGAGCGGGAATGGGTTCGAAAAGTTTTAACTTGATCAGTCCTTTGAGAAAGAATATTTATTGCTTGTTAGTTTGTTAATTTGAGTAAAACGCCAAATTTTCAACACTCAATATCATATGAGGCGGACAGTTCATCTAATCATCGTTCCTGGGAAGAACCAGTTCAAGACTTCCATCCTCCCTAAGCAACTGCCTAGTTTCTCACTTAAACATAAATGGTCGGAAATGGGGTTCGAACTCACGACCCTCTATCAGTGAGATGTTACAGTGATTTGAAGTCAGCGCCCTTAACCAATCTACCACGCAAGTGGGTCTCCTTTGAAGAATAACATTAATACATACATGAATATAATTTTTATACTAACATAAATTTATTGCAAGTGTTTTTTAAACACTAGTCTGATTACATGCAACAGAAATTGAATTCAGTGCATCGAAGTAATTTTATATCATTGACCATATGTATTGTTAAATATACGCAAATATTCCATAAAGTAACAACACATTCACAAAAATCTAAAAATATTATTCCCTCTATAAACCTGCAGAAAATCCGCTCAGAACGCATCAGAAAAAAACATATGTATGTTGGGTTTAAAGTGGTTTTGTAGGCCTAACCTAAGTCTTACCATGTGGGAAACGTGAACAATTAAAGTACATACTGTTGGATATATAATGTACAGGAAGATTGTTTATTTATAAATGCAAATATATATTACAGTGGAACGGTACCAGTATTAAATGGAATCCAGCCGACCATGACAATATTACAAATATCACACTTGGATTAAATGATGTTTGGAGACCTACCTTGATGGTATTGAATCACCATCAGAAAAACCTTAAAGGTCATTCAGATCAATCATCAGTAAGTAAATACAGCGTCCTTGGAACAGTATTAGATGTAAGTTGCAATGTATATGTACCTTAAACGCATACTATAAAGTTACTAGATATATGTGCATTCCACAAAGTGTCCGCACAAGCCGAGTTTCAGAACTACCCCTGTATCCAATATGTCAACAACTTCTCCCGTTTCAAGAAGACAATGTATCTAATGAAGGAAAATAAGAATTACTGTATCCTGGAAGCATTATTTCTTTTGCCAAAGTCAATGGAAGATCAAATACGATATAACTAACGATAGTAGACAATTCCTGCAAACAATGGCATTTGGTGCAAGATTGATGTCATCATTATTTAGTACATTCGGGGATTCTTTTATATGATACAATTGTTTGCAAATACAATTTATGCGTGAATTAAATACGACATTTATCTTTATGCAAGCACATTTTTTTACTGTTTTGTGTTTGTATTTCCAGAGTGGAATTAGTTTTTGTTGTTCGGTACGAACAATAAAGTTATAACCGTATTTCAGAAATCGCTCAGTTTTCATTGAAAACCTGCATACCGAACAGCTTCCATTAATTTAACCTTCCGCCTACGAACATAGTGCCATTTTTTTCAGTTCAATGGAATAAATACAAATTCAAATATTAAGTACATATAAGTCAAAATCAGATGGCTATGCAATATCGTAAACGAGCAATACTAGACAGTCGTAAAAAATCTAAACAATCCTATCCCTCGGATTACTACAATATTTACTATCAGTGGAAGTACGACTTCATAATCCTCGTGCTTTATATGCTAATTTGTCTGGTTCCCAGCTTCTATTGTAAACGTATAGAAGTCATCATTGAATTCATGGACGATGCGATGATAACTGTGTGTCAACCAGATATTTAAAAAAAGTGGTTCATCGGGAAATTGTAATCGATTGATTTAATGCTTATAACGTGTAACTTTTTCTTCGAGTGTGTCTTCATGTGTGAGATATTACATTCTGCAATAGTTGAGTATACAAAGAGGCAGGTAATGTAGACTATATGATATTATGCTATTTGCTTAACTTCTTTTTGTGATCAGATGGGAATCATAAATCAAAGTACTGAAAGCACATGGAACGGGAACAGCTTTAACAACTGCATAGCGGGTGTAGAAAAGCCTTAGTAGTACTTAAGTCTGCATCGAAATTGATGTGCGAACTATCGGTCGAATTCAAAAACTCACACTACAAAGAAATTCTACTTTTGACTGCTTTGTAGTTCCGAACAACAGCAGTACCTTCTGAGCTTTGATTTCCCTTATGTGACACCTAAAAAACTTGCTAAATCGGCCGGAAAATTAATTTCCATTGCACCAGTATTAGGCAATGTTTGCATGCTTAAAACAAAAATTTTTTATCGACTGATCGAGAATAGAATGCAATGGGATCATGTCGAGAATATTAATAGTTGCCTCCCTTGTTTAAGATTTTGGGAATCAATTATTGATAAACTTCCAGGTAAAAAACTATTTCAAGAGTTTTTACCAGCTGTTTTTGTTTATTCAGATGCATTAGCCGTTGCAGGGGGTGCATATATAGAGCATGCTTTTTCTATTGGTCATAAGACCTGGGCCCGTATTCACAAACCAACTAAGATGAAAAATCATCTAAGAATACCGAAATTATCTTAGTTTTCACCGAGTTTTGCTAACATTGTAAGATTTGTCTTAACTTTTGTCTAAGAGTGAAAAAAAATTTAGAAAAATTCTTAGATCGACGATTTTTATCTTAAAAGTTTAGTCAAGGTACGAGGTGTCTTAACTTTAAGAAATTTTCTTAGATAAAAAATAAAACGAAAATGGATGCTACGTCGAACTCATTATTTGTCCATATCTATGAAGAATAAAGTTAATTTCTTGGATTATGAACTTTTAAACACTTTTCTGTCGTTATTTTGACTTGATCTTGGGCGGAGCAGTTGTCAAAATAACGTGTCAAGTTCACTTACAAATATTGTGAAAAGATACATTAAATTTTGCCATCACAAGATAAGCAAAGATCCAGCAGAATGTAGACCTTTGGTGCTTAACTTGAAATTCATTGCCAGTGATCCAAGATGCTTTTCACTGGACTTAATGATAGAACAATCAACAAGTACATATTATGTGACTATTTGCGCACATGTGGGATATTGTACGATTTTCGGATAGACATTGGTTCAAGTTAATTGTCATACAAGGACAGTGCAATGTGAACTAAAATATCATTAAACCATATACCATTTAATATATTTCGTTATTTATGTCGTTTTTGCTTCTTCATGAATAATTCAGCATCAGTTTCTGAGTTTATCAACCATGAAGACTTACTATGAATTGAAATGATGTATTATGTATTCACAGATTCTTTTGAGGACTCCATGAAACAATTTTGGTGACATTAGTAAAGACAGATACCAGTGCCTAATGTGATTTTGATGTGATAAACCTTTAGATAGATAAACATTGCTTTCCATGAATTTGGGTGCAAATATATTCAGCCACTGTTTTGCTGTATTAATGTTTGATATAAACTATGATCTTAAATCTTTATTACCTTGTTTACATATTCTTGTTAACGCACATATTGTGATAAAGTTTGTTCCAACTGAAAGCACATGCATGCAAGAATTTCATTGTGACTATAGTATATCATCAATTATAATTTATTTATTATTGTGTGCAGTTTGTTGAAAAGAGTATGATACAGGTATAAGCAATTTTGAAACTACCAGTAATCATGCAATTGTATCCTTGACAACATGAATTAATTGAAGCAAATGATATCAGTAAACTTTATAAAATGCGTTTGTATGAATTTGAAATTAATGCTGCACAACTGAAAGATGTTTTTGTTATTAACCATCAATGTTCAGTTATGGATGAAATATTCTACAGCTATACTGAGCCTCTGTTGTTATAAAATCTCCCAACTGTGAGTAATGATATCACAAGCAGAAATATATCAGACAGTAAACAAAATACATGCATGTATACATATTTCATAGTCAGAATCAATTAAAAACATGAGTGATCAATGATACTTGGGTTCTGATGCCCTAATGGTACATATTTTTATTTTTGATACTACTGCTGTTGGAACTTTACCGAATTACTGCATACTTCATAAAATTACAAAATATCAAAGATATTAATTTCAATTGATATATCAGTGACACTGTTCGTAAGGAACCTGTTTGTATTCTTGCAAACATGACCAACAATTATATTTGTGTCATCTGTGGCTGAAAAATACCAATCGTACCAGTAAAATTGAGAAAGTGTATAACAGGTTAAACTAATCGCCAATCGTAAGTTATGACGTATGGGAATTCCGTGGAAAAAAACCCTGACAACGGTTAATTTTCAAAACTAAGATTTCTTTTCAATCTAAAAATAATTCCGTCTTAGTTTACGTTTAGAATAAATCTAAGATGAAGACTAAGAAATTTCTTATGTCTTAGTCAAAATTTAAGATAAAGAAAATTCTCAACTCGTAAAACTAAGAACGTTTGTGAATACGGGCCCTGGTCAGATTTAGAGAAGCAACAAAGCTCGACATTCAGAGAATTGTCTGCTATTGATGGTGGGAGATGATTGGTCAAAATATAATCATTGGTTCAAAACCCTAAGCGTTTGATTACTAAATGATCTATCCGAAAATATTATATACGTAAGCAAGCGTTCAAAGATATCTAAAGTTAACTTATTGCATACATTATACTTATCATTAACTAGAAATACTATTTAGATTTAAAATACACAAATCAATGCTGAAAGCAGACATTGAACAAAGTTACTTATGTTCAGAGACTTCTTTATGATATCAATAAGATATTTCGTCATTAATTTATCAAAGGACTATTAGAATAAAGGGAGGTTATTTCATTACAACAGTATGTTTCTGGGGTGATTTTCTATATTTCATTTAAATTTTGATTCGATAATGAAGCCACTTTACAGTCTATTTAAATTGGTCAAACAGTTGATAATAATCAAGCGTGATTCGTTGTATATGATTTTAACAGGTTTCCGTGTGAAAATAGATAAATGTATTACCTAATGCTAGATATTCCGATCAAAGTACAAACACACGGACAACTCTGACATTTTTTGTCAAAATAATTTTATATACAAATATACAGAGCGTGAACAAATATATCAATGTGGTTTTGCATAACTACACAAAAGTGTATATTTTACATCATATATGTAACGCGGTATTCAAATACAATGTACATGTACTTGTTTCGTTTATAAATCTAAAGAAAAATATTTTTCTACTTGTAATTTTCTACATGACTATATTAGGTCTGTCTGCTGCTAATCAAAGTCAAGTCGCATCAGTCTGTCTGACAATATGATTTATCGCTCTGGTAACAAGAATAGAAACTTCTTTTTACAATAGAAAAATAACTATCCTCGTGACATGGTCCATACTTTGGATTTTGTCGTTTGCAATTTTTGGGTCGACGTCAAAACGGAATTGGTCGAGTAACTATAAACATAAATGCTTTACTCTGGCCTCATGGGCAGACAGTTAAACATACATGTGTGTGAAAGAGCTTAAATTCAAATTCATACACTCAGTCAAACCTATGTTAGTGGCCACTTCCAAATAACGGCTACTCTGTGAATAAAGGTCATTCTTTGGAAAGCCGACATTGAAATAATAAGCAAAACATCAACTCTGAACAAAGACAACCATACAATAACTTTTAGCCTGATTTTGTCTTTCCCATGAGTTGCCTTTGTTCACAGGGTTGACTGTAACCAAGTGCATAATAATTTATCGTCTTACTTTTAAAAGGGGTACACACATAATTATATAGTAGCTCATACACGCTTGTCTGTGTCTACGTAACAAGATACATCCTTTGAAACTCACACAACCATCTCGGTGATTATTTTTCCGAATCATTAAATCATAGCGCGTCAAAACGATAAGAGTCTATGTTTACAATAGTAACAGGTAAGCTGACATTTGTTTTTTGATATCTTATATAATCAACATTGATCAATTTTGCTTTACATTTTGATTAACGCTTACTTTTATTGTTTATCTTGCTTAAACCTCGGTTGCTAATAGTTTAACGATCGATCCATCTTTTTTACAGGATGATTGCGCACGCAATGTGAATATAGGTTATACTTACATTTTGTATTCAGCTGACTCTATGTAACACACATTTTGTGAAATTTTAGATTTCACTTGATTTGCACATAGGGTTTATGGATTTTCGTGATAGAATGAGACGTTATATATATTCATTGTGTACTGGCTGAAAGGATAATAATCCATTCTTGTATTATGCTTTTTTGGCAACCTATTTCATGTTTATTTGTGTAGCCGTTACGGACAGTGCTGACTGACTTGCGCAATGTGTTGTAGTGCGGACGTGGGGAACAGCCGGCGTCAGTAGTTTGTTTTGTGTGTTTTCAAATACATATTGCGGGGTTTACTTTGTAAGGTAGTATGTGGGTTTTCCTATAATTAAGTCGTTTTGGTTGGTGTGTACAAAATATGTGTGAGGTGGAGGAAGTGTCGCATCTAGCATTGCCTTTGAGTCTAGTCTGGGGGTATTTTGTCTGTTAAAGTGGACGCTCAAGTTAGGGTAGAAAGTAAACCACACCTGCTTAACTTTCTACCTAGTGTAAAAAACGTTTTGTATAATCGAATTAATTAAAAAAGGATCGCAAAGTCATATATAGCATGGTTTGAATTATTCTACCTATGTTAGTTGTGTAAGCGAACAATGCAGATGATTGCAAAATTATGTATTTAAATGTAATCATATCTCCTTCTTGTTGAGATTTACTCATACGTGCGATTCATAAGTACTTTGTATGGACATTGATTACACATACACACACTTGATAAATAGTTTTGTTTTTTTTGTGAATTCACTCGTGTATAACAATTCGGTCTTTAGTACAGAAATATTTTTTAACAGTTTTATCTTCAAACGAATTATGTAACTGTTAACATCAATAGTTGCGGTCTACCGTCTCTGTACGCCTTGATAATAAATATAAGATTTATTTTTGACTTACCTTCCCATGCAAAATCGTAAAAAAACACGATCAAGCACTTTCAAAATACCAGGTGTAGATACACTTGTAAAGCAATGAACAAATAGAAATAAACAAATTTAGTTTCTGATTTTTTTCGGTAAAAATCAAATCTATCATCTTACCTAAAAAGAAAAACACCAAAAATCAATTGAAGGGTCCATGCAAAACCATACCTAACTACACTTCTGGTCAAAATTGAGTTAGAACCTTTTTTGCATAAAACAGACAATTTCCCACCTGATTAACCACCTCTAGCCATTTATTCTCCTGTTTTAGAGTTAAAAATTGTATTTTGTCAATGCATGATTGAACCTAACTCACCATATTGGACTTAGGTCATTTCTTGCACAAACTTGACACATCTGATGTTGTGAAAACCGTTTGCATGCATGACTTACCAAGTTATGTTTTAGCAATTGTTAGCACTAAATTAGAAAGATTTCCTGCTAGTATATTTGTTTAACTAATATTTATATTTATTTTACATAATTTTCTTATACTATGCGCAAACAACAGCACAGAAGGATTACAAATGGCAAAACATGTGGGGTTATTTTTGTATGATGGAGATAGGTCTTTTCTTGCATAAACACATTTTCTATGACTTTTAGCATCAATAGTTCTAAAAATCTATATTACACATTGTCTTTCCATTGAAACTGCTTGAAAGCTAGATAGCGCTCGTAATGTGTTTTATCAATGAATAAGTATTAACTACCTACGCCACATAAAGTATATGGTGCCTGATGTTTAAACATTAAGGATGGTGCAGCCCCTACCCAATTCATTATCCAGGTCTTTTAAATGGTATGTTTTAATAGCTTATTCAGTATTTCAAGCAGTAACTTTTAATAGTACTCAGAATTCAAGACGCTACTTTAATAGGGTTGCATAAGTATTCAAGTGAAAACATAACTTGTATTATGTGTAAAGATGACAAAAAGCTTTCATATTCGGTATTTAAGGAAGGTTTTCAATCGTTACTGAATATATTGTAAAGACATGATAAAGTTTATACATTGTAGTACATATCAAGCTTTGCAACTCTTAAACATGCCTTAAATGCAAACCCCGACATGATTTTGTTGACTTATGACCTTTCTTGCATAAGATTTTGTGACGAAAAACTGACTTTTTGCTATAACAATTAGTATAAGTACTGCAAAATACGGGAAATTTTGTAATATGACCAGTTTAATAGTTATCCATCTCTTGTAGCAATAGTTTTTAATATTACACACTTTTCTAAAATTAAAAAATACGTTTTTCCAACAGTTTTGCTAAATGTAGTTTAGGTATGGTTTTGAATGCAGCTCCTCAATTCTTAATATAAACTGTACATCACCCAAATTAGTTTCCATTTTGTTTAAATTGGTCAAGTGCTATACTAAATATTTAACTGACCTAGGCTTTTTCGTAATTGACATTTAATCTAGAAATCACTGACAACTTGCGTAGTAACTTTGGAACAGTATATATAGTTACTTTCAGACCCGTCTAGCAAAAGTAATGTATCACCTGCAAATTGAGAGATTCTATATTCTTCACCCTCTATTGCTATACCTCCTACATCATTACAACGTCTTATTTTTGTGGCAAAATTTGCCCCATTTGCTTTTTGGATGTTCAAATTAAAGTATATAGGTCTTATTACTCCTATAAAGATGTTTTTTTCAGTGAATATGACTATTACTTTTAATAAAACCATTCTGAAATTTTCTTTTTGTTTTAATTACGAGGTACATAAAGAAGTGTAGCACATTATTATTTCAATGATATTGCCAAAAAATAAGAAAATGCATCTTTTACGAGATGTGGCAAAGGAAAGGAATCATATTAATATAGGTTTAGAGCAAATAAAACATATTTCTTATATTTTACTATTATTTCATCTATTGTTCTATTATACAAAATTAAGAAAGCTTGTTTGCTAGGACATAACAAAGGCAATTGTTAACAAAGGATAAATACAAGTTTACAAATATATTACGATGAAAATGTATAATATCGTACAGTAATCTTGTGTGCATCTGCTCTTAACAAATACTGGTAGATCCTTTCTAATCAAAGTATCCAACATACCTTTCAGTCTGTTTGCAGTGCTCCCCGCGATTGATTTATAAATCATATTCAATAAAGTTATTAATTCATTTTGGTTTAACGCCGATTTTCAACAATTAGTTACGTACGACGGCTGATTCACCTAACCAGTTTTCCTGGACTATATTCTAATTAGTTCTAACTACTAAAGGTTAGATCTCCAATTCTTCAAAAGTTGTAAATTAACATTTAGTATCCTTTGGAATCCATTTTTGTCATGATCAATCGTTCTGTTAGTATAATGTGACTGGTGAGTACTGGTATGTTCAATAGCAATTACTTCAGCAATTTAGTTGCGGGTTTTCTTCTGTCATGAATTACAATATGGTTACTCTCACTCACTGATTTTTTTTGATTTTTTTTTGGTCTACCAGATCTAGTACTTGATGTATGTTCAAAGTTTCCTAACGTTGTGAGTTTATTTGGTAAAACTGGCCATTCACGTAAACTTTCTCTAGAAGGACTCTAGTACTTGGGTTTCGTTTACTAGTATATTGGCATAGAATCGGAAACAAGATTGCATTACACTGATCTAACGACACCTTTCCTGATTGGGATGCGGTGTGTGGTCACATTTCCGTAGTTGGCCATCTCAATATTTTGTTTGCAAAATGCTGCACACATTATTCAAAAGTGTCTACAATTAACCTAGCTTCTTTAGAAATACATTGGTTTGATATCGTTTTACGGGAGCACTGCTCATCGAAGTTTGAGCATTTCAATGCCTCTTTGCTTCTCATTTCAGTCGGCTGGATCGGCTCCTCAAGCTTTTCTGTAAATTTGCGGTTAAGTATTTCCACTGATCTATCATCTATTCATTAACAAATACATTTCTATTCTGTAATTCTGCTGTTAAGTTTTCTATTGAACTGTTTTCCAATAAACTTTTTCAAGACGACCGCACGTTCTATTTGATACAGTTTGTTTTTTTTAAGTTGAGGGCTTCAATATCATCCTTTTTTTCAGCAGAAGGTTTAAGTTATCCTTTTTTTCTTTTATGCTTTCTGACATCTCATGTATTTGAGATTGTATTAATAGCAAACCAAGTTCACTTGTATTGCTGTCTTTACTGACCTCAAAATGATTCGTTAGCTTTTCAATAGAGGTTCTTCAGCACTTTTACTTTTATTTCATTTATTGTGCTATAATGTTGTCGCAATGATTTTGCTTGACTCTATCGTCTACAGGTCATTTTTAAGCTTATTATAATAACCTCGTATGTAAGTCTTTGAATGCTTTCAATTATTACTTCTAACCAGTTTGTAATCCGTTCATCATCTCTTTACAATGATCCTCTGTATACAATCTGTGCTAGTTAATCTGTATTAATGTTTATAGTGTCAGCAATGGAGATTTTACCGATATTTGTTGTCCTAATCTTGACCAAGGTTGATATTGGAGAAGCAGTTCCAACGGTGGAATCGATGAACAATCTTCGGAACATTCTTCTAGCAAATTACTCTAAATACACCTTGCCGAGCTCTGATTTCAACCAGCAGTTTGTTGTTGACATACGAGCTTACCCATTAGCTGTTGGTGATATAGATGAAATCGAGGAGGAATTAGCAACCGTCCTGGGATTCGATATCGCCGTAAGTACGAGATGATAAACAAGTATTTAATTCAAAATATAGATTCTTCACTTTTTGAGAAATACATTTAAACTAGGACAAATCTTCAATACCAATATTCTGTCCAAGGATAATCATAGTAACTCGTTCGGTTTGAGAATTAGTCTTAAGCATTTTCATCTAATGGTGTTCAGGATATGGAATGCATTGTCGATAAAAATAAAGACCACAGAAAAATAATATAGAAGTACTTGGGCTTTTTATTTATCTATCTTTCAGTGGAATGATACCAGCATCAAATGGGACCCAGCTGAACATGACAATATCACTAATATAACACTTGGTTTGAATGAGGTTTGGAAACCTTATATGATGTTATTAAATCCCCACCAGAAAGATATAACAGGACATACAGACGAACCGGCAGTACGTATAATATATTAGATACATTTATAGACGGATACCAGTTTATATAAAACGTGTCCTTCGAATGTATCTTACTGATGCCTGCCAGTTTTCAATCGGTGAAATTTACATTATCGCATGCAAAGTAAAATCTGATTCTGGGACCACGTAGATACTTCCGCGACCTCGTTATAACTAAAACTATTTTTGGACAAATTTTCAGTATTCATCAACGAACGTATCACCCTAATAATTCTTGCAAAAAGTATTTACGAAGTAAGGTATTCAGAAAAGATCAAATATGAATCACGTCGTCCGCATATCTAGTATGCCAATCATATATTTTTTTTCCAAAATACCTAATATTTTTGTATTTGTAGACTGGCTTGACTTATTCATATTTGGGTAGTACCACATGGACGACGATGAAGACATTACATACCACCTGTGATATTGAGACCACTTATTTCCCATTTGATATTCAAGATTGTGTGATCGACTTCCATTTTATGGGTGATGAGACATACCAGATGATCATACATGTCGTTTGGGCGTGGTACGAAAAGGAAAATGGCGCTTGGAAAATTGTAGGACAAAACATCACAGGGTCCGATTATTCGCACTTCTGGATAGATTTCAAATTTCAACGAAAACCTATGTTTATGCTTATCAACATTTTGTTACCGTTAATCATTTTAGCGATGCTAACGCCATTGGTGTTTCTAATGCCTAAAAGCTCGGGTGAGCGCCTTGGATACTCCGTGACAATGATGTTGGCATTATCTGTTTACATGACAATTATAAATGAACACTTACCACAAAATTCAGAACCAATGCCGCTTATCTCAATCATGATATTCGTTTGGTATATTCTCAACGCTATCATCGTCTTGGTTGTCATTCTAAATATTAAAGTCAGCCATATCAAAGACAGCCGAAGAATTCCCGGATGCATTCGCTGTTTCGTAAGACTGACAAGAGCTGTTTCTCGAAAGAAAACCTTGTCGTTCACTGGATCGGAAGAAGAGAGAGAACAATGTCTAAAAGGTGAGGATGAGCAGGAGCAGAACGGAAGCGGTTGTAAAGTAAAATCTGTGAAAATCACGTGGATGGAAGTTAGTGTCGCTGTAGACAGATGGTGTTTGTTTCTTTTTTACCTAATTAAATTCATCCTACCTGCAGCTTTTCTTGTAGTAATTGCAAAATAAGCGTTTGTTCATGGACACAAGACGGATTACCAACTCCCTGTAAGACAACTGTATCAATGATGTTTTGCCAAACTGTAGCATTTATTGTAGAAGCATTGTACACATTAGTTAAGATGCCTTAGAAATTGATTTTGATCTATATTTGTAATCAATGAAATTGTCAGATACAAAATTTTCAGTTTGTCATTGGTTAAAAGTGTTGTCGTTATTAAATTTTTGGGCAGTATTCTTAATCATTAATTGTTCGTTGTTGTTAGCTTAATGGTCTCTGAAAATAAGCGTAAAATTAAATATTAAAACACTTTAACCATGCAAAATAAACTCAAAAGTTTTGTTTATAGCCTGACACGTAATAGTACACGTGGTTTAAAATATTTTCAAAATAAATGATAGATCCAAAGGGTCATGTCGCATAAAAAATACATATAACAAAAACAAACATTATTTCATATTTATAGACAAGGGGTGGAACTCCCACGAAATGAAAATTTGTCAAAATTCTCAGAATATTGGTTCTGTTTAAATGTAGAAACGACACACAGTACTGATATATATACCCAATTGACGACAATTATATACCCTTTCAACTGACAAAAAGATATTTTTTTCTAAATGAAGTAGTTTAGACATAGCAGACCTAACATTACCTCTACTCGCATAAAAAACACCTGCATTTAATTTATATATATTTTTTATGATATTGTTTATATGACATGACCCTTTGGATAGATCAGGTACAGGTGCTAAACCCAACTTAAACGAACAAACACACAAAGCTTAAAAAACACGTGAATCGAGTAACAGATCTAGTGCGCTTACAAGTATGGTAAACAAAAACAAATATGACAGATACGAGCAACATCTATCTGATATAAATGCATTTACTTTTATTATGCATTTCGTACAGATATTTTTCACAAGTTTTCTGACATAGCTGCAATGTTTAAGTATAGTTAAATTTCTACAAAGCAACACCATTTTGGAGTAGAAAAAATATGTTGTTAATAGGTTGTTGCTCTAGAGAGGTTACATCAATGGTTAAATCGTACAGTGGAAAAAAAAGTATGCTGTTGTTACAGGGAGAGGACCGCTCTAAAAAGGTTGTACTATAACTTTAAAATCGCCCATACATGTATGTGTAAAACAAAATGAAACTTCCTTGTATTAAAACGATTCATAAATGACACAGAAAAAACACTTGATACGGAAAAGGGGCCGTACAACATATTACTTTTTGATTTCGTGATCTACATGTGCCAGTGATGTATAAACACATGTTTACTGCTTTTCTGCTTATTTGATAGTGGGACGTACACTAGATTTTAAACGGTAACGTAATTCACATATATTTATGGGACAAGCGTATTTCATCATCAATGGTTCTTTAATTATTTATTTTCATGCACATGATATCACAAAATTGTTTTTCAATATACATGGGTCATATTTGTATGAATTTAACATAATATTATGTCGTCAACGTAATGCATAAGGTGGATCCTTGAACATACAGTCAAACCTGTCTTAGCGGCCGCTTCCGATTATCGGCCACCCTGTGAATAAAGGCCATTGTTTGGAAAGCTGCCATTGATTAATGAGCAAAACATCACCTCCGAATAAAGGTCACCGTAAATAACTTTTGACCAGATTTTGTCTTTCCCATGTGTGGCCTCTGTTTACAGGTTTGACTGTTATCAAATATATGATAATATATGGCCTTACTTATAAATGGGACGTATACATATAACACCTTATAACAACTTCTCTATGTCTCCGTAACAAGATACATCCGTTGAAACTCACACAGCCGTCTCGGTGATTGCTTTTCCGATTCACAGAGCGTTCAAAACGATAAGAACCTGTGTTCACACTAGTAACAGGTAAGACATTATCGTAAATGATCAACATTTATCTATTTTGTTCATGATTTTGATTAACACTTACTTTGATTGTTTATCTTGCTTAATCTTCAGTTGCAATGGTTTAAGTACATTTTGTATTCGGATGACTCAATTAGACATACATTATGTAAACTGTTAAATCTCACTTAAATTTCACATAGGCTCTATGGATTTAATGATTAAATGAAAAGTTACACGCATTGAATACTGGCTGAAAAGAAAATTATCCTTTCTTGTATTATGCTTTTTGGCAACCTATTTCCAGTTAAGTATTGTATGTGTTTCTGCCGTTACGGACTAACGAAATATGTTGTAGTGTGGGATTGGGGAACGGCTGGTATGAGTCGTATATTTTGGATTGGTGCGTCTGGTTATTTTTGCGGAGTTTAGAATAATTAGTATTATCATCATAAGAAGGTTTTGTTTTACATAGAAAGATGTCTTATCAGTAAAACTGATTATAAAAAAATCTTAAATTTTCTTTTTTAATCACGAAGTTCATATAGAAATAGAAATGTAGCACAATATGTTTTCAATGATATTGCAAGGAAAATGGAAAAGCATCATTTAAAATATTTACGAGATGTGGCAAAGAAGGGAATTATGTAACTATTGTTTTAAAGCAATTTTATTTGTTACATTCAGAAAGATTTTTACTTAGTTAGAAACATAGTCATCTAGTTACAAAATAGTTCATTGACACACGTGAATAATGTATAACATCACACTGGAATCTTGTGTATATTTACCCTTAACAATTACTGGTTGGTCCTTTGTAATCAAAATACCAAACATACATACAATCCATTTCTTGTACTTCACATTTACTTCCCGAGACTAAGTTATAAGTTACATTCAATCAAGTTATTCATTTATTTATTCATTTGTTTTTCCGCCGTTTTTTCAACAATATTTCAGTTATGTAAGGCGATCGAGTAATCTTACCAGTACTAATATGTTCAATTCAAGTTGCTTCAACAATTTCAGACACAGATATTCGTCAACCCTGGCTCGCTGATTTCTCTTCTTTCTTTTGGTCTGCCAGATCTGCTATCACCATCAGTACAATTTGTACATTAACGAAATATACGTACATGTATATGCCAAAACTCAATTGATTTGTTTCGATTTTAGCGCGGATGTATTCAATGACACAATCTTAAATGAAATAGTAATACTAAAACTAGTTCCATTGATAGATTGATGTGTAATGCTTTAACGTATCGGGATTAGCTAAAATCGCTACGATAACGTAAAACGATATTTCACGTTATTTACAAAGATTAAATATCATACTTTAATACCAAGCAACAATTCTAACCGAACGCTCAAAATGGTGTTTTATTGCGATAAATACTGCACACCTTATCGACTTTTCTTTATCAACGTTAAATATCTCTACCGTAATGTGCATTGTATTGGTACGATATGATACTATTAATTCATTAATGACTAAAACTTGTTATGAAATCTCTTACTAGACATCAAACCTGGGCTTATTGAACCGTAAACATTTGCAAAACATTTTTATTGACTATCAAAATTGAATGGGGTGCGTCAAATTCGTTGATTTCGTGGGAAGATAATGATCCGACACTTAAATTGTTAATTGCTCAGCTTAAAAAAGCACAGTAGGTGTCATTTTCGTAACATTGTCGTCTTATTTGATGACGGATTTCAAAGCGGTTTTCTGTATTTTGTAGCGGAAATGTCAATCTAGGGAGTCGTGCCTCAGAATTTTGATACTTGTTTTCATTTTTTATCCATGGCGTATTACGTAATACACAGCGGGGTTCGGGGTACGGAACTTCTTTAAAGTCGAGTATATAACGAACGGTGGACGTTATCACGAAACTGAGACACGGTTCCCTGCATTATACTTGTATAATCATTTTAAGGCTATCTGTTGTAATATATTCCTATATTACTATATATCCTAGTTGTCGTTGTTCAAAAACATTGTAAATTACGTGCGATATTGGTTTATAGAAGACCAATCAAATGTGGTATTTGTTTCAAATCACTTGCATTGCACGTGGGTTTATTTTAGTTTATAATTGTGGTTTAGTTTTTAAATCTGTATATTGGTGAAACTTGATTTGACCTGACATTCAAGCCCGTTACATTAAGTGTGGGTTGACAGTGGCTCTCCCGGTAAACGTTATTTGTCCTGCTTTGTTTGCACGTGATAACCGCTGTCTGGTATGGTAAATTTAGGGTTCGGTGTAGTTATTATTTGCGCTTGGAATGTCGCCGTGACGTTTGCTTGCGTCTTCCAGTGACGAACTTGTTTTGTTTTACGCCTGTTTGATTTGTTGTTGCACTGACCGCACCGATTCTAAATTTGCTCTGACTTGTAAAGTCCTTAATATCTCTGTGGGTAATTTTGTATACGAGTTTTGTTGTTTTACGTTGGTGTTTATGTCCATTGTTTTGCTCGCTTGTGTCCAGTACTTATCGTTGTAAGTTTGTGTTACACTCACATATTCACAAGTTATTCTTTCCCTATCGTTTGTGTTTCGTTTATATTGGCGTAAAATTGAAAATAAGGTTCTTCGTTTTTTAGCTCACCAGAGCACCAGGTGCTCAAGGTCAGCTATTGAGATCGCGTAATGTCCGTCGTCCGCCCATCTGTGCGTCCGTGCGTCAACAATTGCTTGAAACAACATCTCCTTCTTAAAAGTTTTACGTTGGAATATTTGAGTAGAAAGAACTTTAAAAAAAGTGGTAGCATACGTTATTTTGAATTCGAAATATGTGGATTTCACTTGGAGAACCGAAAAATACCCATTTTAAAACACTTTTTTTTCATTATTGAATAGGTATTTCCTAACTAGGGTGCGCACCCTAGATGGAACTATTTTAAGACCCCTGCCAAAAATTAAACCTCGCTTTCAAAACTAGGTAAATGCACGAAAACTACATGTCATGGTGGTGTTGAATAAACATAAATAAGGCAAATATATTTTAATACTTAAGGTGGGTCGCGGGTTTCCTTCCAAAACGTGTCCAGTTTCTAGAATTCAACGCACAAGAAAATCTTTTTGCAGGAACATCCTTCAAAGTATTGACTAAAGCAAAAATGATGTATTCAAATGATATTTTCATTGAAACCGCTCAAAAAACGGCCACCTAGTGGAGCGATATGTTGTATATGTTTTGTTTTTATTTTCGCGTTATTTCTTGTACTGCTCCGATAATTTTGTATATTAAGCAATGAAATTTACTGTGCACAATGCTGAATCATTTACAAATCCGAAAAAGTTAATATAGCTTCATTTTGCCGTCATTAAATTTTAAAAGGTTTTGATCGAACTCGGTAGTGGTGGCAATTTTTCGGGAGGAAACCCGTGACCCACCTTAACTTAAACCTCGTATTGATAAATAAGATTAATTAAAACACGTTTTTCTTGCTGTACACGGCCTGTCTGACATGTTTCGTTGTTTACATAATTAGAAATACAAGTCAAAATAGGAAGTACACATTTCTAAAAATAGACCGAGGATACCCTTTCGGTTTCAATACAACGAGTAATAAAGGTTTCCTTCCATAATTAATAGCAATCTTTGCCGAAATACTTCAGCATGTGCTAGATATTGTCCAAATTAACTTTTCCGTCAGTTCTTTTCTTCACATGCATAATTTGAGAAAGGAAAGCAACTGACTCCCTTTAAGCAGTTGTCCAATTTCAACGAAACTTTACAGGGTTGTTCCTTGCATGAAGTTTTACCAAAGTTGTTAAAAATTAGATTTCATTGAACACTCTGGTTGCCATGGCAACCAATAGGAAAAACTTCATCTGAAACAATTGGGTCTAGAGCTAGATATTTGGTTTATAATATTGTCTAGTGGTCCTGAACCAAATGTGTTCAAATTATGCCCCTGGGGTCAAAATTGGTTCCGCCCTATATGGATAACTTGGATTTACATAGACTTGTATAGGAAACTTTTTAAAAATCTAATTGTCAGAAACCACAATGCATACAGCTTATATATTTGGTGTGTAGCATCGGTTACTGGACCTCTACCAAGTTTGTTCAAATTATGCCTGCATTTTTAAAAAAAAATGCAATGCCTACAGCTTAGATATATCAGATGTAGCTTTATTTAGTAACCTCTGCCAAAGTTGTTCATATTATGGCCCTGGGGTAAAAGTTGACTCGCCCCGGGGTCACTTGATTTTATATAGGCTCATATAAGAAAAAAAGAAAAATGTTTATCGTTAAGGGTCTTTTTCTGGTGAGTGATATATGGTCATTATGGTCCTCTTGTTTGTGTTTCTACAGGAATTTGTTCATTTAAGAAGAAAACTAGAACTATCACTAAAGGTGATGAATACCCCCAGATGCCGCCTTGACACAGTTATTGTTACATTTTACAAAGGGAAATATAACGCATTTTCATTTTTTTAATACCTTCAAATTGTTGCTTAGAAATATCCTTCTAGATACACTTCATATAGAAAATAACAAAGGGCCATAACTCATTAAAATTGACTTGGACAAAACCTTTTGTGAAAACCTATTATTAATGATGTTTTTTCAGCACTTGGTTTTATCTAATTTATTGTGCTACGTTGTTGTCGCTGGGATTTTGTTCAACTCTACCCTCTAGAGGTAATCATTTAGTTTATTTTAATCACTGAATGCCTTCAATTGTACTTGTAATCAGCTGCCCTCTGTATGAAGTCTGTGCTAGTTAGTCTTTAATAATGTTTACAGTGTCTGCAGTGGAGATTTTACCGATATTTGTTGTCCTAATCTTGACCAAGGTTGATATTGGAGGAGCAGTTCCAACGGTGGAATCGATGAACAATCTTCGGAACATTCTTCTAGCAAATTACTCTAAATACACCTTGCCGTGCTCTGATTTCAACCAGCAGTTTGTTGTTGACATACGAGCCTATCCATTAGCTGTTGGAGATATAGATGAAATCGAAGAAGAATTATCAACCGTCCTGGGATTCGATATCGCCGTAAGTACGAGATGATAACCAAGTTTTTAATCTAAAATATAGATTCTTCTCAAATTCGGACAAATCTTCAAAATCAATATTTTGTCTAATTATAGTAACTCCTTCGGTTCAGGAATTCGTCTTAAACATACTTTCTAATGGTGTTAGTGATTTGGAATGTATTGTCGATTATTTTCGTAATACAATAAAACCAAAATAATATAAAAGTCCTTCGACTTGGTTTATCCAAAGACCTATACATACATATGTATGTATAGGTCTTTGGTTTATCCTTCAGTGGAATGATACCAGCATCAAATGGGACCCGGCTGAACATGACAATATCACTAATATCACACTTGGTTTGAATGAGGTTTGGAAACCTTATATGATGCTTTTAAATCCACACCAGAAGATGTAACAGGTCATAATGATGAACCAGCAGTAAGTATAGTAATTTAGATATCTATTAAGATGGACATTAGTTTAAATTGTTGCACTTTTGCCTGCCAGTATTCTATTAGTGAATGTACATTATCGTAATATGTAAAGTAAAATCTGACTCTGGGACCACTTACTTTAGATACTTTGACGACCCTCGGTATGACTACAACTATTTTAAACCGATTTTCAGTAGATGTATTCATCAACGAATGATTCATCTTAATAATTCATATAAAGAGTAAGTAAGGTTATAGAAAAGAACAAATATACAAAATTATCATACCGTAGGCATGTCTAGAACTAGTATGCCAATCTCATAGTTTTTTCAGCATTCTTGTCATTTCTTTTGCAGACTGACTTGACTTACTCATACTTGGGTAGTACCACATGGACGACGATGAAGACATTACATACGACCTGTGATATTGAAACCACTTATTTCCCGTTTGATATTCAAGATTGAAGGATCGACTTTCATTTTATGGCTGATGACACGTATGAAATAATTATTAACGTTGTTTGGGCGTGGTACGAAAAGGGGAATGGCGCTTGGAAAATTGTAGGACAAAACATCACTGGGTCCGATTATTCGCACTTTAATATAGATTTCAAATTTCAACGAAAACCTATGTTTATGCTGATCAACATTTTGTTACCGTTAATCATTTTAGCGCTGCTAACGCCACTGGTGTTTTTAATGCCCAAAAGCTCGGGTGAACGTCTTGGATACTCGGTGACTATGATGTTGGCATTATCTGTTTACTTGACAATTATAAATGAACACTTACCACAAAATTCAGACCCAATGCCGCTTATCTCAATCATGATATTCGTTTGGTATATTCTCAACGCTATCATCGTCTTGGTTGTCATTCTAAATATTAAAGTCAGCCATATCAAAGACAGCCGAAGAATTCCCGGATGCATTCACTGTTTCGTAAGACTGACAAGAGCTATTTCTCGAAAGAAAACTTTGTCGTTCACTGGATCGGAAGAAGAGAGAGAACAATGTCTAAAAGGTGAGGATGAGCAGGAGGAGAACGGAAGCGGTTGTAAAGTAAAATCTGTGAAAATCACGTGGATGGAAGTTAGTGTCGCTGTAGACAGATGGTGTTTGTTTCTTTTTTACCTAATTAAATTCATCCTACCTGCAGCTTTTTTTGTAGTAATTGCAAAATAAGTGTTTGCTCATGGACACAAGGCGGATTAACAACTCCTTTCGTGACAATTGTATCAGTGCCGTGTTGCCAAACTATCATTTATAGCAGAAAAATTCTACACATTGCTTTAGTTTTAATTTTAACGTAGTTGAACTTCTAAGAAAAAGATATTAATGGAACTTAACTTCAGATTTGTAACAACACGACAAAGTATTGAAACTGAAGGAAAATTACTAACAAATGGGATCTATATTTATATTGATTCCAGCCAATGATGCGTAGAGATGTCGGTTGTAAATTATGTGTAAAGAATATAGCATATGCTATCACATACATCTTCATTTTTATTCCGTATATATTTCGTAAATCCATGTTGTGATAATTCACTGATGAGACGACAGCGATTATTTCTTTTTTTGGTTCCGTTTGACATACCTCGCATTATCCAATCAGACATCGTTAATCATTGACCAATCAAATTGATTTTACGAGTAGCGCAGGGTATATAAAGCGTGTAGCTTTGCATTTCTTTGGAGTCTGTAGGAAGACTCCAAGGGTGATGGTCGTACGTAAAATATTAAGATGGCTAGCTTTTATTTTTTATATGACAATAAGAACAATATCCTAAGTTACAGCGTAGCTCAGAATTGGATATTGTTCAAGTTGTCGTTTAGGTTGGATGGTTGAGCACTTTCTAAGTTGCTGGGTATACTCAGAGCTGAGAGTGTTTCGACCATACCAAGTTCGGAACATTTTTGGTGGTTGTTGTTCCGGGACTGACTAAGTTGCAGTGTATACTCAGAATTGTCAGTCTCGAGCATTAACGTGCATTTTTATACATAAGGTTGGGCCATTATGTAAAATATTGAATTAAATAGCTGAACATCTCTTAGAGCCTTGTATGACAATAAAGACCTTATCCTAAGTTGCAGCGTTGCTCAGAATTGGATATAAGTCGAGTTGTCATTTTATTTAAGTGGTTGAACACTTTCTAAGTTGCAGTGTATACTCAGACCTGAGAGTGTTTCGACCGTTCCAAAGTTTGGAACCCTTTCGGCAGTTATTGTTCCGGGACGGACTAAGTTGCAGTGTACACTCAGAATTGTCAGCCTCGGACATTAACGTGCATATTTTCTATACAAGGTTTATATATATAAAAGGCTGAAGAAATTAGTTTATGTAAATAAAATGTGAAATGCATGTATCTTAACTCTGTAACAAACCTTTATACATGTGATTGTGGTGTCAGACTGTATTATTTTATTTTCTAGTTTAATCATTTACTAATTAAGATATGATTTAGGGTCTGTTTCATTGTAGTTTTTGTATAAATATATCATTCATTTATAATGATCGAATCACAAAACCCAGAATATATGTGCGGGGGTCTTGGTAACAACAAGTCTGTGAAAGTTTCGTCAAAATCCCATGAAAAATGAATGAGTAATATCTTAAAAGAAATGTACGATTTTTTAAAACACCATTACCCCGTGACTTTGACCTTTGACCTGAAAATGCCCAGGTCCTGTAGTGGTTGTCATGAGGAACCTACATATGAAGTTTGATTAATGTAAGTGTAAGCGTTTTGATTTTATAGGCAAGGTTAAAGTTTGGTACAAACATACAGACAAACAGGGAGACCAAAACCGATATGCCCCCGATCTATCGATACTGGGGCATAAAATATGAAAAAAGTATGCCATGCTAATTTAAAACTTTTCCAAATTATGGCATCTTTCAACAGTGTTACCAACATCATCTAAAGTCTGCACCTCTGAATGCTAGTACATGTACATATACTTTGCGTTCAAGTTAAATAAACTCACTATTATGTTCATCATAACTTAGTTTGTGAAATTACAAATATGTTCTCAACGGAGACTATTTACAATGGAAATCAGAATAAGAGTTATCTCCTTATTATAATAAAATTATTATTCTTGGCTTTGGGATGCATGCCATGGAATTTTGTTTACACTATTTATATATTAATAGATGAAATACTTAAAGAGATAATATTTTTTGTTAACTTGTCACACTGTTGTTTTTTTTAAAAAAGTCTGAAATCTTGATCTATTTCTATGGCCTCGTTCATGTTAGTCTTGCTGACATTTTTGTTACCACATGATCTATGTGTCGAAACAAGGAAAACAATTTTGAAAAGTCTTGACGAACCTTTATTTTATGGAGATGCTGAAAGCAGTTACATACTTATATTTATTTTTTGGCCTTATCTTCGGTTAGAAAGACATATAACCAAGTGCATTATCTTGAAAATGTATCATTTATAAATAATAGTTACTAGGAACAGTGCTGTCAAGAAAATGTACTGATTTAAAATGATATTCCTTCTTCTTGTACCAACTAAGATACTAGCAACTTCCACATAACCATAATTACTAGTATCTTACTCTTATTTCGAATAGTTATTCAGGATTGACACTTGGTTGAGAATATGAAATACACTCACTTTTCCTTGACCAAATCTTATTTTCCAGACCAATAACACATAACAAGCCTCGCAACCATGGCCTTCAAAGTCACCGAACATTAATTTCATAGAACATCTATAGGATCAGCTTTACCGACGTGTGAGAAGGCAGTCAGTACCTCCTCGAAACCAGCAAGACCTTCAGCACTCCCTGTTTCGGGAATGGAGAAATATCCCACAAGCTTTCATGAATAAGGAATTACGATCTGTCGATTATGCATAGGTGGCCACGCCATGTATTAGTTTGACCGACAGAGTTGTGATATGTAAATGACACAGTGGATTTACGCAGCGAGGCTTGTGATATGGATGTGATGTTGACTTTTGAGATCCTGCCACTAGAATTGGCGCCATTACTTGATTTTGTGAAGTTTACTTTTGTCGTGATATTTTTATTATGCCCCCGTGTTACTCCTGTCTGTCCACCCGAAAAAATATGTAATTGATCTCATATTTTACATGGTACATGTATATACATGTAATAATACAATACAGGTCAAGGTCGATTTCCGTTGAAGTCTAAACATTTGCACAGGAGTTATGGCCCCCTTTTTACTTAGCTCGCAGCGCGGGCATTCGTGGCATCCGGGCACATTTCCAGTTTGCTGTTTTACATTAATTTGTTGATCGAATGAAGATTTCTATCAGGTATATTACATATAGTAAGTGATGCGTTAGCTCTGAGTATAGAAACATTGAAACCATTTCTATACTTAATTACATCCAAATGTTTTATACTGTTGGAAGATAGCCTACGCCTGTGAAATTATTAACATCGACCATATTCCCTGACTTCTGGATTTACATTTTGACACTGGCCAAAATATTAATTTCTCTGACAATTCCCCTTGAATATTTTCCTTCTTAAGGCTTCAAGTTAAGTGGCAATCCAGCTCAAAATTGTCGTGTCCAATGTACCCACCGATACATGCCTCATCCGTGTCAGGTGATTTTGTCAACACAGTACTGGGGCTCAGTGACTGGGATACAGAGTTCTCCTGGAATATCGGGATGTTGGAGCCGAGTGACGAACCCACGATCTATCGATGGTAGTTCAGCACATTCGCACTTAACCTGATCCACCACTGATCCAGAATCCAAGCTATCATTTTACAAACAAGACCGTGTTCAGACCAAGGCTTGGAAACCTGTAAACAAGACTTAAGATGGATCTCATAGCTTTAATCTCGTATTTTGTTTCTTTATGTTTCCAAGTTAATCGTGACAAAAAAGAGGACCGTGATGGCTCACCTGAGAAAAGACAGTGATTACTTTCATCTTAATTTTTAGTTTGGAGAGAATAACACAGCCAAACCATAGAAATCGTTTTAGAAAATGGTCGATTATTTATCAACACATTGTTTTTTTTTTAATTTGGAAAGAAATTTCATTTTCCCCTAAATAAGCCTTTATTAAATCTAGTTACCCCTTGGGAAGACTCAATTTTGATATCAGGGCTTTGATTACAACAAACTTGGTAGAGATTCAATACTCAATGCTACATTCCAATTATCTTAAAAGTTCAAAGCCTTGCAGTTTTAGAGATGATTTTTAAATCCTTTCTTATAATTATAAGGTAAAATCAAGTGACAAATAGGGCAGGCCAATTTTGACACCAGGGTAATGATTTGAATAAATTTGACAGAGCTTCTGTACACAATACTACATACCAAATATAAAAGCTCTATGCCTTGCATCTAGACATTGTAGGCTCTGACAAGATTCTTAAAGATTTCCTATTGTTTGCCATGGCAACCAGGGTTTTTAATGGAACTTAATTGTTTGTACAACTTTTAAAGGGGACCACCACAAAGTAGCAACTGACCCAGTGATTTAAGAAGCGAACTGGATAGGCAAGCTATCGTGCACTTAATAAGTAGAGGTATAATGGTCGATTTCTCAAATGTGACTCACTTCTCAAAAAAATGTGAAGATTTAACAAACTGCAAGTTGAACAATACCATAATTTATTTAGTCGTTTGTGTATTTACAACATATCACAAAATGAAACAAAACAATAAATACAAGTAACATACATTAAAAAATTGAAAACATTACATTGAGAGTATATGAAATGCATGCATCTGTCAGGTAGAGTAAAATGACACTTTTACACACAACTTTGAAAATACTGTACAATACAAAAATCGTAATTGATACATGCAATTACTGTATACAGTAATTGAAGCCCTATATAGGTAAGACCTGCACTAATACAATATATATACATAAAATTTGATGTTATTTTTTAATTGAACATCATCAAAATATGTGGGGGAATAGTGAAATAATAGTGCTAAAATAACATCAAAATCAACATATTTACGTCCTCTCGAAATAGCCATTTTAGTAGAAACCAATAAAATCTAGCCAAACGAAAATGAAACCACAGTATCACTAAATTACTACAAATCTAGAGAAAGAAAGCTTATTAAAGTTTAAGTTCACAACACTTTTAATTTCACAATAAGTCATCATGAATCACATGAACAAATCACATTAATTGCAGCTCGACAAGTTGCTAACATTTTTTGCAAATGGCATTTTAATTAAAATATAATTTTGTCAGTCATTTTTCTGCAAACTTGCCTTTGGTCATATTCATTGTCATAAATCAACAATTTCACAACTTTATGTAAATTCTGATTTTCCATGATATTTTCACTAACAAATACAAATCATATAACGTATAGCGAATACTAGATACACACAAAAATACCTTGATATACCCTTCATTCAAGAATCTTCGGAAGTTTAATCATTATTCAATGATAACAAGATTATCACTATTAGTCTTCTTCAATGTCAGATTTTTTTTAACAAAATATAAAAGGTGATCAAGCCATTAAATCTTGACTCCAAGTTCATCTATCAAGAAAATAACATTTACATGTACATTGTGATAGACTTGGTAAGCACTATCATTAGGTCAGTCAGTCAGACAGACAGTAAGTCGGTCGGTCAGTCAGTATTAAATGCACGTGTTACAGTTGTTTTCTCTGAATCAACCATCTGAAAAAAAAGAAAGAATACTAATGTACAACGCAACAAAAATAATATCATTTCCTGGAGTATTTTAGTTTATAACTTGTTAGTGTTTTTTCCCACTGAGATTTAGCATCCCAGCAACAGCTACTGACATTTGAAGACTTCTACAACTTTCACAAAGGAGGTATATGCCAGGTCTACAACTTTCAATGACCTTCAGCAAGCAAGCTGGACAGGTTCTTCACATGTGAAATTTGTCCAGCCCGGACACAAACACAAATCATTCACAAAACTTGTAAATAAAATCATCAAGCACAATAGGTATCCTGTTATCAATTTGTATCAATCAATCTCAGGCTAAAACAACATCAAGCCTGAAAAGACATAGCTATAAGGCTAGAAAAAATAGTCATAGTTAGGATTACCTGACCATAGAACTAGGGAAGATAGACTGAAAAACTGTTGTTTTTTTCTTGTGCAATATATGTATGGTATACGATTCATTGCAAAAAAAATATGAACTTTGGACTTGACAGATAGAAACTTTATGGGCAACTATAAAAGTAGGGTCAGTTGGGGTTATTATAAACACATATTTTCCCAGCCTTATTCAAACCAATAATTACAAGGATATTATCACCACAGATTTAAAGCTGAAGAAATTACTATTGATCATTTATCCTGTTTCCACATTTTTTTAAACCTAATAAAGCAGTGACCGGATAAACACAGCTATCCTGTCAGTAGGTCAAGTGCTTTGCTTTATTTTCATCATTATTATTCCTAATCGCCCTAGTCCGCGAGTTACAAATTATTGTGCTTATTGTTTAAGACTTTTTCTTCTGTCGCGCCATGTTGCTAAACGATTATGAGGCTGTCAAAGTCCAAGTAAATGGAGTTTTAAGACTTACTTTCCTGTATTAACTGATATTTTGTTGTAGAAACAGGATAAATCAAATACATGGTTAGTGCCAAGATGGAGAGGGTTTATCCAGTTCAGCATAAAAGTTAGAACTAGCTTGCCTATTTCAGCTGTCTAAGCCTCAGCTGTCTAAACCTTCTCCATCTTGGCACCAACCCTGTATTCTCTAGTTATTTACTGATTTGAATTGTTTTTGTAGAAAGGACAATCTACCTGTTCTAAATCTTCAGTAATGCAGACAATTTTGTCTCTAGTTTTCAGAAGGTGATTTTCTTTTTTCTTTACTTTCTTTTGTAAAAGCTTGTTTTGTGCTTCAAATTGTTCTAGATTACTCTGCAGAATGTTCAGTTTTTCTTTTTTCAAAATTGCCATTCTAGACATTGTGTCTTCTCTTGGATTTCCACTAGGCCTCCTGAAATATTTGCAATATTAAGTGTTGAAAACAGTAGTAACAAAGCATAAAAGCACCAAATGTTCCCTAATAATGTCATGGATCATTCAGAATTTTTTACTCTAAAATCCCATGAAAAATGCAGGAGTAGTATCCTAAAAGATATGTATGTATTTTTTAAAAAGAACTCTATCGATACGGGGGCATAAAAATCTAAACTATCTACCATTCACAACAGACATTGGATGTAAAGCAATTAAACTGTTGTTTAGGGGGGGGGGGGGCGTTAAATATTCAGTACCAGCTTTCTTGACATAAATTAAAGAGATAACTCCATCATACAATCTCTAACGATACAGTGAATTACCTCCCTTCACACAAATATGGCAGCATAGAAGATAATCATAGTGAGGAGTATGACAAAATTTATGTTGTAGGCAGAAAGTGTTAAGACATCAGTACATCCACTAGGGATGCAACAATATGGCATAACCCGTAGTGCGCTATATTGCAATACAGTCAACCCATATCGCAATACGTATTGCAATACAGAGAAATAATGGAAAATACAATAAAACTTAAGCCACGGTCAACTCAAGTGTTAACCCATTACCACATAGAGATATTATAACTGTATAAGGTATTTCATTCATATAGTGTAACCAGTAGATGGCTTATCAGTACCAATAGATAAACTATCAGTTTTACACATTGTACCCATATAGGTTTATTGGAAAAATGCACATATTTAGTTATTCAGAGGAACAAATTGATCTTTGATGGTTCAATACAACACTAAAAATGTGTATGCATTTATCTAATTCAATGGATTATAAACATTATGCTCAATTGCTAAAGAAAATATCGCGGTATGTGAATGCCGTACCGCAGTGTGTATTGGCCTGATGCTGTATTGCAATACACCGGTTTATCGTTGCACCACTAATATCCACTCTCTGGAAATCTCTTGATGAAAGAGACAAGTACAGTCAAACCAGTGCTAGCGCCCACCTCCGAATAAAGGCCCATCTTTTAATAACCGTCAAAGAATATTTAGAAAAGAATTACCTCCGACTAAAGGCCATTTGTCAATAAAGGACATATTTTGTCTTTCCAAAGGATGGCCTTTATTTTCATGTTTGACTGTATACAATTTGATATGGCAAAGTTAAAAAGTTGTCACTTCCAAAACAAGAGTTGTTTTAATGGGTATTTATTACTGATACTTTATTGCAACTTGCAATATAAGTGTAATCATCTATCTATCACTCAGATCAAAGAAACTTGTACCAGTGTTTATATAAAAATTTAAAATGTTACTTATACCATACCATGCATCATCCTGTAATTTGGCTTCTGTGGCAACCATCTGATCCAATCCATACAAAAGATTGTCAATGTTTTCTTCTTTGTAAATCTGTTCCAACTCATACTAAAATGAGAAAATCACCACTTGTAGTATTATCATTATTACTAGACAAAGAAACTGTTAAAAAATTAGTAGAATCTAAAGAAGCTTTACTCTGCAGCTAGGCCATCCTTAAAAATGTTTGTTTGCGGTAACCCTACCCAGAGAATTAGGTACATGTAGGTAGGAAATGTTTCTTTTACAATGTTTGTTGTTCGGTATGAACACAAATTTAAGACCATTTCTCAACAATCGGTCAGTTTTAATTTTCCTGCAAACTGAAGAGCTTCCATAAATTTACCTTCCACCCTACAAACATAGCTCAAATTTTTCAATTCAATGGCATAAATACAAATTTAAGTATCATGTGCATTCAAGTCAAAATCAAATGGCGAAATTGTAAACAAGCAATACAAAACAGTATGAGTCATAAAAAATTCTAAACAATTCTCTACCTTGGATTACTACAATATATGTCATAATTCAAGTGCTGTATAATGAGGGTTCAGTCCAACACTGTTGTAACTTGTTCTGATTTCAATAGGCGTTACGACACTGTTGCGCTGAACCCTTGATATGCTAATTTAGTCTGGTTCCTAGCTTCTATTGTAAATACAGGGCCCTAGCTGCACTTTAGGGGAAGGGACCCGGGGCCCTCAGATAGGGGAATTTCGTGCCATTTTTAGGAAAATGGGGAATTTCAGGGGATTTTTTAAACTGCCTTAAAATCCTGCAAGAAACATTTTCAGCTTATAATAGCTGTATTTTGAAATAATGTACATTAATATTCTATTTATTCAAATTTTATCTAAAATACTAAGGGGAAAAAAGTACATTATTTTAGGAGGGGAATTGGGCCCTATTTCGGTCCCAAAAAAGGTCAAATAAGAGCCCTGAAATATATAGAAATCATCATTGAATTCATGGATGATGCGATGATAACTTTGAGTAAATCAGATAACGCTTATTAACATGTAACTTTCACTTCAAGCATGTCTTAATGAATGAGATATTACATTCTGCATAAGCTGAGTATACAAAAGGGCAGGTAGTGTAGACTATATATGCTAATTGCAGAACTACTTTTGGTGATCAGATGGGGAAACATAAATCAAAGTACTAAAAGCACATGAAACGGGAACAACTTGAACAATTGCATGGCATGTGTAAAAAGTGTAGTACTTTGGTCTGCATCAAAATTCATGCGCAAACTGTTGTTTGGTATCCAAAACTCAAATTAGTAATACCTCACCCTACAAAGAAATCCAACTTTTGACTACTTTATAGTTCCAAACAACACCTTCAGAGCTTTGATTTTCATATTGAGCCAAAAATAGTGAAAGAATACTATTCATAATGGAACAAAAGACTTAAGAGGCCAAAACAGTTGAGTAGGGCCATGGCTGGTCTTATAGCATATTCTTCCACAAAATATCTCTTTGTTCAACATGAATACAGAGACGGAGGACAGTGTTGTTGTTTTATATCAGACATATGTGCAATATCAACCTTGGTATGACAGTGTAACTGTAAGCTGCATTTTTATATCAGTAAGTTTACCTTAATATTATTCTTCAGCTGTGACAGTATGTCCTTATGCAAGGGTTCCAAATGAGCAGCACTCACATTTTTCATAGGTTTCAACAATCTTAAATATAAATCAACATTTATAAGTCAAAGGCAACTGATTAAAAAAATTCAATAATTATTATTAATTTTATTACAGAAATAACAAGTTGCAGTTCAAGAAAAGCAGAAAAGACAATTCATTGATTTTTTGTATTGGCTTTGTAAGGCAAAAGCTGCTCATCCCGTCGGATGACCGTAGCCGATTTTCCACTCGTCCAGACCATGAATTCACTTGTCAATACGAGCGGACGAGTGGATTTTTCATGCCATGCTCTAATTCATTGAACATTGATCCAAACAAAAAATGTTTTAAGCATGCACACCTTGACCTACTATTGATCACTTCTGTGAATTTTCATTAAAATCCTGTAAGTAGTAAATTTGCCTATTGTTTAACTGTAAAAAAAACAAAGGGCTATAACTCAGTGAAAATTAATCCAAACGAAAAATTATTTAAGCAAGCACAACTAGACCTACTACTGATCACTTCTATTAAGTTTCATTGAAATCCTTAAAGGGGCATGCCCTGGAACTGAAGCGTCATAAATAGCAATCAATGCCTAAATCAATTAATGAAAGCCCTGTAAAATATTTACAAAATATCCCGCTAGTTTAATCAAAATACACATTTCAAGATTTACCAAAACCTGCCGATTTCGGCCTAAGAAATTATTAGTCATTTTCACAACTCGACCCTTTCGGTATCTGTCAAAACCGAAAACATCGCAGAAAAAATGTCAACAAACTGAAATTGTAAGTATTGCTCATGTTATGTTCACTTGAACATGCACAGTGCACATGCTTAGTTAAACTCTCAGACGTATCGGAAATACTGTTGATGTCAATAAAAGGCTGACAGCCTTTTATTTAACCGACACAAATACCGACGCGTGCGTCATAGGGTCATTTTTGAATGCACAATCTTCTTTGACTTTTCGGTAATACTTGGTTTTACAAGTGACAAACGCATTTTTGGTGTACAAAAAAAAAGACACAGCAGTTCCTGGGCATGCCCCTTTGCTGAGAAATTGTCCGAACAAATTGGTGTCTTCAGACACACGGACCGACCGGCCGTCAAGCGTGAATCCAGTACAGCCCCCATATATTTCATATCTGGGGTTTTAATTAAGCCAGGAAAGGGTGACTGAGGCATGTACGTCATGCGACAGTGCACCATAAAAAATCGGTTAAACCTATCTGATAAGGGTTCTAAAGGATATAAATGCCAGGTTCTCCTGTATTTTATCTCCCCTCTCACTCCCTGGGGCAGCTCTGAAATTACCGTGGTTATCAATCAAATTGCCTGTTAACTTAAACAACAAATAAACATCTATCTAACTTATCTATCTATCTTCGAATACTGCCACACACCTCTCACAAGTATTATGGGCAGGGTGCACGCCGGGTATAAGTAAAAAGTAAAAACAGGAAGAGACAGCTCTTCCAGTCAAAGATTGAAAAAAGTGATTAAAATATAAAAGGATAAAAGAAGGTAAAAACGACTGCTGTGGTCTTGGTAGGTTATCTGGGTCACTGCCTGCTTGAACGATTCAAGATCAGACATGGTAGCTATATGCTCAGTTAATCTGTTCCACAAAACTGTGGGGAAAAGGAAAATTTAAAGGAGTCTGAAGTTGCATGAGCTTGGTGGAAACTGAGGGGGGTGGGAATGTTTGCTTGGGGCTTCTAAGTAAACAGGGAGAGAGATACATGTAGCAACAAGATGATGATAAATTTTATAAAACATAATTAGTTCGAGTCTATTCGTCTCCTGTAGGGGGTTCTGTAGCAGTCTTCGAATTAGTGGGTTGCCCCCTGCCCGAAAGGGTTTATTTCCCGAGTTAAGTCTTTTGGAGGACAACTTACTTTTACTTAGAGCGTTTTCTTCATAAAGTATATAGTCGGGTAGCCCTACTAATTCGGCTTTCCGGTTGGCCGATTTTCGTGAACGAATTCGGAAGGGCCATCCTCTCAGCCTTACAAACATCTGCATATTTATGTGCGGAATTTAAAATTACGTCAAAATTCTTCAATTACATGTATAATCATTATTATAATGTACTTAATTCAATACAAATAACCTATAATCTGCATGAATGTGCTTTAAAAAATCTGTATTAAATGTCAAATTTGAAATATTAAACTTAATTTTACGTCACGTGAAAAAAAACGGTACGAACGGACTTTAGCCTCATCCAGTTCCCCTCCGTACACAAATACCGTCGGACAGTTAATTCTATATTGATCTTTATTATGAGTACCTAGACTTAACAAGAATTGATTGAAAATTAACTTGCTAACGTTTCGTTGACATGCCAGCTTATTTAAACGTGTACTTAAAATTATTTTGAGAGTAGGCAATGTTTACCATGACACCGGCATTTTACCGCCATTACGCCAGTTTCGTTTTCAGTTGGGAAATAGTGGGGAGAAACAAATCATTAATGCATCTTTCAGAAAAGGTATGTGGGAATAATTTATACTCATATGAGTATAGAAACATGTTTTCTACCCACGGAATGGTTCACTTTGGTCACAGATATTGTAGTTATCGGGCCCAACGGGTTTTAATTGGGGATTTTCCGCACACAAATATGCAGATCTTTGTTAGACTGTGCGGGACGGAGCCAAAGCAGTCTAATTAGTTGGACTAATAGTCGGGCAATCTGTCAGACAAAAATAATTCAAAGACTGCTGTAGGTCCGTCACACTTGAGTATCTAAAATAATCATTTTTAATCCATCTGGTTGATCGTTGAACGTCGCTGGACCATTTCCAGCTTGTGTATGTTAACCTGAGACCATACAGAAGAATCATGATTCATATTCTAATCTGGCACAGTGTATTTGTTCAACACACAGTGACATGAGATAGTATCTCTTAGTATTACCTTTTCTTTCTAGTTCAATTACTAATCATCGTCATAATTTCAAAAACCACTTGTCGGTAACTTGTGCATAGTTTAGTGATAAATGTATCAAATAATGCGGCACGAATTATATTGGGTGCGAAACATTCACCGGATAAATACAGTTTATTGACTTAATACATACTTCAGATGAGACACATATGAATCAACCGTTTTATTCATTACATCACGTAGTGTAGACATTCTTTTACTGTCACGAGACGAGTCTAAAGTCGAGGCATTTGCCGAAGATTGTCGGAGATCTTGGTTAGATTCTTCCATTTCCGCCATTTTGAATTTAGCGCGAACGTTGAAAGTTATTTACGACTTCAGTAAAAACATCGTTGTCATCCTGCATGTTAATGAAATCTGAACTACTTAAGGACAGATTGTTGTTGTTGTTGCTGTGGCTGCTGATGATGTAGCTTCTGTGGTTGTTGTTGTTATCACTTCTAAAACATAGGCTAAAGTCCCTACATCAGTCAATCGTAAAACGTTGACACCACTATTTTATTATAAGACTAATTTGGGTTATCTGTTCTTATTGACACAAGTTTGCACGAGCTTGTAAGCATTTGTCGGCTTTATCAGTTAGATTAGACCTAATAAGCTATTGTTTTTCTTTTCATTTGCATTTGGGAGAAATTGAACTATGCTTACAATGTTTCTGTTCTTCATATTAAATATAATTGTGATTCTGGTAAACAATACGGACGGCTGTAAGTATATATCTATAGATTTGTTAATATTATATGTTCTATAGTTCTAAGTTTTCAAACTAACCAGTTGTATCAGAGCATGTACTAGATCTAATCATAAAATAAATTAGGAGTAAAACTGAAGCCTTACTTAGCCTACTTAATTTTTAATTAATTTAGCTCTCACAATATTCCAGCATGTTTTTACAAGTCTTAGTTCCCGTACAGACTAAAGACATAAATAAACGGTCATTAATTTTCCACAAAACTGTGTACGCGGCCATCTCCGAATAAAGGTCGATATAAGGCCAAATACTATGTCTGTCCCTATAGGGCTGCCTTTGTTCATAGAATTGACTGTACATAAGTTGTGCCCGGGGCCTGGTAAGTGTTATACCCCGGTAAATATTTTTTTACTATTTTATATTCGTCGATTTCACCATCATCTGAATTCAAAAACCCTTGTGTCTATAATCGTACACATTTATATTAATTACAAATGTTAATAAGTTTCATTCGATTTTAGAACATGTTCACGCTGACATTAAACACTATATATCGACATTCATTCACTTATCTTCTTTTCAGATTTGATGCCGGAAACGAGGGGTAAATAGCTCATGCTTTGCTTCATTCATTTATATATAAAAAAGAACTAAAACTCGTTCATAAGGTGTAAAAACAGTCTCAGGATTCCGCCAATCCCACCGAACTTTTTGGCGAACCTTTTGGAATAGTTAGCAGAAACCAGGGTCTTCTAAATGCATGAGTTCTATTTGAGAGACCGCATGCAGAAACCAAGTATTTATATTTTCGCCCATGATTTCAATGTTATTAATACATTGCTCAATTTTTATAATCGGTCACTGAGATTTTTAAAACAATTAAGATTATAAATCAGATTATTTATTTGACAACGTATACTAGATACAATGTTGAATATCAGACACTTATAAATAGATAAACTGAAGCTTGCGATAGTCTGAATAAAGTGACACCAAAACACTTCACTATCTGAGAATAAGTGATAGTCATATTCACAGAATATTCAGAATAGCTAGGCCATGTTGTCTGATTATAATAAAAGTTGAATAGTGCAAGCAAACAAACTGTGTACCGACTGAATAAAGCAACTTGCCATTTAGAAAAAAATGTTTATAAGATAAGAAATGCTGACATGAGTTGTACTGGTATAACAGTTCACTTACGAGTGCGTGTTTCAGAAAGGACATGCGGGTTTTACATCTACAATACGTCGGAGATAGAGACGCCCCAGGCTGGTAAATATGTCGTGATGACCCCGCAGATTATTCCATACCACAGAGTCCATATAGTTACAAACACTGAGCTAGACAAATGTAGGGATAAGTGTTTACAATCTGATCTGAGCAACGGCCAACTCTGTTGGGCTTTTGATTTCGAAAGCCCAGACATGTAAGTAATATACTTAAGTCATATGCACATGTAATGATTGTATTTAATGCTCCGAATACTATACCTTTCATCGTATAGATCTGCTCGGTGCTACATAAAAATCATGATTAACATTACAATAATAGTAGTGTCCAACTATCATTATTTCTTTCATAGTTACCTCGGATAATTCAATTTATTAAACGACACTTCATTACACTTTTGTAAGACTTTTTGTCCTTGTGGAAAAATGGTAAACAATATTAATTTCTATAAATATTGTACGATGATCAATACTTTTCTTTATCAAATTAGATTTATAAGTTGTGTTATTGTATATGCATTGAAATGGGTGTTCGATCTTTTCTTCAATCTTTGGAAAATGGATTACTCCAATAGATTCCAATGCAAATAGCACAAAGGAATTTCTTTTTTTTAAATTTAATGTTAAATCGTTTTCTGTCATGGAAACCTATATGAAAAGTATAAACATTTCCAAAAACTGTCTGCCCCATTTTAAGATAAGTTGAGAGTGAGGATCCTAATGCTCTAGATAAACAACATGCTGGACGCTTGTAATGAATGTCACATTGGAAGAATCAGAAGTGGTTGATCACATTTAAGTCTGATTTTATTTGTGGGTCAAAAGATGAATCTGGACTGTAAGAGCAGTTTCGATTTGTCAAATACATATTCAAAAGCATTTTTCTGCGTCTTTATAAAATATAACAAAATTAAATCTTTAAACATCATTTGAGGCTGTTTAGATAAGATATTTGCATTTTCTGCAATGCAAACTGGTCGATACTTAGTCGTTGAAACAATTGTAAAAACTTAGTACCTATTGGTGAAATATACGTATTATCGTATCTTTTTAGATGTAATATGTACTACTATGAGAAGGCACCGTCTGTCGTGTACCGTATATCTGCCAACCATACGTCTACACCAAAGGATGTGTCGGTTTATCTGAAGGTTTGTGCTCCCGGTGGTAAGTACACGGGCTGTTCATAATTTACACTTTCGATGATATTCAACAAATACATCTCAGCAGACAGAAAATAAAAATGTACACCCGTGGAAACGTATACGTTTACGTTCGATGTAGTTATAATTCATAATGAAAATGATATATCATGAAATAAAATATTACAACCGTGCAACACATGGTAAATTGTGTGAAAGAGTACACTGATATATAACCTAGTCATACTCAAGTAAGTGTGGTCTATGTAAAACGCATGGACGCCATGTTTCCTGATAAGGACAGTCATAGGATGGTCATTATAGATGGATCAATGAAATGAATAAAACCAAACTAACTCATTTATTGTCTCGACGCTGCTCTAAATGTGTATAGAGACGTCCATACCAATTCATGTAACTGCACAAATTGGATTACAAAACATTATCTAACTACATGTACTTGTTTTACATTTTGATATGTTTACCACAAATATGTGATAACCTGTTGTTGAAATGATACAATGAAGTTTGTTTTAGAAATTTGCATAACAACAACAACGACGGCATTTATTCAGCATAATAAGCTCATATTCAGCATCTTGCCAGAAATATAACTATAAGTTATATGTAGCAATACAGTCAAAATATCAATAATGAAAATAGTAAAACAATAAAACATAAGTTGAGAAGCTTCAATTGTCAGAAAGGAAAAAATGTTAACAAAAATATCTTGGAAAAAAATGTTTTACCTATTTTGTTAATTTTCTGGTTGTGTTCTTAATTGATTTGCATAAAATACAAGTTGCAAAACTTTAGAGAAGTTGAATTATTCTTTGATTCAGGAGCGAATGCCACACTGCCACCACGAGTTGTACCAATACCACCCAAGCTTTCAATAGCCCAAAATGGCACCACGTCACCCTCGTCATCTTCGACATCCCAAAATGGTAGCGCAACATCATCGATACCCCAAAGTGTGAGCAACACAAGTTATATCGTGCAAGGTGGAAAATCTCCGACACCAGGTACAAACAAGTGCAAACTCTAAGACCGATGAAACAGTAACTTTACCATTGGAATGTCTCTCAGTTTGTATCACATGTTTCAAAAGCAGTTCCATATTTCCCTTAGGTTGACACCGTTGTTTTTTGACCATTTCGATAACCCGTAAGTGTCAATTTTCCCCTATTTAACAGTACAGGACAACAGTAAATCAGTACTCTTTCGCAGAACCTTCGTTCAGAAGCGGCCATCCGGTATTCACCAAAATGATAGGATATTGTTTCTTATTAACAATAAAAAAGACAAAAGTATTTCGGTAGTTATTTTCTGTTTATTTTAATCTCTAATATCAACAGTCTTTGCATGCGTGGGCCTGAAGGTTGGACAAATGCTCATTGACAACAAATAGTTTCAAGCCACCACCTACAAGCACTGAACATTTCGATTGGTTTTTATTGTTGTTTATTTCAGCTGTTGATTGTACTTTCCTTTTTAATATGCATGGTTAAATTCCTATACTAGTACTTAATACGGAGGGCCACTTTGTAAATATATCGACACTTTGCATAGAACTACTCTTACACATTGAGCTTATACAGATTCAAAGTCTATTGTGAAGCATATGTCACCGGGGCATATGCAACTTTATTGACAGCAGCTTCTTGTTGTATCTGTAATTGTTAATTTCAGGTAATTTTATTTTCTTGTTTCACGGCAGTGAGTGAGGCCTTTGGGGTCATCAAAATTAGTTTAAACGAAATGTAGCCTTTTTACAGACCGTTCCATGGTGGTACCCTCTGAGTGATTTTGTTGTGTCTTCCATTTCTTTGTATTATCCCACTTTTGGGTGAATTTGGGAAAGGTAACATGATTTTGTATATTTGTTTCAGAAATCCTCTTTCTTATTTGAGCTTAATGTATTATATGGCTTCAATTTGGTTTAACGTATAACTGCTTTTTATGCAGGCATGTGCTTTCATTTTAATCAACTATTCACTAACGGAGATCATTGGTTAGAGGGTTGCAGGTTTGACTGTGAATGTTACAATGCCACTACAAATACCAAACTTTGTACAGACGTGTAAGTGTTACATTGTCCTTATTTTTATTCACATCTCTTAGTTTACTCAAATCCCCTCCGTGGTTTGCTTCTTTTCAGAGTGAGCTGTTAGCATGCTATTGTTTCCGTCGCCTGTCGTCTGCTCGTCCGTCAACACCTTTTTAAACGACTTCTCCTCTGAAATAGCTGTGTCAAATTTGAAGAAACACGACATGACTGTCCTTTGCTATAAATTAATAATGTGAATTCCATGACAGCCCGAATGAAAAACTTAAAATGATTGTTTTGTCTTAAACGACATGGTCTAAAGCTTAGATACTAGTATTTGGCATGGACCAACATCTAGAGACCTCCTAACGATGATGTTAAAATAATGTCACCGGGGTCGTAAAAAGTCCCGTCTCAGGGGTCACATGTTTTATGTATAGATTTATGTAGGACAATATAAAAAACTCTTCTTGTCTGAAAGCACAAGGATTTAGCATGGATCAACATCTAGAGACCCTCTAACAATGTTGCTTAAAGTATGCCCAGGGGTCGCATATTTTATATAGATTTATAAAGGAAAGTAGCAAAATAAATCTTGCCTGAAAGCACAAGGTTTAGAGCTTAGATATTTAGCATGGACCATCATGTAGAGACCACCTAACAATACTGCTAAAATAATGTCACTGGGGTCATAATTGATCCAAATTTATACAGGAAAACACAAAAAAATCTAAAGAGCTTAGATATTTAGCATGGAGCAACATCTAGACACCTCCTAACAATGTTGATAAAATAATGTCCCCGGGGTCATAATTGACCCCACTCAGGGGTCGCTTTTTTGCATATAGCAACATAGATGCCCTCTAATAATGTTTAAATGGTATCACTGAGGTCTATTTTCCAATACAAATTTAAATCAAATCCGTAAGTGATATTGCAATAACTCGTTTGTCAATTGAGCATCCCATGTCCACTTGGCCCTCTTGTTACATGTATGCATATCTTGAAATCAAATCCTTGTTACAAAATTTGGTAACCGTATTTCTGATTTAAATAATTTATGTGATGTAGTGTTCTAAATTTACAATGATTATAAATACATGATGTACCTCATAACAATGCTTTGAAACACAAGGTGTCCTCACCATGATGAAATACCGGAAGGTTGTGTATTGACCAGTGGGGCAGATGGATGTTGTCCTTATCTAGATTGTGTTAGCAGTACACCAACACCGACACATGACAACAGAACAGGTTGTATATTGCTATTTTTTCTTTTCTTATTGTCAATACATACATTGATATAATTGTTTTACATATTTGCATGTTCAATATTTTTTTTTAAATGTCTTTATTGGGGCATTTTTGCTGTCTTGGATTTCTTACTCTATCACCAGGCGGTTGATAGATGATTTCAGTAATGCACGACAACCACTTTTTCAACTTATGCTGCTATACTTACGACCAATACTAGCTCTTAAGTCATCCATTTGACTTGCACTTCTTGAATTCCTACAAGAACTAGCCGACCCCTCATCGTTTAAAATAACGTTCGGTGTAATGGTTGCGCGAGAGACAACGTATATTGGAGTTATTTCTTTAGTCAAAACGTCCCAGAGAAGCATGGTGTATCAATTACATCAACGCATGGACCTCTTGGTCAATAGTCATAAATTATGTTCTATGGTGTTTTCCAGCCCGAAGAACTTTCAAAATACATAGATGATGAAACGAAACAGTCTCCCTTGTTGTCAACGAGCTCTTATTTGTGCTTATTTATGTGATGACATTAACTATGCATGTAGTATTCCGGGTAAAATTCTTTATGTCTGACTCAATCATTGTGAACTTATGTTCCACAAATACTGTTTATTTATTGCAATTTCTTCAGCAAAATATGAAGGATCAATTATTGATATCTTAATGCTGTTTCAACAAATGATATAATCTACAATTATTTTTTCAACAGATACGTGTTCCAATACGATTGATACATGTGACTTCTTTGATGATGACTCGTGTATTGGGGTATATGAGCCCTGGGCTCGGGCCCATTGTGCCCTGAGGTGTGGGTACTGCAGTAAGTATTTCATCTAATACTTTGAGATCGTTTCATAAATATTTCTTGGTGAATTTGTGTCCCTATTTTTGGAAACTGAACGATAGTCGTCACTCGCTCGATGCGCATGCATTTTGGTACGGACCGAATTACAAACACTACGCTTATCTACACCCGCTATGCAATTGTTTAACTAGTTCCAATTTCATGATGCAGTGCAAGTCTTTGCAAGGTCAGTTCACATGAGTATTTTCAGTACTTTAATATAAGTGACCCCCAAGAAAAAGACTCAAGAGGTCTACTCTGATACTTTTTATTTTAATGCACCTTGTCAATCTAACCCTGTCTGATCACGGTCAGCTAAGAGTCCGTAGAGTTGACATCTAACAAAAAAATTCTTTGTAATTAATGTATTGCTTTCTTCCTGCTGTGTTTATATGTAAATTTTAATAGTAAATGATTATATAAATATGATCCAGTCCACCAATGCCAATGGCTGTTTTATTACCCCAACTGTGGAATATACAGCACTTGCTGGGCCTTAGTAACATGCCTCGAATGTTTGGGTCAAGGTGTTTAAAGATGTAAGGCATGTGTCCTGCTGGCCTATTGGTTCAATTAGCTCTTAGTAATGGTATGGAAATTAAAGGGAGACTAATCTACGAAATTGATTATAAATTTGCTAGAGTTATTTCTCTTTAAACGACGACCTTGCACAGAAGATACTGGTTCCCCTTTACCCTGTCTGTACAAAACCTTTGGTGCACCGCAACATGGAACGGGAACCAGCTTAACGCATGAGAAATTGTTCCCGTACTTGGCAAAGTTACTATTCAATTTATGTTTATATCGAGTTTTACGTCCCCTTTCAACAGTCAGAGTCATATGAGGCCGACAGTTCACCTAATCATCGCTCCTGGGAAGAACCAGTACTAGACTACCATCCCCCGTAAGCAACTGCCTACTTTCTCACATAAAGAGACATGGTCGGTAGCGGGGCTAGAACCCACGACCCTCTATCAGTAAGAGGTTACAGTGATTTGAAATAGTTTCGGACAGAATGTACAATTTTGAAAAAAATGTGCTAACACCGACTTCCTATTCATTTCAGACTACACAGAGCCTTGTATTGACCGCTTGTCGTATTGTGACATCTATGAGATAGACACGGTGTGTTCAGATTTTAGCGGTTGGGCACGCTACAACTGCAGACGCTCATGTTCCTTGTGTAAATGATAAATAAAATAAATACCAATTTATCCAGTGGAATATTATATGTATATCTATACACATGTTGTATATGTTTTGTTTTGTAAATTCCCAATTCCCAAATAGTTGTACTTGTTTCAACCACTCTCAGCGCCAACCACTAATTCGATTTATCCTGTTTCTACAACACAATAATTTTGAATGCTCTCGTTATGCCTCTCTTTGGCAGCCTCATAACCGTTCAGCAACATGACGCGGCAATAAATAGTCCGATATAATCGTCATAATATTTGGAATAAAGACTCAATTAGATACGTTGAGAATTTAAACATCCACTTACACATGTATCATTTTATAATTATTTATTCATAAAAAGGCACAATAAGTTGTAACGAGCGGACTACGGCGTGATGAAATAAATCAAACCACGTGACCTACTGACAGGTTAAAGCAAGATCTTTATTAAGTTTGGTCTTAAAACAATGTAGAAACAGGATAAAAATTAATTCCATTTTGTCTCCCTGTCTGTTTCCCGATTCGTTCATACACATAAGATATATTAACTTTAGATTGAACAATACAGTGAAGCGGTCGATGCATTTAAACTTTTTGTTCAGTGTCTTAAAAAGAGACACTTCTTCCGATGCGAAAAAAAATATTTGGATCATACACATTCGGTGTCATTTCCACACATGAACGTCTTGTTTCGTGGTTTGGAACACATTCAAGATAAAAGCTATGTGGATAGTCAGTTCTGCAAAATTACGCATATAACAGCGATATTTACTTTATGCCTGTATTCGATGGCAAAAATAAATAATGTCCCTTAGTGAATACATAAACTGTTTGACGAAATTTTGTAAAATGGACAATTCATTTCTATCTGTGGTTCGTTAACTACACACCAACAGTCATGATCATGCGTAGACTTTCCGCCTTTAACAGTGGAAGAAGACACCAAGCGTCTACCCACCTGGGAAGAACCGCCGACATTAGCTTGACAGCTTCCACACATGTGAAGTAGAAATTACAGCGGTGAGAGGATGGTGACTACAAGTCATAGACCACCAAGGCCCTTCGAAATACTGGTCAGCGAAGACTGTTCTGATACAAATTTTGCCTCGTTAGACTATCATTACCGTTCTCCACAACGGCCTTCTTCCTCTTTGAACAAGAATTGTAACGAATTAGGCGAAACAGCGTTGCTTAAAAGTACTTATCATTAACGCTGGCTGTTTTGTCCTGTAAACTAAACACACACAAACTTGATTGCAACAACCTTAAACAAACATCAACATAATATTATATTATAGTATATTCTTTAGAATGATGAAGCCTGTATGTATGTATGTATATATATAAATGCTATTACCTTACTTACTGTGATGCTAATACGAATCAACTACGAAGATGCTTAAAACTGTTGGTTTGAAGTAACGCGACATACAAAAAGAAATGCGGATCTATCAACCCTACAATGGAAATCAGGTATTTACTTTTTGCCTAAACAAACAAATAAAATTTGATTTATTGTTGCTATAAGTTTATTGCTGAACACCACCATTTTATGTTATAATATAAATGGTTAAGAATTATAAAACGAAGATTGCAAAAACAGTTGTACCATATTGGGACAGTCGAGAAGGAATTGAAAACGAATTCGAAAGCAATTATAATTAAAGGGGCATGCCCAGGAACTGCTGTGTCTATTTATTCGTACACCAAAAATGCGTTTGTCACTTATAAAACCAATTATTACCGAAAAGTCAAAGAAGAATGTCAGCTAAAAATGACCTTATAACGCGCATGTCGGTATTTGTATGTCGGTTTGAATAAAAGGCTTACAGCCTTTTATTGACGACAACGATATTTCCGATACGTCTGAGAGTTTAACTGAGCATGTGCGCTGCCTTTTAAGTGAACATAACATGAGAAATACTTACCATTTCAGTTTGTTGACATTTTTTTCCGCGATATTTTCGGTTTTGACAGAGACCGAAAGGGTCGAGTTGTGAAAATGACGAATAATTTCTGAGGCCGAAATCGGCAGGTTTTGTAAATCTTGAAATGTGTATTTTGAGTAAACTAGCGGGATGTTTTGTAAATATTTTACAGGGTTTTCATCAATTAATTTAGGCATTAAAATGATACCAATTTGTTTGTTATTTGAGATATTTCAGTTCCAGGGCATGCCCCTTTAACATGAATTTTCCAACAGGTTTCGCGGTGAAATTATTCATGGTTACTTTGTGCCTCGTGTCAGGTAAGTGAAACAAGTTGTTGATTATATTTTCTTATGCTATTGTTTGACCGTGTTATATCTAAAAGCACGGGGCAGATTTCTAATACAACAAACGTATGTATTGCAATTAAGGGACACAATATCAGATTGGAGATAAAATACATCACATATGTTTAGAAACATGTTATGATTGTTTGCATTTCTTGATACATCTATGTGAACTTGCGCATTTTACTAGTGCTTTATCAAAATTACTTACCAGGGGAAAGGTCAGGCCTTTTGTCGGGTTATACTCGTATTTACATCTTTTTCGTCGGCTTCTTCAAGCTATACGAATTAATATTTTCATATATATACTAAACTTAAGGTTTTATATCCATTATGTCCAAAATCAGTATATCAAAATAGAGCGGACAGATTCTGGTTTCCTTTATGATTTTTATAGGTTTCCATGATAGAAAATGATTTACCGGCAGTTTGTTAAAACGATGAGCTATTGTCCCTTTAATTTTGCACTGGAAGTACCCAATTTTGTAGATTAAATAAATGGTAAGATCCGTTTCAATGAAAGCTCAAAGTAAACAGATGCAAATACACAATACAAATCTAATAAGATGAAGAAAGATGTAGGTCACCGTGCCATGTTCAGAATTGATATTTTTTCTATTTTTCAAATAGGGCAATAAGATCTCTAAAAAAGTTAAAATGTGTCGTAAGTCAACTAACGTATGAGGAGTTACTACCAAAGACAACGATAATTTATCAATAGTGTTTTTATATTACTATCAATTTTCAGTAGCATTGAGTAGATAGTAAAATAAGTACATTATCATAAATATAATACATTAAACTTATCTCTAGCTCCCTTATGTCGATCACCATACTTCAATGTACTGTGGGTGCTATCTTTATATGTAGCCCGCCTTGTATTAAACTTGATACAGAGTGGATGCTTTGTTGGTAAAAGAACACAAATAGCACAGTAATATAAAGTAAGATGAGTATTTAGACAATTAACGAACCAGAATCCTGAGTAGTATACGGCGATACCCTGGGTACCAAATCAACGTAATTGGTACCCAGAAGTTTTCAAAATTGTGACAAATTAGGACAAATTGGAAATCAATGTTGTACCCCAAAATAGTATGAAATGGATTTTAGGAATGTTCTGGGTACTGTGTGTGTATAGACTTAGACAATGAGAGAATTTTCTTTCGAAAAGACATGGTGGCCCTGAAAAGGGCCGTTGGTGGTCCTGAAAAGGACCGTTGTGTCTTCTCAAGGTGATTTCTTCATAGCTGTTAGTCGGATCTTCATTTCTTTATTTCTTTACCATACTTGCCCCGAGGTTGTTTCTCAAGATCATGTTTTCGTTTCTTCGTTTCTGTCATCTCCGGTTTCTTTTTGTCATGCTCCGGTTTCTTTTTCTCATGCTCATGTTTTCGTTTCTTTGAATCATACATAAACTGTACAGGTACAATCATTTCTTGTGGCTTAAACCGTACTTCTTGATTTTTCATGAGTCTGACCATCTCTTGCATGACTTGATTCATCTGTACCATTTCTTCCTTGATACCTTGTAGAACAGACAATCCCGCTGTAGGCTTTGTAATTGTATTAGACTGTTTATCCGTCATAAGCTGTGTATTCGCCATAGGGGGCTGTGTATTCGCCATAGGCTGTATAGGCTGTGTATTCGCCATAGGCTGTATAGGCTGTGTATTCGCCATAGGCTGTATAGGTTGTGTATTCGTCATAGTGGGTTGTACATCTACCATAGGCTGTACATCTACCATGGGTTGTATTGGCTGTACATCTACCATGGGGGGCTGTACATCTACCATGGACTGTTGACTGTATTGGCTGTACAGTGGTTGACTGCATTGGCTGTACTGTGGCTGCCTATACTGTAGTTGACCGTACTTTGGCTGGTTGTACTTCTGTTGGTTGTAATGCATACCCGCATTCGGGTCTATCAACTCAGATGATTCTAGTGCTTCTCTCAATATATCGTATGGCATGTTGAAGGACTCCATGCTAGATAATGAAAAAATAGTGTCTGCGCCGGGGGTATTTATACTTTTTGCCTGCACGCGCCAGTGTTCTATTAGGTCAAGGTCAATTGTGAGAAGTTTTTTTTGAATACGTGTGACACTTCAAGTTTTTACAAGTGTGACACTTCAAGTTTTTTTGAACAAGTGTTTGACACGTCAAGGTCAAGGTTATATTGTAGATATGCTTTGTACACATTATACTATCACAGCAATTTGAACACTGTACACTTAATACTATCACAGCAATTTGAATACTGTACACATTATACTATCACAGCAATTTGAATACTGTACACATTATACTATCACAGCACTTTGCAGACTGTACACATTATACTATCACAGCAATTTGAATACTGTACACATTATACTATCACAGCAATTTGAATACTGTACATCACATACTAACACTTATATTTGTGGGGGAAATACTTTGTTCTTCATACAATCACAGCACTTTGTATACATTTGTTGAAAATGATTGTACACATCATACTATCACTTATATTTGTAGGGAAAAATGTTATAATGTTTATAGAAAACTTACCTCACACCGTATATTTGTATTTGGTGTTATCAGATAGGACTGTAAATATTGACAATATGAGAGTGATTCTTTCTGAATTGTATGGGGGCCCTGAAAAGGGCCGTTGGTGGTCCTGAAAAGGACCGTTGGTGCTTGTATGGGGATTAATGGCGTTGACCGCATCTCCCCATACAAGCGGGACACCACTTGTCCCATTTCTGGACATCCTTGGGGTCCGGTGTAGGCTGGTAGAGGTTCGAAGGAACCTCTATTAACTCATCTTCCCAGTTCTCTGGGGTTGATTCTTGAGGGGTATCCCCCCAGTCCTCTTCCCCAGAGCAGACCTCAACCTCCTCCGCGAACTGTTTTCCCTCTCTCAGGGTCTTCGCCTCTAGCCTTAACTCTTCTAGCTGCATCTCCAGCTGTTCAATATACCGCCCTAAGGCGGCATATTTTCTCTTGATAATGTTGACTGTTCTCTGTGACATCTTGATACAGAATGAAATTAGATCAAGGCAAGGTCACTGACTCTCATATGATACAAGGACTCTGATTGGTCCATTTTAACGGTATTTCATTGGTCCATTTTAACGGTATTTCATTGGTCTATTTTACTGGCATTTCATTGGTCTGTTCTAGGTCAGTGTTTTTCTCATGTTCCATAGCTCATTTATGTTTCATGATTCAACATGGGCAACTGCTTGAAAAGTACTTCTGATGAACCTGATGAGTTACAAGAAGATGTTTGGGTGGTCAAGATGGGTAATTTGTACCCAGACTTGTCTGAATTTCAAGATACTTGTGTTGTCAAGATGGATATCAAGATGGGTAATTTATACCCTGACCTTGGCATGTATTATGATGAGGATTTGAGAGCCAACTATTGGCGGTACTTATTTCTTGCAGAAATGCAATAAATTACCCAACGGCCCTTATTAGGGCCACCATATGTGTTAGATTCGTTTTATATCTCGAGCAAAGACAAAAGCATATTACATTGTCTATCATTTTATTTTTGAAAACATTTATAAAGTACAACAAAGTACAACACAATACAACTCACTTAGTCTCCAATTTATACACAATTGTCCAACACATTGTCCAACACATTGTCCAACACATTGTCTGGATTACACAAAGTCACTCACAGTTTTTGTTGGATTCTTTTTGTATTTACGTTTTTTCTTACTCTGTTCTGCGTCCTGTAGATCGACCTGTTCACCTTGTTTCTTAGGACAGTCTGCGATGAAATGTCCTTGTTCATGACAATAAAAACATTCATTTTTATCGACGTGTTCACCTTGTTTCTTAGGACAGTCTGCGATGAAATGTCCTTGTTCATGACAATAAAAACATTCATTTCTATCGACGGTTTCCGTACAGCTGGTAGAATAATGTCCTTTCTTTCCACAACGATAACACTTGATATGATCCCATGTTACATTTTTCTGTCCACAGAGCTGATCCGCTAAGTTGTTAAGCTCTTTAATTTTCTTCTTTAATGAATACATCAAAGTTTGATCTCGGTTCTCTTCAACTTGGTTCATTTTAGGATCGCTCATGTTGAAATGATAAAAAACGGACGGAGCGTACGTCTTTTATAGAGTGTCACGCGTTGTGACCTTGAACCCGAACTATAAAAAACGACGGAGAAGTTCTAAGATCATAATCATGTCAGATACCGACAGTACTAGTGGTGAGGATGAACCTCCAACTAAACGAAGCAAGGTTGAGCCTGTGCGCGACTATTATGACATACAGTCACGCATGGAAAAAAAGTCAAGAAAATTCAAGACACAATCTAGAGTATATGATGTGACATTTCAGCCGTATAATCAATCGTTTGAATTTACAAACAGGTTGTTTAATGATATGATGGATCAGCTCTACAAGAGATGTGAAGTGAAGTCGAATGATCGAGTTCGAGTATCTATTCTACATCCTGACTTGGACTTTGGAATACATGTTCCGTTTAATAGGGCATCTCGTATTAGTGGAGATACATTGTTGGATGAAATTGAACGTGTGGCACAAAGTAACCGTCAATTTAAAATTCATGATGGGGCGGCACAGATGGAAATTACGCATATTGCTATGCCACAGGGATCCGGAAAGAAAACGTTCAAGGCATCAAACTTATTCAGTATGCGGAAGTCAAAGACAAGTGTTGTGTGTATTGACAATAGTAAGGACTCTATGTGTTTAGCTAGATCGATTGTGGTAGGACGGTGTAAAGTACATGAAAATCAAACCCCAGAATGGAAAAAACGATGGGGTTATATACGTCACTCTAAGAAAAATCTTCAAAAATACGAAGCTGAAGCATTGTTGAAGCAAGTGGGTATTTCATCGGATCAGTCGTGCGGTATAGAAGAATACCAAAAACTACAGGACTATCTCTATCCAGGCTATGTGATTAAAATCCATCCACAACATTATGGAAGTGAATTGTTATTCAAACCACCTGCTATGACTGAAAAAAGTCGTGTGATTCATATCTTTCACCATGATAATCATTATGACTGTATTGTATCCATTACCGGATTTCTCGGACGGGGTTATTATTGTGAATGGTGTGATGTCGGTTATGATCACCGTGAAGGACACCAGTGTAGCCATATTTGTCAGTGTTATGCTCACACCCTGTGCCCATCAGGACAATCTATAAGATGTCCGGATTGCCGTCGCCTATTCCAGAGTCAGGCATGTTTTGACAATCATAAAACAAAAACGGGAAAACAACGTAAAACCATTTGTGAATCCGTATGGAATTGTAAGAAATGTGGGCAAAAGGTGATTGGAACGAAACGGAGTCACGTTTGCCCAGGGACAAAGAAATGCAGATGTTGTAAAGCCATAGTAGGACCAGATCATGACTGTTACATTCCAACGTATGAACCACCCGATAGAAAACAACCAGAAGTACCATTCATCTTTTTTGATTTTGAATGTCGTTTTGATTCTGGAGAACATATACCTAATTTTTGTGTGGCTCAACGTGCTTGTGGTGACTGTATGTGTAAGTCAGTGAAAGCTCCATGTGAGTATTGTGAAGAGGTGAATGAAGCCAGACAAATGACATTCCGTGGTGAAAATACGTTACAACAATTCTGTACTTGGCTATTCCTCCCTACCCATCGAGGATCGACAGTGATAGCCCACAATGCTCAAGGCTATGACGCTCAGTTTATTCTTAGATATGTGGTTACTCAGGGGACGGCGAAACCCCAGTTGATTATGAATGGTAGTAAAATCATTCAATTGAGAGTGCATGGAATACGCATGATTGACTCCCTCAGTTTCCTGAGTATGCCTCTCTCCTATTTTCCCAATACATTTGGACTGACCGAGTTAGCCAAAGGATGGTTTCCATTCTATGCAAACACCCTAGAGTATCAAGATTATGTGGGACCTTATTTGCCGCTACACTTTTACAAACCGGATAGTATGAAACCAGAGCGACGTGAAGAGTTTTTAATCTGGTACAATGAAAGAAAAGGTGACGTATTTGATTTTCAAAAGGAAATGGAGAAATACTGTCAATCGGATGTGGACATTTTAAGACGCGGGTGTGGAGAATTTCGTCAACAATTATTGGAAAGTGATCAAATAGATCCATTTACTGAAGCTACCACATTAGCTCAAGTGTGTAACAAAGCCTGGCGCAAAAATTCCATGCCACCTCATAGTTTAGCCGTGATTTCGGATGCCGGGTATCCCAATAAAACCCGGTATTCCATGAAAGGCATACGTTGGCTACAAACGATGGCTGTCACCGAAGAGATACATATTCGGCATGCCTTGAATAACAAAGGCGAAGTCAAAATTGGACCTTATTACGTGGATGGCTATTGTCAAGAGACCAACACCGTGTATGAATTCATGGGATGTTGGTACCATGGGTGCCCCACCTGTTTTCCTAACCGAAGTACCATTAATCCGTATACTTTGAGAAGCATGCAACAGGCCTATCACGATACGTATAAACGACTGGAGTCTTTGAAAGAACAGGGGTACCCTGTTGTTGTCATGTGGGAATGTGAATTTGATCAGCGTTGTCAAAAGGATCCTGCCTATAAGACAAGAGTGGAACGATTCTATCATGGTCAAGACCCGATTCAACCCAGGGAAGCTTTGTTCGGAGGTCGTACGAATGCCGTCCGACTGTATCATGAAGTAGACAACGACCAAGAAATCAAATATGTGGATATTTGTTCTCTCTATCCGTATGTGAACAAGTACAGGGCTTATCCGATAGGTCATCCAGTGATCATGAGTCAAGAACAAATTGATCAACAGCATATTGAGAAATACAAAGGACTGGTTAAATGCCGTGTTCTACCCCCGCAAGATTTATGGATGCCTGTCTTACCCATACACTGCAATAGCAAAATGGTGTTTACGCTATGTCGTACTTGTGCTGAGAAGGAGATGGATTATTGTACACATTCACCGTATGAACGGTTCTTGTATGGCACATGGACTCATGTTGAATTGGCTAAAGCTATTGCTTTAGGCTATCAAGTATCAAAAGTGTATCATGTATGGCACTGGGATGAATGGAGTACGGACGTCTATCGGCAATACATTGACAAATACTTGAAAATGAAACAAGAGGCTAGTGGATATCCTCCAGGGGTGGATACGGAAGAAGCTCAAGATAAATTTAAACAAGATTATTTTGAAGCTGAAGGAATTCGTTTGCAACAGGTGGAGAAAAATCCAGGAAAACGAGCTTTTGCCAAAACCATGCTGAATTGTCTCTGGGGTAAAAATGCTCAAACCAACCTCTTGCCTAAAACAGAGTATGTTCATCGATTGGACCAGTTCTACGGAATACTGAACGATCCTAAAAAGTCTGTGAAATACGCAGAGTGTTTTGATCATGATGAATTCATGTTAATGAATTATACTGATGAATCGGACAAAGCAGACCCTCATTCATCAGCCAATCCTGTGGTGGCTTCATTTGTGACGGCTTATGCTCGATTAGAACTGTACAAAGTGCTTGAACCTCTAGGAAAGAGAGTACTGTATTTTGACACAGACAGTTGTATGTACATTCATGACCCTGATGGCTATAATGTTCCTATTATACCCAGTCGATTGGGAAAATGGACAGATGAGGTACCAAAGGGTCGTATTGTGAGATATGTCGCTTTAGGTCCAAAGAACTATGGCTATGAATACATTGAAAACGGTGAACTCCATCAAAAATGCAAAGTGAAAGGCATTACGTTAGACTACAATGCCACTCAACAAGTGAATTTCAATACGATGGTGGATTGTGTGAAAGACAGACATAATTATTCGACCGTAGTTGAATATGCTTCTCGGATTAAACGTCATAAGGACAGAACCGTGACCAGTGAGAAACAAGTCAAAACATTTCGTTCGGTATATACCAAACGTATTGTGGTCGAGAATCATATGACTGTGCCTTATGGTTATCTACATGACTGACCTTGACCTTTGAGCTAGAGGCCTAGAACAAGTCATCTAAAATTCATTATTCATAAAGACATGGATTGGATACCCTTACTACCGATAGAGCTGAGACTTAAAATTTATCGTTATGTCATATGGGCTAACTCTAAAACATGGAAGATGGAGTTAGTGCACACATGGGCTACTCATAATGCTATACATAGCTTACAACATACAAATCATCGACGGATAGAGAGACTGTTGAAGGATGTAGGTGATCGCCAGGACTTGTCATTCAACCAAAAATTACCGATTCTACGAAAACTGAATGTGGTACAACAAAGCTTAGACCGTATGTTATCTACGACATGGGATTTTTTAATCCACGATGCTAATTTGAGCGACGTATCTGCCTTAGCTAACAATTTTCGTTCTACCCCCAATGTGATATGGTTCAGTATGGCTGAAGAGGACAATGGGAGATCTCACCCCGGATGGCGTCCGTATTCACAGTTTAAAATACGTGGTATCATGGTATTTAAGAGACAGGTACCGTTCACTCATGTTATTCATATTCTACAGTATCGTGCCGTGTTCTATAAATTAAGGCATCGCTTAAGAGAAGTCAAAGACGAGATTGAAGCCGTTCATGCGAATCGACCTAGAATAGTGATTTGTTCAGGAAATATTCAATTATGGTTAAACCATCTAGACGATTTATAAGTTTATATTACATTTTGGATTTTGAGCTGTATACGGATACGTTATACAGTATTGTACAAGATGACCTTGTCAAGGTCAAGGACATTCGCGCGTGGATTCTGAATCCTCACACGTTTGAACTATTTAGACAGATGATTCGTGATGCTATGATCAGTGCACACTTAGACTTGAAAGCTATCCATCGAGACGATTGGAATACTTATGTATGTAACGATAGAGTGATTCACACGATTCAAGAATGGAACAGTTTGATATTATGAACCATACCCTGTTGAGAAAAGCATTGGTATTTGCTTATCGTATGAAGATACCTGAAGGTCATCATTCTCTGGAATGGATTCGACAACAGTTGAGTACACCAGACATGTTTGAAGAAATGAAACATGGACTTCATGTGATGAATTCATTTTATAAACAATCAGTACCCATGGACTTGAGTGAAACGGATTGGTTCAAACAGGTGGTGAACAATGACTCTGTGTTAACATTTCTGAGTCAATTTGGACATTCAGAATGTGTGTTTGAATTTTCTGACAAACTGTTGTTACCCTTACATGACATGTGTTGTTCTTGTTGTGATTATTCTTGTACTCATACATAAACTTGTAATTTATGTTGTACACAAATAAATAAAATGTTTTTCTTCCAATAGTGTTAGTTGTGATTTTCACGTCATGGAGTCCAGTTTACTTTTTAAGCATCCTTGCAATATGTTTATCGCAGGCCCTAGTGGCTCTGGTAAAACACAATTCGTAAAAAAGGTGTTGGAATACAAATCAGATTTGTTTCAAGTAGTACCTGAGCGTATTGTATGGTGTTACAAAGAATGGCAAGTAGCCTATGCACAATTACAAGAACAAGAACCTAGTATTCGGTTCATACAGGGGATACCTGACGAGGATGAAGAGATAGTAGAGGATACATCCATTCCTCATTTAATTATATTTGATGACATGCTTGGTGATAAAGATGAAGAGAAAATCAAATTATGGTTTACACGAAAAGGTCACCATCGTAATGCTAGTGTGATCTACATTACACAAAACATGTTTCAACAATCGAAAGCCAGTCGTACCCTGAGTTTAAATGCACATTACATGATCTTATTTCAAAACACAAGAGATAAAGGACAAATCAAAGTGTTGGCGAATCAAATTCAATTGCCACACTTGTTACCCGCTTATCAAGATGCTATCTCTACACCTCATGGGTATTTAGTGATTGACTTTCACCCTCAAACACCAGACAGTTATCGGTTAAGAACAGATATTTTTCATCACTGGATCACTGGAGAAAAACGTGGGCCAGTTGTGTATATATAAACATCGTTTACTCATATAAGATCATTCAGTCATCATGTCAGCCACAGCCATAGCTCAATCGTTAGAACATTTGGGTCAGGAACGAGACCCTACTGTACGGGAGCAAATGCTAAGGTCTGGATTAAAAGAAATGCTCAAGTGGTTCACCTTAGCAGCAAAGGTGATTTTAAAAAAGAAAATTGTGCTACCTAAACAAACACAAAACTTTATGCAAAAACATCAGCATGAATTAGAGCAGCTGGGAGATGATCAAGTGGACATGGATACTAAACGTCAACTCATATTGAAACCAGGAGGAGGTGGATTTCTTGGTGGAGTCATGATACGAAGTTTACTCCGATGGAATGGTCAAAAGACGATTCGTAAATTTGCAAAATCTCCAGCTAAAAAAGCCAGAAAAGCGCCTGCTAGAAAACCTAGAAAAGCTCCAGCTAAAAAAGCTAGAAAATCGCCTGCTAGAAAACCTAGAAAAGCTCCAGCTAAAAAAGCTAGAAAATCGCCTGCCAAGATCAATGAACGTTTTATTACTCTCCGTCGTCGAAAGCAAACCACTTCAACACCCTCTATGGCTGTAACTCCAATCAGTAAGTTACAATGGTCTCCTATCAGTCCTGTGAGTAGTTTGAACTTTAGTCTAAATTCATCTAAAAGCTTAAGAAATTCTTCTAGAAGTGGATCAAACAGTTTTAGCACACCTAAAAGTTTAAGAAGTTCATCTAGAAGTTTATCTAGAAGTGGACCAAGCAGTTCATCTAGAAGTTCAAGAAGTTTATCTAGAAGTGGACCAAGCAGTTTGAGTTATTCAAGCAGGGGGCCAAGCAGTTCATCTAGAAGTGGACCAAGCAGTTTGAGTTATTCAAGCAGTGGGCCAAGCAGTTCATCTAGAAGTGGACCAAGCAGTTTGAGTTATTCAAGCAGTGGGCCAAGCAGTTCATCTAGAAGTGGACCAAGCAGCTTCAGTTCGCCAAGTAGTTATTCAACCAGTGGGTCAAGTAGTTTGAGTTCTTCAAGAAATTCATCCAGCAGATCATCTAGTAGATCATCTCCCAGTTCAAGAAGTTCACCAGACACTCCATTGTGCCGTTTTTCACCCCTATCCTTATCTACCTTATCAAGACAGGCTGTCTTGAAACCCCTTTTGAGACATCGTATTCACCTGATGAGACAGGGCCCTATGAATCCAGCTTCAAGACAAGCCTTTGATGCTTTAGTATAAAAGCTGTGAAGAAGTAAAAACAGGTATTATTTGACATAATGGCACCAAAGCGACCACTCCTGCATAAATACGGACATCTGGTTTTGGGTTTAACTCAAGCCCCAGATGGGTTAAGAAGAAAGATGATACATGGAGCATCTAAAGAAATGATTCAATGTGTGTCAGAATGCTGTCAGAATGTTTTAAAAGGCAATGTTGCCTTATCCCCCTCTCAAAAGCAAAGGTTGAAGTCCAAGCGTCAACATCTCCGCACTTTAGCAGATAAAAGAGTATCCATTCAAAAAAAGAAACGTGTGTTGAATCAAAAAGGAGGATTATTTCCATTACTAGCTCTTGCTCCAATCATTGCTAAAGCTGTTGCTGCAGGAGCACTCAGTGGAGGTGTTGCCACACTGGTGAAAAAGCTATGAAGAAAATGGCTATCGTCCCGTTCAAAATGCTAGAAGAGATGAATCGATGGAAAACAGAACAACGACCACGTTTACCTCCTCCCCCGCAAGTCAGTCAAACATCCGATTTACAGAAACAAATGGGAGACGTATTACAAAATGAATCGTTGTCTGAATCAGAAAAAGCACAACACTATAGACAAGTCTTGCAAAAGTTTCAACTGTCTCATCAAAAAGCACGTGAACCGGCTACTCTGGCTGCACCAGTTGCACCGGCTGCACCGGTTGTTCCAGCCGCTCAAGGTGCACAAGCGGCTCCTGCTACATTGACGGATCGGATTCTTGAAAGTGTTCCTACTACCATGCGTCGAAAAACTCAGCTTTTATTACACTTTCTACAAAATCATCCCCACATGTCATGGAATAATCAAGGGATGTTGGAATATCATGGAAAACCAATACAAGGATCCAACATTATTGATTTGGTCAATGATGTCATACGTCATAGAAAAGGGTCGGAGCCTAGAGGATGGGAACAGTTTTCTAGTGGACTAAGAGATGTCAATGTACCACAAGAAGTGATAGGAAATAAACGGAGATGGTCATGGATGCAAAAAGCAGACGATTCGGAGGAAGATGATGAATTTGATAGTTTTGTTGAGTCTCGTTCACCTAAACGGATGAAAGCAGAACCTATAAGTAAACCTGTCAAACAGATGAAAGCAGAACCTAAGTGGGAAGCCTACTAGACAACATGAACAAAAAGGTAGACAGTCTGTTACATCAGATTTATTATGATCCCCATCATCCGGCTGGTTTTGGTGGGGTAGAACGTCTTACTACAGCAGCTCGAACTCAACTGAAATCCATTACACCAAGTCAAGTACGAGCCTGGTTGAAGGGACAAAAGACCTATACCCTGCACAAACCTATCCGTAGGGCATTCTCGAGACGGAAAACGATTGTGGGTGGTATTGATCATCAATGGCAAGCTGATTTGGCAGACATGCAATCCTTGGCTCAGTACAACACCCCTTATCGATATTTGTTGTGTGTCATTGACGTGTTTTCAAAATATGCTTGGGTCGTTCCCCTCAAGGATAAAACGGGGCTCACATTGGTGGAAGCGTTTCGCTCTATTCTTAAAACGAGACAACCTAAAGCGTTGCAAACCGATAAAGGAACAGAATTCAAGAATCAAAGGTTTCAACAGTTTTTAGACAAAGTAGGGATTCATTATTTTACGACTGAAAACCCAGAAACGAAGGCTAGTATAGTGGAACGTTTTCAACGAACCTTAAAATCACGCATGTGGAAATACTTTACGCATCATAAAACACGAAGGTATATTCAGGTATTGTCTGATCTCGTGCATGCCTATAATCATCGTGTTCATCGTAGTATACACATGGCACCCGTATCCGTAAATGAGAATAACGAATCTCAAGTGGCCTTGACCTTGTATGGAAAATCAAGAAAGAAAGCGTCGACGACTCTTCATGTGGGAGATATTGTTCGTATCAATAAAACAAAACGTACATTTGATAAAGGTTATCTACCCAACTGGACCACTGAACTGTTTAAAGTGATCCAAGTCAAAAAGACCTCTCCTGCTACTGTGAAATTGACTGATTTAGACGGAGAACCCATACTGGGTTCGTTTTATTTCTCTGAAGTACAGGTTATAAAAGATGATGCTATCTATGAAATTGAATCAGTGCTCGCCCATCGCCAGAGTAAGGTAGACGGAAGACGAGAAATTAAAGTACATTGGAAAGGTTATCCTTCGAAATTTGACAGTTGGATTCCCGAATCCCATCTCGTTTGAACTAATAAATACATCATGTCTCAAACCGATACGGCCAGTGTGGTAGTGACTGCCTCAGAGCAAGCCAAATTGTGTGAACCCAAAAATAAGGTCACTTTTTTGCACAAATTGTAGTGGTATTTATTATTATTACCGTATCGCTATTTAATTTGTGTTTTCAACGACCCGATCGGGAATTGTGGCTTCTGCTTTTAAGTAGTTCTCTAGGTTATATTCTACCGAACCCCTCCTTGAAATTCAATAAACCTAAATCAACATGAGTTCGTTTTACATCACACTCATGAGTGATAGCTCTATGGATTTATTCCCAGACAATACGCAATGTTGTTTTCGTACCAAACTGACAAAACCCATCCATCTCAATAAACAAGACTGGGAAATTGCCTTAGTGGAAATGATTGTTCCTAGTCAGGTCATTAATGTCACTGAAGAAGAGAGACATTTCTGCATTGTCACACACGATCCTGTCCTGGGTAAGGCCTTTGAATCCTTAATTTCCTATTGTACTCTCCCCAATAAAGAAGAAAAAGGTGTACGACTTTGTATTCCTGTAGGAACTTATGTCACACCCCAACATTTGATCGAGACGATTGACTTTACCGTAAAAGATAATCTGGGTAAAATATTTAGACAGAAAGGCCTTCGATTTACCATGGGTTTTTCAGGACAAAGTAAACGCGCAAAACTGGACAGTTCGGATCAACTAGGCATTCAGTTTCATCCTCACATGTTTATTAAACTGGGTGGAGCTCCTGATAGTTCTCCTACCATCTTTTTAAAAGACACTCCAGATCCGTTTCCTCATGGCGTAGATATTAACATGGGTCATAATCATTTGTTTGTTTATTCCGACCTTGCGTCTTATACCTATTTGGGAAACATAGAAGCCCCCATCTTACGTGTAGCTCCATTTGATCCGAGAACGAAAGCAGGAACTAACCCTCATATTCATTTCGAGTTCTTGAATTTACACTATGTACCACTGGCTAAAGCCGACTTTGACACCATCACTATCCATATAAGGGGTGACACTGGCCAGTCTATTCAGTTTATTCATGGGAAGTCTATGGTGAAACTACACCTACGTCAAAGACAATGATACCTACTTACCAAGGTCAACCTCGACAATATGGACACGGACTTGGATCCATGTTTAAGAAAGCCATGAAAAGAATTATGCCTTTACTGAATCCATTTGTGAAATCTGGAGTTCGCACCTTGAAAAAAGAAGGACTCCAGCAAGGAAGAGCCGCTATCAAAGATATCTTGACAGGATCAAACGCTAAACAAGTAATACGAAAACGTGGAGCCTCTGTATTAAAAGATGTGGGTGAATCCTTGCTACGTGCTGTGGCCAGCCCTAAAAGACGTATAAAGAGCAAACCAGTCAAGAAAAGACCTCATTCGAAACTTCATCATCGCCGAGTTAAGCAGGCCAGACCTCTTGATATTTTCGATTAATCATGATGCAACACGGTTCCTGTGAATGTAGTAAGACAGAGTTGGATGTGTCTGTTGTGCCACCTACCATGACAGCCATGCAAGAAGGTCAATGGACTGAGCATTATCCCATTTCTGCTCTGGACAATAATGCTCCGATTGAATTTGTGATTCCTGCACAGACAGAAAAATGGACAGATCTGAATCAATCTTACCTGTACCTAAAACTCAAAATTATACAGGCAGATGGTACAGACCTAGCGGCCGACAGTGAAATTGCTACCGTCAACAATTTCTTTCACAGCATGTTCTCAAGCATTGATGTGTACCTGAATAATAAACTGATCACCAGCAATGCGGACACGTATGCCTATCGGGCATACATAGAAAATTTACTCTCCTTCACCTCAAGCTGTAAAGACACTCAACTTCAGGCGCTAGAGTTATGGGGTGAAGACACCCCTGGTCATATGAACACCCACGCACATGACGGGGGTAACCTGGGTTATATTGAGAGACGTGCTCGTGTCCATCAAAGTCGTGTGGTGGAACTATGTGGACGACTTCATTTGGATCTGATGATGCAAGATAAATATTTACCCAATGGTATGGAAATACGCTTAAGGCTAAACAAAGCGTCACCTCAATTCTGTCTCATGGGTGCCGCACCGGCTAAAATCAAGTTTCTAGAAGCAGGATTTAATGTAAGAACAGTAGATTTACTGCCAGTGGTAGCCAATCAACTCAATCAACAGATTGCTCAACATAACATGAAAATCCCCATCCGACGAACTGAAGTAAAAACATTTACGATTCCTAACGGTCAACGATCCAAGATTGAAGATCATTTATTTCAAGGTCAATTGCCAAAACGTCTTATCATCGGTATGGTAAGAAATGGAGACATGAATGGAGACATGGCTACCAACCCCTTTGAGTTCCGTCATTTTACACTGAATCATCTAGAAGTCAGCATTGACGGAAAAAGTATTCATAACAAAGCGTTTCAACCCAATTTTGAAACGGGAGAAGTTCTAAGATCCTACATGTCACTTTATCAAGCGACAGGAGCTCTTGGTCTCAATCGTTCATTTGGATTGAGCATGAATGATTATCGGAACGGATACACACTCTGGGGGTTGGACTTGACAGCAGATCAAGGTTGCGAGGAAGGTCAACTCCATCCTATAAAAACGGGCAATCTGAGATTGGAATTTCACTTTGGAACAGCACTTGCACAAGCCATCAACGTGATTGTATTTGCGGAATACGACAATCAAATTGAAATCAATCAATTCAGAGAAGTGCTTCTAGATTATTAAGATGGAAGACATGGATATTGAACACCTGGAAAAAGGACAAGATTACGAAATGAAGTTATTGGCGTATCCTTGTTGTACAAGTTCAAAGACGGACTTTTTACAAGAGTGCTTGAATCATCACGTCACAGAAGCACTCCAATCTTTAATTTATAATCTAGTGCATAAAGACTGTTATGGTTGTCGAGTGAATCATCCTAGTCAAGTACAACATGTACTCTGCTTATACACGAATACGGAAGAGTGGACAGAACTTTACATTCAAAAAGCGATTCAACGTTTGGACGTGTTCAAGGTCATGGAAAAGTGGTATCCTGAATTAGTGACCTTGACCGATAGTGAAAAAGGAGACGCGTGTCGATTATGGATTCAGTTTAAAGAAGAACTCACTCAGAATCAGTTCATTGATCAGTGGATCAGTGTTTGGGCTGAACGTGTCAACAGAAATTGGCATTATGGAGACGAATGAACTACAATACCTATTAGATCATTCACCGTTATTAAAACCACTACGTGCACGTGTTTGTGCTAAAGATCAATTACCTTCAGAGAAACCGCATGACGTGAAAGCCTATATTGTGAATACCCATAACGGGAATCAACCTGGAGAACACTGGGTGGCTCTTTATTTAAAAGACAATAAAGCAGTGTACTTTGATTCCTACGGATTACCACCTTTCGAAGAGATTCTATCCTTTGTGAAAAAACATGCCAACAAAACTTATCTGTGGAATGCCATGAGAATACAAGGCGATATGTTACCGGTGTGTGGTGTGTATTGTCTATTCGCTTTGGATTTTATCTCACGTGAATGTGACTTGAACCAGATACTGTTAACCCGATTCAAACCGGACATGTATGGAAAAAATGACACTTATGTGACGCATTGGTTTCAACAATATTATGGTACTTATTACATGCATGCTCAATATGTGAATAAATGTGGACAAAAGTGTTTTGCTCAACGTAACTCTAGACCAGAAGGTCACAGACGTTTGTATCATAGTATCATACATAGAAATACAACTCTTTATGGTGATCATTAAACAATGTTACTGTTTCATAAAATGTTTCATGTAGTTTCTTGTTACAAAAATAAAAGTTTAGAGAACTAGGTGTCTGTTGTCTTTTTTCTAAGTTCATAAAAATCAAGCTCCGCACATGCATCGGCGCGTGACGCCATCCAACCCTAGGGTGACGTCATCCAAGCAATATGACGTCATCCAACCACGAGAGTGGGCCATACAATACTTACAATGCCTCATTTCATTCTGAGAACTCAAAGATGGAGGCTTTATTCAATGAACTCAAAACAGCAAAACAACTGACTGAAAAACAGAGCAGGGTATGGCGTTCAATCAGTCGCTTAGCGGCTAGCATTGTTAGAAAAAGGGAACGTGATCTTCAAACCATTGGTGAGACTTTGAATACCATTGAAACCAATCGATTTCATCATAGAGAAGAATTATCTCAAATGCGAGAGCAATTTCGAGATCAAGTCAGAGAAAGGCAGCGAGATGCTCGGGAACGAACGGCGAATAGACAACGGGAACAAGAAGAAGAGCATTGGCGCTCTACCGCTCAAGTTGAGTACACGGAACAACCATCAGAACAGGAATGGTCCTGTGGGGATCTAACATGCAGGCTCTGCTATCCCCTACCAGACTGCAAATGTGAACTATGTACCCAACCAGATCAGTCAGCAAACACGGTTTAAAAAACCACCAACGGTCCTTTTCAGGACCACCAACGGCCCTTTTCAGGGCCACCATGTCTTTTCGAAAGAAAATTCTCTCATTGTCTAATATTTAGTCTATACAGTACAAATAACAAAACACACACAGTACCCAGAACATTCCTAAAATTCAATTCATACTATTTTGGGTACAACATTGATTTCCAATTTGTCCCAATTTGTCACAATTTTGAAAACTTCTGGGTACCAATTACGTTGATTTGGTACCCAGGGTATCGCCGTATACTACTATCCTGATTTAGAATTTATTGTTCAAAATCCGGAAAAAGCATCAATAGTAATTTTGAAAATTAAAACAAGAAGTTTCAAGGATTTCAATCGTTTATATGTATTTTTTAATCCACTAGGTTACTAGTAACTTAGTAATCTAATCTAGGTTATTTGTAACGGGTTAGTACATGCATGACCATGATGTATCCTGTTGTTTGCTCAAAACATTAATACATGCGTGTATCATATCTGTAACTGTAGGTCAGGTTCTTTATCAGAAGGTCTTGTTTGTACAGTCAGTAAAAAAGCACTTTGCATGTTTCTATTGCATCTTCACTCGGTGACATATAAAGATAACAGTCGATTCATGACATCTATGATTTTGTTATATGATAAACTATAAGATATTTTTCGCTGGGGTTGAAGGTTACACCCATAGTCTGTGTCATTCGGCGATTGTTCCATCTTTAACGGCTGTCGACAATCCCAGGCAAAAATTCAATTCGGTTCGGATGGGATTTGAATTCACAGCGTTGAGAAGATGATAATTACTAGACTCTAACCGCTCGAACACGGAGGATAATAAAAAAATGAAATTACATGATTATCTATAAATAATTCATTACGATAACTTTTTTTGAAAAAAAGTGAGTGACTGTACCGCTATATTTTCTTTAATACATTGTACAATGAAAGCCACTTTAATCTTGTTCAAGCACAAGAAATATATTTATTCATGTTACATATAATTAATATATAATATATTAAATGTTTTAATATTTCAGCAACAGTTGGTCTTCGATGTTATCATTGTGACTATTGCTATGATCCTTTTGATTCAAATGAGGCTAATATTACAGAATGTAATGGATCATGTCTTAAAGTGAAGTACACGAATCCATATCTTTGTAAGTAGTGTTTAGCTCGTCTTTTCCGGAGAAATAGTCCAGCTATTGTGCTCACTGCATCGCCAGCGTCTGTGCAAAGTCTTTAATATAGGTCATAAGTTAGAAACTAAAAGAGGTAGCAACATGAAACTTCATAACTATCTGTAATGATATTTTAACAGTAGAAACGTCTCTGTGTCAGTCATTATATTCAATTGGACCACAATGGAAACAAGTGTTTACTCTTCCTTGTGTTATCCGAGAATATACATGTATATGATTGACATGGTATATTCTTATTTCATTCAATATGTATCTCTGATAATTTCATTTAAAGAATATGTGGAATCTTTTTATTTATTTATATATATCCTATGCTTTCTTTGGTTCATAATTATTTTATTTATCATTTTATATTATTTGTATTTATGCCATTTACTTGATACATGTATTCCAAATAAATAATAATAATATTATTATTATAGGCGGATAGATCACACTGAGGCCGTGAACGGACGAGCGTTGACACCGCTTGTGGCGCTCTTTTTACTGTGAAAGTATTAAAACTAAACTTATCATTGTTGACATGAAATAACCAAATATAAACAACACGACCGACTCACTTTTGAGGGGGGGGGGGGGGGGGGGGGTGTGGCGATACGAATATATTTAGGGACGAATCGTACCTCTTAAAGTACAAATAGCATGTTAAGAAATAATAGAAAAAGTTCGATCTGTTACCCTTCTTTATCCTAAATATGTCATCGTTTAACTTGAATTATCCATTCAATGCTACAATTATGCCAGTCATTTATTGTTTGACCTCCGCTACGTAAACATGAAACTAATAAACGTGTACTTTGATATGCACGTTATTCTTCATTTCAGTAGTTTTAAAAAATGATCTTGAAAAATAAATTTTAGCAAGTCGAGATCCTTACAAATACATGTACAGTTTTGATCTGTTACTTCAGTTGTCCACAGAGAATGTTACGGTAATCAGGACAAGCAAGGAGAAGATAGTTGCACTACTGTGACATACGATGAAATATCAGCACATATTACAGGTTGCTATTGCAACACCGACTTGTGTAATGGTACTACCAGCAAAGAGATATCTGTTCTTCTTGTATCAGTGTTGATATTTACTGCAATTTATATCTAGAAATGGCAAGGAACAAAAAATGTATCTTTGTTCAATGTTCAAAATAACCAATTTCTGAATTTATGGATACACAAATGTACTAGCCTATGAGCGCTATAATGGATTAAACAGACGTATTTCTTAGTGGTATCTCTCATGGTATTTTAAATTCAGTTCGGGTTCTATTTATGTGAGCTTAAGATTTAGCGCAGTTTTATATTTGGCACAAACAGCAATGATTATCATTATAGTCGACGAACGTATACAACTGCTCGCGTCACTTTTTTTACAATCAGTAACAATAATTTCTTTTCTATATTTTATCTAAATAGAATATAAAAACAGGCGTTCTAACTTCTGAGTTTCAAAGAGTGACTTAGCACACACTGCGCATTCTCCGAAAGTATTACATTTGTATTAGTATTGACAATGACATTGGTATCATAGGAACATCGGGCGGAATACTAAGAGGGTTAGAATGCGTAATTGTGTGGACTTCGTAATACGGAAGCTACAATCGCTACCACTCCTTCTAGCTTACAAGGAAGAACACCCAACTATGCACTCTGACGGACGTACGCACGGACGGAGAGTGCGATTGCTTTTTTGTTTTTGCCACACCACAGGAGGCATTTATAGGACAATGTTGTGGTGTAAAAAGTTTTTTTAAGTATATTTAATATTCATTTACTTGGCGGGAGGACTATGGCAACCTATGCCGCCCACAGTGGGTTAAATGGATTAGAGGACAATTGTGCGTAGGAGTCATGTGAAAAGCGATTGTCTAAAACTGAACAATAATCATTGTACAGAGCTATTTAAAAGGGTCATAAGGCATCTTCCTGAAAATTAACCAATTTACCCAATGCTAGTTAGCTACGCTTGTGATTGTGTAGCGATAATTATGACATATACGATGAGTATGCGAGATCAGGAAAAATACGTTGAAATTAAAAGTCGGTGTATGCATTTTCAAGTTTATTTAAAAAAGTCCGTAAACTGATAACATTTTAAAACTAACTAAGCCACAAAGTTCCCCTCTTGATTACAGTTTGTCCTAATTTCTCGTCCAATGAAATGTCCGCATTTCATTTGAAATTTGAAAAATATATCGCATAAAATTTGCCAAAACCCTGATATGGAGAAAATAAGTCGAATTTGTGTGCTACGTGACCAAGCTCAGAATAGGGCGGTGCAAGTTGTATCAGTTTTATTACGTCATCCTTAACCGTGCAATAAAGTAGGCGGAGTTTAAACTACTCATAGACTTCGAGGGAGATTGCGTCATTCGAACCAGGTCGTACAGCATACGAATTTTCTATGGTTTTCGCTATTTTTGTTGAATTTAATGCCCGTTTACAACAGAATTTCAGTCAAATACAAGCGGGCAGTCCATCTTGCCATATCGTTCCTTGGTAGTAGTACCAGGTTCCATGGTTGTAATAATTACTCATAAATAAATGTAGATACATGAATCTTACATAATCAACCTGAATGTGCATTTTATAAATCAACCAGCACCTTATATGTATGTATTCAACAATAATACGTTGAGAACGGAATGGATTTGATGCTCAGAAGTCGAGTGTAAGTTGTATAACATCTGGGCCGGTGCAAGACACCACACTTGCAAGGTTTTCCTATCTAAGCCGGACTCGAACTTAAACATGTGCAAGAATCCAAGAAATTTGGCAAGAAACAGAACGGCCGAAACTGCATAGGCCCAGTACGAAACGTTGAAGTCATGCATTTCTGAGTATTGATAATTTATATAATAACTAAGACAAAACCCGTTCCTCAAGAATAAAACAACCATAGATCTAGAATTCGTCGTAAGCTAAGTGAAAATCCGTTGTTGCTCGTATCTCTTATTAACGCATATAAAGCACACTGAATGCCCCGCCTTCTTTTTAATTTCCCTCTGAACGGAGGTACTTTTAGGGCGGCGTCAAATTACATATATAGTGATGATTGACAGTTTTCGTCGAGACAAAACATGCATACGTGACAGAAATCAGGACAAACTGTAAATCAGTTATCGTTCATATTATGAATTTTATGCGACATATCACTGCGCTCCGCTTCGCGTCGCTTGTGATATATCCCATAAAATTCAAAATATGAACGATAACTAATACTTGCATTACAAACATTGTGTATGTTGTATCTTGGTATATTAAATATTTCGAAGAAAAAAAAAATCTTATCAGAAATTCATGGAATAAAAAGATAAACCACAATTTACTCACCTGAATAATGATAAATCATTTAATGTCCTAGTTTAAGAGCAAACCAATTCAAATCCTTATTGTTTTATCAAATACAGAACATGAATCGTTATGTAATCAATATAGTTTAGGTCATGTAGTAACTTGTAAGCCGTTTCATTTTGCATTCATTTTTCACTGGGTGTTAACGTCGCACTAAGAGCCAAACTCATTGGAAGATTTCCCAGCTTTAGTAGTGGAGGAAAACCACAGGCATACAGCTTGGTAGAAACATCCACCTTCCGTAAGCTTGGCTGGCAGCTTCTTCACTTGTAAATATAGACTTGTTTTAGATAGTATTTGGACTCTCATCTAGTCACACCACTCGATCACAGCTCTTGGCCCATTTCACCATCACTTCAATGATTTTTATCTTTAGTGTACATATTAATACATACAAAGTACAATGTTGATCTACCGACAACAGACCAAAGATTAAACGTTTCATAAAGATAGATAACAGCTTATTTCCTTTGCATGTTTGATAGTTAGATAGCAGCCTTTTAGTTTATTATTTCACTTATTGCATACATTTCAGATCATTACTGTATCTTGTGACAATTAACAATATATCACCGCTTGAAACAATTATGATAGGCTACACACAAGAAGTTGCGAGCTTTAAAACACACCTCTTAATTATGAGATGTCTTCAAAAAACGGGCATTATATTCCTATACTACATAGTATTACTATATGTTCGCTTGATTTGATAAAATCTTACTTTTAAAACGTTGGTAATTGATGATTGTGAACAAAACTTACTCGAAGAAAGTACATGAACGACCTAATATTTGACAGTCCAATAATGATACCAATAAAATGTATTAATTCCTAATATAATCGTAATTACTACCAAAACACCTTGAAATGCATTAATTTTTATATTTATCTACCAAGCAAAATTTCAGAATCACAAACGTTTTGAAAACATGGGTTTACACGAAATGAAATCTAAGATCTAAGCGGGTGTTATTGCGATGACATTTCTTACGGGTACATTAAATCAATTTAGCATTGACAATAGGTTGCATTTTCGGAAACACGGCCCTATTAATCACTCTTAAGAAATTCAACCTTCAAAATCTAAGGGCATGTGTCTTGTCTGTTCACGTCTGTAGATAAGTATACATGTATTACAAATCCACAATCTTTAAACTATAACATTTGTGAAATACACCGAAACGTATAATGAATGCTTCACCCATCTTGAAATTATTGTATTCTTGTTGGTTCCTGTCTTATTTATGATAAGCTAAGCTTATTACCTTCTTTAACTATTCTATTAAGAAAGGAAGCGTATTTGTTCTGCCTTTTAACGATGTTTAAGTTTCAAATAGACCTTTCATCAATAAACAGACTCTGTTTAATTAAATGCTTTACAAGAACAAAGACCTTTACAAGTACATGTACATGTTATAGTAAGAGATCTTGCTGTATGTTTTCGTAAATATCAGTTATTAAATTAATTGCACGTACATTTATTGTGATACTTGACAAATCGTGTCTTGTTATAAAGTATTGTTCTTTTCAAAACTTGTTCTCCATCTTTTTTGCTCAACTATGAAAAATATCAAAATTGTAAAATTATTCCTTTCTTTTTATTCACCAAATTTCGATGTAAATGGAAAATGCATGTTTATGGTCTCTATTTTATCCACACTTCGATTTGATTATCAAACAGAATCAATAGTATGTCCATATTTTCATTCAAAATGCTGTTTCAATATCGAATTTGTGATGAACAAGCATTTGAAAGTCTCGTACTTACGCGCTATGTTCTATTTCGTTTTAAATGCGAATTAAAAAGTATTTGTCAACCAATTTAAAATTTATGATAGATAAAGGACAGCACGTTGTTAACCGTTGTTCATTATAGTCACAAGTACAAAGTCTTGAATGCTTTAAATTTTTCGGATAGACACTTGAACATATTGATTGATACAACAATATGCAATTTTAGCAAGTTTAAGTCGCATGAATCTTATCATTACATTGTTTCAATCTTGTTAAGTGAACTGATAAAGGTCCACTTTCCATGAACAGTCCTACGTCAGTTATAGGGTTCATTTTTTTTGGCAAATAAAACTCCAATATTATCTTAAACAAATAAAACCTTTGATCATCGTTATGGGATTTTGAAATGCACTAAAACACATTAATATGTGTCCTTAATAATGTATTGAATTCTAAATTCCTTTAGACAGTACAATAAGAACCTAATGTAGATACTTATGCAGTATTAAAATAATTTCATTGCAAGATCACATATTTCCTGATAAGATATCGACTATATTTCTTCTGTATTTCACTAGTTAAACCTAAAGTGCAAATTATATTAAGACCGCTAAATAATAACTGCTTTATCGAGATTTAGCTCTATCCTAATTTTTACCAATCACACACCCGAGGCCCATGTCTGCTATGATACTCTTAACCAAATAACTGACATTATTTCGTTTTGCACTTTTTATTTCACCGAGTCGGACAACATTAAGTGTTTGTAAAATGTTTGTATTATTACGATCAACCTAAGTCAAATAAGACAACAATAACTTCCTTGTTATATGCACAAAATCACGCGCGGAAGAGAAAAGCCCTGGGGATTGGTCAACCATTACTACATTTCTAGAAAAAAGCAAAGCGGATGTAAAGATATCGAAACTGACAAAATTCTGAAAACGGTCATTACTAATATCCTATTACTATAATAAGTGAATTGTTTTAAGTGAGTTATGGTTTAACGATATTTCAGCTTTCCATAGCCGTCACTCGCTCGGTGCGCATTACTTTTGATGCGGACCATTTATTTATTTCATCGGAATTCACGCCATTTCCAACATTATTTCAGTTATATCTGGGCGGGTAGTTATCCTAACCAGCTTCCATTGACTTCATTTAGGTAATTACCAGTACTAACCACATTCTATCCGCAACATTCTGCCAATTTACCCCACATAATTCGGTGGAGGGCAATTTAACGTGAATGTGATATTTAGTTAAGTATGTCATGGAAAGCGTGAACTTCGCATGGGTTCGAACTCAAAACTTCTTGATCAGTGGACCAATGCTCTGAGCTAACCCGACATGCTGATGCGGACCAAAAGACTATGCTATTCTACATCCGCCGTGCAATTGTTAAATTTATTGTTCCCGTTCCATTTTGAAGTTCAAGTCTATGTAAGTTCAGTTTCCATGGGTGCTTTGATAGCTGGTAGAAATTTAGCCAGCAATGCCAACAAATAAACTATCACTGATATGTATATTTTTATCTCGAAGCGAAACATTTTTAATCAACCATGATCGTCAAGTGATTTCAATATTTTGTAGTACATGCTGATAATTTATAAATGGCTGCAATAACGAGTGGACCAATACCCGTAAATAAAACTCCATTTTCGGAAAATGCTTATCATGTGAACTGATTTCAAAATTTGCATAAAAGGTTCACATGACTTATTGGTGCAACCTGATTTGTTGTTGGTGTCCATGGTGGCATGATAAAGCATAGAATTGAGCCCACCTTGCCATTAGAACGGATTTGGCGTGCTCCTTGTATACAACTCCCCATAAAGACATAATAACAATGAATTTCAGTGCGTGCCTTGTAGTGCTGGTATTCTTCTTTGCATCATGCCTCGTATCAGGTAAGTCCTTCGTATTTTACAGAACAGTTCTATATTTTACAAGTTGTACTGTTCAACGCCACTTCATTTTTATATAGTTTTATTGTTTTCAGTTAGTTCTAAATTCTAAAGAAAATAAACTCTAAATTTGATAAAAAATCCTCTTAAATTGGAAAAGGATTGTTGCAGGACAACTATACATGTAATGGACTAATAATGAAAACTTAGCAATTATAATCAAATATAAGTCGCAGCTTCGTTTAACCGTTTGCTGCAATATAGCGCAATAATCTGTTTTAATAATATGGACACGTCCTTATTTAAAGTCATTGGTGTTTTTGTTTTAATTGCGAATACTTCTCAATGAACTTATTCGTGAGACAAATTCTGTGCAAACCTCCTCGTCTTATATCTTTTTATTGTGTCATTTTAGCGACATTTCTTTTCTTTCTTTAAGTCCTATTACGTATAAGTTTGTGCTAATTGATACCTAAATTAATGTATGTTTGTTTGCTGCTTCCACTCATCTTACACTATCCTCGTCCGAAGCATTGGGCACGGAAATAGTTTTTTTTTTAAAAACCATACTTGCGTGGTTCCAAATGCTAGACCTGCGTTTATAATAATTACGAAGTCATGGATAAAGTGAAATGTTTTCGTGGTATTTTGTTACTAATATTAAGTTCACCAAACTGAAAAACAACAACATTTTTTAATGCATATTTTCTTTTCAAAACAGGTTATATGCAGAATACCTCACCATTAGGTACATGTGTAATCAATGTATTTATCAATTTTAAGATCATGATTAAAATGGATTCGAACTTTTTCGAAACGTGCTTGATTTTCATTCATTGTTTGTAATGTGTTGACGCGTAATTATTACTATTTGTTAAAGAAGCGATTTTCTAAAGGTGTAAAATAGAAATATTCAGGTCGGCACACGGTAACACGACATTAAATGTTAGCCTTATGACGCGTTTAGAGACATCGATGTCTGTTAAAAAGAGTAAGAAATGCAAGGCATACCACACATTAGAAAAATATTATCACAATGTTCAAAAGGGATAAGAAAAAAAAACTGAAACATTCGGTTTTCTAAAAACTCAGAGCATCGGAGAATTATACCTTAAATTCGAAATTTATCCATACCTAGTAAGGTCATGTGTGCGACTCTTCTGTATATGTAAAATGTGGTATTTTATTCTAAATTGTATAATTAAAAGAGTATTTAACCAAGCAAAAAGTTGCTTAAGGGATTTGCAGCAACAGGTGCATTCCAACCAATTTGTCATATTTTACGTTTTATGTATTGCACCCAAAGCGCAAAACTAGAAATGACAAATTGTAATAATTCTTTTAACTTAATAAAAGGCTGCGGAATAGACCCATATTCTCTGGCAATCTTATTTTTTACTTTAAGAGACAATTCAAACATGATGTAGTTCAGACAGTATTTCAAACAAATGCGATAATTATAAGACGTTGACCGAGCGAAAGCAGACATGGAATGATTAATTCTTTAAATTATATTTCAACAGAAATAAACATAGACGATTTTTATTGGTCATTTTCAGTGAACAAATAATTGTACTTTAAAAAACAATTGGTTCCAACTTTCAGATACAGAAGGCATAAAATGTTACGAATGTCAACTTTGTAACGATGAATTCGATTCAAGTGGTAAACCTGCTCCTGAATGTTCTGGTTCATGTGTGAAATATAAAACTTCACTAGGTAAGCGTATGATTTTTGTGAGAAATTGCATCTGTGTCATGAAGTAGTCTAATATTATTAATATTAATTTAATCATTATATAGTTATATATCCGTATATTGAGAGTTAACACTCTTTAAGCACATCATTTGTCTTTAACTGTAATTCAGTATGTTTACTTTCATAATGTTCTCTCATGTAATTTATCAAATTATGTTACAAGCGTATTATATATTTACCTGTACATATATATGTATATCAAATCTTTGTCTATGTAACATGTCAAACCATTATTTATCTAGATCTGTAATTTATTAGGTATATTAACTTATTACCTTAGTGTTTGTCTATATCTGAAATTGACAATATTTGTGTTACATGTTGTAGCATTTCATTTGGTTATAGTGAGATGTTTTCCTTTCTGTAAATTTACCATCTTGTTCACAGCTAGATAGAATCTCATTTCAAATGAATATGCAGACTACCTTGTAAATCCATTTAATATGGTATATACACACTACTTCCCATATCCACAAATTGTTTACTGGCACAAATGACAACAACGAGAACGTTACATGCTCCTGGTTGCAGCCTTGAGACAATACATGGTCGTCATAAAGCGCATAGAGGTTTTAAATCAAGTTAAACAACATGAAGCCATTCGTATCAAAGGGATAGGTAAATCATCAAATTTTTATTACGATATCGTATACATGCTGCTAAGTTTTCTCATTTTTTGTATTTGTAGGTGTTGTAAGAACATGTATCCAACCAAGACAATCCGAGGCTTGTGAATCAGTGACGTATAATGGTGAGGACATCGAAGGCTGTGTCTGTAACAGTGACTATTGTAATGCCGGTTCAGTCCAGAAATATTCTGTTGGTACTGCTCTGATGATGTTAACAATGCTGTACTTTATAAAATTCATGTATTGAACCGAAGATAACCGCGATTTTACTTTTTACATAATTAGAACCCATAAGACTACTATAATCCTGATTCCTCCTGTGTAAAAATGACTTTAATCCGGACAAATTTGCCGATACTTAAAAAACTAATGATTTTTGTCTAAATATACGAATTCATACCACCATAATCCTTTTAATGTTGCCTTGTATACGTACTTTGTTATAACGAAAGAACTGATAATGTTAACAAAATATTATACGATTTTAATAGCTAGATAATGTCCACAGACAAAAAGTATTGTATACTAATAATTTGTATACAATATGACCATACTGGCATAATTATAAATAGCAATTTAAATGATTATTTGTTGTATATTTAATAAAGCGTTACGAAAGTGTTCGGTGCCTTCCTGATATTGACCTTTTTGTGAAATGAGTTATGTTGCATTGTTTACACACATCGAACCAGTGGATTCTGTCAACACCGATGACGTGTGATAAGAGGGCTCTATGAAGTAGCGACTTCATTTCTTATCGAAACGTTTCCTGTTCATCTCGAAAACATGTTTATGTTATTAAAACGATATGCTCATTAGGCTCATATTCGCTCTATATATAGACAATATTCAAGTAGACACACAGTAATCTGTATCGTACATTGCATGGTTCTAGACATAGACAATATTCAAGTAGACACACAGTAATCCGTATCGTTCTTTGCATGGTCCTAGACATAGACAATATTCAAGTAGACACACAGTAATCTGTATCGTACATTGCATGGTCCTAGACATAGACAATATTCAAGTGGACACACAGTAATCTGTATCGTACATTGCATGGTCCTAGACATAGACAATATTCAAGTAGACACACAATAATCTGTATCGTACATTGCATGGTCCTAGACATAGACAATATTCAAGTAGACACACAGTCATCTGTACCGTACATTAGCGTGTTCCCAGACATTGACAATATTCAAGTAGACACACAGTAATCCGTATCGTACATTACATGGTCCTAGACATAGACAATATTCAAGTAGACACACAATCATCTGTATCGTACATTGCATGGTCCTAGACATAGACAATATTCAAGTAGACACAGAGTAATCTGTATCGTACATTGCATGGTCCTAGACATAGACAATATTCAAGTAGACACACAGTAATCTGTATCGTACATTGCATGGTCCTAGACATAGACAATATTCAAGTAGACACACAGTCATCTGTACCGTACATTAGCGTGTTACCAGACATAGACAATATTCAAGTAGACACACAGTAATCCGTATCGTACATTGCATGGTCCTAGACATTGACAATATTCAAGTAGACACACAGTAATCTGTATCGTACATTGCATGGTCCTAGACATAGACAATATTCAAGTAGACACACAATAATCTGTATCGTACATTGCATGGTCCTAGACATTGACAATATTCAAGTAGACACACAGTAATCCGTATCGTTCTTTGCATGGTCCTAGACATAGACAATATTCAAGTAGACACACAGTAATCTGTATCGTACATTGCATGGTCCTAGACATAGACAATATTCAAGTGGACACACAGTAATCTGTATCGTACATTGCATGGTCCTAGACATAGACAATATTCAAGTAGACACACAATAATCTGTATCGTACATTGCATGGTCATAGACATAGACAATATTCAAGTAGACACACAGTCATCTGTACCGTACATTAGCGTGTTACCAGACATAGACAATATTCAAGTAGACACACAGTAATCCGTATCGTACATTACATGGTCCTAGACATAGACAATATTCAAGTAGACACACAGTCATCTGTATCGTACATTGCATGGTCCTAGACATAGACAATATTCAAGTAGACACAGAGTAATCTGTATCGTACATTGCATGGTCCTAGACATAGACAATATTCAAGTAGACACACAATAATCTGTATCGTACATTGCATGGTCCTAGACATAGACAATATTCAAGTAGACACACAGTCATCTGTACCGTACATTAGCGTGTTACCAGACATAGACAATATTCAAGTAGACACACAATAATCTGTATCGTACATTGCATGGTCCTAGACATTGACAATATTCAAGTAGACACACAATAATCTGTATCGTACATTGCATGGTCCTAGACATAGACAATATTCAAGTAGACACACAGTAATCTGTATCGTACATTGCATGGTTCTAGACATAGACAATATTCAAGTAGACACACAGTAATCTGTATCGTACATTGCATGGTCCTAGACATTGACAATATTCAAGTAGATACACAGTAATCTGTTTCGTACATTGCATGGTCCTAGACATAGACAATATTCAAGTAGACACACAGTAATCTGTATCGTACATTGCATGGTCCTAGACATAGACAATATTCAAGTAGACACACAATAATCTGTATCGTACATTGCATGGTCCTAGACATAGACAATATTCAAGTAGACACACAGTAATCTGTATCGTACATTGCATGGTCCTAGACATTGACAATATTCAAGTAGACACACAGTCATCTGTACCGTACATTAGCTTTAAACTTTCCATTATTTCTACAATTACACATAATGGACCCCGTAAATGCGCTGGATTAAATTTGGTAAAATAATATTTAGAAAAAAATGGTCGTTGGTTATAGTGAACAAAACATACTCGATAAAAATAAATTTACGGCCTAACATCTGTCAAATAATGATATCCTCATATGTACCATAAAGTTTATAAATTCCTAATAATATAACTATTAAAACACCTTGAATTGCATTTGCTATTAACTGGTAGAAATTCAAATCTACCAAGTAAAATCTGAACACAAACGTTTGGAATACATGAGTTTACACGAAATGGAATCTGCGATCTAACTGGGTGCTCTTAGGATGACGTTTTTTTACGAGTACATCAACCTAATTCATCATTGCTAATGTCGCATTTTCGGAAAATACACGGCCTTAGTGAGCAAGGAATTTGTTGCATTATTTTATCTATTTTAAGAAGTTCAACCTTCAAAAACAATAGACGTGTTTTATCAGTTCATACTGATAGACCGCGTGTATGTACATAACAACTGAACAATCCTGAGACTATAAATATTATAATACTTGCTTGATGCATTGAGGATAATGAATTCACTCCCCGCCTCGAAATTCATGATTTTCGTCGGGTTCGTGTCTTATTTTAGATAAGTCGATTACTGATTTGTTTCTATTTTTGTTCTGCTTGTCTAGTTATTTTAAATTTTGCACCGACCCTTCATCAAATAACAGACATGTCGTATTCAAAAGATCTCTTTATGCTCTTTATGCATATCTTCAAAAAGGAAAAAACAAACTATACAGATACGCATTGCAGTAAGATTAAATCAATAACTTCCGATTTTTTAATCTTATTTGTCTATTCTGGTTCTGTGTGTTTAATTAATTTAAAATTTGCAACGGCAAACAGGGATATCGTGTTCAAAAGATATTTCTATGTATTTTTACCAAAAGAAAAAAAAACGTTTAAAGATACATGTTGCAGTATGAGATCTAATTTAAAAGAAATGTTTTCGTTAATATCAGTTATCAATTACCACACCCGTAAACCGCTCCCGCTATGTTTGGTTTGTGCTGCTAGGTAAGGTCGTGCTGCTGTGTTCGGTTTTTATCGGAAAGGAAATGACCGAGGTAGGTGTTTGCTTGAGTGTTATATAATCCGTTTTAATAAGGAAGACAACAAATATTACTGTAATACTCATGTGACTCTTAACTGCAAGTCATAAAAATCCTAGACTATTTACTCATACAATAAGAAAGAAAAGACGAGTTAAAATGTGAAGTAATTGCTAAAAATAGATATGTTGCTGTTTATCGACTATTTACAGTCTTAAAACATAAGAGAGCGTATTTTTGAAAATATAATCATAAACTGCAATGTTTACTACATACTCTGACCAAATGATTTTGCTATTGAGAAATCGACTTGCAAACAAACACAGGTGAACAAATTTGGTCCTGCTCCGGGTAGTCTAAGGTCCTGCTACGTGTGCGACTTAGTCCTGCTACGTGTGCGGCTAAAGTCCCGCAACGTATACGGCTAAGGTACCGCTACGTATGCAGCTAAATTTTATGCATGATATACAGGAAAAGTCACACATAACGTAATAGGGATACCACACATGTGCTACCTAACAACACGGTTTATTGACTTACTTCTTATTTTTATTTTCAGTGGACTATTTCCTCTTTCCTGTGCTGCTTACTTCCAGAAATGTTTGATAAATTATACCTTTTTATTGAGCATATTTGTGATTGCCACGACTCTAAAGTGATAAAATACAATAAATTGAATTAAATCTTAGCACCAGAAAGGAACCGGCAACTTCTCTGCATACGGAGGAAACTCAGCATTATTCGTTTTCATGCAAGGGTACATATATGTATAACCTGTCGCGACGGAGAATCAAATTGAGATTGCCGGGTTATAGATCCAGCGCACTAACAACTGGACCAAGAATGTGGCCTTTGTTCTTCATCTCTTTTTCTCAACTTTGGAAAAGATAAACTTACTTTTTCACCAATCTTCGATGTAAATGGATAATGCATGTTTATGTACCCTTCAACTTGATTATCAAACCATTTCAATATAATGACCACATTTTGATTCTTAAAAGCTGTTGCAATATCGCGGTTGTAATGAACAAGTATTTCAAAAACTCTTACTTTCTAGCTATGTCTCATTTCGTTATAAATGCGAATTTAAAAGTTTTTTGTCAACCCATTTAAAATTAAGATAGATGAAAAAGGACCGCACGTTGTTAACCGTAGCCCATGATAGTCACATGTACATACATTGTTTCTTTAAGTTTATTTGATGAAAATGAGCAAAAAGCTTTAAATTTTGCATTGAATGTTTTTAATACGTGCTCGAAATCTTGATTGATACAACCAATCATGTAATTTTAGTAAGCTTAAGGCGCATGTATCTTATCGGTGTAATCATGTTGCAATATTATGAAGTGAACAAAGATCCTGATTATGTGAATCGTACTACTAAGTATATCAGATGTAGCGTTCAATATTCGGACAAATAGAACTCCAATACCACCTTAAGGTATCTGGTTGGATGTCAGGTCAAATCAAGTTTCACCAATTTATAGATATAAAAACTAAACCATAATTATATAATAAAAAACACAATATATAAAGTGCATTGCATGTAATTTGAAACAAATATTACATTTGATTGGTCTTCTATAAACCAATATCGCACGTAATTTACAAATTTTGAACAACGATAACTACTATGTATATAGGAATATATTACAACAAATAGCCTTAAAATGACTATAAATGTATAAAGCAGGGAACAGTTTTTCTGTTTCTTATTTTTTAAAACGTCTTCCGTTCGTTAGATACTTGACTTTAAAGAAATTCCGTAACCAGAACCCATCTGTTTATTACGTAATACTCCATAGATAAAAAATGAAATTCTGAGGCACGGTTCCCTAGATTAACATTTCCGCTACAAAATACCGAAAACGGCTTTGAAATCCGTTATCAAATACTATGGAATCATTAAATTTCGTTGGGTTCAATTTTCGTGGTTTTTACTAAAAAGGCTATTTCGTGGGGACATAAATTAGTGGAATTTGTTTTTTGAAAAGAAATGCCTTATCTCCGCATTTGAATTCGTGGGGATTTGATTTCGTGGATGAGTCGAACCACGAAATCCACGAAATTAAATCCCCAACGAAAATTAATGATTCCACAGTAAGACGGCAATGTTAATTCGAAAATAACACCTACTTTGTTCTTTAAGCTGAACAATTAACACTTAAAGGTCGGAACATTATCGCCTTATGAAATCAACGAATTTGACGCACCCCATTCAATTTTGATAGCCAATCAAAATCGCTTATGCTTACGGTTCAATAATTAAGACCACGCCCAGTTTGATATCTAGTAAGAGATTTCATAACAATTTTGTGTCATTAATGAATTAATAGTATCATATTGTACCAATACAATGCACATTACCACTGGGGGCCAACGTGGTTGAAAAGCTAAGAACCACATTTTTTCGTAGTAGTGATATTGTATTTTGCTGGAATATCAAATTCCCAGTACGGAACATGGTGAGTAGAAACGTTTAATACTATTAAACAGTTGTATGTAGTTAACTTAGTGCCATTTACGTATGAATTAAGCTCCAAAGTTAGGGATGTTCGTAGACAGTCTTGTTTAGATAGATATTTCATTAAAATATTTTTCATGAGTATTATTTCTTATTCTTATTGGGTATGGTATACTTATTCAATCATTTTGTCTTCATTAGAAATGTTCTGTAGATGATATAAGCACATATGAACTTTTTTTTGCATACTATAACTGTGTTAGTTTCTCACAGAGTGTGGGTACGGTGCTAAACGAAAGTTACTCTTCATGTGTACGTTGCTTATTGAAGTCAAAATCAATTTCAGGATACAGATAACGCGGTGTGTATGTAGCGCCGGGCGCCATTTGCCAGCATTTTAGAAGCGACATGGTACTGTGCAAACTCTAGCATATAGAGCGTTACGTTCATGAGGGAAGAACATGATAATAGTACAACTAAATATCGCCATATAACTTAAAATGAAGGGCCATTACATTATCGACAAAAAAGCTTCTTCCGTCCATCACAATGCCTGTAGACGTCTTCAAGACTGGAGCATTTTTTTTAAATGGTGGTATTGGCGAATTCGGTACAAATAACGCTTGTATTGACGAGCACAGTACAACATTGTTATAGAGACTGGTTTGAATACTAATGAATACGGCAATGGTGGTAACGAATCGGAGAAATGTAATCAAATATTTTAGATAACAGCTGATTTCAAAATTGTTTAAACTCGTAAATCATATACATGTAATTATGTGCCTATATCATTAAATGATAAGACCATCTGACAATTGTAACTGTTCTCTTCAGACCATCATACATACATAGATACATAGATAACTGTCAACTGCAAAATATTAATAAATATACACAATTGACTTCAGAGCGAAACATCCACACATTCTGTTAGTAACATATACATCAAAAAGAGACTTCAGTTGACACCATACACACTTGTCTAGTGAGAAAGGCCTTGTTATATAAGCGTATGTACATTCTATTCAATCTGATAAGCGGTGGTATGTTCACAGACATGATGCTAGTATCATGGGTGCTAAATATTATACAAATGGGTTTCATCGTCACAATGATTTTGGGAAAACTGCTTTTTACACAAAATAACGGACTAATCTGGCATAAAGTGATGAATGACGACGCAATTATTGTACAGAAAACGCATTTTACATCGGCAAATACAAACTTAATAGGAACAACTAACAAAACAACCCCCAAAAACTAAGATTTCGTCCTCCTGCCGGTCAAACATTTCAAAATGGCATGTGGAGGTCGAAAATCCAGAGACTGTTCACTTTAAATTTCGTTGCATAACATACTCATGCTTTCGATGCGAACCGCTTCTCGTGATACTTCGTTGGCCCCTAGTGATTACGTTAGAGATGTTTAACGCTGATAAGGAAAAGTCGATAAAGGGGTGCAGTATTTATCGCAATAAAACACGATTTTTGAGCGTTCGGTTAAATTATTTTGTTGCTTGGTATTAATCTTCGTAAATAACGTAAACTATCATTTTACGTTATCTTAGCGATTATAACCAAGGCAGATACTTAAACAAATAAAATGTCTGATTATCACTATGCGATTTTGTATCGTGTACTCAAACACATATCAAGTGGGAACATGCCATAACAGCTCATTTAGACACGTCTACAGTAGCTACAAAAACAATATATTTTCGGTTATAATTCTTCCGTGTTTCACTTGTTAAACGCCAATGGTAAATCATTAAGACCGTTGTTTGTCAAAAAGATAACTGCTACAGTATCAAGTTTAGCTTTATCCTAAGTTTTACCAATCGATACTTTTTATTTCAATCAGGCGACAATTCTAGAGTGCACAAAATAAAATAGGTAAGGCCTTGGTGGCAGTGTAGCAATACCACGTGATTCTGACGCCATTAAATGCATCAAATCCAAGACGAAATTGTAAACATTTGCTCCGCTTAGAAAACGAAAATAGCCGTATTTTATTTCTTCGCCGATTTCTATGAAACATACACCAGTGTAAGGGGACAAATATAAGCTTTCCACGAAATATAGAATCTTACTCAGTAGCAAGCCGTTTTTTCCAGCACCCTTAGAAACCTTTCAATTAGATTGTATGCGTACTATAATGCCAAGTCATCCTGTATTTCTTGCATTATCTGTTATATGCATGATTGTAAGTCAAGTTTACATCAACCGGGAACACCGGATGCCATTTCATACAAAACATACACATTGTAACAATATATGGCGTTAATCTGACATATTCCGTCAGATTGGTAAATATGGCACCAGTTCCAAGACAAAATGTCTTGCTACAGATTAAAGCTGTTTCTATATTTGGCCACAATGCTAGACGGAAGCTGAAATCAAATGTGAAAGGAGCCAAACAGGTGGGAAGCCGGAATGCATAAGTAAGAGATACATTAGCTGTCCGATTTGAGACCACCGGACTGAACGAAACTAAATTGCTACCAGCTTTTAGATTCGGGCTTGACACGGACGACATAACATGAATAAATCGAAACTTTTTTTTATTTTACGTTAAGGCCTATACCAATTAGCTACATATATATATATATATATATCACCTAAGGTAAGCAAAATAAAGAAAGTATATAAGGGGATGTTAAAATTTGTTGTTGTTTTTTTTGCTTCTAAAGTGGGATGGGTTACCGTCTTAAGGTTATTTTTTAAACTATTTTAACAACACTTTATTAACATTTGTAAAGCATTGATCTACTTATAATATTCCCGGAATATTTTAACCATTTTTGAGCACCACGTTAGACACCGGACTCAATCTATTATCCAGGGTATTTCAGGGCTAAAGATTTAGTTTCATAACAGTCTGTTCAACATTTTTATGTTTTTTTATCGATAATTTGCCAGACTTAATGACATCTACATTCAAAACTATTGTGTAGTCCAAAATTATTTGACTCTGAAATTGTATAGTCTACACGTCCCAATTCCATGTTGCAGTACATACATCAACAGGTATCAGTTTAATCTACATTCGGTCTGAACAAAGATGGGTCCGAATTGAAAAGTACATGGCAAACAAAAAAAAAAATAATATGTTATTTAAATATTGATTATTCTGATATTAGTTTGTCACATTTTTTGTTTCGATTTACTTTGATAAACACACTTTTGGTCTGATTTACTTCAGCGATATCAAAATATTGTTATGCATGTGTATTTGTTGCTTTTGGGTTCATGCAGATAGAAACGGCGGCATAGGAATGCGATAAATCGCTTTTCATAAACGTAATTTCAAAAGGGGTCAAATTTAGTTACAAAAGTAATACTTGGGTGGTATATATATTCTGAAACTGATACTGGTTTATTTACTTTAACGCCTATTCCTACATAAGAGCATTTTCAATGGCGTTGTACAATATCAATATATTATAATAAAACAATTTAAATGATATCAATTAAGAAATAGAAAATAATTAAAATATAAGAATTCGATTAAACTAAAATTTCAATAATGCTACATTTTAAAACTAATTTAAAAATATAGTATGATCACAGACAATATTAACCTTCATGTTCACCATCAATACTGTCAATATTACATTCAAGTTTTAAAACAACGAGAAATAGACTATAAATTAGTGCGTTTTACGATTCTTTTTAAAACAGTCATTTGAGGAGCTTTGTTTCAAACCCAATGGTAAATTGTTCCATAGTTTGGGTCCGATTTTGCTAAAACTTCGGTCACTGAATGTTTTGCACTTATTGGTGGTACAGTGTAGCACTCGATGCTCGACTCTGATGATCTGGTGGAACGTCGTGGAATTTGTGGTTTTAACGGTTCAATTGCATTTTCAGTATAATTAAACATGTATGTGAGTAGCTTAAAGTTGATTCTGACTTTGCTCGGCAGCCAATGTAAATCGACCCAAACTTCGTTTGTGGGGGTATAATAAAAAGTGAACAGCGTCATGACTTTTGCAAAACACTAGTAATTACATTGTAAAATCAATAAGCACAGTCAAGTTTGAGTAAAAAATCAAACAAAGGAACACATAGAAATGTTCACAATGACTATGGATGATTTCACATAGAATTAAGTACTAACAAACTAACACACACACACACACACACACACACATACACACACACACACACAAACAAACAAACAATAAGTCATATAAAACATAGTTGTAGTATTCTAATTCTGTGGTCATTTTACATATAATGAACAAGAGGCGCAAGCAAATGATCCCATGTCCCTGAGAATGGAAGGACGTTGCTTCGGTGAACTATGAATTTATACAATAATAATTACATTCAATCAATAGTCTTTTTTTTCATAAAATAAAACTTTCCAACTAAAGCCAAAAAATGATCACAATGATTGAAAGTCATTTCACATTTAGTTTGATGTAACAAACATACAAACTTAAAAAAAGCATCTTTGGAAACAACTGATGCTCCCCTAATAGCATGTATACTAAATGGGAGAAAAATAAAAAGTGGGACAAGATAGAGATGTGGTTATTGGTTACAGCACTTCCTCTCGTCAGTCTCTGTCATAGTTTGAAGTATGAACCTAATCCCTTGAATGCTTTGACACACTGAGAACATACATACGTATACCCTTCTTCGTATTGGGACTTCTGATTTTTTTCAAGGCGAGTTAAGAATTAACTTAAAAAACTGAATCAAATCTACGAGAGATTTGAAGTTCAAAATTGCCCAGTGCGTTATAAGTGGTATGGCTTTTAGAGACTATTAGATAACAAATAGTTTAAACAAATTTAGAAACTGCATGCAGCATTGCGAAAGAACGAAATAATGATTACTTTCTACTGATATAAATTGTATGACCATCTTATCTATCATAATGACCGGCGGTCCAGGCACTAATTGGATATAGGGGCCCGGTCTTGTATAATACATGTTTTGATGGTAAACGCAAGTAAAGAGTTAAATGCAAGATAAAAAGAATTTTCATACACAACAGGACATGTTGCATGGTATCGTAGCCAACTTAAAAAAAACAGCTTTAAACTGTAGCCTGAAATTTTGTCTCGGAACTGGTGCCATATTTACCAAACTGAAGGAATATGTCAGATTAACGCCATACATTGTTATTAATAAACAAGATACTTAAAGTCTTCGTTACTCAACTTCTGAAATTGAAGTTATAAAATTAGATTTATTTAATTTGATATCATTTTTGCTATTCAAGAAACTTAACTAATCATATTATAAATATCGAAAGAAAAAATATTCTTTTGATTAATTTAAAATCCGTCGTTTTGTTCGATATGGGAACAAATATGTAATAGCCTCAAATCTGAATTATTCCCCTCACAATTAATATATGCACATTTTAATGAATCTGACATAATGGGAAAAGTGATGTTAATATTGTACTTGGTGCATATTCTTAAATATTGTCTGGTCATCAGGAATGATACATACTAATTTGTAAAGGCAGCACAATTCCGCCGACACTAAATGAATGCAATATACTGCTGGATATTGTATCTAGCCATGAATGCTTAAAATAGTGGAATTCAAGTCAAATTGCTGAGATCTATAAACTATTTATTATACATGATAATAATCGTGTAAAAAATCAAACCATAATTCAAATACGCATACATACAGTTGTTTCTCCTGCAACGCACTTCAAAAGTAACAACATACTTAGAAACGGATAACTTTTTAATGAATATTAACGGATGACAAGATCAAATTTTATGTTAAATACGCATAAATACATTATAGTATCAAACGCAAAAACTGTATTTCAACCTTCATTATAGTTTATGTTACAATTTTATTTCTTTAATATACCCTTACATAAAAGTACAACTTATGTGAGACATTTTCTTTAAAAAAGATGATAAATTATTAACCTCCGATCTTAAATGTCGACACATTACTTACGACCTTCTAATCACCTAGATATTTTTCTAGTAAATATTTGTCAACTTTTGTCAACGAGGACGTCGTATCTTACAACCTGGTTTAGGCTATGGGCTACTGGGCGAAACCCTCCCCACCGGAGGCATTTTTGTAGACACCATTTTTTTGAAAGCTCAATGCCTGCTGATCATTTTTCCAGTGTCTACAATCTGGGCGTTGGGGCGTTTGTGAACTACAGCATGCTAATTACCGTTACCGAAAAATACGTTTGACAATAATTTTATTTTGTTAGAAGTCTTATTCTAGATATTTTCAATAATTCATCAATTTGAACAATTCCATTGACTATAATAAGTTAGCAAGGACTCTACTTGTCGATCAAATGCATGTTTTTCACTTTATTGCACTATATATGCTCTGTAATTTACGTTACCCTGCGTTACCCTAAAATGACAAGGAAATGACAGTTGTATATGTTAAATTAACACAAAAGCATTCGTAAACAATGTTTCACTTTCATATTAGGCAAATACTACCACATGTTCATGTTTTTCTTTCATTGAAAGCTCGTTTATGTCTTCATTTTACGTAAAATGCGTTACATATAAAAGTATACGTGTTACATGGAAATCATTTATACTACTGTGATCACATGCTATGATCAAATAGGTATACAGTAATAGGTAATCATGATGCATTCATTAATACCCATAACTGGAAAACATTTCTAGTTACAAATGTTGTAAAGTTTGACTGTGATAATAGTAGTTTACGTTACATAACGTTACCTTTATCACGATAAGTACTTAACACGCTTTACAATGCATAAAACATTGATTTGATATACAAAATGTTTATACTTGATTACTGGCAATACGTACATGTAAATTAACATTCCAACTTTTTTAATTCATCACTGATTGTGTTTTACGTTACATGGTTTTATTTGTGTTACGTTTGAAATTATTCATAAACGAGTAAGATTTCTATGAAACTGTTATAAAATCATCATCGAATTTATTCTAAGAATATGTATCTATGAAACAATCAAATTTACAATGACAGCGACAGTGCAATAAACATTGTGCCATTGACACACATAAACACGTGTGTGTCATTTACGTTACCATTTGTTACATGATTATTAATATATATATATATATATACTTAAGTGCAATATTGTATGTTATGTCAGATTTCATTAGCTGTACATATTGTCATCAAGGTATTTTTGTTGTTCTGATGGCAAACGTTCACGAATTTCACAAATCCTCATCACTTTTCTGTTTGATAGCATCGAGCATACTAATGAGCTCAATGCCGTTTTTATCATCAGTGTCTTCTGCGTCGCTAGCCTTTGGCACAATATTATCCTCGTACCAGTTGTATTCCCGCTTCTTGTTGTCAGGACTGAATTTCCAATTCCATCCACTTTAAGAAGATCAAGATTGCCCTCTTTGCATGGGTCCAAATATACACCTTATAACTATCCGTAATACACTACTGAACATACGAGACAGGATCTGCAGGGAGTGAGTAAGCTCATGTCCATACCACTTAAAGCGTTCAGAACATAAGCTTTGTTACTTGTCATACCTCAGTTTATTGATGTCGTATTTTAATGACCAAACAACACACATGCAAATGTCTCAATGGCACTGTAAAGTTCATCCGAACAAACATGCGTGGTAAATTGGCTAATTGTCATGTAATCTTCATTTATAGGAGCAAAGCTCCTATAGCTATACATTACCTTTTCTAATTACAATTACGTGACGCATATACATCCGCTTTGAAAAATAGTATAATTATACATTGCTGACTTTGCAGTTTTGATAAAAGTTGGAGATATATGCAGGATTCTGTTTGTTTCCTCCGTTTCATCATTAACTGTTGAGGTAACGAAATTCACTACAAATTGAAAATAGTATCATGCTGGAACACTATATTGTCTCTGAGATTAGTGAGATTGCCTATTGACACATGATAGCTTTTCCTTGGTAATTGTGGTTAATTGGTCAAATGATGTACATCTGTACAGACTATACATACTTGACATTCAAATTTTAATTCAAAATGATGATAACACAGGCCTTTAAATGGTTTAACGATGGTTTTGTTTAACACATTTAAACTTTGCTCCAGACTGTAATCTCAGTGCTTTGAATCTCAGTTAGTGTGAGTGTGACGCCATCACTATAAGACTGCTCAAAGATTAGCTTTATTGACTGTGTCTTATTGTCGTCATTAGATATGAAGACCATCCGATTTCATGGAGTTATTGCTTTTTTTACCTGAGAGCAAGAACGTTGGAGCTGCTAAACGTCATCGGCACTCATCTGATTTAATAGACTGTTTGTTGTAAGTGTCTGATATAAAGTCTACACGAGACGTTTTAGGCAACTGATAAGAAATCGCCTCGGCCACTTGCTCGAATGTGTCTGGAACTGCTATAAGACTCTGCAGTTACCCAATTAGGCGTTACCATTAACAACATAGGATGCACCTTCTGTAGAATGGCTAGTTGTTGGTTCTATTGGTGATTCAATATAAGGCACTCGACCTAGAAGAAATGACCAGGTAAGTTTCAGGTCTATGTCATGTTGAACTGACTGGAGCATAAGCAGGCCAAATGCGTTACGTTCTGCTCGTATCTGAGTTATTATATTATGCTGAAATACTCTGTGTGAAATGTTGTGTTTCTTCAAATCTTGGCCGGGGTAATTGACCCTTCGATAAGGGCTTGTGCTACTATAGAGCATGGTTTTAGTGTTTCCCAGACGTCACTTTGTCAAGAGAACCACTGGCACAATTCCGGAATTTATCATAAGTTCCGCGAGACCACTGTCGTTCATTACTTTACCTAGATGTATCGAAGATGGAGCATACGTGTGTGAAATACACCCGTTCTCATTATGACATTAGTGAATTTGTTCCGGAAACTGCCAAACCAATGAGTACGATTTCATGGTCTCTGCTAGGTCACAGGTTACAATTGCATAATCATTGAAAAATGAAACATATCTATAAATTACTATGAAATTGATAGACTAAATTAAATATTTATTTGATTAATGAAATTATTTATTTATTGACAATTGATTGCTTTGATTTGATTGATTGTTATGAAAATTTTATAATGAAATGTTTTTTTTTAAATTTATGCCTAAATGCCACTTTAGATTTTATAATGTCTGATGCAAAAAATATCAAGGTTTAGTTATACATGCACTTATGTTCATAGTTATATTTTGGTAACGCATGCGGTTAATAATATACACGTATTTTCTGCATTATTGTGACCTTTTTTCACCTTGTCAACATATAATACAATAGAGTACCATTTACTCATTAGATTGTGTTCTGCTCGATCCAGAAACAGTAAGTATATGATGATAATCGAATATTTTAGAGTATATGTGACCTTATTTCAGTGATATAATATTGGTAACGTAAATTATACCACATTTGATGATGAGTTTAACATTTCTACACTCTTGTTTACATTCTCTGTGCTTATAATCATAATTACAAAGCCTTAACACAAATTATTTTGATCTCTTTGCGGTATTGTGTTAACTTTAAAATTTCAATTATGGTAACGCCCCAAAATGGCGGTAACGGAGTAAAGCCCCAATATCCAGATGGTAGACACTGGGATTTGGTAGGTCTTTCCATACACTTTCAGAAAAACATACTGTAGAAAAATGACTCCGAGGGGGAGGGGGGTATTGGTGCCCCATAGTCTAGTTGGGTTAGCCACGAAAATCGATACTACCTCCTTACTGCCTTGCTATGACTGTCATAAGCTTTACGATAGCTTCGAGTTAGTCACCCTTGGATGGTAAGTATATCGTAATATTATGACTAAACCCTCTATGCGAGGATTACGGTTTGCATACAAATGAAACAGGCATATAAGACAAGAACTACTGCGAAAATAACCGTAGATTTACAAGTGTCTGTAACACATGTTTTAGATTATGAAAACGAATCTTGTTACAATATCGTGGAAATAAGACTGGAAGTATCGCATAACTTGAATATAACAAAAAATAGCTTGGCATAATCTGATACAAACCTCTGCGTTTGAAGCTATAAAAACTAGACATATATCTTACAACTCAGTATAGTTGCTTTTTCCCGGTATGTTTTGTTAGGCCAATACATTTGCTTGTCATTTGAGCGTGGATGTATAATGATAAACGTAAGAACAGAAACTATTGAAAGACAACGATTCGGTATCTGTAGCAGTGGTGTCAGTTATAGTGTAAACACTCTTAGTGTACTGTTAGTGTCCGTGATTATACTGAAATAGCGGGGTGTCCGAATTGTGAGTCATCAATTTTCAGTATCAGTAAAAGAATGTAAATAATAATGATACCCGTTCTATCGAAACATGTACTTATCACCTGGAATTCTGTAGTTGTGGAGTGTGCGTTAGATGTTTCTTTCTGTACTAGATCAAATTCGTACAAACATTGAGTGCAGCAATATCTCGTGTTATCATTGTCGGAAAATGTTTTATATGTCAACAGATTTCAAAATTTGCTTAAAGGGTCCATGTGACTCATTGGTTAAACCTGATTTGTCGTTGATGTCCGTGGTGGCATGATGAAGCATTGATGTGAGCGCATCTTGTCATAACGGATTTCGATGTGCTCTTTCGATACAACTAGACTTAAAGACATATAAAATGAATTACAGTTCGTGCCTTGTAGTGCTGCTACTGTTTTTGACTTCGTGCCTCGTGTCAGGTATGTTCTCCATATTATTCAAATATATTCATATCATTCGAGATATAAAACCACTTGATTATCTAATTAAACAAATTATATTCAAACTTTTTAAATTTATTTCTGATTTCATTTACTTAAAATTAAAGTGTTTTCCAAAAAGTCTTACAAATTGGAGAGAATTGTTGCTAAGGAAAAGTAAGAACTAGTGTTCAAATTCAATCGACGTTTGTTGTTATTTCAGTTAAGTCTGTCATCACCGAATAATTGTATTATAATACTTACCTATAAATAAATCAATCAGAAGATGAGACAATCGTATTTAATAAGGCAAATGATTATGTTCCATGCAATATTAACTACAACAGCCAAAGTGTTGTCAAGCCTATACAAATTACACGCGCGACCGTTAATCGGTAAACATAGAAAAATGACACTTACCAGTTCGAATATTCAACTTGATAATACACCAACATCAATTTCAAAATATGCGCGTCCGGTATTCAGTGGTAAACTATAGCTTGCGTACCATCAGCGGACGAGAACTATTAAGTTTGCGGCATTCTGAGATTCCGTTTTTTTTTAGATTTGTTTGCATTGATTATAGAAGGGAAATAAATGGGACTTTCAGACAATTAAGGTTTCAATGGTTTTCCTGTACCATTTTCGATACAAAACGTTATAAAATTAGGATATGTTCTATCGGGTTTTATCTTTCAGAATCAGAGGCAGTTAATTGTTACGTGTGCTTTACTGGTTGTAGTGATCCATTCGATTCAAGTGGTGTTCGCACTACTGAATGTGCATTTTCATGTTCGAAAGCGAAATCGTCACAAGGTAAGCGCTTGATATTTGTTCTTTGGTTAAATAAAGTAAAATTGAAAAATAAAACGTAAAAATTAGAGATTGCTGTGACAGAATGTCTTGTTGTAAAATGACATAGAATTTTTAGTTTTGTTAACAATATTTGAAGTTGCTAAATGCAATTTCTGTAGAAAATGGAAATGATTGTGAGACATATTGTTTTGTGGATTTTTTCACAACCGCATTGTGTTTCATTTGAAATGAATGACTAGATTACATTGCAAACCGGTTTAACATGATCAATGCATATACCTTCCCGTATCTTTAAGCTGTTAACGGTCACAAACAGCACCAACAACGAGAACATAAACATACTCATGGGTGCCACGAAAGGACAACTCATGGTCGTTTTAAAACCCACTGTAGATTCCTTAAAAATCAAACTCATTCGTATTGCCGTAATAAGTATAGCGTAGAAATAAGTACAATACAAGTGCACATGTTGCTAAATCCTATGATGTTATTATATTTGTAGTTGTCGTACGAACATGTTCACCAGCAAAGTTAGACAATACATGTGTATCAGTGGATGTTAATGGTGAAACCGCCGAAAGTTGTTTCTGTAACAGCGACTTGTGTAATGCCGGCTCAGTCCAGAAAGTTTCTGTTGGTATGGCTCTAATGATGTCGCTACTTAAATTCATATATTAAAAGGACTTCAAGCAATTACAGTGCTACATATTTGGAATTTGTACACACCATGAGACCACCATGACCCGATCTCCTATCGTCCTGAAATCAATTGATTTGTCGGCACAGATATATTTCGTTCAAAATTCTTCATAAATAATGTCCAACAGATGATTACGACTGTCTTAAAGTAATGCATAATTTGTGTACAATATGACCATAATGATACATAAAAGCAAATACAATAACATGTGATTATTTTGTATCGTAATTAAAGTTTTACGAAAGTTTCCTATGCCGTATATTTTTTTACTTTGTGGAACGAATTATTTGCAGTATTATCACACACCGAACCAGTGGTTTTCCCAATTGTTAAATAGAGATAACATGGCTCTATGAAGATTTAGTAGCAAATTAATTTCTAATACAGTAATACTTCGTGATTACGAGCATCGATATCACGAGCACTAGACTTATCTCGAGGAGATCTCGAAGTCCCGAAATTTTTTCTTGTATATAAATTTCCATGTTTATTACGAACATCGTTATCTCGATATCTCGAGCACGTATCACGGTCCCTTGACTAAATTTCAAGCGTTAATTATCATGATTATCTCGAGGAGTATCATATTGGATATAGTTCACACTTGCATGTTAACCAGTGAACGCCGTTTTTTCTACACGTCGTATAAATTGGGCAATAAAAGAACAAATCTTAATCGAGTACTTTTGCATATTTTATACATTCAACGAACATATATTATTACATTTTACTTTCCTCTTATACATCATGGCATACATCTGATGTAATCAGTTCATAGTATTACAGTAAATACGCCCGTCAACGCGCATGAAAGTTTATTTTTCATTCAACGAACAAAACCCGTTTATTACGAGCACCAGGTTTATCTCGAGCAATAAGTCTGGTCCGATGACTCCTCGAGATAACGCTAATCAAACTGGACACAGAAATGAGTGTTTCGTAGCAGACATTATGTAAATGCAACGTAGAAAAAGTTGCTCGTGAATGCAGACCAGAGTGGATGGTAAATTCCACTTAAGGGGAGTAAACACATAGCATGTACTTTCACTATTTCAATATAAGAAATGCACGAAAATATTCAAGCGTCCACTATGACCTTGACCTTAGAGCAAGCGACATAGTTTTTGCGCATGGCACGTCGTCTTGATATGATGGTCATTTGTGCTAATCTATTTCAAAATCCAATCATGCATGACATATACTTTCACTATATCTGTATAAGGAAGACACACAAATTTTAAGTGTCCACTGTGACCTTGCTCTTTCAGCAAGCAGCACAGTTCTTGTGCATGACACGTGGTCTTGATATGATGAACATTTCTACTAATTTATTTCAATATCCAAACATGCATGACAAAGTTTTGAACCGTACACTAAAATGCTCCCTCACACGCGAGCGTACATACATAAACAGTCGTGTATTCCGTACAATCCGAGGTCTTCCATTATAAAAAGGTCCTAATTTTGTATGCAATTATATATGTAATACAAACCGAGAACGTCCTCGGTATGTAACTCACGTCCCCTAAATCTCCCTTTTTGGTAGAACTTACTCGCAATGACTTATACACAACTGATTGACATCAAAACCTAACCATAAAACCTTGTAAAATGTTACAATTGGTACCCTTGAAATTATCACATCTTTCACGACCAAAATCAGTCCTCACAACGCGTGCTATACAAACACACATATCAACGGACAGGGTAAACACTATATGCCTCCCGCCATTTCATGATGGGGCATAAAACGATAAATCACAATTGTCCTACTTGAACACTGATAAGACATTCATTTACCTAATTTCGATATCTGAAAAAAAAATCTTTTCATTTAATACAGACATTGAACAGTTATCATTTGTAGTCAATTTGGTCATGGTCAGGTAATGCGCCTGACCGTTAGCTTCGTCACATGTAACTCGATTAAACTCGTAATGATGTAAGAAGACTTATAGGGCGCCGATACGAAGATTTCATACCCGCCGACACGAAAATCTACAAGAGAAGATTTCGTGGGTTCGTCTATCAAAATATCGGTATTTCGCCTTCAATATTTCGTGTGTTCGTGTATTCGCCATCTAAGGTCGAAGGCGAACACACGATAAGTGAGCAGTTTATCGTGTGTTCGTGTCGTCATGCTTTGGCTTTTGGAGGCGAAGAAATGAAATGGCAGAAATCAGCCACCATAGGACGCGCTTGTTTGTGGAGATTCAGTATTTTTAGGTGTACTTTGTGTTGTCTTTTGATGAAATGAATAATGTTATGCCTCCTGTGTGTACTGGGGAAATCTCAGACAAAAATTAACATATAAACCAAACTAAATATAAAATACAAACACGTGGTACTAGGAGAAGATTATATATCTACAACGGGTTGTAAAGTCGGACAAGAACAACGTATTCCAATGCATTCAATATCGAAATATACCATGAATTATACAGAAACAATGTACTGGACATGCAATATGTATGTGAACAATAAGAATTTTCCGAGGAAGTTGCTAAGCCTTAGCATAAAGAGTTTAATGAACTGATGGTCAGCAAGCCTAGACAATCTATAATACGGAATGTAACGGCTTATATACCCTTTAGCATTCATACGAACGTAAAAATTGATTGGATAAAGTGTGATTTAGTAAAATTTCAATATAGAAATATATACTTTAGATAGAATTTAAAAATGAAAATAATGATAATTACCAAATGACTAGGGAGCTCTTAAAATGAATTCAAACTCAATGCAATTGTAAGATATTACAAATTTAGAAACTACTGAAGTGGTTTAAATTGACCAAAAGGGAAGGCACTGAAGGTAAATCCATCATATATTATAACTAGACACTCCATGCGAGGATTACAATGATGGAATTTATGTAAATAAAACATAGCTAAGTGAAATACAAGAACGTTGGCGTAGATAAACAAATCTTTAACGCATTGTAAAAAGAGATACTTTCAAGAGCCATTAATTATAAAACCATTCACAATAAAAAGGAACATATGATATTTCCTTTCTGTTCAATCAATACTTATATGTGATGTTTTAGCAAACAATGCATGGGAGCATTATTGATAACCATACTCACGAAGGAACCTCACCTATTTCTCTGTTGTACTTATGTCGCAAACATTGGTGGCAATTCCATTTAAACTGGTTTATCATGTAATGGTCGTCAGATTTATTCATTTAGACATTCATATACTTTAATTTCCCACTGACATTTGGTAATATTGTCATCTGACATAGTAGCTGACGTTAGTATTTTGTTGTTTTAGAGAATATTTATAATCTAGTTGAAATAAATATATTCATTCCGCACGATTAAAAGAACTTCTGCATTTATTTCTATCATGCGTTATTATTTGCCCCCCCCCCACGGCTATAATAAAATTTGAGCTGATTGTGCATTATCAAATACGAGACAGTCATGTTTTATTTTCGTTACAACATGTTTTACATTATGCAAACTCAGCGCTAGACATCGTACGGTACAACTGTTTGTTATTAAAATTCGAAGTTTTAAACTTGAGATATATCTACTATTTTATCCGTCATCTGTTTAGTCAGACGGACGTGATTAGAGGTATTAGTTTGATTTGCAGAAACTGTTATCATAGATTATGTATTAAGCGTTGCAAGTACTTGACCGTAATTAAATCAAGATGAGTTTTATTGTTGTTGTTTTTTCGTGAAAACTTGCCACATAAATAGCTTAGCCAGATTTTGATAACCTATTAATCAAAATTGTTACCTGACTTTAAAGTCACTTTATTTAATTCAGATGTATAAGTGATCTGACAATGGAAACCAATCAACTGCAATACAAGATAAAACTTTGCATGTACCCATATAAACTTTCACAATATTTGAAAGATAAGCTGACAGCTTTCTTGCTTGTTCCGAGTCTTTTATTTACACTTGTACTGAGAACTTTACACTATTTAACTTGTGGCGAAATGATTGAATATATTTTCTTACAGAAAAGAAAATATTTATTGCAGATTTGGTAATACTGTACATGTATAACATATAATTAAGTATTCAAAATGACACTATGCTTGCACTTGTTAAAGTGACGTAAATGACGTAGTTGTCCGCCTTGTGATTTCTGAAATGACGTATTTCTTACGAACTTCTTTGTTAGTTGACTAATAGGATAATTTTTTTTCTTTTATAAATTTCTTACATGATCTGTAAGTGGTTCCCAATACTTTGAAACACCGGTATCTATTTCATATCAGTAATAATGATAAACAAAACGTTGCTGTTCGAGTGAAGCTATATAAAGCTTTATTCATGGAAAATGCTTGACCCGTGGACTGATTCCAAAAATTTGTATAATGGGTTCATGTGATTCATTGATGCAAACTGATTTGCCGTTGGTGTCCATGGTGGCATGATAAAGCATTGATGTTGGCCCAATTTGCCACCAGAACGGATTCGGTGTGCTTCTTGTATACATCGCGACTAAACGACATATAACAATGAATTACAGTGCGGGCCTTGTGTTGTTGGTACTATTATTTGCTTTATGCCTCGTGTCAGGTATGTTATAAATATTTTTACAAATCTAAAGATCATAAAGATATAAAACCATTGTATTATTTAATTGCGAAAATCATATTTAAACGTTTTTTTTATTTATTTCCGATCTCTTAACATTACACATGTTTTCCAAAAAGACTTACAAATTGGAAAGAATTGTTGCTAAGGAAAAAAGTAATAACTAGTGTTCAAATTCAATCGATGTTTGTTGTTATTTCAATAATTCGGTCATCACTGAATAATTGTATTGTAATATTTACCTATAAATCAATAAAAGATGAGACTGTCGTATTTAAAAAAGCATAATGATTTTACCTGACTGTTCAATGCGATATTTACTACAACAGCCAACGTGTTGTCAAGCCTATATAAATGACACGCGGGACCGGTAATCCTTAACATGACACTAGTCTTGTCAGTTCGAATACTAGTATACAACTTGATAATTCGCCAATATTATATTCCTAAATATGGTATGCAGAGGTTGACTATAGTTTAATATCCATCAGCGAACTAGCACAATGGTCAAGTTTACGACATTCTGAGGCTCCGTTTTTTAGAGATTATTCTGCATTGGTTGTAAAAGAGAAATAAATAGGACTTGTAAAATCGTCCGACTTTCAGATAAATAGGTCTTCAATGGTTTCTTGTACTATTTTCGATACAAAACGTTATAAAATTAGGATATGTTCTATCGGGTTTTAACTTTCAGAATCAGAGGCAGTAAAATGTTACCAGTGCTCTAGTTGTAGTGATCCATTCGATTCAAGCGGTGTTCGCACTACTGACTGTGCATTTTCATGTTTGAAAGCACACTCGTCACAAGGTAAGCGCTTGATATTTGTTACTTGGTTAAATAAAGTAAAATTTAAAAAAAATGTAAAAAGAGATTGCTGTGACAGAATGTCTTGTTGTAAAATGACACAGAATATTTGTTTTGTAAACAGCATTTGAAGTTGCTAAATGCAATTTCTGTAGAAACTGGAAATTATTGTGAGACACATTATTGTTATGTAGATTTGTTCACAACCGCATTGAGTTTCATTTGAAATTAATGCCCAGTTTACATTGCAAACCTGTTAAACATGTTCAATGCCTACAACTTCCCACATCAACAAACTGTTAACGGTCACAAATAGCACCCACAACGAGAACCTGAACATACTAAATGATGCCAAGACAGGACAATTCATGATTGTTTCAAAACCCACTGTCTTGATTCAAATTTAAAAAAAAAAACACAAACTCATACGTATTGTCGTAATAAGTATAGCATAGAAATAATTACAGTGCAAGAACACATGTTGCTATATCCTATGATGTTATTATATTTGTAGTTGTCGTTCGATCATGTTCACCAGCAAAATTAGACGATACATGTGCATCAGTGGAGGTTGATGGTGACACCGTCGAAAGTTGTTTCTGTAACAGCGACTTGTGTAATGCCGGCTCAGTCCAGAAAGTTTCTGTTGGTATGACTCTAATGATGTCGTTACTTAAATTCGTATATTAAAAGGACTAGCAATTACAGTGCTACATATATTGAATTTGTACACACCATGATACCACCATGACCCGGTCTCTTATCGTCCTGAAATCGATTGATTTGTCGGCACTGATATATTTTGTTCAAAGTTCTTCATAGATAATGTCCAACAGATGATTACGTCTGTCTTAAAGTAGTGCATAATTTGTGTACAATATGACCATAATGATATATAAAAACAATTAAAGTAACATGTGACTACTTTGTATCGTAATTAAAGCTTTACGAAAGTTTCCCATGCCTTATATTTATTACTTTGTGGAACAAATTATTTGCAGTATTACCACACGCCGAACCAGTGGTTTTCCCATTGATATAACATGGCTCTATGAAGATTTAGTAGCAACTTCATTTCTGACATAATCATTATCTGTTCACCTCGATATGTACAAGGTTGTGATGTTTTAATAATACGCTATGTTCATCACACACATATACACACATTTTCTTGCCTTCACATTATCCAAACAAGTCACTGAGTTTCATTTTTACTTTTTATAATAACTTTTTAGTATACGTAAAAACACACGTAAACCCGCAATTATAAAAACACTATTACAGTGATACAATTCATACCACTTAGATATAGACGAGAAAAAGATTTTAGAATAAAACACATGCAACAGTCCACACCTTTCAATATTGACAAAAAATCTTTCTCAAAGCTCACTAACAGGAAACCTAACAAACCCACAGCTGCATGCAAAACATGGACTTAACACAGTTTCCGGACGAGTTACGTCTTGGAAAAGCTGAAACAAACTTCAGGGACAGGAATTAGTTTAAGGATCATTTCATTGAATGTGATATGGATATGAAGCAACATGAGGTAAACCAATTCTCTAGATACCATTGTGCAACGTTATATTAAAATGAATTTCTAGCTACAACCAATTATAGCACAACAAAGTACTTGGTGACAGGTCCCGTTGTGTAAATAATAGGTTGTGTTCTAGGTATGCATTCCGTATAAATAATTCCCTTACCATGACGCAACTCCTACAAAGAAAACACACCACAGTCACTGTTTGTCTTCAACTCGACATGTTTTAAATATATTTTGTATATTTTTTTTATGAATATACCATGTAACTAAGTAATTTCAAAGCGAATGGAAATAAACGTAATAATGACAACGAGCAGTATAGATTAATACATTAAGAATATTATACACAGTCTGTAACAAATCATATGCGAAATTTAGTCGTATTTATTGATGCAACAGAGATGATTTTTGAAGATACTATATCATTCTGTCATGATCTTTAAACAAGTACTTAGAAGTGAAGTACTGAATTCACTCGAACCAGTGCATAGAACTGTTCCGTTTTGCTGTACTGATCTTAATACAACTGTAGCTACTTTTTTTGAGAATCGGTAAAAGTTTTGCCATAAGATTAAAAACGAAGAGAAAAATAAGAGGGAAATATTCATGCCGTAGAAAGGGTTTATTATATGCATGTTGAGTTACTTTGCAAGGAGATTCTGGTAATTTAGGTCAACAATGAATCAAAGTATAAAATGGAAGAGCATCCTGTGGAAAGCGATTTTCAAAAGCCGAACGATCAACTGGAACTATTCGAGGGGAACACAATATGCATCTTCAACTTGCGTGAATTACTGTCGAATTTTCCTATTGCTAGCTGCGTCTACGAGTGTGAAAAGATATTGCATACGTACACATTGAGTACGCGAGAACCTGAAAGAGCAGGCCGAAATCAAAAGATGTATTCATTTTCAATTTAAAAAACAACAAATTGTTCGTGAACTTTAAACATAGTGAACATTAGAAAGCCACAATATACCTCAGTTGATTGCAAATTCATTTAATTTCATGCATTGAATCTGTCGTAGTTTAGAAAAAAACTCTTAAGTCTAAAATTCATTGAAAAACTAGAAATGTGTTCATAGGACATGCATGCCCTTGCTAAACCAAACTGGTTTGCGGCAGACATTATGAAAATACAACATAGTACAAGTTGCTTTTGGAATGCAGCCCAACGTGGTTGGTAAACATCACCTAAGGGTGGTAAACACACAACATGTACTTTCACTATTTCAATAAAAGAAATGCACGAAAATATGCAACTGTCCACTATGACATTGAGCTTGGAACAAGTGCCACACTTTTTGCGCATGACACGCCGTCTTGATATGGTGATCATTTTTGTCAATCTATTTCAAAATCCAAAACTGCATGACAAAGTTTTAAGCCGGACACTTTCACTGTATCGGTATAAGTAAGACGCACATATTTTAAGTGTCAACTGTGGCCTTGGCCTTTGAGCAAGCGACGCAGTTCCTGCGCATGTCACGTCGTCTTGATATGATGAACATTTGTGCTAATCTATTTCAATATCCTATCATGCATGCCAAAGTTATGAACCGGACACGAAAATGCCCCCGCTACGCGCGAGCGTACACACAAACACAGTCGTGTACTCCATACAATCCGTGGTCTTCCGTTACATAAAGGTCATCATGACTTTGTATGCAATCTTGTATGTAATACAAACCGAGGACGTCCTCGGTATGTAACTCAGGTCCCTTAAATCTCCCTTTTTGGAGTAATTGATTGGCAATGACTTATACACAACTGATTTACATCAAACCCTAAAACGTTGTAAATGACATCCTTAAAATTGTCACATATTTACACGACCAAAATCAGTCCTCAGAACGTTTGCTATACACACAAACATACCAACGGATAGGGTAAACACTATATGCCGTCCGCCATTTCATGGCGGGGGCATAAAACGATAAATCACAAGTGTCCTACTTGAATACTGATAAGACATTCATTTACCTAATTTCGATTTCTGAAAAAAATTATCTTTTCATTTAGGACAGACATTGAACAGTTTGTAGTCAATTTGGTTATGGTCAGGTAATGCTCCAGGCCGTAAGCTTCTTCACATGTAACTCGATTAAACTCGTAATGATGTAAGATGACTGCTTCTTACTTTTCGGCAACGACAGTTCACAGTTTCATGCATGGGCATATGTTTTGCATTATGAACATCAAGCGTATTAGCTATTGTGTCGTTAAACTAAAATAAAAGTTGTATACATTTTTGTATCTAGCTTATTATATAAATTATTATATTCTGACATTTACTTTTTGTAATTAACATTGAACCCCCTTTACAATTAGTAGAATGATTTAACTATTTGAGACCAAATGAAACCGCCATAATACTGGCGACCTCATTATCAAGTACAAATCTAGATATCCGTCCGATATTTAGTGCTGCTTATAATGAGGTGGTCTCAAAATGTTACTAAGTCAGGTGCATTGTGCATGCATTGTATACGGCCTTAGTAGGATGGACATTGATTCATTATTTGATAAATTTTAAGAAATTCAAGCTTCAACATCAAAGGGCATGTGCGTTGTCTGTTCAGGTCAAAGATGTCGTATATGTATGTTACGAGTACACAATCTTTAGACTGTAACATTTGCTTGATACTCAGTGAAGTACACCGAAAATAATGACTTACCTTACCTCTCTTGAAATTATTCGTTTCTTATTTTCAATAAGTAAAATACTTTCTTTGGCTAATATATTTAGAAAAGAAGTGTGTTAAAGTGTGTACTGCTTGTCGAAGAACTTTAAGATTTGAACCGGCCTTTGAACAATAAACGTCGTATTCTGTCTGTCTAAGTATGTGTACAAGAATAAAAACAATTACAGATACACAATGCAGCTAGAGATCTAGTCATATGTATTCGTGAATATCAGTAATAAACACACCCGTGTGTGTCAGGCTGCTAGGTGAGTCGTGTATTATAATTGCGTATCGTTCCTGTCAAAACATATTCTTCATCTATTTTACTTCACATTAGAAAAAAGATAAACATTGTAAAATGATTGCTTTCTTATTTCACCAAACTTTCATATAAATATAAAATGCATTTTGTTCTCTATTTCATCTACACTAAAACTTGATAATCAAAACACCTCAATATTATGACTATATTTTGATGCAAATTCTGTATATATATTGAGGTTGTAATGAATATGTATTTAGAAAAAAAAAACGCTTATCTTCGCACTATGGCTCATTCAAATGTTTTTACCAACCAATTTAAATTTAAAGATGGGCGAAGAAGGACAGCACGTTGTTAACCGTGTCATACAGTAACATGTACATAAAGCTATAAATGCGTTTTAAATTGTTTTGAATAAAGCTTGGACACATATTGATTGATACAACAATAATTGTAACTAAAGAAAGTATAAAGTGCATATCTCTTATCAGTGCATTGATGCAATATAGTGAAGTAAACAGATAAAGGTCCGAACTATATAAATCATTCTAAATCAAAATCTCCTACTTTCGCTACGACTAGTTAGAATTTAAAAAGATCTGTTTTTTGTCAACCAATTAAAATCCATGTAAGAAGGGCAGTAAGTCGTATAACGTTTCACACGTAAGTTATTTCATCAAGTTAATTTTACAAAAATGAACACAAATCTTTTAAAAATGCTTGTAAATTTTGTAAATAAGAGTTTGGACAGCTTGGTTGATACACAAATATGTATAATTTTAAGCAGGATTAAATGCATGTGTCACTTATCAGTACATTTGTGCAAATTGTAAAATGAACAGATAAAGTTCCGAATTCTATGAATCGTACTATATCAGAGATAGCGTACAATAGTTTCGCGGCATAAAACTCGAATATCGTCGCAAGTAAAGGCAGTCACATAAATAAAACTACAATAAAACATTCAGACATTTCTGCAGTATTAATATTATTTTCGAATCGGATACTGCATGTGTTTTCGTCTGGGTTTCAATTATACAAACTAAATATTAAGACTACGTGTTGATCCAATCGAAGTCTACGTTTATCCAAATTTTGATTAATTACGAATCGAGATGGACATGTGCATTTAAAAAGAGGTACCTTTATGAACAAATAATTCTAAAACGACTTACAATGACAAATTCACATGCTCATTATATTTACCTTCTGTTCAATGAATTCTGGTATGTAAAGTTTCAGCAAAAACAATGCATTGGAGTATTATTGAGAATCAAACTCACGAAGAGACCTCACATATTTATTTGTAGAAGTTATATTCATGACGCAAACATTGGTGAGAATTCTATGTAAGCTTGTGGGTTATGTAATGGTCGTCTGACTGATTTATTTGGACATTCATATCTGCTAATTGACCTAGGATATTCGGAAATATTGTCATCTAACACAATGCCTGACGTTTGTGTTTTGTTATTATAGAGAATATCTATAGTCTTGATGAAATGAATAAATATACTCATTTCGCACAATTGACGTATCGGCATTTGTTAAAATCGCTAAAATAATATTTTACGTTATTTACAAAGATTAAATATCATACTTTAATACCAGCAACAAACGGTTCTAACCGAACGATCAAAAATGGTGTTTTATTGCGATAAATACTGCACCCCAATATCGACTTTTCCTTATCAGCGTTAAATATCTCTAACGTAATGTGCATTCTATTGGTACGATATGATACTATTAATTCATAAATGACAAAAAAATGTTACTAAACATCAAACCTCGGCGTGGTTTCAATTACTGAACAGTAGACATTAGCGATTTTGATTGACTGTCAAAATTGAAAGGGGTGCGTCAAATTCGTTGATTTCATGAGAAGATAATAATCCGACTCTTTAATTGTTAATTGCTCAGCCTAAAAAACACAGTAGGTGTCATTTTTTAATTAACATTGCCGTCTCATTTGATGACGGATTACAAAGCAGATTGTGGCATTTTATAGCGGAAATATTAATCTAGGGAACCGTGCCTCAGATTTTGATACTTGTTTTCATTTTTTATCTATGGAGTATTACGTTATAAACAGCGGGGTTTTGTGTACGGAATTTCTGTAAAGTCAAGTATCTAACGAACCGAGGACGTTATAAAAATACTTGAGACACTGTTCCCTACATTGTACATTTTTAGTGATTTTAAGGTTATTTGTTGTAAAATATTCTTATATACAGAGTAATTATCGTTGTTCAAAAAACTGTAAATTACGTGCGATATTTGTTTATGGAAGACCAATCAAATGAAATATTTGTTTCAAATTACTTGCAGTGTACTTTATACAGTGGGTTTATTTTAGTATATAATTGTGGTTTAGTTTTTAAATCTATAAATTGGCGAAACTTGATTTGACCTGACATCTAAGCTCGTTATCATAAAACAATTTTTGCATTTATTTCCATTATGTATTATTATTTACCCCCCCCCCCATTGACTATAATAAGATAAATGTTTTAAGTGCATTATGAAGTACGAGACATTCATGTTTGATTTCGTTACAACATGTTTTGCATTATGAAAACTCTGCGGTAAGCTTCGTATGGTACAAACTGTTTATCATTAAAGTTCAAAGTTTTCAAACTTGAGATATATGTACTATCATATCCGTTATCAGTTTTGTCAGACAATCGCGATTGCTTGTTATGTCTATGAAGAGGTATTAGATAAATTACAGAAACTGTTATTTTAGATCATTTAGATTGTTGAAAGTATTCGATCTTAATTTCATCAAGATGAAATTCGAGTTATAAAACGACGATTTTATTATTTGTTTAAAAAAACATGCCATATAAATATCAAATCTGGTTTTAGATGACCGATTGATTAAAATTATTACCTTACTTTAAAGTCAATTTATCTAATTCGGATGTATTAGTAATCTGACGATGAAAACCCAGTAAATGCAACATTCGATAAAACTTCCCATGTGATTATATGTTAGCTTTCGTGCTTGTTATGAATCGACTGACTGACGCTTGCATAGGGAAATTTACTTGTGGCGAAATGATTGAATATTATACTTCCTTACAGAAAATATTTATTACAGATTTGGTTATAGAATCTACATGTATAACATACTATTCAGTATTCCAATGACACTATGTTTGCACTTGTTATACTAACTTACATGACGTAGTTGTTTACCATGTGACTTCTAGATTGACGTATTTTGTACGAACTTCTTTGTTAGTAGACAAATAGTATACAATTTTAGTCATTAAATATTAGTTTTTATAAAATTCTTACACGATCTTTAAGTGGTTCCCAATACTTTGAAACAACAGTTTTTTTATTTCGTATAAATAATACTAGATGATAAACAAAATGTTGCTGTTTAACTGAAGCATTATCCGTAGATAAAGCTTTATTCACGGAATATTCTTGACGTGTGGACTGATTTCAAAATTTGTATAATAGGTTCACTTGACTCATTTATGCAGCCTGATTAGTCGTTGATGTACATGACGGCATGATAAAGCTTTATTCACGGAAAATGCTTGACCTGTGGACTGATTTCAAATATTTGTACAATGGGTTCACGTGACTCATTTATGCAGCCTGATTAGTCGTTGATGTACATGATGGCATGATAAAGCATCGATGTGGGCCCACTTTGTCACCAGAACAGATTCGGTGTGCTCCTTGTCAAAGAACATAATAGCCAAAAGTCTCAAACTCTTACCTTCAAGCCAAAGGGGTTTGTCACGAAAAAAAAAAAATATTTTTTCCATGTAACCCATATATATATAGAAGGGAAAGAAATTTTACAAAACGACACACTGTCGTAAAATCGCAGCGTGTATACCGGTATACATGTACAGAGTGGAAATGTTAAATTACTGACACAACTTCTTAGAATGGGCCTTAATTCATAATAAAACACTATAATATACTAACTGCCAATGGTTTCGCATCTCGGAAAGCCCTTTTAGCGAAGAATTTGCGTATTATTTTGTTTAATTAGCTGGCTTCTCGAAGTTTATTTCCATGACGGGTCACATGACAATCGCCTAACTCGTGATGAAAGCTTAAATCTGATTGCATGGGCGATACTCTGTGGTATTTGTTTACAATTTACTTGTGACCTGTGCACTGTATCCTTTTCACTACGCTATCGGGAACCATACCTAAAAAATACCACACAGTATCGCTCATCCTATCAGAATTAAGCTTTCATCACGAGTAAGGGATTTGTCACGTGACCTATCAAGGAAGCAAAATAAAGAAAACGACAAAGTGAACAAAAACGTAAATTCTTCATTAAAAGTGCACCCCGAGATGTGAAATCATTAGCAGTTAGTAAATTATACCATATATGATATAAACATAATGTTTGGTTATGAATAATGACTCATTCCATGAAGTTTTACCTGTAATTTATCAGTTTCGCTATAGATTTGTACACGCTGCAATTTTACGACAGTGTGTCGTTTTGTAAAATTTGACAATTTTTCGAGTGAAAAATCTTCAATTGCGAGTTTAAAATATCTTTAAAGGTAGTAAAAATATACATTTTCTGTTAGCGTGTTGAGTTGCCCATACGTTACACTATATATGAATTACAATGTAAATATTTTGTACTGCATTGCAATAACATGGAAGTTTATAACACGCGTTGGAAAATTCGAATTGTCGAAGTTCTTTCCCTTCTATATATATATGGGTTACATGGAAAAAAAACTTTTTGGATTTTTTTTCGTGACAAACCCCTTTGCTCCTTGTATACAACGCAACTAAACGACATATAACAATTAATTTCCATGCGAGCCTTGTAGTATTGGTACTCTTCTTTGCTTCATGCCTCGTTTCAAGTATGTCGTTCATATTTTTACAAATTTAATGTTCATAAAGATATAACTGTATAACTCAAAGGTATAAACTATTAAAATGCTCTTAATATATCGTATTTCCTATTTTGTCAAATTACTCTTTATTTTCGCAAAAATTCTACGAATTTGATAGGAAATGTACCGTATGAAGTAAAATCTATTGTGACGCATATCATGACGTCATCATACCTCTTCGCGGAATTCATTTATCCGCCATATTTTGCTGCTGGTACAAATCTGAAAATTTTTGGTGGAAAATTATCGGCGCAAATAAGGTGAGTGTTAATTTTTTGATAACCTCGTGTGTAACTGTTTTCAGTTTCTGAACTTTTTTTACCTGCAGCTATTCCAAGAAAATATACTAGATCGAAGAAATTGACTGAAATATCAATCTGTATCGATTTAGTAAACATTTGTAGCAGGGTCGATAATACGTTACGCTATTGAAACATGGTATCGTTTATCGACCCCCAAACCATATCTTAAGTTTCATAACAATTTTTTAGCTGATATCTTTCAGACAGCGAAAAAGCGCCGCGTGCTGTACAGTCCTGACCAGATGGAAGAGGCAATCCGAAGTGTGCGCAATGGTATGGCAAAAAAGGCAGCCGCTAAACCGTTTAATGTGCCCAAAACTGCACTCTTAGACAAACTGGCTGGTCGAGTACCAGAAGAGGCAACTCGACCAGGTCGCCGACCGTGTCTTACCTCAGCTGAAGAAGAAACACTAGTAAACTATGCCAAACTCATGTGCGAGATTGGATATCCACTTACTGGACTTGAGTTCCGGCACGAACTCATGCGAATTCTTGATTTGGACAAGAGATGTTATAACTTTAACAATAACTTACCTGGTAGACAATGGTTTCAGTGTAGGCATCCCGAGCTGACATTAAGGTCAGCTATGAATTTAGGCCATGAAAGGGCTATTGTAAGCCCTGATATTATTAAATCATGGTATGGATCTTTGTTTAAGATTCTGGAACAAGAAGTTCCAGATTACAAGTGAATGGTCAGTAATCCCAGGCGTATCTTCAACGCCGACGAATCCGGTTTCCCGTTAGCGGTTAAAACTGGTCGCGTTTTGGCTCCAAAGGTTTCAAGACATGTTTATAATGTCGTCACTAATACCAAGACCCAAATAACGGTTATGGCCTGTCTGAATGCCTTTGGAGATTACGTCCCTCCAATGATTTTGTTCCCCGGGGAGCGTATTCGAAATGTTGGCCTTGAGGGGTTCCAGAAGCAATTTACGCATGTACTGAAAACGGCTGGGTGGATTCGTCGGCTTTTGTTGAGTTTTTGAAGGTGCTTCTCGATTTTGTAAAATCCAAATCTATAGAACTTCCAATCTTGCTCATTGTTGATGGACACTCAACCCATATGACATATGCAGCTTCTAAGTATTGTAACGAAAACCAAATAGTTTTGTACTGTCTGCCAGCTAATGCCACTCACATTTTGCAGGCTTGCCACATTGGCCTTTTTTCACCAATGAAATCTAAATGGTAAGATAATGTTAAAGAATGGCAAATGAACCATATTGGTCAACCTATTTCTAAAAAGGAATTCCCAACAATTTTTAGGAAGACTTGGTATGCGGTAGCTACTCTTGAAAACTCACTTCATGGTTTTCGCAGATCAGGCATGTTTCCACTCAGTCCTGATGACATAGATTTATCGAAACTGGGACTATCTAAACTGGTTGCCAGAGATCAGTCCTCTTCTACAGCTGTGAGTCCTGAGCCTTCGTCCAAAGTGCAAAGTCCAAATCACTAGCTGAAGAAGAGCACTCTATTTCAAGCTTAGTAAATAATTCACAGACAAATGTCACAGGAGCTATTGTAGGTATAGATGCTTCTCAAGCAAATATCACAGATGTTGTTGCTGGTACATCTGATCCTTCACACACAAATATCACTGAATTTATTGCTGGTACATCTAGTATTCATAATGTGAACAAATCGTCCAGTCGACCTGACGAAACTTACGTTTTCCCTGCCTTTTCTAAGTTGAGTGTTCCAGAGCCAGTACAACGTAAAAAAACTGACAAATCAAAAGAAAAAATGCCCAAGGCTTTATCTTGATCAGAAGCCCTCAAATTACTGAGAGAAAGAGAAGAAAAGAAACTCGCAGAACAGAAAGCAAAAGAAGAAAGGAAACAAGAAAGAGAACTTAAAAAAGTGCAAAAGGAAAAGGAAGCGAAGGAAAAAGTATGAGAGCTAAAGAAGAAAGAAAAAGAGGAGAAGAGACTGCAAAAGCTACATGTTGAAAAGACGAGACAGGGCAAACGTAAGTTTCGTCAGATCGACGATGATTCTGACGAAGATGTTAGTGACATTCCGTATATGGACTCTGACTCTTCTGACTTTGAGGAAGAGTTTGAAGTTTGTCCGGGTTGCAAGCTGGCCTCCGGACGACATTCCCTTTGGGTAAAATGCAATATATGTCGTGAAAGGTGGCATATTGCCTGCTCAGAATGTCCCGAGCTGTACCTGATCGATGACGATAGTCGAAAGACATATGACTTCGCATGCCCCGATTGTTCATAAATGTTTAGCCATGTTTCTGTTATTAATGTAAAAAAAAATATGTTTAAGTATATACAAGAGTTTGAATTGTACAATGAAATCTTATCTGCTAATTGCAATAAAAAAGTTTAAAAGTTGATTTTTTTAAAAATTAGATTGGGGTCGATAAATGGTAATGATTGATCCTCATGTGAGTGAGAACGGTCCACAGTCAAATGTTTACCATTTAGTCCCATGCTTACAATAAAGAATAGGCATAAAGTATTAGATTAATAACTGTATCCTTATAAAAATGAATTAGAATTTATAGTCAGTCTTACAGCATTATCTCTCCAAGATTTATGTGTCACATATTGTTGTACTTGGAAAACAAATCTTTTCATTTTTTAAAAAGAGTTTAACATACAATGCAATAAATATGATTTGGATGCGAACAAAAACTAGTATCTTTACTATGAATTTGTTTTTTAAGAAATGTTGAATATTTATTAAACCATAATATTCTGATTATTTCAGGTTCAGTCAATATTGAAAAGGAAAGCTGAGATCATGGAAGAATATGACGAGAATGAAGTGAAGGATAGAAAACGTTTGTGTAAACGCTCTCCATTTGAAGAATTGAATGTCCTTATGTGGGAATGGTTTCAGAAAGCTATTCAACAAGGTGTCAGGGTATGTGGCCCTATGCTTCAGGAGAAAGCACTTGTGTTTGCCCGTGATCTTCAAATTCCTGAGTCTGATTTTAAGGCATCAAAAGGATGGTTAAATAGATTTAGGGACAGACACAAAATATCATTTCAAAAGGTATGTAGTGAAAGTGGTAATGTTGACCAAGAAACTGTAAATCAATGGAATAAGAATCTTCCAGAACTGATTAAGGGATATGCTGATAAAGATATCTACAACATGGATGAGACCGGTCTGTACAGGGCCATGCCTGATAAGACTTTATTTGTTAAGGGTGAGGAGGTGAAAGGCGGTAAACGGTCCAAAGATAGACTGACTGGCATGTTATGTGTGAATATGTGTGGGGATTTTGAAATCTCACTTGTTATAAGAAAGGCTAAACAACCACGTGCTTTCAAGAACATCAAAGTATCCAACCTTCCAATTATTTGGGAACGGAACAAAAAGGCGTGGATGACCAGCTACATATTTGTCACCTGGGTAAAGGAGTTTAATAACAAGATGAAGAGACAAGATTATCTCGTGATTTTGTTTTTAGACAACGCCACCTCACATCCTGGTAACCTTGAACTCTCCAATGTTAAACTTCAATTCCTCTCTAAGAACACAACATCTGTATTACAGCCCCTAGACCGTGGGATAATACAAAATATGAAATGTGCTACAGGAAACGACTTATTCGCCATGTTTTGTGTAAGTTGGAGTCTAGTCAGGCCGGTGCTAACTCTGAGGACATATCTAAGAGTGTGAATGTCTTAAGTGCCGTTAGGGTTTGGAATGATGCAATTTGTGACATAAAATCAGAAACTGTGGTGGAGTGCTTCACCAAGGCATGATTCAAAGTTGGGAGTAGTGATGTTGAGTCTGATGGTGATTATGATGATGATGATGATATCCCCATTGCTCAACTGGTAAGAGAAATGCGTGTGAGAAACATTTAAATGAATATTCCAGTGTCGATGAAGACATACAAATTCACGATGAACTTTCTTCGGACTGGGAAAGTCAACTTGTGGAAAAGACACGACATGAAATGAATGGAGAAAAAAAAACCAAATGAAAATGACACTGATGATGATAATGACGAAGATGATAAACCATGTGAACCAAAATTGAAATCACACAACGATGCTGTTGAATATATTGAGCACCTAAGAGATTACAGCTTGTCAAATGAACTATTGAATGCTTTTGAAATGTTTGGCGCTGCTCTGGATATTTTTTAGAAGGAATCTGTGAAAGTCTTCTCATCATCCAAACAAACAACAATAGATCAGTTTTTCAAGTGAAATGTGTATCCTATGAACTAGTGTATGCAGTATGTAATAATGAATTATTGATGTGAATATATTAATAAAAAATGACAGTATTAAAGCTGATGATAAATGATCTGATGTTATTTATGGAACTATGACAAATTTGAGTTTGTATTTATGTCATGATAGTTTTATTTTGTTTCAGTTTGAAATAAATCAATACAACTGTTAACGATTTGCATTCTTTGTGTAACTAGTATATGTCACCAGGTAGTTGTATTTAGAGGTAGATGCAACTTCCTCGATAATCGTATATGTATTAACATAAGGTGTCGTCGCCTAGCTGGTGTATAGATGATCAATAGTTAATCGATATTCTATTGTTTTATCGATGTAGTACCGTAGCATAGCGGAAGAGTATTATACGCCTGTTATTAAAGTGGCGGTTGTTTTATTAATTTTGGACTAATTCTTTTAAATGTAACCTTGTTAGAAAGCTGAAATATAGCCAATTTTGGAAGTGTACTTATTTTTTCCCTATCTTATAAATTGATCGAGAAATGACGAGTTAAATGAGATTCATTTTTTTTTCGTTTATCACGCCGTGGTGGAAGCATGCCCGACTTTGTGTACATGTTCAAATAAAATTGTCATGTTTTTGTCAATCATTAACCGATTGTATTTTAAGTAACCATGTTAAAAAGCTGAAAGATAGCTGATTTTAGAAATGTACTTATTGTTTCCCTATCTTATAAATTGATCGAGAAATGACGAGTTTAATGAGATTTTTTTTTTCGTTTTTCGCGCCGTGGTGAAAAAAATGCCCGACATTGTGCAAATATTTTAGTTAAATGATCATTATCTTTTCACCAAAACATTTAATAAATATTGGAAGTAACAGAAGATTGTGTGCAGTAAGTGTTCCCAGTATCATTTTTGGTATAAGAAGTGAGGAAAACCACTTCATGTATGTCGCAGTAAGAGGCAGACATTTTTTAAAAGTTGTCAATTCGACCCCTTTTTAGAGAAATTTCACAACTACACAGAGGAAACATTGTCAATGCAGATGATTCTTTAATGTATCAATCATTGAAAAACATTGATTTTGAACAAATGCATCCATCGGTCTTTACGCCTGTTCTGCACCAATTTACCACTTATTCACGTCTTTCGCCAATTTTCCGCCATTTTTAAAAATACTTGATCGGCAATGTCGAACTTTTCCCCATTAATTTAGCCTAATTACAAGACGATACATCAAAATTATTCATGCAAGCTTAATCTCAAAGTACTTAACTATTACATTATACCATAAATATTTTCCGAAGATAAGTATTGATACGGCATAAATCAAAAAAAAATTACTATATGTCCATTCTTTTCAATGCGACTGCGCATGCGCGCGTGGATAACGACAAGTGTTTCGACCGGATTTTTAGTTGCATCTACCGTTAATACAACTACCTGATGTCACTGACTCACTGTAACATATTATGCAACAACAACAACAACAGCAACAAACACCTAATTTCTATGTAAAGTTGACAGCTGTACGAAATTCTAAGTACACAAATGGGTGACTAAACTCATGCGATTTTATAAAATGCAAGTAAAGAAAGAATGGCTTTTGGTGTTTGTCAAACGCTAGCGATCATTATTGTAGGATGTATTTGGATTAATATAGGTGTCTTGTCCATTTGGTAATTTATGTTTATGTTATGATGCTCAAACTAAAAGGTAACTATTCATCATCATCCTCAACCGATTAGAGGACTGGAATCCTTAGTACTTTGTAGAAAACCTTGTTATTGGTAGACGATGTTTGATTATAGTAGTAAATTGTTGATTGGAAAATAAATATTTTATTTATTGTTGTACTGTCGTTGTTTTATTTGTGTTTAGTAGATCATTCAATAAATCTGAGAGTTTACCGCATTTCACATACCTAAGGACTTATGTAATCGTTTGACTACAATCTATCAATTAAGTCTACATAGTTTATAGATAATATTCTCAGGAGGGCGTGTCTTGCAATCTTGCATCGACTGTTCAGGAAAAATACAGTGGATGAATAGAAGTAAGTTAAACTAAAATATATGTTTCTGTGAACTATCTGTTGGTTTAGGAAACATGTTTTGTTAAATTACACTATAGACTTAACGGAATAAAGCTGAAAATGAATGCTGACAGGAGTCATAAAATTAATATTGGATAAACAAGGTAAGAAATAAAACAAATACAGAGGACAAGAATTAAAACCCCGAAGGAAAAGATACAGACATTGATTTTAGCATGTCTTTAAATTAAAAGGGTGACTAGTAAAGGATATAGACGGTTAATAGTATCCACTCTTATATCAGCTATACAACAATCTGTCACCATTATAGCGTCCGACAAACACAAAAATCGAAAAAGGTGTCTAAGCATATAAATAGATACAAGGGGTTTTACTCCAAACTCGACCTTAAACTGACACACTCAACAAAAGTGCCAATAATTCTATATTTCCGCATTTCATTTCCAAATTGTCTCAGTTCACAAAGAAGTCATATAAGCGAATGATGTAAGCTTATACTAAGTGCTTAAAGCCCGACCTGACCTACTCCTATTTTTACTGACATGTAACCACCAGAAATAAATATTTAGGCCTTAACTGTACATGTTTAACATCATCAATTAACCCTCCGTATTAATTAAGACTCTGTCTCCATCCTTTCGTTGAACAAATACATAGATCGACTTCGTCTGATGCAGTTATATGACCCATGTTCTTCACTGCAGAACTATTTGAGAAATTTAAGGAAATAGTTAATTTTGACAGCGTTGGACTTTAGGAAATTTCGAGACAAAAGTTTTTGGGTTCAAGGCCGGCTAGGAAAACATTGTTGTCAATGTTTATATGTTCTTTTTCAGATTGCAAGTGTTTTACCATCGTCGGACACTCACGGTCGCTGCGATGAAGTTTTACAGGCTACAAAACATTAGGCCATTACGTGGCTTTTGTCTCATTGTGAACTCTGTTACAAGTTGTACGGTCGTATATGGCTATACATCATACGTATTCCTACTTGCTTTAATATACACAGCAGGTTTCTGCTACTGTAGCAATTGTGTATCTATGACACGCGGAGGCTGCTTGAATGGAGGTATACCGTCAGTTAGATCTGTTGCGTTATATGAACATATTCGAGGTTCCCGTGATGTGCTAGTATTGTGTGTTGGGTATACAGTTGTTGTTGTCGCATCGGCATATTACTATATGTATTTATCACATACCCGTGCCGTAAAAACGATATGGCACGGCCGTGCATATAATATGTAAATGACGTCACGAACTCGTTGAAGCATAGACATTGATTGATACATGTTTCTTATAAATTATAATTTCACATGAGTAATGTTGAATAGCAATTTTAACAATTTGAGTAAGCAAAGATACTGTTTACATCGTTAGATATGATCACACATTTATTATTTATGATGTTTCATAATGTATTTTTGTGTTCCTAATTAAAAAGCTTTATTGCGCATGTGTCACTCTTTTTTATTAGTAGCAATTAATGTCAAACATGTATGTTGGATTTCGCCGTATTTTCAGTGTATGTGATAAAAAGAATATTAAATGAGTGTAGATTCCGTCTTGAATTTATTGAACTCGTTGAATAAAACTGTATGAAGCTCGCCTCATACTGTTTTATACAACTCGTTCAATAAATTAAATACGGAATCTACACTCATTTAATATCCTCTATGTATTGTTTGTTTGTTTGAGTTGTACACCCTTTTTCAACAGTGAGAGTCATATGAGGCGAATGGTTCACCAATCCTACGGACTCCCATCCTTCATAAGCAACTGTCTACTTTCTCACATGAGATATGATCGGTAGCTGGGCTCGAACCCACGACTCTCTATCAGTGAGAGATTACAGCTATTTGAAGTCAGCGACCTTTACCATTCGACAACGGTTTTTGTCCTGCTTCACAAGCAGCGCGGGTTGTACACGCACTTGTTTATGTTCATTAGCGGTTGTGACCGAGTAATTTGTTTCGAGATCGATAGTATAGAGTATCCATGGGTTTATACCTATGTGAGACAGATACTGCATGTAATTTGTTGCGTAAGTATGCTGGCATGTGGGTGCATGTACATTGATATGCTGGAACCAGGAAATAGTATTTATATTAAAATTATCAGACTAATGGAACCGACTAATTGCAGAACAATTTGCAAGCTTTCATAAACTATAATGTTAATATTGTGCGGTGCCTTCCGCCTTGTGCACAATGTTTCGTGCTAAGTACAGTGTAACCTCTCTAAAACAACACCTTTTTGTAGTAGCAAAATTATGTTGTTGTTCAAGGGAGGTTGTTGGTGAAAAGAGGGCCGATCTGTAGAGGTTGTACCGTACTGCTGACTCCCGACTTGTTCTCAAGTGAAAAAATACAAAGAATGAACATACACATTTCCACCGAATTTAATTAATTACGTTCATAGGACGAAGAGTCTCAAATACAAGAATGTACAAAAATCCGATAGATGACAACATTTGTGTTATCCTAACTTATCATAACCATGATAAATTCAAACGTTGAAATCCGACAGTTCGTTCAGTAAAAACGTTCACACAGTAATAGGCCTACAATACATAATTTGACTTAGACATATAAGCAAGATATCACAACGCCCAGAATACAACAGTTTATTTTACATCAAATTAAAAACGACCAGAAATATCAAAATTGATAAGAAAATACAAAAACATGGATCTTACCTAAAAAGACAAAGAATGAACCTATGTTTTTCTTCGAATTTTATAGTATATAGTATATAGTTTATTTCAAGATAATAGGCCTTTGGCCTAGGAATCTACATCGTATAATAACTTGACATACATTTCATATATACGTGTTAATACATAGCACACGATACATAAATTACTTTGATTTAACATTTAACATACTGTTTATAATGCATATACATTTTACCAATATGTATATACATTTATAACATATAAACGTTCGTACAAGAACAAAATATAAATGTATAATAGAAATGTAAGTACATGAGTACACAGTACGACATGTATAAAATATATATTGCTTAATGTATTCCGGTTGGTCACGTTATTTTCAATCAGTAAATTAATGCAATGAACGTTTCATAGAATAAACAGTCATGTACTTACTGTTTGATGGATGGAACAAAAGTAGAAAAATAAGTAAGTAGAAAAATAAAAAAGGATTGAAAATAAGAGAAAAGCTGTAGGTATACATTGTTACCAAAGACGTACACATAATGATAATAAGTGAGTGGAGAAAAGTTAGTTAAAGTAGTTTAAGCTATCTCTTCTTTCAAAACTTTTTAGTACGTATGTAGATAAAGTTTTAACAGTATTTTCATTCGACGAAGAGATCAATTCAATAAATTTTGGGATACTTGTTTTTTTCCAAAAGTATTGTTTAATTAAAATTTTCCGTAGGTCATAGTATAATGGACATTCTAGAACAAAATGAAATTCGTCTTCTAATTTATTACATAATTGACATTTACGGTCTGATCTTGGGATTTTGTTTGGTTTATGCCATCGTCCTGTTTCTATTTCTAATCTATGGGATGATAATCGTAGTTTTGATAAAGCATGTCTGAATTTACAAATTTTTACTAAATCTAGATATTGTTTAAAGCCAAATTCTGAGAATAAAATGTATGAGCTTGCTCTAGTAGAATTATTGATTTGTCCATGCCAATCTTGAATAAATACATCAATAACTCTTTGTTTAAGAACTTTTAAGAAATGATTAACGTTAGTAACTCCTTGATGTAGCCAAACATCATTAAAACCTAAGTTTTCTAACAGTGTTTTTATTTGTGATGCCCAGTTGATTTTATTCGGTAAAAGTACATTATCGTTTAACATCATATTATAAATTAATTTGATGTATTTTCTATCATCATTACAGACACTTGTGATTTTCAGCCAAAAACGTACCATATTAACTATTCTCATTAATCTTAAAGGTGTACGACCCAATTCACCATATATAAAACTGTTTTGTGTAGAAAGTTTAACTCCTAGTAGATGTTTTAAGAAATTTAGATGAGTTCGTTCCAAAACCTCATCATTTGCAAATCCCCATATTTCAGATCCATAGTTCAGAATTGGAGTTATTAATTTATCGAATAATGATAATATGTGACTAATAGATAACGTTGGGAACTTGATTAAGTATGATTTAAGTTTGAATATTGCTTTATAGGCTTGGCCGTTCAGTGCTTCAAATGTCCTGTTAAATGACCCTGTAGTACTAAATGTTATGCCTAAGTATGTGAAATTGTTTACTATTTGTAATTGTTCGTTATTATAAAAGAACTTCAAATCACGTTTTAATTGTCCGCCTTTCCTAAAGACCATAACTTTTGTTTTTTGTACATTAACAACTAATTTCCACTTCATACAATAATCTTTCAACGTGTTTAGGCCATATTGTAAATTGTTTTCATCCTCGGCTAATAAAACAATATCATCTGCGTACAATAATAAAAATAATTTAAGCGTATTTAAATCAATTCCGTTAAAACCATTGACTTCTAAATGTTCTTCAAGATCATTGACAAATAATGCGAAAATAAATGGAGATAAACAATCACCTTGACGTACGCCTAAGTAGCAATTAAAACTTTCAGTACTAACACTATTTCCATTTTTTACTAGTGATTTTACGTTTGAATATAGAGACCTGATTACATTTAACATTTTCCCCCTAATGCCATATCTAATTAGTTTATAGAAAATATTCTCTCTCACCAATAAATCAAACGCTTTTGTGTAATCTACAAAACAAACATATAATTTCTTATTCTGATTAAGAAGGTGGTTTATGACACCATGTAAAACGAATATATTATCTATTGTCCCCATATTTTTCCTAAATCCAGCCTGCGCTTCTGTGTAAACGAAATAGTTTTCTGCCCATGAGGTTAATCTGTTATTAAGAATTCGTGTAAATAATTTTCCAAAAGTACTTAAAAGTGTTATTCCCCTTTAATTTTCTGGCAATTCTTTATTTCCCTTTTTAAAAATAGGCACGATGTAACCTTCTGTCCAGCTTGATGGAAAGCACCCTGAGTCATATATCTTATTAAACAACGGCAGAATGCAAGGAGTCAAGTCATGGATACCATACTTAAAAAATTCGTTTAAAACATGATCGGGGCCGCCTGACCGTCCTATGTTTAACTCTTTACATGCCTTTAAAACTTCTGATGTATTAATAATACGATCTAACTCAGAAAACATAATCTGGGATTCACCATTCAAAAATCTGTCATTAAAATGCAGTACGTCATTATCTGGTTGAAAAAATACAGAGTTTGGATAATTTACTGCCTTGAAATAATTAGTGAATTGTGATGCTGAAATGTTTGTTTTGCTAGGACAGGAAATATCTTTTAACATTTTCCAGTACATTTTAGCATTTTTAAATCTCATTTCTTCTCATTTGTGTACATTTTTATTATTAAATGTTAATTTTTTTGATCTGATAAGTGTTTTATAAGCATTTCTATTTCCAGTCATAGTTTTTCTGTTTCCATCTGACCGACATGATCTAAACTCATTCAAACTTTTATAAAAAACATTTCTGCTTGACTGACAATCATTATCATACCATTCTTTATTGATTTTATTTTTATTCTTTGTTTTAATATTTCTTCTAAATAATGGATCACATATTTTATTGAAACAATCATAAAATTTATTAAGATTTCCGTTGATTTCTGATATATTATCTGCATATTCTAATTCCAATACAAGATCATTCAACAAACCCTGGAATTTTGGTGCTTTAATGTTTTGTAAAAATTGTTGTTTTTTACCATTATCCCATTTATAGCAAAATTCAAGCATTTTTTCTTCGGAGCTTATAATTACGTTCATATGAAGTCAACAATTAAGAGTGACTTTTCGGGGGAAAAACTGGCTTGTTATTAGAATACGTTATACATTTGTATCCAATGAAAATATACGTTGCATTATTTCAAAAATATCAAACCAATAAAAATTTAAGAGTACCTGAAGTGCTCAGGCCTGACCTTATGGGTATGACTGAAATCCGGACTTAAAAATATGTATCTTAATATCCATAGTTTGTGTAAGGGGGTATTAATTTCAGAAATAGATATCTGATATTAAAAAAAAACACTGATACCATTTATGATATCCCACGGCTACAGTAATGACATTTCACATGAAACTATGACGAACTACTGAAAAATTTAAGAACCATATGCAGATAATCTACTTAGATTATACCGACAAAGAGTGATCTATCGTTAATTAGCGTCTGCATGTGCTTGCACATTCTGTAAACTTGACAAAATTCACTTGATACATTACATTTTACTGGTACATGTATAAGTGTTGTTAAACGTATTTGCTTTATCAACAAAAATAGTATCAAACGAGAAAATAACACAAAGTGCTGAATAAAGCCAAATTACACCTATGTCATGTAGCAGAGACCAGAAAACGCTATCGGTCTGTTTTAATACATGTGATATTTGTATTTAATAATAATAAGATTTAACAATCAAACGAATATAGAACATTGATTCCAAATCAATATTACTGAAATAAGTTAATGATCACATAGATATAATAATAACATAGTTTACCAATATCTTGAATTCGTTTAGTCCATTTGTGCAGTATGAACAGGCAAGATAACTTTTAATACACAGATAAATATCAAAATAGACAATTTCAAACAAGTTTGACAAAATGAAAACAATCATAACGTTCATTCAACGCAAACGTATTAGTGCAATATTGTATCTAACTATACTATATCAATAATCCAATGACAAATATTGAGTGCCTGAAGAACAAATTAGTCCGAGGTTAACATGATTCAATATCTTTCTTACTTAACGAAAATTTGTCATTGATTTTAAAGCTGTGAGTAATTAAGTGATGTTTCCAGTACTTAATTGGTATGTTATTTGGTTATTACATATAATCAATAGTACAATGGCAATATTTAAGTAAAGACACAGTTCCATTACTGATATGGTTTTACATGTCCAACATCGAGGATCTATTATGATCATTCTATCACTCGGTAACAAACTCACGATATGCAGATAACTTCTTTGTTTTGCAGAATTCAAGACAACAGAAACAACATTTTGAATGTCATTATATATGAATCACAATATGATATATCCACTTGATTAATGAAACTTCTTATCGGGCAGATTTCTTGAATTCGTATCATATTTTCAAATGTAAGATCAAGCTGCTACAAGTCCATTTCCCATGAAATATTCTTCAATTAATTGATCACGTCTGTAGATTTCTACATACCACAATACAATATAACAAGTATTTAACGTGTAATAAATACACTTTTCTATCATCTTTCCCGTTGTTTAATTACGACAGTCCTTTCCTGGAATATAAAAAGAACCGAATGTTACATTATGATACCAGTCTTCCAGGAAGGTAGTCCAAATTTAGGGATCAAAGAAGTACATTAAATTTATTAATTTGATACTGAGAAACTTGCATTCACATTCGTTTAAACGATGAAATGTTCGATTATTTGAACCTACACAGGACACAAATTAGTGTCTCATGGTTAACCAGCAGAAGAACCAGCAGAGAAAAGTTTAATCACAGATCTACTAAGTTTTGTTTTCCTGATTGATCAAACACATTATATTAGCAAAACCAAAAGTTTCATCTGGAAAATATCATTCAATATGCTTAGAAAAATAAATTATGGAAGGTGCATATCAACATGAATAATAAAAAGTACACATGCAAAGAAAACATAAAACATGTAAAAAACCATAACCACGGTAGTATCTGGGAAAATTTATTTCAATATAAATCAACATTATACCAGGATAATTGCATCACAATGGTAGAATAAAAAAAGTACTCACCTACAGTAACAAGGAAACATTGCTCTGATGAAAAGACAAAATTAGTAAAAAACATAACAGAAACACTACAGTTGAATCATGCCAGGTGCTTAACTATCGTATAAAGAAAAATGTGTGCTCATATAAAAATGAAAATGTTAAACAAGTATAACAAAAGAATCACTAAAGTTGAATCATGCCAGGTGCTTAACTATCGTATAAAGAAAAATGTGTGCTCATATAAAATGAAAATGTAAAACAAGTATAATAAATGAATCACTACAGTTGAATCATGCCAGGTGCTTAACTATCGTATAAAGAAAAATGTGTGCTCATATCAAATGAAAATGTAAAACAAGTATAATAAAAGAATCACTACAGTTGAGTCATGCCAGGTGCTTAACTATCGTATAAAGAAAAATTGTGCTCATATAAAATGAAAATGTAAAACAAGAATGATAAAAGAATCACTACAGTCGAATCATGCCAGGTGCTTAACTATCGTATAAAGAAAAATGTGTGCTCATATAAAATGAAAAGGTCAAAGAAATATAATAAAGAATCACTACAATTGAGTCATGCCAGGTGCTTAACTATCGTATAAAGAAAAATTGTGCTCATATAAAATGAAAATGTAAAACAAGAATGATAAAAGAATCACTACAGTTGAATCATGCCAGGTGCTTAACTATCGTATAAAGAAAAATGTGTGCTCATATCAAATGAAAATGTAAAACAAGTATAATAAAAGAATCACTACAGTTGAGTCATGCCAGGTGCTTAACTATCGTATAAAGAAAAATTGTGCTCATATAAAATGAAAATGTAAAACAAGAATGATAAAAGAATCACTACAGTTGAATCATGCCAGGTGCTTAACTATCGTATAAAGAAAAATGTGTGCTCATATAAAATGAAAAGGTCAAAGAAATATAATAAAGAATCACTACAATTGAGTCATGCCAGGTGCTTAACTATCGTATAAAGAAAAATTGTGCTCATATAAAATGAAAATGTAAAACAAGAATGATAAAAGAATCACTACAGTTGAATCATGCCAGGTGCTTAACTATCGTATAAAGAAAAATGTGTGCTCATATCAAATGAAAATGTAAAACAAGTATAATAAAAGAATCACTACAGTTGAGTCATGCCAGGTCCTTAACTATCGTATAAAGAAAAATTGTGCTCATATAAAATGAAAATGTAAAACAAGAATGATAAAAGAATCACTACAGTTGAATCATGCCAGGTGCTTAACTATCGTATAAAGAAAAATGTGTGCTCATATAAAATGAAAAGGTCAAAGAAATATAATAAAGAATCACTACAATTGAGTCATGCCAGGTGCTTAACTATCGTATAAAGAAAAATTGTGCTCATATAAAATGAAAATGTAAAACAAGAATGATAAAAGAATCACTACAGTTGAATCATGCCAGGTGCTTAACTATCGTATAAAGAAAAATGTGTGCTCATATAAAATGAAAATATAAAACAAGTATAATAAAAGAATCATTACAATTGAATCATGCCAGGTGATTAACTATCGTATAAAGAAAAATGTGTGCTCATATAAAATGAAACTGTAAATCAAGTATAATAAAAGAATCACTACAGTTGAATCATACCAGGTGCTTAACTATCGTATAAAGAAAAATGTGTGCTCATATAAAATGAAAATGTAAAACAAGTATAATAAATGAATCACTACAGTTGAATCATGCCAGGTGCTTAACTATCGTATAAAGAAAAATGTGTGCTCATATAAAATGAAAATGTAAAACAAGTATAATAAATGAATCACTACAGTTGAGTCATGCCAGGTGCTTAACTATCGTATAAAGAAAAATGTGTGCTCATATAAAATGAGAATGTAAAACAAGTATAATAAAAGAATCACTACAGTTGAGTCATGCCAGGTGCTTAACTATCGTATAAAGAAAAATGTGTGCTCATATAAAATGAAAATGTAAAACAAGTATAATAAAAGAATCACTACAGTTGAATCATGCCAGGTGATTAACTATCGTATAAAGAAAAATGTGTGCTCATATAAAATGAAAATGTAAAAAAGTATAATAAATGAATCACTACAGTTGAGTCATGCCAGGTGCTTAACTATCGTATAAAGAAAAATGTGTGCTCATATTAAATGAAAATGTAAAACAAGAATGATAAAAGAATCACAACAGTTGAATCATGCCGGGTGCTTAACTATCGTATAAAGAAAAATGTGTGCTCATATAAAATGAAAATGTAAAACAAGTATAATAAATGAATCACTACAGTTGAGTCATGCCATGTGCTTAACTATCGTATAAAGGCAAATGTGTGCTCATATAAAATGAAAATGTAAAACAAGTATAATAAAAGAATCACTACAGTTGAATCATGCCAGGTGATTAACTATCGTATAAAGAAAAATGTGTGCTCAAATAAAAGGAAAATGTAAAACAAGAACAATAAAAGAATTGCTACAGTTGAATCATGCCAGGTGCTTAACTACCGTATAAAGAAAAATATGTGCTCATATAAAATGAAAATGTAAAACAAGAACAATATAAGAATCACTACAGTTGAATCATGCCAGGTGCTTAACTATCGTACAAAGAAAAATGTGTGCTCATATAATATGAAAATGTAAAACAAGTATAATAAAAGAATCACTACAGTTGAGTCATGCCAGGTGCTTAACTATTGTATAAAGAAAGATGTGTGCTCATATAAAATGAAAATGTAAAACAAGTATAATAAAAGAATCACTACAGTTGAGTCATGCCAGGTGCTTAACTATCGTATAAAGAAAAATGTGTGCTCATATAAAATGAAAAGGTCAAAGAAGTATAATAAAGAATCACTACAGTTGAGTCATGCCAGGTGCTTAACTATCGTATAAAGAAAAATGTGTGCTCATATAAAATGAAAAGGTAAAACAAGTATAATAAAAGATTCACTACAGTTCAATCATGCCAGGTGCTTAACTATCGTATAAAGAAAAATGTGTGCTCATATAAAATGAAAAGGTCAAAGAAGTATAATAAAGAATCACAACAGTTGAATCATGCCAGGTGCTTAACTATCGTATAAAGAAAAATGTGTGCTCATATCAAATGAAAATGTAAAACAAGTATAATAAAAGATTCACTACAGGTGAATCATGCCAGGTGATTAACTATCGTATAAAGAAAAATGTGTGCTCATATAAAATGAAAATGTAAAACAAGTATAAAAAAAGAATCACTACAGTTGAGTCATGCCAGGTGCTTAACTATCGTATAAAGAAAACAGTGTGCTCATATAAAATGAAAATGTAAAACAAGTATAATATAAGAATCACTACAGTTGAATCATGCCAGGTGCTTAACTATCGTATAAAGAAAAATGTGTGCTCATATCAAATGAAAGGAAAATGTAAAACAAGTATAATAAAAGAATCACTACAGTTGAATCATGCCAGGTGATTAACTATCGTATAAAGAAAAATGTGTGCTCATATAAAATGAAAATGTAAATCAAGTATAATAAAAGAATCACTACAGTTGAATCATGCCAGGTGCTTAACTATCGTATAAAGAAAAATGTGTGCTCATATCAAATGAAAATGTAAAACAAGTATAATAAAAGAATCACTACAGTTGAATCATGCCAGGTGATTAACTATCGCATAAAGAAAAATGTGTGCTCATATAAAATGAAAATGTAAAACAAGTATAATAAAAGAATCACTACAGTTGAATCATGCCAGGTGCTTAACAATCGTATAAAGAAAACAATGTGCTCATATAAAATGAAAATGCAAAACAAGTATAATAAAATAATCACTACAGTTGAATCATGCCAGGTGCTTAACTATCGTATAAAGAAAAATTTGTGCTCAAATAAAAGGAAAATGTAAAACAAGAACAATAAAAGAATCACTACAGTTGAATCATGCCAGGTGCTTAACAATCGTATAAAGAAAACAGTGTTCCCATATAAAATGAAAATGCAAAACAAGTGTAATAAAAGAATCACTAAAGTTGAATCATGCCAGGTGCTTAATTATGGTATAAAGAAAAATGTGTGCTCATATCAAATGAAAATGTAAAACAAGTATAATAAAAGAATCACTACAGTTGAATCATGCCAGGTGATTAACTATCGCATAAAGAAAAATGTGTGCTCATATAAAATGAAAATGTAAAACAAGTATAATAAAAGAATCACTACAGTTGAATCATGCCAGGTGCTTAACTATCGTATAAAGAAAACAATGTGCTCATATAAAATGAAAATGCAAAAGAAGTATAATAAAATAATCACTACAGTTGAATCATGCCAGGTGCTTAACTATCGTATAAAGAAAAATGTGTGCTCATATTAAATGAAAATGTAAAACAAGAATGATAAAAGAATCACAACAGTTGAATCATGCCGAGTGCTTAACTATCGTATAAAGAAAAATGTGTGCTCATATAAAATGAAAATGTAAAACAAGTATAATAAATGAATCACTACAGTTGAGTCATGCCATGTGCTTAACTATCGTATAAAGGCAAATGTGTGCTCATATAAAATGAAAATGTAAAACAAGTATAATAAAAGAATCACTACAGTTGAATCATGCCAGGTGATTAACTATCGTATAAAGAAAAATGTGTGCTCATATAAAATGAAAATGTAAAACAAGTATAATAAAAAAATCACTACAGTTGAATCATGCCAGGTGCTTAACTATCGTATAAAGAAAAATGTGTGCTCAAATAAATAGAAAATGTAAAACAAGAACAATAAAAGAATTGCTACAGTTGAATCATGCCAGGTGCTTAACTACCGTATAAAGAAAAATATGTGCTCATATAAAATGAAAATGTAAAACAAGAACAATATAAGAATCACTACAGTTGAATCATGCCAGGTGCTTAATTATCGTACAAAGAAAAATGTGTGCTCATATAATATGAAAATGTAAAACAAGTATAATAAAAGAATCACTACAGTTGAGTCATGCCAGGTGCTTAACTATTGTATAAAGAAAGATGTGTGCTCATATAAAATGAAAATGTAAAACAAGTATAATAAAAGAATCACTACAGTTGAGTCATGCCAGGTGCTTAACTATCGTATAAAGAAAAATGTGTGCTCATATAAAATGAAAAAGTCAAAGAAGTATAATAAAGAATCACTACAGTTGAGTCATGCCAGGTGCTTAACTATCGTATAAAGAAAAATGTGTGCTCATATAAAATGAAAAGGTAAAACAAGTATAATAAAAGATTCACTACAGTTCAATCATGCCAGGTGCTTAACTATCGTATAAAGAAAAATGTGTGCTCATATAAAATGAAAAGGTCAAAGAAGTATAATAAAGAATCACAACAGTTGAATCATGCCAGGTGCTTAACTATCGTATAAAGAAAAATGTGTGCTCATATCAAATGAAAATGTAAAACAAGTATAATAAAAGATTCACTACAGGTGAATCATGCCAGGTGATTAACTATCGTATAAAGAAAAATATGTGCTCATATAAAATGAAAATGTAAAACAAGTATAAAAAAAGAATCACTACAGTTGAGTCATGCCAGGTGCTTAACTATCGTATAAAGAAAACAGTGTGCTCATATAAAATGAAAATGTAAAACAAGTATAATATAAGAATCACTACAGTTGAATCATGCCAGGTGCTTAACTATCGTATAAAGAAAAATGTGTGCTCATATCAAATGAAAGGAAAATGTAAAACAAGTATAATAAAAGAATCACTACAGTTGAATCATGCCAGGTGATGAACTATCGTATAAAGAAAAATGTGTGCTCATATAAAATGAAAATGTAAATCAAGTATAATAAAAGAATCACTACAGTTGAATCATGCCAGGTCCTTAACTATCGTATAAAGAAAAATGTGTGCTCATATCAAATGAAAATGTAAAACAAGTATAATAAAAGAATCACTACAGTTGAATCATGCCAGGTGATTAACTATCGCATAAAGAAAAATGTGTGCTCATATAAAATGAAAATGTAAAACAAGTATAATAAAAGAATCACTACAGTTGAATCATGCCAGGTGCTTAACAATCGTATAAAGAAAACAATGTGCTCATATAAAATGAAAATGCAAAACAAGTATAATAAAATAATCACTACAGTTGAATCATGCCAGGTGCTTAACTATCGTATAAAGAAAAATTTGTGCTCAAATAAAAGGAAAATGTAAAACAAGAACAATAAAAGAATCACTACAGTTGAATCATGCCAGGTGCTTAACAATCGTATAAAGAAAACAGTGTGCCCATATAAAATGAAAATGCAAAACAAGTGTAATAAAAGAATCACTACAGTTGAATCATGCCAGGTGCTTAACTATGGTATAAAGAAAAATGTGTGCTCATATCAAATGAAAATGTAAAACAAGTATAATAAAAGAATCACTACAGTTGAATCATGCCAGGTGCTTAACTATCGTATAAAGAAAACAATGTGCTCATATAAAATGAAAATGCAAAAGAAGTATAATAAAATAATCACTACAGTTGAATCATGCCAGGTGCTTAACTATCGTATAAAGAAAAATGTGTGCTCAAATAAAAGGAAAATGTAAAACAAGAACAATAAAAGAATCACTACAGTTGAATCATGCCAGGTGCTTAACAATCGTATAAAGAAAACAGTGTGCCCATATAAAATGAAAATGCAAAACAAGTGTAATATAAGAATCACTACAGTTGAATCATGCCAAGTGCTTAACTATCGTATAAAGAAAAATGAGTGCTCAAATAAAATGAAAATGTAAAACAAGTATAATAAAAGAATCACTACAGTTGAATCATGCCAGGTGCTTAACTATCGTATAAAGAAAGATGTGTGCTCATATAAAATGTAAATGTAAAACAAGTATAATAAAAGAATCACTACAGTTGAATCATGCCAGGAGCTTAACTATCGTATAAAGAAAACAGTGTGCCCATATAAAATGAAAATGCAAAACAAGTGTAATAAAAGAATCACTACAGTTGAATCATGCCAGGTGCTTAACTATCGTATAAAGAAAAATGTGTGCTCAAATAAAAGGAAAATGTAAAACAAGAACAATAAAAGAATCACTACAGTTGAATCATGCCAGGTGCTTAACTATCGTATAAAGAAAACAGTGTGCCCATATAAAATGAAAATGCAAAACAAGTGTAATAAAAGAATCACTACAGTTGAATCATGCCAGGTGCTTAACTATCGTATAAAGACAAATGTGTGCTCATATAAAATGAAAATGTAAAACAAGTGTAATAAAAGAATCACTACAGTTGAATCATGCCAGGTGCTTAACTATCGTATAAAGAAAAATGTGTGCTCAAATAAAAGGAAAATGTAAAACAAGAACAATAAAAGAATCACTACAGTTGAATCATGCCAGGTGCTTAACTATCGTATTAAGAAAACAGTGTGCCCATATAAAATGAAAATGCAAAACAAGTGTAATAAAAGAATCACTACAGTTGAATCATGCCAGGTGCTTAACTATCGTATAAAGAAAAAATATGTGCTCAAATAAAAGGAAAATGTAAAACAAGAACAATAAAAGAATCACTACAGTTGAATCATGCCAGGTGCTTAACTACCGTATAAAGAAAAATATGTGCTCATATAAAATTAAAATGTAAAACAAGAACAATATAAGAATCACTACAGTTGAATCATGCCAGGTGCTTAACTATCGTATAAAGACAAATGTGTGCTCATATAAAATGAAAATGTAAAACAAGTATAAAAAAAGAATCACTACAGTTGAGTCATGCCAGGTGCTTAACTATCGTATAAAGAAAACAGTGTGCTCATATAAAATGAAAATGTAAAACAAGTATAATATAAGAATCACTACAGTTGAATCATGCCAGGTGCTTAACTATCGTATAAAGAAAAATGTGTGCTCATATCAAATGAAAATGTAAAACAAGTATAATAAAAGAATCACTACAGTTGAATCATGCCAGGTGATTAACTATCGCATAAAGAAAAATATGTGCTCATATAAAATGAAAATGTAAAACAAGAACAATATAAGAATCACTACAGTTGAATCATGCCAGGTGCTTAACTATCGTATAAAGAAAAATGTGTGCTCATATAAAATGAAAATGTAAATCAAGTATAATAAAAGAATCACTACAGTTGAATCATGCCAGGTGCTTAACTATCGTATAAAGAAAAATGTGTGCTCATATCAAATGAAAATGTAAAACAAGTATAATAAAAGAATCACTACAGTTGAATCATGCCAGGTGATTAACTATCGCATAAAGAAAAATGTGTGCTCATATAAAATGAAAATGTAAAACAAGTATAATAAAAGAATCACTACAGTTGAATCATGCCAGGTGCTTAACAATCGCATAAAGAAAAATGTGTGCTCATATCAAATGAAAATGTAAAACAAGTAAAATAAAAGAATCACTACAGTTGAATCATGCCAGGTGCTTAACAATCGTATAAAGAAAACAATGTGCTCATATAAAATGAAAATGCAAAACAAGTATAATAAAATAATCACTACAGTTGAATCATGCCAGGTGCTTAACTATCGTATAAAGAAAAATTTGTGCTCAAATAAAAGGAAAATGTAAAACAAGAACAATAAAAGAATCACTACAGTTGAATCATGCCAGGTGCTTAACAATCGTATAAAGAAAACAGTGTGCCCATATAAAATGAAAATGCAAAACAAGTGTAATAAAAGAATCACTAAAGTTGAATCATGCCAGGTGATTAACTATCGCATAAAGAAAAATGTGTGCTCATATAAAATGAAAATGTATAACAAGTATAATAAAAGAATCACTACAGTTGAATCATGCCAGGTGCTTAACTATCGTATAAAGAAAAATGTGTGCTCATATCAAATGAAAATGTAAAACAAGTATAATAAAAGAATCACTACAGTTGAATCATGCCAGGTGCTTAACTATCGTATAAAGAAAACAATGTGCTCATATAAAATGAAAATGCAAAAGAAGTATAAAAAAATAATCACTACAGTTGAATCATGCCAGGTGCTTAACTATCGTATAAAGAAAAATGTGTGCTCAAATAAAAGGAAAATGTAAAACAACAACAATAAAAGAATCACTACAGTTGAATCATGCCAGGTGCTTAACAATCGTATAAAGAAAACAGTGTGCCAATATAAAATGAAAATGCAAAACAAGTGTAATATAAGAATCACTACAGTTGAATCATGCCAAGTGCTTAACTATCGTATAAAGAAAAATGAGTGCTCAAATAAAATGAAAATGTAAAACAAGTATAATAAAAGAATCACTACAGTTGAAGCATGCCAGGTGCTTAACTATCGTATAAAGAAAGATGTGTGCTCATATAAAATGTAAATGTAAAACAAGTATAATAAAAGAATCACTACAGTTGAATCATGCCAGGAGCTTAACTATCGTATAAAGAAAACAGTGTGCCCATATAAAATGAAAATGCAAAACAAGTGTAATAAAAGAATCACTACAGTTGAATCATGCCAGGTGCTTAACTATCGTATAAAGAAAAATGTGTGCTCAAATAAAAGGAAAATGTAAAACAAGAACAATAAAAGAATCACTACAGTTGAATCATGCCAGGTGCTTAACTATCGTATAAAGAAAACAGTGTGCCCATATAAAATGAAAATGCAAAACAAGTGTAATAAAAGAATCACTACAGTTGAATCATGCCAGGTGCTTAACTATCGTATAAAGAAAAATGTGTGCTCAAATAAAAGGAAAATGTAAAACAAGAACAATAAAAGAATCACTACAGTTGAATCATGCCAGGTGCTTAACTATCGTATAAAGAAAAATGTGTGCTCAAATAAAAGGAAAATGTAAAACAAGAACAATAAAAGAATCACTACAGTTGAATCATGCCAGGTGCTTAACTACCGTATAAAGAAAAATATGTGCTCATATAAAATGAAAATGTAAAACAAGAACAATATAAGAATCACTACAGTTGAATCATGCCAGGTGCTTAACTATCGTATAAAGAAAAATGTGTGCTCATATAAAATGAAAATGTAAAACAAGTACAATAAAAGAATCACTACAGTTGAATCATACCAGGTGCTTAACTATCGTATAAAGAAAAATGTGTGCTCATATAAAATGAAAATGTAAAACAAGTATAATAAAAGAATCACTACAGTTGAATCATGCCAGGTGCTTAACTATCGTATAAAGAAAAATGTGTGCTCAAATAAAAGGAAAATGTAAAAGAAGAACAATAAAAGAATCTCTACAGTGGAATCATGCCAGGTGCTTAACTACCGTATAAAGAAAAATATGTGCTCATATAAAATGAAAATATAAAACAAGAACAATATAAGAATCACTACAGTTGAATCATGCCAGGTGCTTAACTATCGTATAAAGACAAATGTGTGCTCATATAAAATGAAAATGTAAAACAAGTATAATAAATGAATCACTACAGTTGAGTCATTCCAGGTGCTTAACTATCGTATAAAGAAAAATGTGTGCTCATATAAAATGAAAATGTAAAACAAGTGTAATAGAAGAATCACTACAGTTGAGTCATGCCAGGTGCTAAACTATTGTATAAAGACAAATGTGTGCTCATATAAAATGAAAATATTAAACAAGTATAATAAAAGAATCACTACAGTTGAATCATGCCAGGTGCTTAACTATCGTATAAAGAAAAATGTGTCCTCATATAAAATGAAAATGTAAAACAAGTATAATAAAAGAATCACTACAGTTGAGTCATGCCAGGTGCTTAACTATTGTATAAAGACAAATTGTGCTCATATAAAATGAAAATGTAAAACACGTATAATAAAAGAATCACTACAGTTGAATCATGCCAGGTGCTTAACTTTCGTATAAAGAAAAATGTGTGCTCATATAAAATGAAAATGTAAAGTAAGAATGATAAAAGAATCACTACAGTTGAATCATGCCAGGTGCTTAACTATCGTATAAAGAAAAATGTGTGCTCATATCAAATGAAAATGTAAAACAATAATAATAAAAGATTCACTACAGTTGAATCATGCCAGGTGATTAACTATCGTATAAAGAAAAATGTGTGCTCATATAAAATGAAAATGTAAAACAAGTATAATAAAAGAATCACTACAGTTGAATCATGCCAGGTGCTTAACTATCGTATAAAGAAAGATGTGTGCTCAAATACAATGAAAATGTAAAACAAGAACAATAAAAGAATCACTACAGTTGAACCATGCCAAGTGCTTAACTATCGTATAAAGAAAAATGTGTGCTCATATAAAATGAAAATGTAAAACAAGAATAACAAAAGAATCACTACAGTTGAATCATGCCAGGTGCTTAACTATCGTATAAAGAAAAATGTGTGCTCATATCAAATGAAAATGTAAAACAAGTATAATAAAAGATTCACTACAGGTGAATCATGCCAGGTGATTAACTATCGTATAAAGAAAAATGTGTGCTCATATAAAATGAAAATGTAAAACAAGAACAATGAAAGAATCACTACAGTTGAATCATGCCAGGTGCTTAACTATCGTATAAAGAAAAATGTGTGCTCAAATAAAATGAAAATGTAAAACAAGAACAATAAAAGAATCACTACAGTTGAATCATGCCAGTTGCATAACTACCGTATATAGAAAAATATGTGCTCATATAAAATGAAAATGTAAAACAAGAACAATATAAGAATCACTACAGTTGTATCATTCCAGGTGCTTAACTATCGTATAAAGAAAAATGTGTGCTCATATAAAATAAAAATGTAAAACAAGTACAATAAAAGAATCACTACAGTTGAATCATACCAGGTGCTTAACTATCGTATAAAGAAAAATGTGTGCTCATATAAAATGAAAATGTAAAACAAGTATAATAAAAGAATCACTACAGTTGAATCATGCCAGGTGATTAACTATCGTATAAAGAAAAATGTGTGCTCATATAAAATGAAAATGAAAAAAAGTATAATAAATGAATCACTACAGTTGAGTCATGCCAGGTGCTTAACTATCGTATAAAGAAAAATGTGTGCTCATATTAAATGAAAATGTAAAACAAGAATGATAAAAGAATCACAACAGTTGAATCATGCCGGGTGCTTAACTATCGTATAAAGAAAAATGTGTGCTCATATAAAATGAAAATGTAAAACAAGTATAATAAATGAATCACTACAGTTGAGTCATGCCATGTGCTTAACTATCGTATAAAGGCAAATGTGTGCTCATATAAAATGAAAATGTAAAACAAGCACAATAAAAGAATCACTACAGTTGAATCATGCCAGGTGATTAACTATCGTATAAAGAAAAATGTGTGCTCATATAAAATGAAAATGTAAAACAAGTATAATAAAAAAATCACTACAGTTGAATCATGCCAGGTGCTTAACTATCGTATAAAGAAAAATGTGTGCTCAAATAAAAGGAAAATGTAAAACAAGAACAATAAAAGAATTGCTACAGTTGAATCATGCCAGGTGCTTAACTACCGTATAAAGAAAAATATGTGCTCATATAAAATGAAAATGTAAAACAAGAACAATATAAGAATCACTACAGTTGAATCATGCCAGGTGCTTAATTATCGTACAAAGAAAAATGTGTGCTCATATAATATGAAAATGTAAAACAAGTATAATAAAAGAATCACTACAGTTGAGTCATGCCACGTGCTTAACTATTGTATAAAGAAAGATGTGTGCTCATATAAAATGAAAATGTAAAACAAGTATAATAAAAGAATCACTACAGTAGAGTCATGCCAGGTGCTTAACTATCGTATAAAGAAAAATGTGTGCTCATATAAAATGAAAAGGTCAAAGAAGTATAATAAAGAATCACTACAGTTGAGTCATGCCAGGTGCTTAACTATCGTATAAAGAAAAATGTGTGCTCATATAAAATGAAAAGGTAAAACAAGTATAATAAAAGATTCACTACAGTTCAATCATGCCAGGTGCTTAACTATCGTATAAAGAAAAATGTGTGCTCATATAAAATGAAAAGGTCAAAGAAGTATAATAAAGAATCACAACAGTTGAATCATGCCAGGTGCTTAACTATCGTATAAAGAAAAATGTGTGCTCATATCAAATGAAAATGTAAAACAAGTATAATAAAAGATTCACTACAGGTGAATCATGCCAGGTGATTAACTATCGTATAAAGAAAAATATGTGCTCATATAAAATGAAAATGTAAAACAAGTATAAAAAAAGAATCACTACAGTTGAGTCATGCCAGGTGCTTAACTATCGTATAAAGAAAACAGTGTGCTCATATAAAATGAAAATGTAAAACAAGTATAATATAAGAATCACTACAGTTGAATCATGCCAGGTGCTTAACTATCGTATAAAGAAAAATGTGTGCTCATATCAAATGAAAGGAAAATGTAAAACAAGTATAATAAAAGAATCACTACAGTTGAATCATGCCAGGTGATTAACTATCGTATAAAGAAAAATGTGTGCTCATATAAAATGAAAATGTAAATCAAGTATAATAAAAGAATCACTACAGTTGAATCATGCCAGGTGCTTAACTATCGTATAAAGAAAAATGTGTGCTCATATCAAATGAAAATGTAAAACAAGTATAATAAAAGAATCACTACAGTTGAATCATGCCAGGTGATTAACTATCGCATAAAGAAAAATGTGTGCTCATATAAAATGAAAATGTAAAACAAGTATAATAAAAGAATCACTACAGTTGAATCATGCCAGGTGCTTAACAATCGTATAAAGAAAACAATGTGCTCATATAAAATGAAAATGCAAAACAAGTATAATAAAATAATCACTACAGTTGAATCATGCCAGGTGCTTAACTATCGTATAAAGAAAAATTTGTGTTCATATCAAATGAAAATGTAAAACAAGTATAATAAAAGAATCACTACAGTTGAATCATGCCAGGTGCTTAACTATCGTATAAAGAAAACAATGTGCTCATATAAAATGAAAATGCAAAAGAAGTATAATAAAATAATCACTACAGTTGAATCATGCCAGGTGCTTAACTATCGTATAAAGAAAAATGTGTGCTCAAATAAAAGGAAAATGTAAAACAAGAACAATAAAAGAATCACTACAGTTGAATCATGCCAGGTGCTTAACAATCGTATAAAGAAAACAGTGTGCCCATATAAAATGAAAATGCAAAACAAGTGTAATATAAGAATCACTACAGTTGAATCATGCCAAGTGCTTAACTATCGTATAAAGAAAAATGAGTGCTCAAATAAAATGAAAATGTAAAACAAGTATAATAAAAGAATCACTACAGTTGAATCATGCCAGGTGCTTAACTATCGTATAAAGAAAGATGTGTGCTCATATAAAATGTAAATGTAAAACAAGTATAATAAAAGAATCACTACAGTTGAATCATGCCAGGAGCTTAACTATCGTATAAAGAAAACAGTGTGCCCATATAAAATGAAAATGCAAAACAAGTGTAATAAAAGAATCACTACAGTTGAATCATGCCAGGTGCTTAACTATCGTATAAAGAAAAATGTGTGCTCAAATAAAAGGAAAATGTAAAACAAGAACAATAAAAGAATCACTACAGTTGAATCATGCCAGGTGCTTAACTATCGTATAAAGAAAACAGTGTGCCCATATAAAATGAAAATGCAAAACAAGTGTAATAAAAGAATCACTACAGTTGAATCATGCCAGGTGCTTAACTATCGTATAAAGACAAATGTGTGCTCATATAAAATGAAAATGTAAAACAAGTGTAATAAAAGAATCACTACAGTTGAATCATGCCAGGTGCTTAACTATCGTATAAAGAAAAATGTGTGCTCAAATAAAAGGAAAATGTAAAACAAGAACAATAAAAGAATCACTACAGTTGAATCATGCCAGGTGCTTAACTATCGTATAAAGAAAACAGTGTGCCCATATAAAATGAAAATGCAAAACAAGTGTAATAAAAGAATCACTACAGTTGAATCATGCCAGGTGCTTAACTATCGTATAAAGAAAAATGTGTGCTCAAATAAAAGGAAAATGTAAAACAAGAACAATAAAAGAATCACTACAGTTGAATCATGCCAGGTGCTTAACTACCGTATAAAGAAAAATATGTGCTCATATAAAATTAAAATGTAAAACAAGAACAATATAAGAATCACTACAGTTGAATCATGCCAGGTGCTTAACTATCGTATAAAGAAAAATGTGTGCTCATATAAAATGAAAATGTAAAACAAGTATAAAAAAAGAATCACTACAGTTGAGTCATGCCTGGTGCTTAACTATCGTATAAAGAAAACAGTGTGCTCATATAAAATGAAAATGTAAAACAAGTATAATATAAGAATCACTACAGTTGAATCATGCCAGGTGCTTAACTATCGTATAAAGAAAAATGTGTGCTCATATCAAATGAAAATGTAAAACAAGTATAATAAAAGAATCACTACAGTTGAATCATGCCAGGTGATTAACTATCGCATAAAGAAAAATATGTACTCATATAAAATGAAAATGTAAAACAAGAACAATATAAGAATCACTACAGTTGAATCATGCCAGGTGCTTAACTATCGTATAAAGAAAAATGTGTGCTCATATAAAATGAAAATGTAAATCAAGTATAATAAAAGAATCACTACAGTTGAATCATGCCAGGTGCTTAACTATCGTATAAAGAAAAATGTGTGCTCATATCAAATGAAAATGTAAAACAAGTATAATAAAAGAATCACTACAGTTGAATCATGCCAGGTGATTAACTATCGCATAAAGAAAAATGTGTGCTCATATAAAATGAAAATGTAAAACAAGTATAATAAAAGAATCACTACAGTTGAATCATGCCAGGTGCTTAACAATCGCATAAAGAAAAATGTGTGCTCATATCAAATGAAAATGTAAAACAAGTAAAATAAAAGAATCACTACAGTTGAATCATGCCAGGTGCTTAACAATCGTATAAAGAAAACAATGTGCTCATATAAAATGAAAATGCAAAACAAGTATAATAAAATAATCACTACAGTTGAATCATGCCAGGTGCTTAACTATCGTATAAAGAAACATTTGTGCTCAAATAAAAGGAAAATGTAAAACAAGAACAATAAAAGAATCACTACAGTTGAATCATGCCAGGTGCTTAACAATCGTATAAAGAAAACAGTGTGCCCATATAAAATGAAAATGCAAAACAAGTGTAATAAAAGAATCACTAAAGTTGAATCATGCCAGGTGATTAACTATCGCATAAAGAAAAATGTGTGCTCATATAAAATGAAAATGTATAACAAGTATAATAAAAGAATCACTACAGTTGAATCATGCCAGGTGCTTAACTATCGTATAAAGAAAAATGTGTGCTCATATCAAATGAAAATGTAAAACAAGTATAATAAAAGAATCACTACAGTTGAATCATGCCAGGTGCTTAACTATCGTATAAAGAAAACAATGTGCTCATATAAAATGAAAATGCAAAAGAAGTATAAAAAAATAATCACTACAGTTGAATCATGCCAGGTGCTTAACTATCGTATAAAGAAAAATGTGTGCTCAAATAAAAGGAAAATGTAAAACAAGAACAATAAAAGAATCACTACAGTTGAATCATGCCAGGTGCTTAACAATCGTATAAAGAAAACAGTGTGCCAATATAAAATGAAAATGCAAAACAAGTGTAATATAAGAATCACTACAGTTGAATCATGCCAAGTGCTTAACTATCGTATAAAGAAAAATGAGTGCTCAAATAAAATGAAAATGTAAAACAAGTATAATAAAAGAATCACTACAGTTGAAGCATGCCAGGTGCTTAACTATCGTATAAAGAAAGATGTGTGCTCATATAAAATGTAAATGTAAAACAAGTATAATAAAAGAATCACTACAGTTGAATCATGCCAGGAGCTTAACTATCGTATAAAGAAAACAGTGTGCCCATATAAAATGAAAATGCAAAACAAGTGTAATAAAAGAATCACTACAGTTGAATCATGCCAGGTGCTTAACTATCGTATAAAGAAAAATGTGTGCTCAAATAAAAGGAAAATGTAAAACAAGAACAATAAAAGAATCACTACAGTTGAATCATGCCAGGTGCTTAACTATCGTATAAAGAAAACAGTGTGCCCATATAAAATGAAAATACAAAACAAGTGTAATAAAAGAATCACTACAGTTGAATCATGCCAGGTGCTTAACTATCGTATAAAGAAAAATGTGTGCTCAAATAAAAGGAAAATGTAAAACAAGAACAATAAAAGAATCACTACAGTTGAATCATGCCAGGTGCTTAACTATCGTATAAAGAAAAATGTGTGCTCAAATAAAAGGAAAATGTAAAACAAGAACAATAAAAGCATCACTACAGTTGAATCATGCCAGGTGCTTAACTACCGTATAAAGAAAAATATGTGTTCATATAAAATGAAAATGTAAAACAAGAACAATATAAGAATCACTACAGTTGAATCATGCCAGGTGCTTAACTATCGTATAAAGAAAAATGTGTGCTCATATAAAATGAAAATGTAAAACAAGTACAATAAAAGAATCACTACAGTTGAATCATACCAGGTGCTTAACTATCGTATAAAGAAAAATGTTTGCTCATATAAAATGAAAATGTAAAACAAGTATAATAAAAGAATCACTACAGTTGAATCATGCCAGGTGCTTAACTATCGTATAAAGAAAAATGTGTGCTCAAATAAAAGGAAAATGTAAAAGAAGAACAATAAAAGAATCTCTACAGTGGAATCATGCCAGGTGCTTAACTACCGTATAAAGAAAAATATGTGCTCATATAAAATGAAAATATAAAACAAGAACAATATAAGAATCACTACAGTTGAATCATGCCAGGTGCTTAACTATCGTATAAAGACAAATGTGTGCTCATATAAAATGAAAATGTAAAACAAGTATAATAAATGAATCACTACAGTTGAGTCATTCCAGGTGCTTAACTATCGTATAAAGAAAAATGTGTGCTCATATAAAATGAAAATGTAAAACAAGTGTAATAGAAGAATCACTACAGTTGAGTCATGCCAGGTGCTTAACTATTGAATAAAGACAAATGTGTGCTCATATAAAATGAAAATATTAAACAAGTATAATAAAAGAATCACTACAGTTGAATCATGCCAGGTGCTTAACTATCGTATAAAGAAAAATGTGTGCTCATATAAAATGAAAATGTAAAACAAGTATAATAAAAGAATCACTACAGTTGAGTCATGCCAGGTGCTTAACTATTGTATAAAGACAAATTGTGCTCATATAAAATGAAAATGTAAAACACGTATAATAAAAGAATCACTACAGTTGAATCATGCCAGGTGCTTAACTTTCGTATAAAGAAAAATGTGTGCTCATATAAAATGAAAATGTAAAGTAAGAATGATGAAAGAATCACTACAGTTGAATCATGCCAGGTGCTTAACTATCGTATAAAGAAAAATGTGTGCTCATATCAAATGAAAATGTAAAACAATAATAATAAAAGATTCACTACAGTTGAATCATGCCAGGTGATTAACTATCGTATAAAGAAAAATGTGTGCTCATATAAAATGAAAATGTAAAACAAGAATAATAAAAGAATCACTACAGTTGAATCATGCCAGGTGCTTAACTATCGTATAAAGAAAGATGTGTGCTCAAATACAATGAAAATGTAAAACAAGAACAATAAAAGAATCACTACAGTTGCATCATGCCAAGTGCTTAACTATCGTATAAAGAAAAATGTGTGCTCATATAAAATGAAAATGTAAAACAAGAATAACAAAAGAATCACTACAGTTGAATCATGCCAGGTGCTTAACTATCGTATAAAGAAAAATGTGTGCTCATATCAAATGAAAATGTAAAACAAGTATAATAAAAGATTCACTACAGGTGAATCATGCCAGGTGATTAACTATCGTATAAAGAAAAATGTGTGCTCATATAAAATGAAAATGTAAAACAAGAACAATAAAAGAATCACTACAGTTGAATCATGCCAGGTGCTTAACTATCGTATAAAGAAAAATGTGTGCTCAAATAAAATGAAAATGTAAAACAAGAACAATAAAAGAATCACTACAGTTGAATCATGCCAGTTGCATAACTACCGTATATAGAAAAATATGTGCTCATATAAAATGAAAATGTAAAACAAGAACAATATAAGAATCACTACAGTTGTATCATTCCAGGTGCTTAACTATCGTATAAAGAAAAATGTGTGCTCATATAAAATAAAAATGTAAAACAAGTACAATAAAAGAATCACTACAGTTGAATCATACCAGGTGCTTAACTATCGTATAAAGAAAAATGTGTGCTCATATAAAATGAAAATGTAAAGCAAGTATAATAAAAGAATCACTACAGTTGAATCATGCCAGGTGCTTAACTATCGTATAAAGAAAAATGTGTGCTCATATCAAATGAAAATGTAAAACAAGTATAATAAAAGATTCACTACAGGTGAATCATGCCAGGTGATTAACTATCGTATAAAGAAAAATGTGTGCTCATATAAAATGAAAATGTAAAACAAGTATAAAAAAAGAATCACTACAGTTGAGTCATGCCAGGTGCTTAACTATCGTATAAAGAAAACAGTGTGCTCATATAAAATGAAAATGTAAAACAAGTATAATATAAGAATCACTACAGTTGAATCATGCCAGGTGCTTAACTATCGTATAAAGAAAAATGTGTGCTCAAATAAAAGGAAAATGTAAAACAAGAACAATAAAAGAATCACTACAGTTGAATCATGCCAGTTGCATAACTACCGTATATAGAAAAATATGTGCTCATATAAAATGAAAATGTAAAACAAGAACAATATAAGAATCACTACAGTTGTATCATTCCAGGTGCTTAACTATCGTATAAAGAAAAATGTGTGCTCATATAAAATAAAAATGTAAAACAAGTACAATAAAAGAATCACTACAGTTGAATCATACCAGGTGCTTAACTATCGTATAAAGAAAAATGTGTGCTCATATAAAATGAAAATGTAAAGCAAGTATAATAAAAGAATCACTACAGTTGAATCATGCCAGGTGCTTAACTATCGTATAAAGAAAAATGTGTGCTCAAATAAAAGGAAAATGTAAAAGAAGAACAATAAAAGAATCTCTACAGTGGAATCATGCCAGGTGCTTAACTATCGTATAAAGAAAAATGTGTGCTCATATAAAATGAAAAGGTCGAAGAAGTATAATAAAGAATCACAACAGTTGAATCATGCCAGGTGCTTAACTATCGTATAAAGAAAAATGTGTGCTCATATCAAATGAAAATGTAAAACAAGTATAATAAAAGATTCACTACAGGTGAATCATGCCAGGTGATTAACTATCGTATAAAGAAAAATGTGTGCTCATATAAAATGAAAATGTAAAACAAGTATAAAAAAAGAATCACTACAGTTGAGTCATGCCAGGTGCTTAACTATCGTATAAAGAAAACAGTGTGCTCATATAAAATGAAAATGTAAAACAAGTATAATATAAGAATCACTACAGTTGAATCATGCCAGGTGCTTAACTGTCGTATAAAGAAAAATGTGTGCTCATATCAAATGAAAGGAAAATGTAAAACAAGTATAATAAAAGAATCACTACAGTTGAATCATGCCAGGTGCTTAACTATCGTATAAAGAAAAATGTGTGCTCATATCAAATGAAAATGTAAAACAAGTATAATAAAAGAATCACTACAGTTGAATCATGCCAGGTGATTAACTATCGCATAAAGAAAAATGTGTGCTCATATAAAATGAAAATGTAAAACAAGTATAATAAAAGAATCACTACAGTTGAATCATGCCAGGTGCTTAACAATCGTATAAAGAAAACAATGTGCTCATATAAAATGAAAATGCAAAACAAGTATAATAAAATAATCACTACAGTTGAATCATGCCAGGTGCTTAACTATCGTATAAAGAAAAATTTGTGCTCAAATAAAAGGAAAATGTAAAACAAGAACAATAAAAGAATCACTACAGTTGAATCATGCCAGGTGCTTAACAATCGTATAAAGAAAACAGTGTGCCCATATAAAATGAAAATGCAAAACAAGTGTAATAAAAGAATCACTACAGTTGAATCATGCCAGGTGCTTAACTATGGTATAAAGAAAAATGTGTGCTGATATCAAATGAAAATGTAAAACAAGTATAATAAAAGAATCACTACAGTTGAATCATGCCAGGTGCTTAACTATCGTATAAAGAAAACAATGTGCTCATATAAAATGAAAATGCAAAAGAAGTATAATAAAATAATCACTACAGTTGAATCATGCCAGGTGCTTAACTATCGTATAAAGAAAAATGTGTGCTCAAATAAAAGGAAAATGTAAAACAAGAACAATAAAAGAATCACTACAGTTGAATCATGCCAGGTGCTTAACAATCGTATAAAGAAAACAGTGTGCCCATATAAAATGAAAATGCAAAACAAGTGTAATATAAGAATCACTACAGTTGAATCATGCCAGGTGCTTAACTATCGTATAAAGACAAATGTGTGCTCAAATAAAAGGAAAATGTAAAACAAGAACAATAAAAGAATCACTACAGTTGAATCATGCCAGGTGCTTAACTATCGTATAAAGAAAACAGTGTGCCCATATAAAATGAAAATGCAAAACAAGTATAATAAAATAATCACTACAGTTGAATCATGCCAGGTGCTTAACTATCGTATAAAGAAAAATTTGTGCTCAAATAAAAGGAAAATGTAAAACAAGAACAATAAAAGAATCACTACAGTTGAATCATGCCAGGTGCTTAACAATCGTATAAAGAAAACAGTGTGCCCATATAAAATGAAAATGCAAAACAAGTGTAATAAAAGAATCACTACAGTTGAATCATGCCAGGTGCTTAACTATGGTATAAAGAAAAATGTGTGCTCATATCAAATGAAAATGTAAAACAAGTATAATAAAAGAATCACTACAGTTGAATCATGCCAGGTGCTTAACTATCGTATAAAGAAAACAATGTGCTCATATAAAATGAAAATGCAAAAGAAGTATAATAAAATAATCACTACAGTTGAATCATGCCAGGTGCTTAACTATCGTATAAAGAAAAATGTGTGCTCAAATAAAAGGAAAATGTAAAACAAGAACAATAAAAGAATCACTACAGTTGAATCATGCCAGGTGCTTAACAATCGTATAAAGAAAACAGTGTGCCCATATAAAATGAAAATGCAAAACAAGTGTAATATAAGAATCACTACAGTTGAATCATGCCAAGTGCTTAACTATCGTATCAAGAAAAATGAGTGCTCAAATAAAATGAAAATGTAAAACAAGTATAATAAAAGAATCACTACAGTTGAATCATGCCAGGTGCTTAACTATCGTATAAAGAAAAATGTGTGCTCAAATAAAAGGAAAATGTAAAACAAGAACAATAAAAGAATCACTACAGTTGAATCATGCCAGTTGCATAACTACCGTATATAGAAAAATATGTGCTCATATAAAATGAAAATGTAAAACAAGAACAATATAAGAATCACTACAGTTGTATCATTCCAGGTGCTTAACTATCGTATAAAGAAAAATGTGTGCTCATATAAAATAAAAATGTAAAACAAGTACAATAAAAGAATCACTACAGTTGAATCATACCAGGTGCTTAACTATCGTATAAAGAAAAATGTGTGCTCATATAAAATGAAAATGTAAAGCAAGTATAATAAAAGAATCACTACAGTTGAATCATGCCAGGTGCTTAACTATCGTATAAAGAAAAATGTGTGCTCAAATAAAAGGAAAATGTAAAAGAAGAACAATAAAAGAATCTCTACAGTGGAATCATGCCAGGTGCTTAACTATCGTATAAAGAAAAATGTGTGCTCATATAAAATGAAAAGGTCAAAGAAGTATAATAAAGAATCACAACAGTTGAATCATGCCAGGTGCTTAACTATCGTATAAAGAAAAATGTGTGCTCATATCAAATGAAAATGTAAAACAAGTATAATAAAAGATTCACTACAGGTGAATCATGCCAGGTGATTAACTATCGTATAAAGAAAAATGTGTGCTCATATAAAATGAAAATGTAAAACAAGTATAAAAAAAGAATCACTACAGTTGAGTCATGCCAGGTGCTTAACTATCGTATAAAGAAATCAGTGTGCTCATATAAAATGAAAATGTAAAACAAGTATAATATAAGAATCACTACAGTTGAATCATGCCAGGTGCTTAACTATCGTATAAAGAAAAATGTGTGCTCATATCAAATGAAAGGAAAATGTAAAACAAGTATAATAAAAGAATCACTACAGTTGAATCATGCCAGGTGCTTAACTATCGTATAAAGAAAAATGTGTGCTCATATCAAATGAAAATGTAAAACAAGTATAATAAAAGAATCACTACAGTTGAATCATGCCAGGTGATTAACTATCGCATAAAGAAAAATGTGTGCTCATATAAAATGAAAATGTAAAACAAGTATAATAAAAGAATCACTACAGTTGAATCATGCCAGGTGCTTAACAATCGTATAAAGAAAACAATGTGCTCATATAAAATGAAAATGCAAAACAAGTATAATAAAATAATCACTACAGTTGAATCATGCCAGGTGCTTAACTATCGTATAAAGAAAAATTTGTGCTCAAATAAAAGGAAAATGTAAAACAAGAACAATAAAAGAATCACTACAGTTGAATCATGCCAGGTGCTTAACAATCGTATAAAGAAAACAGTGTGCCCATATAAAATGAAAATGCAAAACAAGTGTAATAAAAGAATCACTACAGTTGAATCATGCCAGGTGCTTAACTATGGTATAAAGAAAAATGTGTGCTCATATCAAATGAAAATGTAAAACAAGTATAATAAAAGAATCACTACAGTTGAATCATGCCAGGTGCTTAACTATCGTATAAAGAAAACAATGTGCTCATATAAAATGAAAATGCAAAACAAGTATAATAAAATAATCACTACAGTTGAATCATGCCAGGTGCTTAACTATCGTATAAAGAAAAATTTGTGCTCAAATAAAAGGAAAATGTAAAACAAGAACAATAAAAGAATCACTACAGTTGAATCATGCCAGGTGCTTAACAATCGTATAAAGAAAACAGTGTGCCCATATAAAATGAAAATGCAAAACAAGTGTAATAAAAGAATCACTACAGTTGAATCATGCCAGGTGCTTAACTATGGTATAAAGAAAAATGTGTGCTGATATCAAATGAAAATGTAAAACAAGTATAATAAAAGAATCACTACAGTTGAATCATGCCAGGTGCTTAACTATCGTATAAAGAAAACAATGTGCTCATATAAAATGAAAATGCAAAAGAAGTATAATAAAATAATCACTACAGTTGAATCATGCCAGGTGCTTAACTATCGTATAAAGAAAAATGTGTGCTCAAATAAAAGGAAAATGTAAAACAAGAACAATAAAAGAATCACTACAGTTGAATCATGCCAGGTGCTTAACAATCGTATAAAGAAAACAGTGTGCCCATATAAAATGAAAATGCAAAACAAGTGTAATATAAGAATCACAACAGTTGAATCATGCCAAGTGCTTAACTATCGTATAAAGAAAAATGAGTGCTCAAATAAAATGAAAATGTAAAACAAGTATAATAAAAGAATCACTACAGTTGAATCATGCCAGGTGCTTAACTATCGTATAAAGAAAGATGTGTGCTCATATAAAATGTAAATGTAAAACAAGTATAATAAAAGAATCACTACAGTTGAATCATGCCAGGAGCTTAACTATCGTATAAAGAAAACAGTGTGCCCATATAAAATGAAAATGCAAAACAAGTGTAATAAAAGAATCACTACAGTTGAATCATGCCAGGTGCTTAACTATCGTATAAAGACAAATGTGTGCTCAAATAAAAGGAAAATGTAAAACAAGAACAATAAAAGAATCACTACAGTTGAATCATGCCAGGTGCTTAACTATCGTATAAAGAAAACAATGTGCCCATATAAAATGAAAATGCAAAACAAGTATAATAAAATAATCACTACAGTTGAATCATGCCAGGTGCTTAACTATCGTATAAAGAAAAATTTGTGCTCAAATAAAAGGAAAATGTAAAACAAGAACAATAAAAGAATCACTACAGTTGAATCATGCCAGGTGCTTAACAATCGTATAAAGAAAACAGTGTGCCCATATAAAATGAAAATGCAAAACAAGTGTAATAAAAGAATCACTACAGTTGAATCATGCCAGGTGCTTAACTATGGTATAAAGAAAAATGTGTGCTCATATCAAATGAAAATGTAAAACAAGTATAATAAAAGAATCACTACAGTTGAATCATGCCAGGTGCTTAACTATCGTATAAAGAAAACAATGTGCTCATATAAAATGAAAATGCAAAAGAAGTATAATAAAATAATCACTACAGTTGAATCATGCCAGGTGCTTAACTATCGTATAAAGAAAAATGTGTGCTCAAATAAAAGGAAAATGTAAAAGAAGAACAATAAAAGAATCACTACAGTTGAATCATGCCAGGTGCTTAACAATCGTATAAAGAAAACAGTGTGCCCATATAAAATGAAAATGCAAAACAAGTGTAATATAAGAATCACTACAGTTGAATCATGCCAAGTGCTTAACTATCGTATCAAGAAAAATGAGTGCTCAAATAAAATGAAAATGTAAAACAAGTATAATAAAAGAATCACTACAGTTGAATCATGCCAGGTGCTTAACTATCGTATAAAGAAAAATGTGTGCTCAAATAAAAGGAAAATGTAAAACAAGAACAATAAAAGAATCACTACAGTTGAATCATGCCAGTTGCATAACTACCGTATATAGAAAAATATGTGCTCATATAAAATGAAAATGTAAAACAAGAACAATATAAGAATCACTACAGTTGTATCATTCCAGGTGCTTAACTATCGTATAAAGAAAAATGTGTGCTCATATAAAATAAAAATGTAAAACAAGTACAATAAAAGAATCACTACAGTTGAATCATACCAGGTGCTTAACTATCGTATAAAGAAAAATGTGTGCTCATATAAAATGAAAATGTAAAGCAAGTATAATAAAAGAATCACTACAGTTGAATCATGCCAGGTGCTTAACTATCGTATAAAGAAAAATGTGTGCTCAAATAAAAGGAAAATGTAAAAGAAGAACAATAAAAGAATCTCTACAGTGGAATCATGCCAGGTGCTTAACTATCGTATAAAGAAAAATGTGTGCTCATATAAAATGAAAAGGTCAAAGAAGTATAATAAAGAATCACAACAGTTGAATCATGCCAGGTGCTTAACTATCGTATAAAGAAAAATGTGTGCTCATATCAAATGAAAATGTAAAACGAGTATAATAAAAGATTCACTACAGGTGAATCATGCCAGGTGATTAACTATCGTATAAAGAAAAATGTGTGCTCATATAAAATGAAAATGTAAAACAAGTATAAAAAAAGAATCACTACAGTTGAGTCATGCCAGGTGCTTAACTATCGTATAAAGAAAACAGTGTGCTCATATAAAATGAAAATGTAAAACAAGTATAATATAAGAATCACTACAGTTGAATCATGCCAGGTGCTTAACTATCGTATAAAGAAAAATGTGTGCTCATATCAAATGAAAGGAAAATGTAAAACAAGTATAATAAAAGAATCACTACAGTTGAATCATGCCAGGTGCTTAACTATCGTATAAAGAAAAATGTGTGCTCATATCAAATGAAAATGTAAAACAAGTATAATAAAAGAATCACTACAGTTGAATCATGCCAGGTGATTAACTATCGCATAAAGAAAAATGTGTGCTCATATAAAATGAAAATGTAAAACAAGTATAATAAACGAATCACTACAGTTGAATCATGCCAGGTGCTTAACAATCGTATAAAGAAAACAATGTGCTCATATAAAATGAAAATGCAAAACAAGTATAATAAAATAATCACTACAGTTGAATCATGCCAGGTGCTTAACTATCGTATAAAGAAAAATTTGTGCTCAAATAAAAGGAAAATGTAAAACAAGAACAATAAAAGAATCACTACAGTTGAATCATGCCAGGTGCTTAACAATCGTATAAAGAAAACAGTGTGCCCATATAAAATGAAAATGCAAAAGAAGTGTAATAAAAGAATCACTACAGTTGAATCATGCCAGGTGCTTAACTATGGTATAAAGAAAAATGTGTGCTCATATCAAATGAAAATGTAAAACAAGTATAATAAAAGAATCACTACAGTTGAATCATGCCAGGTGCTTAACTATCGTATAAAGAAAACAATGTGCTCATATAAAATGAAAATGCAAAAGAAGTATAATAAAATAATCACTACAGTTGAATCATGCCAGGTGCTTAACTATCGTATAAAGAAAAATGTGTGCTCAAATAAAAGGAAAATGTAAAACAAGAACAATAAAAGAATCACTACAGTTGAATCATGCCAGGTGCTTAACAATCGTATAAAGAAAACAGTGTGCCCATATAAAATGAAAATGCAAAACAAGTGTAATATAAGAATCACAACAGTTGAATCATGCCAAGTGCTTAACTATCGTATAAAGAAAAATGAGTGCTCAAATAAAATGAAAATGTAAAACAAGTATAATAAAAGAATCACTACAGTTGAATCATGCCAGGTGCTTAACTATCGTATAAAGAAAGATGTGTGCTCATATAAAATGTAAATGTAAAACAAGTATAATAAAAGAATCACTACAGTTGAATCATGCCAGGAGCTTAACTATCGTATAAAGAAAACAGTGTGCCCATATAAAATGAAAATGCAAAACAAGTGTAATAAAAGAATCACTACAGTTGAATCATGCCAGGTGCTTAACTATCGTATAAAGACAAATGTGTGCTCAAATAAAAGGAAAATGTAAAACAAGAACAATAAAAGAATCACTACAGTTGAATCATGCCAGGTGCTTAACAATCGTATAAAGAAAACAGTGTGCCCATATAAAATGAAAATGCAAAACAAGTGTAATATAAGAATCACTACAGTTGAATCATGCCAGGTGCTTAACTATCGTATAAAGACAAATGTGTGCTCAAATAAAAGGAAAATGTAAAACAAGAACAATAAAAGAATCACTACAGTTGAATCATGCCAGGTGCTTAACTATCGTATAAAGAAAACAGTGTGCCCATATAAAATGAAAATGCAAAACAAGTATAATAAAATAATCACTACAGTTGAATCATGCCAGGTGCTTAACTATCGTATAAAGAAAAATTTGTGCTCAAATAAAAGGAAAATGTAAAACAAGAACAATAAAAGAATCACTACAGTTGAATCATGCCAGGTGCTTAACAATCGTATAAAGAAAACAGTGTGCCCATATAAAATGAAAATGCAAAACAAGTGTAATAAAAGAATCACTACAGTTGAATCATGCCAGGTGCTTAACTATGGTATAAAGAAAAATGTGTGCTCATATCAAATGAAAATGTAAAACAAGTATAATAAAAGAATCACTACAGTTGAATCATGCCAGGTGCTTAACTATCGTATAAAGAAAACAATGTGCTCATATAAAATGAAAATGCAAAAGAAGTATAATAAAATAATCACTACAGTTGAATCATGCCAGGTGCTTAACTATCGTATAAAGAAAAATGTGTGCTCAAATAAAAGGAAAATGTAAAACAAGAACAATAAAAGAATCACTACAGTTGAATCATGCCAGGTGCTTAACAATCGTATAAAGAAAACAGTGTGCCCATATAAAATGAAAATGCAAAACAAGTGTAATATAAGAATCACTACAGTTGAATCATGCCAAGTGCTTAACTATCGTATCAAGAAAAATGAGTGCTCAAATAAAATGAAAATGTAAAACAAGTATAATAAAAGAATCACTACAGTTGAATCATGCCAGGTGCTTAACTATCGTATAAAGAAAAATGTGTGCTCAAATAAAAGGAAAATGTAAAACAAGAACAATAAAAGAATCACTACAGTTGAATCATGCCAGTTGCATAACTACCGTATATAGAAAAATATGTGCTCATATAAAATGAAAATGTAAAACAAGAACAATATAAGAATCACTACAGTTGTATCATTCCAGGTGCTTAACTATCGTATAAAGAAAAATGTGTGCTCATATAAAATAAAAATGTAAAACAAGTACAATAAAAGAATCACTACAGTTGAATCATACCAGGTGCTTAACTATCGTATAAAGAAAAATGTGTGCTCATATAAAATGAAAATGTAAAGCAAGTATAATAAAAGAATCACTACAGTTGAATCATGCCAGGTGCTTAACTATCGTATAAAGAAAAATGTGTGCTCAAATAAAAGGAAAATGTAAAAGAAGAACAATAAAAGAATCTCTACAGTGGAATCATGCCAGGTGCTTAACTATCGTATAAAGAAAAATGTGTGCTCATATAAAATGAAAAGGTCAAAGAAGTATAATAAAGAATCACAACAGTTGAATCATGCCAGGTGCTTAACTATCGTATAAAGAAAAATGTGTGCTCATATCAAATGAAAATGTAAAACAAGTATAATAAAAGATTCACTACAGGTGAATCATGCCAGGTGATTAACTATCGTATAAAGAAAAATGTGTGCTCATATAAAATGAAAATGTAAAACAAGTATAAAAAAAGAATCACTACAGTTGAGTCATGCCAGGTGCTTAACTATCGTATAAAGAAATCAGTGTGCTCATATAAAATGAAAATGTAAAACAAGTATAATATAAGAATCACTACAGTTGAATCATGCCAGGTGCTTAACTATCGTATAAAGAAAAATGTGTGCTCATATCAAATGAAAGGAAAATGTAAAACAAGTATAATAAAAGAATCACTACAGTTGAATCATGCCAGGTGCTTAACTATCGTATAAAGAAAAATGTGTGCTCATATCAAATGAAAATGTAAAACAAGTATAATAAAAGAATCACTACAGTTGAATCATGCCAGGTGATTAACTATCGCATAAAGAAAAATGTGTGCTCATATAAAATGAAAATGTAAAACAAGTATAATAAAAGAATCACTACAGTTGAATCATGCCAGGTGCTTAACAATCGTATAAAGAAAACAATGTGCTCATATAAAATGAAAATGCAAAACAAGTATAATAAAATAATCACTACAGTTGAATCATGCCAGGTGCTTAACTATCGTATAAAGAAAAATTTGTGCTCAAATAAAAGGAAAATGTAAAACAAGAACAATAAAAGAATCACTACAGTTGAATCATGCCAGGTGCTTAACAATCGTATAAAGAAAACAGTGTGCCCATATAAAATGAAAATGCAAAACAAGTGTAATAAAAGAATCACTACAGTTGAATCATGCCAGGTGCTTAACTATGGTATAAAGAAAAATGTGTGCTCATATCAAATGAAAATGTAAAACAAGTATAATAAAAGAATCACTACAGTTGAATCATGCCAGGTGCTTAACTATCGTATAAAGAAAACAATGTGCTCATATAAAATGAAAATGCAAAACAAGTATAATAAAATAATCACTACAGTTGAATCATGCCAGGTGCTTAACTATCGTATAAAGAAAAATTTGTGCTCAAATAAAAGGAAAATGTAAAACAAGAACAATAAAAGAATCACTACAGTTGAATCATGCCAGGTGCTTAACAATCGTATAAAGAAAACAGTGTGCCCATATAAAATGAAAATGCAAAACAAGTGTAATAAAAGAATCACTACAGTTGAATCATGCCAGGTGCTTAACTATGGTATAAAGAAAAATGTGTGCTGATATCAAATGAAAATGTAAAACAAGTATAATAAAAGAATCACTACAGTTGAATCATGCCAGGTGCTTAACTATCGTATAAAGAAAACAATGTGCTCATATAAAATGAAAATGCAAAAGAAGTATAATAAAATAATCACTACAGTTGAATCATGCCAGGTGCTTAACTATCATATAAAGAAAAATGTGTGCTCAAATAAAAGGAAAATGTAAAACAAGAACAATAAAAGAATCACTACAGTTGAATCATGCCAGGTGCTTAACAATCGTATAAAGAAAACAGTGTGCCCATATAAAATGAAAATGCAAAACAAGTGTAATATAAGAATCACAACAGTTGAATCATGCCAAGTGCTTAACTATCGTATAAAGAAAAATGAGTGCTCAAATAAAATGAAAATGTAAAACAAGTATAATAAAAGAATCACTACAGTTGAATCATGCCAGGTGCTTAACTATCGTATAAAGAAAGATGTGTGCTCATATAAAATGTAAATGTAAAACAAGTATAATAAAAGAATCACTACAGTTGAATCATGCCAGGAGCTTAACTATCGTATAAAGAAAACAGTGTGCCCATATAAAATGAAAATGCAAAACAAGTGTAATAAAAGAATCACTACAGTTGAATCATGCCAGGTGCTTAACTATCGTATAAAGACAAATGTGTGCTCAAATAAAAGGAAAATGTAAAACAAGAACAATAAAAGAATCACTACAGTTGAATCATGCCAGGTGCTTAACTATCGTATAAAGAAAACAATGTGCCCATATAAAATGAAAATGCAAAACAAGTATAATAAAATAATCACTACAGTTGAATCATGCCAGGTGCTTAACTATCGTATAAAGAAAAATTTGTGCTCAAATAAAAGGAAAATGTAAAACAAGAACAATAAAAGAATCACTACAGTTGAATCATGCCAGGTGCTTAACAATCGTATAAAGAAAACAGTGTGCCCATATAAAATGAAAATGCAAAACAAGTGTAATAAAAGAATCACTACAGTTGAATCATGCCAGGTGCTTAACTATGGTATAAAGAAAAATGTGTGCTCATATCAAATGAAAATGTAAAACAAGTATAATAAAAGAATCACTACAGTTGAATCATGCCAGGTGCTTAACTATCGTATAAAGAAAACAATGTGCTCATATAAAATGAAAATGCAAAAGAAGTATAATAAAATAATCACTACAGTTGAATCATGCCAGGTGCTTAACTATCGTATAAAGAAAAATGTGTGCTCAAATAAAAGGAAAATGTAAAACAAGAACAATAAAAGAATCACTACAGTTGAATCATGCCAGGTGCTTAACAATCGTATAAAGAAAACAGTGTGCCCATATAAAATGAAAATGCAAAACAAGTGTAATATAAGAATCACTACAGTTGAATCATGCCAAGTGCTTAACTATCGTATCAAGAAAAATGAGTGCTCAAATAAAATGAAAATGTAAAACAAGTATAATAAAAGAATCACTACAGTTGAATCATGCCAGGTGCTTAACTATCGTATAAAGAAAAATGTGTGCTCAAATAAAAGGAAAATGTAAAACAAGAACAATAAAAGAATCACTACAGTTGAATCATGCCAGTTGCATAACTACCGTATATAGAAAAATATGTGCTCATATAAAATGAAAATGTAAAACAAGAACAATATAAGAATCACTACAGTTGTATCATTCCAGGTGCTTAACTATCGTATAAAGAAAAATGTGTGCTCATATAAAATAAAAATGTAAAACAAGTACAATAAAAGAATCACTACAGTTGAATCATACCAGGTGCTTAACTATCGTATAAAGAAAAATGTGTGCTCATATAAAATGAAAATGTAAAGCAAGTATAATAAAAGAATCACTACAGTTGAATCATGCCAGGTGCTTAACTATCGTATAAAGAAAAATGTGTGCTCAAATAAAAGGAAAATGTAAAAGAAGAACAATAAAAGAATCTCTACAGTGGAATCATGCCAGGTGCTTAACTATCGTATAAAGAAAAATGTGTGCTCATATAAAATGAAAAGGTCAAAGAAGTATAATAAAGAATCACAACAGTTGAATCATGCCAGGTGCTTAACTATCGTATAAAGAAAAATGTGTGCTCATATCAAATGAAAATGTAAAACGAGTATAATAAAAGATTCACTACAGGTGAATCATGCCAGGTGATTAACTATCGTATAAAGAAAAATGTGTGCTCATATAAAATGAAAATGTAAAACAAGTATAAAAAAAGAATCACTACAGTTGAGTCATGCCAGGTGCTTAACTATCGTATAAAGAAAACAGTGTGCTCATATAAAATGAAAATGTAAAACAAGTATAATATAAGAATCACTACAGTTGAATCATGCCAGGTGCTTAACTATCGTATAAAGAAAAATGTGTGCTCATATCAAATGAAAGGAAAATGTAAAACAAGTATAATAAAAGAATCACTACAGTTGAATCATGCCAGGTGCTTAACTATCGTATAAAGAAAAATGTGTGCTCATATCAAATGAAAATGTAAAACAAGTATAATAAAAGAATCACTACAGTTGAATCATGCCAGGTGATTAACTATCGCATAAAGAAAAATGTGTGCTCATATAAAATGAAAATGTAAAACAAGTATAATAAACGAATCACTACAGTTGAATCATGCCAGGTGCTTAACAATCGTATAAAGAAAACAATGTGCTCATATAAAATGAAAATGCAAAACAAGTATAATAAAATAATCACTACAGTTGAATCATGCCAGGTGCTTAACTATCGTATAAAGAAAAATTTGTGCTCAAATAAAAGGAAAATGTAAAACAAGAACAATAAAAGAATCACTACAGTTGAATCATGCCAGGTGCTTAACAATCGTATAAAGAAAACAGTGTGCCCATATAAAATGAAAATGCAAAAGAAGTGTAATAAAAGAATCACTACAGTTGAATCATGCCAGGTGCTTAACTATGGTATAAAGAAAAATGTGTGCTCATATCAAATGAAAATGTAAAACAAGTATAATAAAAGAATCACTACAGTTGAATCATGCCAGGTGCTTAACTATCGTATAAAGAAAACAATGTGCTCATATAAAATGAAAATGCAAAAGAAGTATAATAAAATAATCACTACAGTTGAATCATGCCAGGTGCTTAACTATCGTATAAAGAAAAATGTGTGCTCAAATAAAAGGAAAATGTAAAACAAGAACAATAAAAGAATCACTACAGTTGAATCATGCCAGGTGCTTAACAATCGTATAAAGAAAACAGTGTGCCCATATAAAATGAAAATGCAAAACAAGTGTAATATAAGAATCACAACAGTTGAATCATGCCAAGTGCTTAACTATCGTATAAAGAAAAATGAGTGCTCAAATAAAATGAAAATGTAAAACAAGTATAATAAAAGAATCACTACAGTTGAATCATGCCAGGTGCTTAACTATCGTATAAAGAAAGATGTGTGCTCATATAAAATGTAAATGTAAAACAAGTATAATAAAAGAATCACTACAGTTGAATCATGCCAGGAGCTTAACTATCGTATAAAGAAAACAGTGTGCCCATATAAAATGAAAATGCAAAACAAGTGTAATAAAAGAATCACTACAGTTGAATCATGCCAGGTGCTTAACTATCGTATAAAGACAAATGTGTGCTCAAATAAAAGGAAAATGTAAAACAAGAACAATAAAAGAATCACTACAGTTGAATCATGCCAGGTGCTTAACTATCGTATAAAGAAAACAGTGTGCCCATATAAAATGAAAATGCAAAACAAGTATAATAAAATAATCACTACAGTTGAATCATGCCAGGTGCTTAACTATCGTATAAAGAAAAATTTGTGCTCAAATAAAAGGAAAATGTAAAACAAGAACAATAAAAGAATCACTACAGTTGAATCATGCCAGGTGCTTAACAATCGTATAAAGAAAACAGTGTGCCCATATAAAATGAAAATGCAAAACAAGTGTAATAAAAGAATCACTACAGTTGAATCATGCCAGGTGCTTAACTATGGTATAAAGAAAAATGTGTGCTCATATCAAATGAAAATGTAAAACAAGTATAATAAAAGAATCACTACAGTTGAATCATGCCAGGTGCTTAACTATCGTATAAAGAAAACAATGTGCTCATATAAAATGAAAATGCAAAAGAAGTATAATAAAATAATCACTACAGTTGAATCATGCCAGGTGCTTAACTATCGTATAAAGAAAAATGTGTGCTCAAATAAAAGGAAAATGTAAAACAAGAACAATAAAAGAATCACTACAGTTGAATCATGCCAGGTGCTTAACAATCGTATAAAGAAAACAGTGTGCCCATATAAAATGAAAATGCAAAACAAGTGTAATATAAGAATCACTACAGTTGAATCATGCCAAGTGCTTAACTATCGTATCAAGAAAAATGAGTGCTCAAATAAAATGAAAATGTAAAACAAGTATAATAAAAGAATCACTACAGTTGAATCATGCCAGGTGCTTAACTATCGTATAAAGAAAAATGTGTGCTCAAATAAAAGGAAAATGTAAAACAAGAACAATAAAAGAATCACTACAGTTGAATCATGCCAGTTGCATAACTACCGTATATAGAAAAATATGTGCTCATATAAAATGAAAATGTAAAACAAGAACAATATAAGAATCACTACAGTTGTATCATTCCAGGTGCTTAACTATCGTATAAAGAAAAATGTGTGCTCATATAAAATAAAAATGTAAAACAAGTACAATAAAAGAATCACTACAGTTGAATCATACCAGGTGCTTAACTATCGTATAAAGAAAAATGTGTGCTCATATAAAATGAAAATGTAAAGCAAGTATAATAAAAGAATCACTACAGTTGAATCATGCCAGGTGCTTAACTATCGTATAAAGAAAAATGTGTGCTCAAATAAAAGGAAAATGTAAAAGAAGAACAATAAAAGAATCTCTACAGTGGAATCATGCCAGGTGCTTAACTATCGTATAAAGAAAAATGTGTGCTCATATAAAATGAAAAGGTCAAAGAAGTATAATAAAGAATCACAACAGTTGAATCATGCCAGGTGCTTAACTATCGTATAAAGAAAAATGTGTGCTCATATCAAATGAAAATGTAAAACAAGTATAATAAAAGATTCACTACAGGTGAATCATGCCAGGTGATTAACTATCGTATAAAGAAAAATGTGTGCTCATATAAAATGAAAATGTAAAACAAGTATAAAAAAAGAATCACTACAGTTGAGTCATGCCAGGTGCTTAACTATCGTATAAAGAAATCAGTGTGCTCATATAAAATGAAAATGTAAAACAAGTATAATATAAGAATCACTACAGTTGAATCATGCCAGGTGCTTAACTATCGTATAAAGAAAAATGTGTGCTCATATCAAATGAAAGGAAAATGTAAAACAAGTATAATAAAAGAATCACTACAGTTGAATCATGCCAGGTGCTTAACTATCGTATAAAGAAAAATGTGTGCTCATATCAAATGAAAATGTAAAACAAGTATAATAAAAGAATCACTACAGTTGAATCATGCCAGGTGATTAACTATCGCATAAAGAAAAATGTGTGCTCATATAAAATGAAAATGTAAAACAAGTATAATAAAAGAATCACTACAGTTGAATCATGCCAGGTGCTTAACAATCGTATAAAGAAAACAATGTGCTCATATAAAATGAAAATGCAAAACAAGTATAATAAAATAATCACTACAGTTGAATCATGCCAGGTGCTTAACTATCGTATAAAGAAAAATTTGTGCTCAAATAAAAGGAAAATGTAAAACAAGAACAATAAAAGAATCACTACAGTTGAATCATGCCAGGTGCTTAACAATCGTATAAAGAAAACAGTGTGCCCATATAAAATGAAAATGCAAAACAAGTGTAATAAAAGAATCACTACAGTTGAATCATGCCAGGTGCTTAACTATGGTATAAAGAAAAATGTGTGCTCATATCAAATGAAAATGTAAAACAAGTATAATAAAAGAATCACTACAGTTGAATCATGCCAGGTGCTTAACTATCGTATAAAGAAAACAATGTGCTCATATAAAATGAAAATGCAAAACAAGTATAATAAAATAATCACTACAGTTGAATCATGCCAGGTGCTTAACTATCGTATAAAGAAAAATTTGTGCTCAAATAAAAGGAAAATGTAAAACAAGAACAATAAAAGAATCACTACAGTTGAATCATGCCAGGTGCTTAACAATCGTATAAAGAAAACAGTGTGCCCATATAAAATGAAAATGCAAAACAAGTGTAATAAAAGAATCACTACAGTTGAATCATGCCAGGTGCTTAACTATGGTATAAAGAAAAATGTGTGCTCATATCAAATGAAAATGTAAAACAAGTATAATAAAAGAATCACTACAGTTGAATCATGCCAGGTGCTTAACTATCGTATAAAGAAAACAATGTGCTCATATAAAATGAAAATGCAAAAGAAGTATAATAAAATAATCACTACAGTTGAATCATGCCAGGTGCTTAACTATCGTATAAAGAAAAATGTGTGCTCAAATAAAAGGAAAATGTAAAACAAGAACAATAAAAGAATCACTACAGTTGAATCATGCCAGGTGCTTAACAATCGTATAAAGAAAACAGTGTGCCCATATAAAATGAAAATGCAAAACAAGTGTAATATAAGAATCACAACAGTTGAATCATGCCAAGTGCTTAACTATCGTATAAAGAAAAATGAGTGCTCAAATAAAATGAAAATGTAAAACAAGTATAATAAAAGAATCACTACAGTTGAATCATGCCAGGTGCTTAACTATCGTATAAAGAAAGATGTGTGCTCATATAAAATGTAAATGTAAAACAAGTATAATAAAAGAATCACTACAGTTGAATCATGCCAGGAGCTTAACTATCGTATAAAGAAAACAGTGTGCCCATATAAAATGAAAATGCAAAACAAGTGTAATAAAAGAATCACTACAGTTGAATCATGCCAGGTGCTTAACTATCGTATAAAGACAAATGTGTGCTCAAATAAAAGGAAAATGTAAAACAAGAACAATAAAAGAATCACTACAGTTGAATCATGCCAGGTGCTTAACTATCGTATAAAGAAAACAATGTGCCCATATAAAATGAAAATGCAAAACAAGTATAATAAAATAATCACTACAGTTGAATCATGCCAGGTGCTTAACTATCGTATAAAGAAAAATTTGTGCTCAAATAAAAGGAAAATGTAAAACAAGAACAATAAAAGAATCACTACAGTTGAATCATGCCAGGTGCTTAACAATCGTATAAAGAAAACAGTGTGCCCATATAAAATGAAAATGCAAAACAAGTGTAATAAAAGAATCACTACAGTTGAATCATGCCAGGTGCTTAACTATGGTATAAAGAAAAATGTGTGCTCATATCAAATGAAAATGTAAAACAAGTATAATAAAAGAATCACTACAGTTGAATCATGCCAGGTGCTTAACTATCGTATAAAGAAAACAATGTGCTCATATAAAATGAAAATGCAAAAGAAGTATAATAAAATAATCACTACAGTTGAATCATGCCAGGTGCTTAACTATCGTATAAAGAAAAATGTGTGCTCAAATAAAAGGAAAATGTAAAACAAGAACAATAAAAGAATCACTACAGTTGAATCATGCCAGGTGCTTAACAATCGTATAAAGAAAACAGTGTGCCCATATAAAATGAAAATGCAAAACAAGTGTAATATAAGAATCACTACAGTTGAATCATGCCAAGTGCTTAACTATCGTATCAAGAAAAATGAGTGCTCAAATAAAATGAAAATGTAAAACAAGTATAATAAAAGAATCACTACAGTTGAATCATGCCAGGTGCTTAACTATCGTATAAAGAAAAATGTGTGCTCAAATAAAAGGAAAATGTAAAACAAGAACAATAAAAGAATCACTACAGTTGAATCATGCCAGTTGCATAACTACCGTATATAGAAAAATATGTGCTCATATAAAATGAAAATGTAAAACAAGAACAATATAAGAATCACTACAGTTGTATCATTCCAGGTGCTTAACTATCGTATAAAGAAAAATGTGTGCTCATATAAAATAAAAATGTAAAACAAGTACAATAAAAGAATCACTACAGTTGAATCATACCAGGTGCTTAACTATCGTATAAAGAAAAATGTGTGCTCATATAAAATGAAAATGTAAAGCAAGTATAATAAAAGAATCACTACAGTTGAATCATGCCAGGTGCTTAACTATCGTATAAAGAAAAATGTGTGCTCAAATAAAAGGAAAATGTAAAAGAAGAACAATAAAAGAATCTCTACAGTGGAATCATGCCAGGTGCTTAACTATCGTATAAAGAAAAATGTGTGCTCATATAAAATGAAAAGGTCAAAGAAGTATAATAAAGAATCACAACAGTTGAATCATGCCAGGTGCTTAACTATCGTATAAAGAAAAATGTGTGCTCATATCAAATGAAAATGTAAAACGAGTATAATAAAAGATTCACTACAGGTGAATCATGCCAGGTGATTAACTATCGTATAAAGAAAAATGTGTGCTCATATAAAATGAAAATGTAAAACAAGTATAAAAAAAGAATCACTACAGTTGAGTCATGCCAGGTGCTTAACTATCGTATAAAGAAAACAGTGTGCTCATATAAAATGAAAATGTAAAACAAGTATAATATAAGAATCACTACAGTTGAATCATGCCAGGTGCTTAACTATCGTATAAAGAAAAATGTGTGCTCATATCAAATGAAAGGAAAATGTAAAACAAGTATAATAAAAGAATCACTACAGTTGAATCATGCCAGGTGCTTAACTATCGTATAAAGAAAAATGTGTGCTCATATCAAATGAAAATGTAAAACAAGTATAATAAAAGAATCACTACAGTTGAATCATGCCAGGTGATTAACTATCGCATAAAGAAAAATGTGTGCTCATATAAAATGAAAATGTAAAACAAGTATAATAAACGAATCACTACAGTTGAATCATGCCAGGTGCTTAACAATCGTATAAAGAAAACAATGTGCTCATATAAAATGAAAATGCAAAACAAGTATAATAAAATAATCACTACAGTTGAATCATGCCAGGTGCTTAACTATCGTATAAAGAAAAATTTGTGCTCAAATAAAAGGAAAATGTAAAACAAGAACAATAAAAGAATCACTACAGTTGAATCATGCCAGGTGCTTAACAATCGTATAAAGAAAACAGTGTGCCCATATAAAATGAAAATGCAAAAGAAGTGTAATAAAAGAATCACTACAGTTGAATCATGCCAGGTGCTTAACTATGGTATAAAGAAAAATGTGTGCTCATATCAAATGAAAATGTAAAACAAGTATAATAAAAGAATCACTACAGTTGAATCATGCCAGGTGCTTAACTATCGTATAAAGAAAACAATGTGCTCATATAAAATGAAAATGCAAAAGAAGTATAATAAAATAATCACTACAGTTGAATCATGCCAGGTGCTTAACTATCGTATAAAGAAAAATGTGTGCTCAAATAAAAGGAAAATGTAAAACAAGAACAATAAAAGAATCACTACAGTTGAATCATGCCAGGTGCTTAACAATCGTATAAAGAAAACAGTGTGCCCATATAAAATGAAAATGCAAAACAAGTGTAATATAAGAATCACAACAGTTGAATCATGCCAAGTGCTTAACTATCGTATAAAGAAAAATGAGTGCTCAAATAAAATGAAAATGTAAAACAAGTATAATAAAAGAATCACTACAGTTGAATCATGCCAGGTGCTTAACTATCGTATAAAGAAAGATGTGTGCTCATATAAAATGTAAATGTAAAACAAGTATAATAAAAGAATCACTACAGTTGAATCATGCCAGGAGCTTAACTATCGTATAAAGAAAACAGTGTGCCCATATAAAATGAAAATGCAAAACAAGTGTAATAAAAGAATCACTACAGTTGAATCATGCCAGGTGCTTAACTATCGTATAAAGACAAATGTGTGCTCAAATAAAAGGAAAATGTAAAACAAGAACAATAAAAGAATCACTACAGTTGAATCATGCCAGGTGCTTAACTATCGTATAAAGAAAACAGTGTGCCCATATAAAATGAAAATGCAAAACAAGTATAATAAAATAATCACTACAGTTGAATCATGCCAGGTGCTTAACTATCGTATAAAGAAAAATTTGTGCTCAAATAAAAGGAAAATGTAAAACAAGAACAATAAAAGAATCACTACAGTTGAATCATGCCAGGTGCTTAACAATCGTATAAAGAAAACAGTGTGCCCATATAAAATGAAAATGCAAAACAAGTGTAATAAAAGAATCACTACAGTTGAATCATGCCAGGTGCTTAACTATGGTATAAAGAAAAATGTGTGCTCATATCAAATGAAAATGTAAAACAAGTATAATAAAAGAATCACTACAGTTGAATCATGCCAGGTGCTTAACTATCGTATAAAGAAAACAATGTGCTCATATAAAATGAAAATGCAAAAGAAGTATAATAAAATAATCACTACAGTTGAATCATGCCAGGTGCTTAACTATCGTATAAAGAAAAATGTGTGCTCAAATAAAAGGAAAATGTAAAACAAGAACAATAAAAGAATCACTACAGTTGAATCATGCCAGGTGCTTAACAATCGTATAAAGAAAACAGTGTGCCCATATAAAATGAAAATGCAAAACAAGTGTAATATAAGAATCACTACAGTTGAATCATGCCAAGTGCTTAACTATCGTATAAAGAAAAATGAGTGCTCAAATAAAATGAAAATGTAAAACAAGTATAATAAAAGAATCACTACAGTTGAATCATGCCAGGTGCTTAACTATCGTATAAAGAAAAATGTGTGCTCAAATAAAAGGAAAATGTAAAACAAGAACAATAAAAGAATCACTACAGTTGAATCATGCCAGGTGCTTAACTATCGTATAAAGAAAACAGTGTGCCCATATAAAATGAAAATGCAAAACAAGTGTAATAAAAGAATCACTACAGTTGAATCATGCCAGGTGCTTAACTATCGTATAAAGACAAATGTGTGCTCATATAAAATGAAAATGTAAAACAAGTGTAATAAAAGAATCACTACAGTTGAATCATGCCAGGTGCTTAACTATCGTATAAAGAACAATGTGTGCTCAAATAAAAGGAAAATGTAAAACAAGAACAATAAAAGAATCACTACAGTTGAATCATGCCAGGTGCTTAACTATCGTATAAAGAAAACAGTGTGCCCATATAAAATGAAAATGCAAAACAAGTGTAATAAAAGAATCACTACAGTTGAATCATGCCAGGTGCTTAACTATCGTATAAAGAAAACAGTGTGCCCATATAAAATGAAAATGCAAAACAAGTGTAATAAAAGAATCACTACAGTTGAATCATGCCAGGTGCTTAACTATCGTATAAAGAAAAATGTGTGCTCAAATAAAAGGAAAATGTAAAACAAGAACAATAAAAGAATCACTACAGTTGAATCATGCCAGGTGCTTAACTACCGTATAAAGAAAAATATGTGCTCATATAAAATTAAAATGTAAAACAAGAACAATATAAGAATCACTACAGTTGAATCATGCCAGGTGCTTAACTATCGTATAAAGAAAAATGTGTGCTCATATAAAATGAAAATGTAAAACAAGTATAAAAAAAGAATCACTACAGTTGAGTCATGCCAGGTGCTTAACTATCGTATAAAGAAAACAGTGTGCTCATATAAAATGAAAATGTAAAACAAGTATAATATAAGAATCACTACAGTTGAATCATGCCAGGTGCTTAACTATCGTATAAAGAAAAATGTGTGCTCATATCAAATGAAAATGTAAAACAAGTATAATAAAAGAATCACTACAGTTGAATCATGCCAGGTGATTAACTATCGCATAAAGAAAAATATGTGCTCATATAAAATGAAAATGTAAAACAAGAACAATATAAGAATCACTACAGTTGAATCATGCCAGGTGCTTAACTATCGTATAAAGAAAAATGTGTGCTCATATAAAATGAAAATGTAAATCAAGTATAATAAAAGAATCACTACAGTTGAATCATGCCAGGTGCTTAACTATCGTATAAAGAAAAATGTGTGCTCATATCAAATGAAAATGTAAAACAAGTATAATAAAAGAATCACTACAGTTGAATCATGCCAGGTGATTAACTATCGCATAAAGAAAAATGTGTGCTCATATAAAATGAAAATGTAAAACAAGTATAATAAAAGAATCACTACAGTTGAATCATGCCAGGTGCTTAACAATCGTATAAAGAAAAATGTGTGCTCATATCAAATGAAAATGTAAAACAAGTAAAATAAAAGAATCACTACAGTTGAATCATGCCAGGTGCTTAACAATCGTATAAAGAAAACAATGTGCTCATATAAAATGAAAATGCAAAACAAGTATAATAAAATAATCACTACAGTTGAATCATGCCAGGTGCTTAACTATCGTATAAAGAAAAATTTGTGCTCAAATAAAAGGAAAATGTAAAACAAGAACAATAAAAGAATCACTACAGTTGAATCATGCCAGGTGCTTAACAATCGTATAAAGAAAACAGTGTGCCCATATAAAATGAAAATGCAAAACAAGTGTAATAAAAGAATCACTACAGTTGAATCATGCAAGGTGCTTAACTATGGTATAAAGAAAAATGTGTGCTCATATCAAATGAAAATGTAAAACAAGTATAATAAAAGAATCACTACAGTTGAATCATGCCAGGTGATTAACTATCGCATAAAGAAAAATGTGTGCTCATATAAAATGAAAATGTATAACAAGTATAATAAAAGAATCACTACAGTTGAATCATGCCAGGTGCTTAACTATCGTATAAAGAAAAATGTGTGCTCATATCAAATGAAAATGTAAAACAAGTATAATAAAAGAATCACTACAGTTGAATCATGCCAGGTGCTTAACTATCGTATAAAGAAAACAATGTGCTCATATAAAATGAAAATGCAAAAGAAGTATAAAAAAATAATCACTACAGTTGAATCATGCCAGGTGCTTAACTATCGTATAAAGAAAAATGTGTGCTCAAATAAAAGGAAAATGTAAAGCAAGAACAATAAAAGAATCACTACAGTTGAATCATGCCAGGTGCTTAACAATCGTATAAAGAAAACAGTGTGCCCATATACAATGAAAATGCAAAACAAGTGTAATATAAGAATCACTACAGTTGAATCATGCCAAGTGCTTAACTATCGTATAAAGAAAAATGAGTGCTCAAATAAAATGAAAATGTAAAACAAGTATAATAAAAGAATCACTACAGTTGAATCATGCCAGGTGCTTAACTATCGTATAAAGAAAGATGTGTGCTCATATAAAATGTAAATGTAAAACAAGTATAATAAAAGAATCACTACAGTTGAATCATGCCAGGAGCTTAACTATCGTATAAAGAAAACAGTGTGCCCATATAAAATGAAAATGCAAAACAAGTGTAATAAAAGAATCACTACAGTTGAATCATGCCAGGTGCTTAACTATCGTATAAAGAAAAATGTGTGCTCAAATAAAAGGAAAATGTAAAACAAGAACAATAAAAGAATCACTACAGTTGAATCATGCCAGGTGCTTAACTATCGTATAAAGAAAACAGTGTGCCCATATAAAATGAAAATGCAAAACAAGTGTAATAAAAGAATCACTACAGTTGAATCATGCCAGGTGCTTAACTATCGTATAAAGAAAAATGTGTGCTCAAATAAAAGGAAAATGTAAAACAAGAACAATAAAAGAATCACTACAGTTGAATCATGCCAGGTGCTTAACTATCGTATAAAGAAAAATGTGTGCTCAAATAAAAGGAAAATGTAAAACAAGAACAATAAAAGAATCACTACAGTTGAATCATGCCAGGTGCATAACTACCGTATAAAGAAAAATATGTGCTCATATAAAATGAAAATGTAAAACAAGAACAATATAAGAATCACTACAGTTGTATCATTCCAGGTGCTTAACTATCGTATAAAGAAAAATGTGTGCTCATATAAAATAAAAATGTAAAACAAGTACAATAAAAGAATCACTACAGTTGAATCATACCAGGTGCTTAACTATCGTATAAAGAAAAATGTGTGCTCATATAAAATGAAAATGTAAAGCAAGTATAATAAAAGAATCACTACAGTTGAATCATGCCAGGTGCTTAACTATCGTATAAAGAAAAATGTGTCCTCAAATAAAAGGAAAATGTAAAAGAAGAACAATAAAAGAATCTCTACAGTGGAATCATGCCAGGTGCTTAACTACCGTATAAAGAAAAATATGTGCTCATATAAAATGAAAATATAAAACAAGAACAATATAAGAATCACTACAGTTGAATCATGCCAGGTGCTTAACTATCGTATAAAGACAAATGTGTGCTCATATAAAATGAAAATGTAAAACAAGTATAATAAATGAATCACTACAGTTGAGTCATGCCAGGTGCTTAACTATCGTATAAAGACAAATGTGTGCTCATATAAAATGAAAATGTAAAACAAGTGTAATAGAAGAATCACTACAGTTGAGTCATGCCAGGTGCTTAACTATTGTATAAAGACAAATGTGTGCTCATATAAAATGAAAATATTAAACAAATATAATAAAAGAATCACTACAGTTGAATCATGCCAGGTGCTTAACTATCGTATAAAGAAAAATGTGTGCTCATATAAAATGAAAATGTAAAACAAGTATAATAAAAGAATCACTATAGTTGAGTCATGCCAGGTGCTTAACTATTGTATAAAGACAAATTGTGCTCATATAAAATGAAAATGTAAAACACGTATAATAAAAGAATCACTACAGTTGAATCATGCCAGGTGCTTAACTATCGTATAAAGAAAAATGTGTGCTCATATAAAATGAAAATGTAAAGTAAGAATGATAAAAGAATCACTACAGTTGAATCATGCCAGGTGCTTAACTATCGTATAAAGAAAAATGTGTGCTCATATCAAATGAAAATGTAAAACAAGAATAATAAAAGATTCACTACAGTTGAATCTTGCCAGGTGATTAACTATCGTATAAAGAAAAATGTGTGCTCATATAAAATGAAAATGTAAAACAAGTATAATAAAAGAATCACTACAGTTGAATTATGCCAGGTGCTTAACTATCGTATAAAGAAAAATGTGTGCTCAAATAGAATGAAAATGTAAAACAAGAACAATAAAAGAATCACTACAGTTGAATCATGCCAAGTGCTTAACTATCGTATAAAGAAAAATGTGTGCTCATATAAAATGAAAATGTAAAACAAGAATAATAAAAGAATCACTACAGTTGAATCATGCCAGGTGCTTAACTATCGTATAAAGAAAACAGTGTGCTCATATAAAATGAAAATGCAAAACAAGTATAATAAAAGAATCACTACAGTTGAATCATGCCAGGTGCTTAACTATCGTACAAAGAAAAATGTGTGCTCATATAAAATGAAAATGTAAAAAAGTATAATAAAAGAATCACTACAGTTGAATCATGCCAGGTGCTTAACTACCGTATAAAGAAAAATATCTGCTCATATTAAATGAAAATGTAAAACAAGAACAATATAAGAATCACTACAGTTGAATCATGCCAGGTGCTTAACTATCGTATAAAGAAAAATGTGTGCTCATATAAAATGAAAATGTAAAACAAGTATAATAAATGAATCACTACAGTTGAGTCATGCCAGGTGCTTAACTATCGTATAAAGACAAATGTGTGCTCATATAAAATGAAAATGTAAAACAAGTATAATAAAAGAATCACTACAGTTGAATCATGCATGGTGCTTAACTATTGTATAATGACAAATGTGTGCTCATATAAAATGAAATTGTAAAACAAGAATGATAAAAGAATCACTACAGTTGAATCATGCCAGGTGCTTAACTATCGTATAAAGAAAAATGTGTGCTCATATATAATGAAAATGTAAAACAAGTGTAATAAAAGAATCACTACAGTTGAATCATGCCAGGTGCTTAACTATCGTATAAAGACAAATGTGTGCTCATATAAAATGAAAATGTAAAACAAGTGTAATAAAAGAATCACTACAGTTGAATCATGCCAGGTGCTTAACTATCGTATAAAGAAAAATGTGTGCTCAAATAAAAGGAAAATGTAAAACAAGAACAATAAAAGAATCACTACAGTTGAATCATGCCAGGTGCTTAACTATCGTATAAAGAAAACAGTGTGCCCATATAAAATGAAAATGCAAAACAAGTGTAATAAAAGAATCACTACAGTTGAATCATGCCAGGTGCTTAACTATCGTATAAAGAAAAATGTGTGCTCAAATAAAAGGAAAATGTAAAACAAGAACAATAAAAGAATCACTACAGTTGAATCATGCCAGGTGCTTAACTACCGTATAAAGAAAAATATGTGCTCATATAAAATTAAAATGTAAAACAAGAACAATATAAGAATCACTACAGTTGAATCATGCCAGGTGCTTAACTATCGTATAAAGAAAAATGTGTGCTCATATAAAATGAAAATGTAAAACAAGTATAAAAAAAGAATCACTACAGTTGAGTCATGCCAGGTGCTTAACTATCGTATAAAGAAAACAGTGTGCTCATATAAAATGAAAATGTAAAACAAGTATAATATAAGAATCACTACAGTTGAATCATGCCAGGTGCTTAACTATCGTATAAAGAAAAATGTGTGCTCATATCAAATGAAAATGTAAAACAAGTATAATAAAAGAATCACTACAGTTGAATCATGCCAGGTGATTAACTATCGCATAAAGAAAAATATGTGCTCATATAAAATGAAAATGTAAAACAAGAACAATATAAGAATCACTACAGTTGAATCATGCCAGGTGCTTAACTATCGTATAAAGAAAAATGTGTGCTCATATAAAATGAAAATGTAAATCAAGTATAATAAAAGAATCACTACAGTTGAATCATGCCAGGTGCTTAACTATCGTATAAAGAAAAATGTGTGCTCATATCAAATGAAAATGTAAAACAAGTATAATAAAAGAATCACTACAGTTGAATCATGCCAGGTGATTAACTATCGCATAAAGAAAAATGTGTGCTCATATAAAATGAAAATGTAAAACAAGTATAATAAAAGAATCACTACAGTTGAATCATGCCAGGTGCTTAACAATCGTATAAAGAAAAATGTGTGCTCATATCAAATGAAAATGTAAAACAAGTAAAATAAAAGAATCACTACAGTTGAATCATGCCAGGTGCTTAACAATCGTATAAAGAAAACAATGTGCTCATATAAAATGAAAATGCAAAACAAGTATAATAAAATAATCACTACAGTTGAATCATGCCAGGTGCTTAACTATCGTATAAAGAAAAATTTGTGCTCAAATAAAAGGAAAATGTAAAACAAGAACAATAAAAGAATCACTACAGTTGAATCATGCCAGGTGCTTAACAATCGTATAAAGAAAACAGTGTGCCCATATAAAATGAAAATGCAAAACAAGTGTAATAAAAGAATCACTACAGTTGAATCATGCAAGGTGCTTAACTATGGTATAAAGAAAAATGTGTGCTCATATCAAATGAAAATGTAAAACAAGTATAATAAAAGAATCACTACAGTTGAATCATGCCAGGTGATTAACTATCGCATAAAGAAAAATGTGTGCTCATATAAAATGAAAATGTATAACAAGTATAATAAAAGAATCACTACAGTTGAATCATGCCAGGTGCTTAACTATCGTATAAAGAAAAATGTGTGCTCATATATAATGAAAATGTAAAACAAGTATAATAAAAGAATCACTACAGTTGAATCATGCCAGGTGCTTAACTATCGTATAAAGAAAACAATGTGCTCATATAAAATGAAAATGCAAAAGAAGTATAAAAAAATAATCACTACAGTTGAATCATGCCAGGTGCTTAACTATCGTATAAAGAAAAATGTGTGCTCAAATAAAAGGAAAATGTAAAACAAGAGCAATAAAAGAATCACTACAGTTGAATCATGCCAGGTGCTTAACAATCGTATAAAGAAAACAGTGTGCCCATATACAATGAAAATGCAAAACAAGTGTAATATAAGAATCACTACAGTTGAATCATGCCAAGTGCTTAACTATCGTATAAAGAAAAATGAGTGCTCAAATAAAATGAAAATGTAAAACAAGTATAATAAAAGAATCACTACAGTTGAATCATGCCAGGTGCTTAACTATCGTATAAAGAAAGATGTGTGCTCATATAAAATGTAAATGTAAAACAAGTATAATAAAAGAATCACTACAGTTGAATCATGCCAGGAGCTTAACTATCGTATAAAGAAAACAGTGTGCCCATATAAAATGAAAATGCAAAACAAGTGTAATAAAAGAATCACTACAGTTGAATCATGCCAGGTGCTTAACTATCGTATAAAGAAAAATGTGTGCTCAAATAAAAGGAAAATGTAAAACAAGAACAATAAAAGAATCACTACAGTTGAAATATGCCAGGTGCTTAACTATCGTATAAAGAAAACAGTGTGCCCATATAAAATGAAAATGCAAAACAAGTGTAATAAAAGAATCACTACAGTTGAATCATGCCAGGTGCTTAACTATCGTATAAAGAAAAATGTGTGCTCAAATAAAAGGAAAATGTAAAACAAGAACAATAAAAGAATCACTACAGTTGAATCATGCCAGGTGCTTAACTATCGTATAAAGAAAAATGTGTGCTCAAATAAAAGGAAAATGTAAAACAAGAACAATAAAAGAATCACTACAGTTGAATCATGCCAGGTGCATAACTACCGTATAAAGAAAAATATGTGCTCATATAAAATGAAAATGTAAAACAAGAACAATATAAGAATCACTACAGTTGTATCATTCCAGGTGCTTAACTATCGTATAAAGACAAATGTGTGCTCATATAAAATAAAAATGTAAAACAAGTACAATAAAAGAATCACTACAGTTGAATCATACCAGGTGCTTAACTATCGTATAAAGAAAAATGTGTGCTCATATAAAATGAAAATGTAAAGCAAGTATAATAAAAGAATCACTACAGTTGAATCATGCCAGGTGCTTAACTATCGTATAAAGAAAAATGTGTCCTCAAATAAAAGGAAAATGTAAAAGAAGAACAATAAAAGAATCTCTACAGTGGAATCATGCCAGGTGCTTAACTACCGTATAAAGAAAAATATGTGCTCATATAAAATGAAAATATAAAACAAGAACAATATAAGAATCACTACAGTTGAATCATGCCAGGTGCTTAACTATCGTATAAAGACAAATGTGTGCTCATATAAAATGAAAATGTAAAACAAGTATAATAAATGAATCACTACAGTTGAGTCATGCCAGGTGCTTAACTATCGTATAAAGACAAATGTGTGCTCATATAAAATGAAAATGTAAAACAAGTGTAATAGAAGAATCACTACAGTTGAGTCATGCCAGGTGCTTAACTATTGTATAAAGACAAATGTGTGCTCATATAAAATGAAAATATTAAACAAATATAATAAAAGAATCACTACAGTTGAATCATGCCAGGTGCTTAACTATCGTATAAAGAAAAATGTGTGCTCATATAAAATGAAAATGTAAAACAAGTATAATAAAAGAATCACTATAGTTGAGTCATGCCAGGTGCTTAACTATTGTATAAAGACAAATTGTGCTCATATAAAATGAAAATGTAAAACACGTATAATAAAAGAATCACTACAGTTGAATCATGCCAGGTGCTTAACTATCGTATAAAGAAAAATGTGTGCTCATATCAAATGAAAATGTAAAACAAGAATAATAAAAGATTCACTACAGTTGAATCTTGCCAGGTGATTAACTATCGTATAAAGAAAAATGTGTGCTCATATAAAATGAAAATGTAAAACAAGTATAATAAAAGAATCACTACAGTTGAATCATGCCAGGTGCTTAACTATCGTATAAAGAAAAATGTGTGCTCAAATAGAATGAAAATGTAAAACAAGAACAATAAAAGAATCACTACAGTTGAATCATGCCAAGTGCTTAACTATCGTATAAAGAAAAATGTGTGCTCATATAAAATGAAAATGTAAAACAAGAATAACAAAAGAATCACTACAGTTGAATCATGCCAGGTGCTTAACTATCGTATAAAGAAAACAGTGTGCTCATATAAAATGAAAATGCAAAACAAGTATAATAAAAGAATCACTACAGTTGAATCATGCCAGGTGCTTAACTATCGTACAAAGAAAAATGTGTGCTCATATAAAATGAAAATGTAAAAAAGTATAATAAAAGAATCACTACAGTTGAATCATGCCAGGTGCTTAACTACCGTATAAAGAAAAATATCTGCTCATATTAAATGAAAATGTAAAACAAGAACAATATAAGAATCACTACAGTTGAATCATGCCAGGTGCTTAACTATCGTATAAAGAAAAATGTGTGCTCATATAAAATGAAAATGTAAAACAAGTATAATAAATGAATCACTACAGTTGAGTCATGCCAGGTGCTTAACTATCGTATAAAGACAAATGTGTGCTCATATAAAATGAAAATGTAAAACAAGTATAATAAAAGAATCACTACAGTTGAATCATGCATGGTGCTTAACTATTGTATAATGACAAATGTGTGCTCATATAAAATGAAATTGTAAAAGAAGAATGATAAAAGAATCACTACAGTTGAATCATGCCAGGTGCTTAACTATCGTATAAAGAAAAATGTGTGCTCATATATAATGAAAATGTAAAACAAGTATAATAAAAGAATCACTACAGTTGAATCATGCCAGGTGATTAACTATCGTATAAAGAAAAATGTGTGCTCATATCAAATGAAAATGTAAAACAAGTATAATAAAAGAATCACTACAGTTGAATCATGCCAGGTGATTAACTATCGCATAAAGAAAAATGTGTGCTCATATAAAATGAAAATGTAAAACAAGTATAATAAAAGAATCACTACAGTTGAATCATGCCAGGTGCTTAACTATCGTATAAAGAAAAATGTGTGCTCATATCAAATGAAAATGTAAAACAAGTATAATAAAAGAATCACTACAGCTGAATCATGCCAGGTGCTTAACTATCGTATAAAGAAAACAATGTGCTCATATAAAATGAAAATGCAAAACAAGTATAATAAAATAATCACTACAGTTGAATCATGCCAGGTGCTTAACTATCGTATAAAGAAAAATGTGTGCTCAAATAAAAGGAAAATGTAAAACAAGAACAATAAAAGAATCACTACAGTTGAATCATGCCAGGTGCATAACTACCGTATAAAGAAAAATATGTGCTCATATAAAATGAAAATGTAAAACAAGTATAATAAAAGAATCACTACAGTTGTATCATTCCACTTGCTTAACTATCGTATAAAGAAAAATGTGTGCTCATATAAAATGAAAATGTAAAACAAGTATAATAAAAGAATCACTACAGTTGAATCATGCCAGGTGATTAACTATCGCATAAAGAAAAATGTGTGCTCATATAAAATGAAAATGTATAACAAGTATAATAAAAGAATCACTACAGTTGAATCATGCCAGGTGCTTAACTATCGTATAAAGAAAAATGTGTGCTCATATCAAATGAAAATGTAAAACAAGTATAATAAAAGAATCACTACAGTTGAATCATGCCAGGTGCTTAACTATCGTATAAAGAAAACAATGTGCTCATATAAAATGAAAATGCAAAAGAAGTATAAAAAAATAATCACTACAGTTGAATCATGCCAGGTGCTTAACTATCGTATAAAGAAAAATGTGTGCTCAAATAAAAGGAAAATGTAAAACAAGAACAATAAAAGAATCACTACAGTTGAATCATGCCAGGTGCTTAACAATCGTATAAAGAAAACAGTGTGCCCATATAAAATGAAAATGCAAAACAAGTGTAATATAAGAATCACTACAGTTGAATCATGCCAAGTGCTTAACTATCGTATAAAGAAAAATGAGTGCTCAAATAAAATGAAAATGTAAAACAAGTATAATAAAAGAATCACTACAGTTGAATCATGCCAGGTGCTTAACTATCGTATAAAGAAAGATGTGTGCTCATATAAAATGTAAATGTAAAACAAGTATAATAAAAGAATCACTACAGTTGAATCATGCCAGGAGCTTAACTATCGTATAAAGAAAACAGTGTGCCCATATAAAATGAAAATGCAAAACAAGTGTAATAAAAGAATCACTACAGTTGAATCATGCCAGGTGCTTAACTATCGTATAAAGAAAAATGTGTGCTCAAATAAAAGGAAAATGTAAAACAAGAACAATAAAAGAATCACTACAGTTGAATCATGCCAGGTGCTTAACTATCGTATAAAGAAAACAGTGTGCCCATATAAAATGAAAATGCAAAACAAGTGTAATAAAAGAATCACTACAGTTGAATCATGCCAGGTGCTTAACTATCGTATAAAGAAAAATGTGTGCTCAAATAAAAGGAAAATGTAAAACAAGAACAATAAAAGAATCACTACAGTTGAATCATGCCAGGTGCTTAACTATCGTATAAAGAAAAATGTGTGCTCAAATAAAAGGAAAATGTAAAACAAGAACAATAAAAGAATCACTACAGTTGAATCATGCCAGGTGCATAACTACCGTATAAAGAAAAATATGTGCTCATATAAAATGAAAATGTAAAACAAGAACAATATAAGAATCACTACAGTTGTATCATTCCAGGTGCTTAACTATCGTATAAAGAAAAATGTGTGCTCATATAAAATAAAAATGTAAAACAAGTACAATAAAAGAATCACTACAGTTGAATCATACCAGGTGCTTAACTATCGTATAAAGAAAAATGTGTGCTCATATAAAATGAAAATGTAAAGCAAGTATAATAAAAGAATCACTACAGTTGAATCATGCCAGGTGCTTAACTATCGTATAAAGAAAAATGTGTGCTCAAATAAAAGGAAAATGTAAAAGAAGAACAATAAAAGAATCTCTACAGTGGAATCATGCCAGGTGCTTAACTACCGTATAAAGAAAAATATGTGCTCATATAAAATGAAAATATAAAACAAGAACAATATAAGAATCACTACAGTTGAATCATGCCAGGTGCTTAACTATCGTATAAAGACAAATGTGTGCTCATATAAAATGAAAATGTAAAACAAGTATAATAAATGAATCACTACAGTTGAGTCATGCCAGGTGCTTAACTATCGTATAAAGACAAATGTGTGCTCATATAAAATGAAAATGTAAAACAAGTGTAATAGAAGAATCACTACAGTTGAGTCATGCCAGGTGCTTAACTATTGTATAAAGACAAATGTGTGCTCATATAAAATGAAAATATTAAACAAATATAATAAAAGAATCACTACAGTTGAATCATGCCAGGTGCTTAACTATCGTATAAAGAAAAATGTGTGCTCATATAAAATGAAAATGTAAAACAAGTATAATAAAAGAATCACTATAGTTGAGTCATGCCAGGTGCTTAACTATTGTATAAAGACAAATTGTGCTCATATAAAATGAAAATGTAAAACACGTATAATAAAAGAATCACTACAGTTGAATCATGCCAGGTGCTTAACTATCGTATAAAGAAAAATGTGTGCTCATATAAAATGAAAATGTAAAGTAAGAATGATAAAAGAATCACTACAGTTGAATCATGCCAGGTGCTTAACTATCGTATAAAGAAAAATGTGTGCTCATATCAAATGAAAATGTAAAACAAGAATAATAAAAGATTCACTACAGTTGAATCATGCCAGGTGATTAACTATCGTATAAAGAAAAATGTGTGCTCATATAAAATGAAAATGTAAAACAAGTATAATAAAAGAATCACTACAGTTGAATCATGCCAGGTGCTTAACTATCGTATAAAGAAAAATGTGTGCTCAAATAGAATGAAAATGTAAAACAAGAACAATAAAAGAATCACTACAGTTGAATCATGCCAAGTGCTTAACTATCGTATAAAGAAAAATGTGTGCTCATATAAAATGAAAATGTAAAACAAGAATAACAAAAGAATCACTACAGTTGAATCATGCCAGGTGCTTAACTATCGTATAAAGAAAACAGTGTGCTCATATAAAATGAAAATGTAAAAAAGTATAATAAAAGAATCACTACAGTTGAATCATGCCAGGTGCTTAACTACCGTATAAAGAAAAATATCTGCTCATATTAAATGAAAATGTAAAACAAGAACAATATAAGAATCACTACAGTTGAATCATGCCAGGTGCTTAACTATCGTATAAAGAAAAATGTGTGCTCATATAAAATGAAAATGTAAAACAAGTATAATAAATGAATCACTACAGTTGAGTCATGCCAGGTGCTTAACTATCGTATAAAGACAAATGTGTGCTCATATAAAATGAAAATGTAAAACAAGTATAATAAAAGAATCACTACAGTTGAATCATGCATGGTGCTTAACTATTGTATAATGACAAATGTGTGCTCATATAAAATGAAATTGTAAAACAAGAATGATAAAAGAATCACTACAGTTGAATCATGCCAGGTGCTTAACTATCGTATAAAGAAAAATGTGTGCTCATATATAATGAAAATGTAAAACAAGTATAATAAAAGAATCACTACAGTTGAATCATGCCAGGTGATTAACTATCGTATAAAGAAAAATGTGTGCTCATATCAAATGAAAATGTAAAACAAGTATAATAAAAGAATCACTACAGTTGAATCATGCCAGGTGATTAACTATCGCATAAAGAAAAATGTGTGCTCATATAAAATGAAAATGTAAAACAAGTATAATAAAAGAATCACTACAGTTGAATCATGCCAGGTGCTTAACTATCATATAAAGACAAATGTGTGCTCATATAAAATGAAAATGTAAAACAAGTATAATAAATGAATCACTACAGTTGAGTCATGCCAGGTGCTTAACTATCGTATAAAGACAAATGTGTGCTCATATAAAATGAAAATGTAAAACAAGTGTAATAGAAGAATCACTACAGTTGAGTCATGCCAGGTGCTTAACTATTGTATAAAGACAAATGTGTGCTCATATAAAATGAAAATATTAAACAAGTATAATAAAAGAATCACTACAGTTGAATCATACCAGGTGCTTAACTATCGTATAAAGAAAAATGTGTGCTCATATAAAATGAAAATGTAAAACAAGTATAATAAAAGAATCAATACAGTTGAGTCATGCCAGGTGCTTAACTATTGTATAAAGACAAATTGTGCTCATATAAAATGAAAATGTAAAACACGTATAATAAAAGAATCACTACAGTTGAATCATGCCAGGTGCTTAACTATCGTATAAAGAAAAATGTGTGCTCATATAAAATGAAAATGTAAAGTAAGAATGATAAAAGAATCACTACAGTTGAATCATGCCAGGTGCTTAACTATCGTATAAAGAAAAATGTGTGCTCATATCAAATGAAAATGTAAAACAAGAATAATAAAAGATTCACTACAGTTGAATCATGCCAGGTGATTAACTATCGTATAAAGAAAAATGTGTGCTCATATAAAATGAAAATGTAAAACAAGTATAATAAAAGAATCACTACAGTTGAATCATGCCAGGTGCTTAACTATCGTATAAAGAAAAATGTGTGCTCAAATAGAATGAAAATGTAAAACAAGAACAATAAAAGAATCACTACAGTTGAATCATGCCAAGTGCTTAACTATCGTATAAAGAAAAATGTGTGCTCATATAAAATGAAAATGTAAAACAAGAATAATAAAAGAATCACTACAGTTGAATCATGCCAGGTGCTTAACTATCGTATAAAGAAAACAGTGTGCTCATATAAAATGAAAATGCAAAACAAGTATAATAAAAGAATCACTACAGTTGAATCATGCCAGGTGCTTAACTATCGTATAAAGAAAAATGTGTGCTCATATAAAATGAAAATGTAAAAAAGTATAATAAAAGAATCAATACAGTTGAATCATGCCAGGTGCTTAACTACCGTATAAAGAAAAATATGTGCTCATATTAAATGAAAATGTAAAACAAGAACAATATAAGAATCACTACAGTTGAATCATGCCAGGTGCTTAACTATCGTATAAAGAAAAATGTGTGCTCATATAAAATGAAAATGTAAACCAAGTATAATAAATGAATCACTACAGTTGAGTCATGCCAGGTGCTTAACTATCGTATAAAGACAAATGTGTGCTCATATAAAATGAAAATGTAAAACAAGTATAATAAAAGAATCACTACAGTTGAATCATGCATGGTGCTTAACAATTGTATAATGACAAATGTGTGCTCATATAAAATGAAATTGTAAAACAAGAATGATAAAAGAATCACTACAGTTGAATCATGCCAGGTGCTTAACTATCGTATAAAGAAAAATGTGTGCTCATATATAATGAAAATGTAAAACAAGTATAATAAAAGAATCACTACAGTTGAATCATGCCAGGTGCTTAACTATCGTATAAAGAAAAATGTGTGCTCATATCAAATGAAAATGTAAAACAAGTATAATAAAAGAATCACTACAGTTGAATCATGCCAGGTGCTTAACTATCGTATAAAGAAAACAATGTGCTCATATAAAATGAAAATGCAAAAGAAGTATAATAAAATAATCACTACAGTTGAATCATGCCAGGTGCTTAACTATCGTATAAAGAAAAATGTGTGCTCAAATAAAAGGAAAATGTAAAACAAGAACAATAAAAGAATCACTACAGTTGAATCATGCCAGGTGCTTAACAATCGTATAAAGAAAACAGTGTGCCCATATAAAATGAAAATGCAAAACAAGTGTAATATAAGAATCACTACAGTTGAATCATGCCAAGTGCTTAACTATCGTATAAAGAAAAATGAGTGCTCAAATAAATGAAAATGTAAAACAAGTATAATAAAAGAATCACTACAGTTGAATCATGCCAGGTGCTTAACTATCGTATAAAGAAAGATGTGTGCTCATCAAAAATGTAAATGTAAAACAAGTATAATAAAAGAATCACTACAGTTGAATCATGCCAGGAGCTTAACTATCGTATAAAGAAAACAGTGTGCCCATATAAAATGAAAATGCAAAACAAGTGTAATAAAAGAATCACTACAGTTGAATCATGCCAGGTGCTTAACTATCGTATAAAGAAAAATGTGTGCTCAAATAAAAGGAAAATGTAAAACAAGAACAATAAAAGAATCACTACAGTTGAATCATGCCAGGTGCTTAACAATCGTATAAAGAAAACAGTGTGCCCATATAAAATGAAAATGCAAAACAAGTGTAATAAAAGAATCACTACAGTTGAATCATGCCAGGTGCTTAACTATCGTATAAAGAAAAATGTGTGCTCAAATAAAAGGAAAATGTAAAACAAGAACAATAAAAGAATCACTACAGTTGAATCATGCCAGGTGCTTAACTATCGTATAAAGACAAATGTGTGCTCATATAAAATGAAAATGTAAAACAAGTATAATAAATGAATCACTACAGTTGAGTCATGCCAGGTGCTTAACTATCGTATAAAGACAAATGTGTGCTCATATAAAATGAAAATGTAAAACAAGTGTAATAGAAGAATCACTACAGTTGAGTCATGCCAGGTGCTTAACTATTGTATAAAGACAAATGTGTGCTCATATAAAATGAAAATATTAAACAAGTATAATAAAAGAATCACTACAGTTGAATCATGCCAGGTGCTTAACTATCGTATAAAGAAAAATGTGTGCTCATATAAAATGAAAATGTAAAAAAGTATAATAAAAGAATCACTACAGTTGAATCATGCCAGGTGCTTAACTACCGTATAAAGAAAAATATGTGCTCATATTAAATGAAAATGTAAAACAAGAACAATATAAGAATCTCTACAGTTAAATCATGCCAGGTGCTTAACTATCGTATAAAGAAAAATGTGTGCTCATATAAAATGAAAATGTAAAACAAGTATAATAAATGATTCACTACAGTTGAGTCATGCCAGGTGCTTAACTATCGTATAAAGACAAATGTGTGCTCATATAAAATGAAAATGTAAAACAAGTATAATAAAAGAATCACTACAGTTGAATCATGCATGGTGCTTAACTATGGTATAAAGACAAATGTGTGCTCATATAAAATGAAATTGTAAAACAAGAATGATAAAAGAATCACTACAGTTGAATCATGCCAGGTGCTTAACTATCGTATAAAGAAAAATGTGTGCTCATATATAATGAAAATGTAAAACAAGTATAATAAAAGAATCACTACAGTTGAATCATGCCAGGTGATTAACTATCGTATAAAGAAAAATGTGTGCTCATATAAAATGAAAATGTAAAACAAGTATAATAAAAGAATCACTACAGTTGAATCATGCCAGGTGCTTAACTACCGTATAAAGAAAAATATGTGCTCATATAAAATGAAAATGTAAAACAAGAACAATATAAGAATCACTACAGTTGAATAATGCCAGGTGCTTAACTATCGTATAAAGAAAAATGTGTGCTCATATCAAATGAAAATGTAAAACAAGTATAATAAAAGAATCACTACAGTTGAATCATGCCAGGTGATTAACTATCACATAAAGAAAAATGTGTGCTCATATAAAATGAAAATGTAAAACAGGTATAATAAAAGAATCACTACAGTTGAATCATGCCAGGTGCTTAACAATCGTATAAAGAAAAATGTGTGCTCATATCAAATGAAAATGTAAAACAAGTGTAATAAAAGAATCACTACAGTTGAATCATGCCAGGTGCTTAACTATCGTATAAAGAAAAATGTGTGCTCAAATAAAAGGAAAATGTAAAACAAGAACAATAAAAGAATCACTACAGTTGAATCATGCCAGGTGCTTAACTATCGTATAAAGACAAATGTGTGCTCATATAAAATGAAAATGTAAAACAAGTATAATAAATGAATCACTACAGTTGAGTCATGCCAGGTGCTTAACTATCGTATAAAGACAAATGTGTGCTCATATAAAATGAAAATGTAAAACAAGTGTAATAGAAGAATCACTACAGTTGAGTCATGCCAGGTGCTTAACTATTGTATAAAGACAAATGTGTGCTCATATAAAATGAAAATATTAAACAAGTATAATAAAAGAATCACTACAGTTGAATCATGCCAGGTGCTTAACTATCGTATAAAGAAAAATGTGTGCTCATATAAAATGAAAATGTAAAAAAGTATAATAAAAGAATCACTACAGTTGAATCATGCCAGGTGCTTAACTACCGTATAAAGAAAAATATGTGCTCATATTAAATGAAAATGTAAAACAAGAACAATATAAGAATCTCTACAGTTAAATCATGCCAGGTGCTTAACTATCGTATAAAGAAAAATGTGTGCTCATATAAAATGAAAATGTAAAACAAGTATAATAAATGATTCACTACAGTTGAGTCATGCCAGGTGCTTAACTATCGTATAAAGACAAATGTGTGCTCATATAAAATGAAAATGTAAAACAAGTATAATAAAAGAATCACTACAGTTGAATCATGCATGGTGCTTAACTATGGTATAAAGACAAATGTGTGCTCATATAAAATGAAATTGTAAAACAAGAATGATAAAAGAATCACTACAGTTGAATCATGCCAGGTGCTTAACTATCGTATAAAGAAAAATGTGTGCTCATATATAATGAAAATGTAAAACAAGTATAATAAAAGAATCACTACAGTTGAATCATGCCAGGTGATTAACTATCGTATAAAGAAAAATGTGTGCTCATATAAAATGAAAATGTAAAACAAGTATAATAAAAGAATCACTACAGTTGAATCATGCCAGGTGCTTAACTACCGTATAAAGAAAAATATGTGCTCATATAAAATGAAAATGTAAAACAAGAACAATATAAGAATCACTACAGTTGAATAATGCCAGGTGCTTAACTATCGTATAAAGAAAAATGTGTGCTCATATCAAATGAAAATGTAAAACAAGTATAATAAAAGAATCACTACAGTTGAATCATGCCAGGTGATTAACTATCACATAAAGAAAAATGTGTGCTCATATAAAATGAAAATGTAAAACAGGTATAATAAAAGAATCACTACAGTTGAATCATGCCAGGTGCTTAACAATCGTATAAAGAAAAATGTGTGCTCATATCAAATGAAAATGTAAAACAAGTATAATAAAAGAATCACTACAGTTGAATCATGCCAGGTGCTTAACTATCGTATAAAGAAAACAATGTGCTCATATAAAATGAAAATGCAAAACAAGTGTAATAAAATAATCACTACAGTTGAATCATGCCAAGTGCTTAACAATCGTATAAAGAAAAATATGTGCTCATATAAAATGAAAATGTAAAACAAGAACAATATAAGAATCACTACAGTTGAATCATGCCAGGTGCTTAACTATCGTATAAAGAAAAATGTGTGCTCATATAAAATGAAAATTTAAATCAAGTATAATAAAAGAATCACTACAGTTGAATCATGCCAGGTGCTTAACTATGGTATAAAGAAAAATGTGTGCTCATATCAAATGAAAATGTAAAACATGTATAATAAAAGAATCACTAAAGTTGAATCATGCCAGGTGCTTAACTATCGTATAAAGAAAAATTTGTGCTCATATCAAATGAAAATGTAAAACAAGTATAATAAAAGAATCACTACAGTTGAATCATGCCAGGTGCTTAACTATCGTATAAAGAAAACAATGTGCTCATATATAATGAAAATGCAAAACAAGTATAATATAATAATCACTACAGTTGAATCATGCCAGGTGCTTAACTATCGTATAAAGAAAACAATGTGCTCATATATAATGAAAATGCAAAACAAGTATAATAAAAGAATCACTACAGTTGAATCATGCCAGGAGCTTAACTATCGTATAAAGAAAACAGTGTGCCCATATAAAATGAAAATGCAAAACAAGTGTAATAAAAGAATCACTACAGTTGAATCATGCCAGGTGCTTAACTATCGTATAAAGAAAAATGTGTGCTCAAATAAAAGGAAAATGTAAAACAAGAACAATAAAAGAATCACTACAGTTGAATCATGCCAGGTGCTTAACTATCGTATAAAGAAAACAGTGTGCCCATATAAAATGAAAATGCAAAACAAGTGTAATAAAAGAATCACTACAGTTGAATCATGCCAGGTGCTTAACTATCGTATAAAGAAAAATGTGTGCTCAAATAAAAGGAAAATGTAAAACAAGAACAATAAAAGAATCACTACAGTTGAATCATGCCAGGTGCATAACTACCGTATAAAGAAAAATATGTGCTCATATAAAATGAAAATGTAAAACAAGAACAATATAAGAATCACTACAGTTGTATCATTCCAGGTGCTTAACTATCGTATAAAGAAAAATGTGTGCTCATATAAAATAAAAATGTAAAACAAGTACAATAAAAGAATCACTACAGTTGAATCATACCAGGTGCTTAACTATCGTATAAAGAAAAATGTGTGCTCATATAAAATGAAAATGTAAAGCAAGTATAATAAAAGAATCACTACAGTTGAATCATGCCAGGTGCTTAACTATCGTATAAAGTAAAATGTGTGCTCAAATAAAAGGAAAATGTAAAAGAAGAACAATAAAAGAATCTCTACAGTGGAATCATGCCAGGTGCTTAACTACCGTATAAAGAAAAATATGTGCTCATATAAAATGAAAATATAAAACAAGAACAATATAAGAATCACTACAGTTGAATCATGCCAGGTGCTTAACTATCGTATAAAGACAAATGTGTGCTCATATAAAATGAAAATGTAAAACAAGTATAATAAATGAATCACTACAGTTGAGTCATGCCAGGTGCTTAACTATCGTATAAAGACAAATGTGTGCTCATATAAAATGAAAATGTAAAACAAGTGTAATAGAAGAATCACTACAGTTGAGTCATGCCAGGTGCTTAACTATTGTATAAAGACAAATGTGTGCTCATATAAAATGAAAATATTAAACAAATATAATAAAAGAATCACTACAGTTGAATCATGCCAGGTGCTTAACTATCGTATAAAGAAAAATGTGTGCTCATATAAAATGAAAATGTAAAACAAGTATAATAAAAGAATCACTATAGTTGAGTCATGCCAGGTGCTTAACTATTGTATAAAGACAAATTGTGCTCATATAAAATGAAAATGTAAAACACGTATAATAAAAGAATCACTACAGTTGAATCATGCCAGGTGCTTAACTATCGTATAAAGAAAAATGTGTGCTCATATAAAATGAAAATGTAAAGTAAGAATGATAAAAGAATCACTACAGTTGAATCATGCCAGGTGCTTAACTATCGTATAAAGAAAAATGTGTGCTCATATCAAATGAAAATATAAAACAAGAATAATAAAAGATTCACTACAGTTGAATCATGCCAGGTGATTAACTATCGTATAAAGAAAAATGTGTGCTCATATAAAATGAAAATGTAAAACAAGTATAATAAAAGAATCACTACAGTTGAATCATGCCAGGTGCTTAACTATCGTATAAAGAAAAATGTGTGCTCAAATAGAATGAAAATGTAAAACAAGAACAATAAAAGAATCACTACAGTTGAATCATGCCAAGTGCTTAACTATCGTATAAAGAAAAATGTGTGCTCATATAAAATGAAAATGTAAAACAAGAATAACAAAAGAATCACTACAGTTGAATCATGCCAGGTGCTTAACTATCGTATAAAGAAAACAGTGTGCTCATATAAAATGAAAATGTAAAAAAGTATAATAAAAGAATCACTACAGTTGAATCATGCCAGGTGCTTAACTACCGTATAAAGAAAAATATCTGCTCATATTAAATGAAAATGTAAAACAAGAACAATATAAGAATCACTACAGTTGAATCATGCCAGGTGCTTAACTATCGTATAAAGAAAAATGTGTGCTCATATAAAATGAAAATGTAAAACAAGTATAATAAATGAATCACTACAGTTGAGTCATGCCAGGTGCTTAACTATCGTATAAAGACAAATGTGTGCTCATATAAAATGAAAATGTAAAACAAGTATAATAAAAGAATCACTACAGTTGAATCATGCATGGTGCTTAACTATTGTATAATGACAAATGTGTGCTCATATAAAATGAAATTGTAAAACAAGAATGATAAAAGAATCACTACAGTTGAATCATGCCAGGTGCTTAACTATCGTATAAAGAAAAATGTGTGCTCATATATAATGAAAATGTAAAACAAGTATAATAAAAGAATCACTACAGTTGAATCATGCCAGGTGATTAACTATCGTATAAAGAAAAATGTGTGCTCATATCAAATGAAAATGTAAAACAAGTATAATAAAAGAATCACTACAGTTGAATCATGCCAGGTGATTAACTATCGCATAAAGAAAAATGTGTGCTCATATAAAATGAAAATGTAAAACAAGTATAATAAAAGAATCACTACAGTTGAATCATGCCAGGTGCTTAACTATCATATAAAGAAAAATGTGTGCTCATATCAAATGAAAATGTAAAACAAGTATAATAAAAGAATCACTACAGCTGAATCATGCCAGGTGCTTAACTATCGTATAAAGAAAACAATGTGCTCATATAAAATGAAAATGCAAAACAAGTATAATAAAATAATCACTACAGTTGAATCATGCCAGGTGCTTAACTATCGTATAAAGAAAAATGTGTGCTCAAATAAAAGGAAAATGTAAAACAAGAACAATAAAAGAATCACTACAGTTGAATCATGCCAGGTGCATAACTACCGTATAAAGAAAAATGTGTGCTCATATAAAATGAAAATGTAAAACAAGTACAATAAAAGAATCACTACAGTTGAATCATACCAGGTGCTTAACTATCGTATAAAGAAAAATGTGTGCTCATATAAAATGAAAATGTAAAACAAGTATAATAAAAGAATCACTACAGTTGAATCATGCCAGGTGCTTAACTATCGTATAAAGAAAAATGTGTGCTCATATAAAATGAAAATGTAAAACAAGTATAATAAAAGAATCACTACAGTTGAATCATGCCAGGTGCTTAACTATCGTATAAAGAAAAATGTGTGCTCAAATAAAAGGAAAATGTAAAAGAAGAACAATAAAAGAATCTCTACAGTGGAATCATGCCAGGTGCTTAACTACCGTATAAAGAAAAATATGTGCTCATATAAAATGAAAATATAAAACAAGAACAATATAAGAATCACTACAGTTGAATCATGCCAGGTGCTTAACTATCGTATAAAGACAAATGTGTGCTCATATAAAATGAAAATGTAAAACAAGTATAATAAATGAATAACTACAGTTGAGTCATACCAGGTGCTTAACTATCGTATAAAGACAAATGTGTGCTCATATAAAATGAAAATGTAAAACAAGTGTAATAGAAGAATCACTACAGTTGAGTCATGCCAGGTGCTTAACTATTGTATAAAGACAAATGTGTGCTCATATAAAATGAAAATATTAAACAAATATAATAAAAGAATCACTACAGTTGAATCATGCCAGGTGCTTAACTACCGTATAAAGACAAATATGTGCTCATATAAAATGAAAATATAAAACAAGAACAATATAAGAATCACTACAGTTGAATCATGCCAGGTGCTTAACTATCGTATAAAGACAAATGTGTGCTCATATAAAATGAAAATGTAAAACAAGAACAATATAAGAATCACTACAGTTGAATCATGCCAGGTGCTTAACTATCGTATAAAGACAAATGTGTGCTCATATAAAATGAAAATGTAAAACAAGTATAATAAATGAATCACTACAGTTGAGTCATGCCAGGTGCTTAACTATCGTATAAAGACAAATGTGTGCTCATATAAAATGAAAATGTAAAACAAGTGTAATAGAAGAATCACTACAGTTGAGTCATGCCAGGTGCTAAACTATTGTATAAAGACAAATGTGTGCTCATATAAAATGAAAATATTAAACAAGTATAATAAAAGAATCACTACAGTTGAATCATACCAGGTGCTTAACTATCGTATAAAGAAAAATGTGTGCTCATATAAAATGAAAATGTAAAACAAGTATAATAAAAGAATCAATACAGTTGAGTCATGCCAGGTGCTTAACTATTGTATAAAGACAAATTGTGCTCATATAAAATGAAAATGTAAAACACGTATAATAAAAGAATCACTACAGTTGAATCATGCCAGGTGCTTAACTATCGTATAAAGAAAAATGTGTGCTCATATAAAATGAAAATGTAAAGTAAGAATGATAAAAGAATCACTACAGTTGAATCATGCCAGGTGCTTAACTATCGTATAAAGAAAAATGTGTGCTCATATCAAATGAAAATGTAAAACAAGAATAATAAAAGATTCACTACAGTTGAATCATGCCAGGTGATTAACTATCGTATAAAGAAAAATGTGTGCTCATATAAAATGAAAATGTAAAACAAGTATAATAAAAGAATCACTACAGTTGAATCATGCCAGGTGCTTAACTATCGTATAAAGAAAAATGTGTGCTCAAATAGAATGAAAATGTAAAACAAGAACAATAAAAGAATCACTACAGTTGAATCATGCCAAGTGCTTAACTATCGTATAAAGAAAAATGTGTGCTCATATAAAATGAAAATGTAAAACAAGAATAATAAAAGAATCACTACAGTTGAATCATGCCAGGTGCTTAACTATCGTATAAAGAAAAATGTGTGCTCATATAAAATGAAAATGTAAAAAAGTATAATAAAAGAATCAATACAGTTGAATCATGCCAGGTGCTTAACTACCGTATAAAGAAAAATATGTGCTCATATTAAATGAAAATGTAAAACAAGAACAATATAAGAATCACTACAGTTGAATCATGCCAGGTGCTTAACTATCGTATAAAGAAAAATGTGTGCTCATATAAAATGAAAATGTAAACCAAGTATAATAAATGAATCACTACAGTTGAGTCATGCCAGGTGCTTAACTATCGTATAAAGACAAATGTGTGCTCATATAAAATGAAAATGTAAAACAAGTATAATAAAAGAATCACTACAGTTGAATCATGCATGGTGCTTAACAATTGTATAATGACAAATGTGTGCTCATATAAAATGAAATTGTAAAACAAGAATGATAAAAGAATCACTACAGTTGAATCATGCCAGGTGCTTAACTATCGTATAAAGAAAAATGTGTGCTCATATATAATGAAAATGTAAAACAAGTATAATAAAAGAATCACTACAGTTGAATCATGCCAGGTGCTTAACTATCGTATAAAGAAAAATGTGTGCTCATATCAAATGAAAATGTAAAACAAGTATAATAAAAGAATCACTACAGTTGAATCATGCCAGGTGCTTAACTATCGTATAAAGAAAACAATGTGCTCATATAAAATGAAAATGCAAAAGAAGTATAATAAAATAATCACTACAGTTGAATCATGCCAGGTGCTTAACTATCGTATAAAGAAAAATGTGTGCTCAAATAAAAGGAAAATGTAAAACAAGAACAATAAAAGAATCACTACAGTTGAATCATGCCAGGTGCTTAACAATCGTATAAAGAAAACAGTGTGCCCATATAAAATGAAAATGCAAAACAAGTGTAATATAAGAATCACTACAGTTGAATCATGCCAAGTGCTTAACTATCGTATAAAGAAAAATGAGTGCTCAAATAAATGAAAATGTAAAACAAGTATAATAAAAGAATCACTACAGTTGAATCATGCCAGGTGCTTAACTATCGTATAAAGAAAGATGTGTGCTCATCAAAAATGTAAATGTAAAACAAGTATAATAAAAGAATCACTACAGTTGAATCATGCCAGGAGCTTAACTATCGTATAAAGAAAACAGTGTGCCCATATAAAATGAAAATGCAAAACAAGTGTAATAAAAGAATCACTACAGTTGAATCATGCCAGGTGCTTAACTATCGTATAAAGAAAAATGTGTGCTCAAATAAAAGGAAAATGTAAAACAAGAACAATAAAAGAATCACTACAGTTGAATCATGCCAGGTGCTTAACAATCGTATAAAGAAAACAGTGTGCCCATATAAAATGAAAATGCAAAACAAGTGTAATAAAAGAATCACTACAGTTGAATCATGCCAGGTGCTTAACTATCGTATAAAGAAAAATGTGTGCTCAAATAAAAGGAAAATGTAAAACAAGAACAATAAAAGAATCACTACAGTTGAATCATGCCAGGTGCTTAACTATCGTATAAAGACAAATGTGTGCTCATATAAAATGAAAATGTAAAACAAGTATAATAAATGAATCACTACAGTTGAGTCATGCCAGGGGCTTAACTATCGTATAAAGACAAATGTGTGCTCATATAAAATGAAAATGTAAAACAAGTGTAATAGAAGAATCACTACAGTTGAGTCATGCCAGGTGCTTAACTATTGTATAAAGACAAATGTGTGCTCATATAAAATGAAAATATTAAACAAGTATAATAAAAGAATCACTACAGTTGAATCATGCCAGGTGCTTAACTATCGTATAAAGAAAAATGTGTGCTCATATAAAATGAAAATGTAAAAAAGTATAATAAAAGAATCACTACAGTTGAATCATGCCAGGTGCTTAACTACCGTATAAAGAAAAATATGTGCTCATATTAAATGAAAATGTAAAACAAGAACAATATAAGAATCTCTACAGTTAAATCATGCCAGGTGCTTAACTATCGTATAAAGAAAAATGTGTGCTCATATAAAATGAAAATGTAAAACAAGTATAATAAATGATTCACTACAGTTGAGTCATGCCAGGTGCTTAACTATCGTATAAAGACAAATGTGTGCTCATATAAAATGAAAATGTAAAACAAGTATAATAAAAGAATCACTACAGTTGAATCATGCATGGTGCTTAACTATGGTATAAAGACAAATGTGTGCTCATATAAAATGAAATTGTAAAACAAGAATGATAAAAGAATCACTACAGTTGAATCATGCCAGGTGCTTAACTATCGTATAAAGAAAAATGTGTGCTCATATATAATGAAAATGTAAAACAAGTATAATAAAAGAATCACTACAGTTGAATCATGCCAGGTGATTAACTATCGTATAAAGAAAAATGTGTGCTCATATAAAATGAAAATGTAAAACAAGTATAATAAAAGAATCACTACAGTTGAATCATGCCAGGTGCTTAACTACCGTATAAAGAAAAATATGTGCTCATATAAAATGAAAATGTAAAACAAGAACAATATAAGAATCACTACAGTTGAATAATGCCAGGTGCTTAACTATCGTATAAAGAAAAATGTGTGCTCATATCAAATGAAAATGTAAAACAAGTATAATAAAAGAATCACTACAGTTGAATCATGCCAGGTGATTAACTATCACATAAAGAAAAATGTGTGCTCATATAAAATGAAAATGTAAAACAGGTATAATAAAAGAATCACTACAGTTGAATCATGCCAGGTGCTTAACAATCGTATAAAGAAAAATGTGTGCTCATATCAAATGAAAATGTAAAACAAGTATAATAAAAGAATCACTACAGTTGAATCATGCCAGGTGCTTAACTATCGTATAAAGAAAACAATGTGCTCATATAAAATGAAAATGCAAAACAAGTGTAATAAAATAATCACTACAGTTGAATCATGCCAAGTGCTTAACTATCGTATAAAGAAAAATATGTGCTCATATAAAATGAAAATGTAAAACAAGAACAATATAAGAATCACTACAGTTGAATCATGCCAGGTGCTTAACTATCGTATAAAGAAAAATGTGTGCTCATATAAAATGAAAATTTAAATCAAGTATAATAAAAGAATCACTACAGTTGAATCATGCCAGGTGCTTAACTATGGTATAAAGAAAAATGTGTGCTCATATCAAATGAAAATGTAAAACATGTATAATAAAAGAATCACTACAGTTGAATCATGCCAGGTGCTTAACTATCGTATAAAGAAAAATTTGTGCTCATATCAAATGAAAATGTAAAACAAGTATAATAAAAGAATCACTACAGTTGAATCATGCCAGGTGCTTAACTATCGTATAAAGAAAACAATGTGCTCATATATAATGAAAATGCAAAACAAGTATAATATAATAATCACTACAGTTGAATCATGCCAGGTGCTTAACTATCGTATAAAGACAAATGTGTGCTCATATAAAATGAAAATGTAAAACAAGTATAATAAATGAATCACTACAGTTGAGTCATGCCAGGTGCTTAACTATCGTATAAAGACAAATGTGTGCTCATATAAAATGAAAATGTAAAACAAGTGTAATAGAAGAATCACTACAGTTGAGTCATGCCAGGTGCTTAACTATTGTATAAAGACAAATGTGTGCTCATATAAAATGAAAATATTAAACAAGTATAATAAAAGAATCACTACAGTTGAATCATGCCAGGTGCTTAACTACCGTATAAAGACAAATATGTGCTCATATAAAATGAAAATATAAAACAAGAACAATATAAGAATCACTACAGTTGAATCATGCCAGGTGCTTAACTATCGTATAAAGACAAATGTGTGCTCATATAAAATGAAAATGTAAAACAAGAACAATATAAGAATCACTACAGTTGAATCATGCCAGGTGCTTAACTATCGTATAAAGAAAAATGTGTGCTCATATCAAATGAAAATGTAAAACAAGAATAATAAAAGATTCACTACAGTTGAATCATGCCAGGTGATTAACTATCGTATCAAGAAAAATGTGTGCTCATATAAAATGAAAATGTAAAACAAGTATAATAAAAGAATCACTACAGTTGAATCATGCCAGGTGCTTAACTATCGTATAAAGAAAAATGTGTGCTCAAATAGAATGAAAATGTAAAACAAGAACAATAAAAGAATCACTACAGTTGAATCATGCCAGGTGCTTAACTATCGTATAAAGAAAAATGTGTGCTCATATAAAATGAAAATGTAAACCAAGTATAATAAATGAATCACTACAGTTGAGTCATGCCAGGTGCTTAACTATCGTATAAAGACAAATGTGTGCTCATATAAAATGAAAATGTAAAACAAGTATAATAAAAGAATCACTACAGTTGAATCATGCATGGTGCTTAACTATTGTATAATGACAAATGTGTGCTCATATAAAATGAAATTGTAAAACAAGAATGATAAAAGAATCACGACAGTTGAATCATGCCAGGTGCTTAACTATCGTATAAAGACAAATGTGTGCTCATATATAATGAAAATGTAAAACAAGTATAATAAAAGAATCACTACAGTTGAATCATGCCAGGTGCTTAACTATCGTATAAAGAAAAATGTGTGCTCATATCAAATGAAAATGTAAAACAAGTATAATAAAAGAATCACTACAGTTGAATCATGCCAGGTGCTTAACTATCGTATAAAGAAAAATGTGTGCTCAAATAAAAGGAAAATGTAAAACAAGAACAATAAAAGAATCACTACAGTTGAATCATGCCAGGTGCTTAACAATCGTATAAAGAAAACAGTGTGCCCATATAAAATGAAAATGCAAAACAAGTGTAATATAAGAATCACTACAGTTGAATCATGCCAAGTGCTTAACTATCGTATAAAGAAAAATGAGTGCTCAAATAAATGAAAATGTAAAACAAGTATAATAAAAGAATCACTACAGTTGAATCATGCCAGGTGCTTAACTATCGTATAAAGAAAGATGTGTGCTCATCAAAAATGTAAATGTAAAACAAGTATAATAAAAGAATCACTACAGTTGAATCATGCCAGGAGCTTAACTATCGTATAAAGAAAACAGTGTGCCCATATAAAATGAAAATGCAAAACAAGTGTAATAAAAGAATCACTACAGTTGAATCATGCCAGGTGCTTAACTATCGTATAAAGAAAAATGTGTGCTCAAATAAAAGGAAAATGTAAAACAAGAACAATAAAAGAATCACTACAGTTGAATCATGCCAGGTGCTTAACAATCGTATAAAGAAAACAGTGTGCCCATATAAAATGAAAATGCAAAACAAGTGTAATAAAAGAATCACTACAGTTGAATCATGCCAGGTGCTTAACTATCGTATAAAGAAAAATGTGTGCTCAAATAAAAGGAAAATGTAAAACAAGAACAATAAAAGAATCACTACAGTTGAATCATGCCATGTGCTTAACTATCGTATAAAGACAAATGTGTGCTCATATAAAATGAAAATGTAAAACAAGTATAATAAATGAATCACTACAGTTGAGTCATGCCAGGTGCTTAACTATCGTATAAAGACAAATGTGTGCTCATATAAAATGAAAATGTAAAACAAGTGTAATAGAAGAATCACTACAGTTGAGTCATGCCAGGTGCTTAACTATTGTATAAAGACAAATGTGTGCTCATATAAAATGAAAATATTAAACAAGTATAATAAAAGAATCACTACAGTTGAATCATGCCAGGTGCTTAACTATCGTATAAAGAAAAATGTGTGCTCATATAAAATGAAAATGTAAAAAAGTATAATAAAAGAATCACTACAGTTGAATCATGCCAGGTGCTTAACTACCGTATAAAGAAAAATATGTGCTCATATTAAATGAAAATGTAAAACAAGAACAATATAAGAATCTCTACAGTTAAATCATGCCAGGTGCTTAACTATCGTATAAAGAAAAATGTGTGCTCATATAAAATGAAAATGTAAAACAAGTATAATAAATGATTCACTACAGTTGAGTCATGCCAGGTGCTTAACTATCGTATAAAGACAAATGTGTGCTCATATAAAATGAAAATGTAAAACAAGTATAATAAAAGAATCACTACAGTTGAATCATGCATGGTGCTTAACTATGGTATAAAGACAAATGTGTGCTCATATAAAATGAAATTGTAAAACAAGAATGATAAAAGAATCACTACAGTTGAATCATGCCAGGTGCTTAACTATCGTATAAAGAAAAATGTGTGCTCATATATAATGAAAATGTAAAACAAGTATAATAAAAGAATCACTACAGTTGAATCATGCCAGGTGATTAACTATCGTATAAAGAAAAATGTGTGCTCATATAAAATGAAAATGTAAAACAAGTATAATAAAAGAATCACTACAGTTGAATCATGCCAGGTGCTTAACTACCGTATAAAGAAAAATATGTGCTCATATAAAATGAAAATGTAAAACAAGAACAATATAAGAATCACTACAGTTGAATAATGCCAGGTGCTTAACTATCGTATAAAGAAAAATGTGTGCTCATATCAAATGAAAATGTAAAACAAGTATAATAAAAGAATCACTACAGTTGAATCATGCCAGGTGATTAACTATCACATAAAGAAAAATGTGTGCTCATATAAAATGAAAATGTAAAACAGGTATAATAAAAGAATCACTACAGTTGAATCATGCCAGGTGCTTAACAATCGTATAAAGAAAAATGTGTGCTCATATCAAATGAAAATGTAAAACAAGTATAATAAAAGAATCACTACAGTTGAATCATGCCAGGTGCTTAACTATCGTATAAAGAAAACAATGTGCTCATATAAAATGAAAATGCAAAACAAGTGTAATAAAATAATCACTACAGTTGAATCATGCCAAGTGCTTAACTATCGTATAAAGAAAAATATGTGCTCATATAAAATGAAAATGTAAAACAAGAACAATATAAGAATCACTACAGTTGAATCATGCCAGGTGCTTAACTATCGTATAAAGAAAAATGTGTGCTCATATAAAATGAAAATTTAAATCAAGTATAATAAAAGAATCACTACAGTTGAATCATGCCAGGTGCTTAACTATGGTATAAAGAAAAATGTGTGCTCATATCAAATGAAAATGTAAAACATGTATAATAAAAGAATCACTACAGTTGAATCATGCCAGGTGCTTAACTATCGTATAAAGAAAAATTTGTGCTCATATCAAATGAAAATGTAAAACAAGTATAATAAAAGAATCACTACAGTTGAATCATGCCAGGTGCTTAACTATCGTATAAAGAAAACAATGTGCTCATATATAATGAAAATGCAAAACAAGTATAATATAATAATCACTACAGTTGAATCATGCCAGGTGCTTAACTATCGTATAAAGACAAATGTGTGCTCATATAAAATGAAAATGTAAAACAAGTATAATAAATGAATCACTACAGTTGAGTCATGCCAGGTGCTTAACTATCGTATAAAGACAAATGTGTGCTCATATAAAATGAAAATGTAAAACAAGTGTAATAGAAGAATCACTACAGTTGAGTCATGCCAGGTGCTTAACTATTGTATAAAGACAAATGTGTGCTCATATAAAATGAAAATATTAAACAAGTATAATAAAAGAATCACTACAGTTGAATCATGCCAGGTGCTTAACTACCGTATAAAGACAAATATGTGCTCATATAAAATGAAAATATAAAACAAGAACAATATAAGAATCACTACAGTTGAATCATGCCAGGTGCTTAACTATCGTATAAAGACAAATGTGTGCTCATATAAAATGAAAATGTAAAACAAGAACAATATAAGAATCACTACAGTTGAATCATGCCAGGTGCTTAACTATCGTATAAAGAAAAATGTGTGCTCATATCAAATGAAAATGTAAAACAAGAATAATAAAAGATTCACTACAGTTGAATCATGCCAGGTGATTAACTATCGTATCAAGAAAAATGTGTGCTCATATAAAATGAAAATGTAAAACAAGTATAATAAAAGAATCACTACAGTTGAATCATGCCAGGTGCTTAACTATCGTATAAAGAAAAATGTGTGCTCAAATAGAATGAAAATGTAAAACAAGAACAATAAAAGAATCACTACAGTTGAATCATGCCAGGTGCTTAACTATCGTATAAAGAAAAATGTGTGCTCATATAAAATGAAAATGTAAACCAAGTATAATAAATGAATCACTACAGTTGAGTCATGCCAGGTGCTTAACTATCGTATAAAGACAAATGTGTGCTCATATAAAATGAAAATGTAAAACAAGTATAATAAAAGAATCACTACAGTTGAATCATGCATGGTGCTTAACTATTGTATAATGACAAATGTGTGCTCATATAAAATGAAATTGTAAAACAAGAATGATAAAAGAATCACGACAGTTGAATCATGCCAGGTGCTTAACTATCGTATAAAGACAAATGTGTGCTCATATATAATGAAAATGTAAAACAAGTATAATAAAAGAATCACTACAGTTGAATCATGCCAGGTGCTTAACTATCGTATAAAGAAAAATGTGTGCTCATATCAAATGAAAATGTAAAACAAGTATAATAAAAGAATCACTACAGTTGAATCATGCCAGGTGCTTAACTATCGTATAAAGAAAAATGTGTGCTCAAATAAAAGGAAAATGTAAAACAAGAACAATAAAAGAATCACTACAGTTGAATCATGCCAGGTGCTTAACAATCGTATAAAGAAAACAGTGTGCCCATATAAAATGAAAATGCAAAACAAGTGTAATATAAGAATCACTACAGTTGAATCATGCCAAGTGCTTAACTATCGTATAAAGAAAAATGAGTGCTCAAATAAATGAAAATGTAAAACAAGTATAATAAAAGAATCACTACAGTTGAATCATGCCAGGTGCTTAACTATCGTATAAAGAAAGATGTGTGCTCATCAAAAATGTAAATGTAAAACAAGTATAATAAAAGAATCACTACAGTTGAATCATGCCAGGAGCTTAACTATCGTATAAAGAAAACAGTGTGCCCATATAAAATGAAAATGCAAAACAAGTGTAATAAAAGAATCACTACAGTTGAATCATGCCAGGTGCTTAACTATCGTATAAAGAAAAATGTGTGCTCAAATAAAAGGAAAATGTAAAACAAGAACAATAAAAGAATCACTACAGTTGAATCATGCCAGGTGCTTAACAATCGTATAAAGAAAACAGTGTGCCCATATAAAATGAAAATGCAAAACAAGTGTAATAAAAGAATCACTACAGTTGAATCATGCCAGGTGCTTAACTATCGTATAAAGAAAAATGTGTGCTCAAATAAAAGGAAAATGTAAAACAAGAACAATAAAAGAATCACTACAGTTGAATCATGCCATGTGCTTAACTATCGTATAAAGACAAATGTGTGCTCATATAAAATGAAAATGTAAAACAAGTATAATAAATGAATCACTACAGTTGAGTCATGCCAGGTGCTTAACTATCGTATAAAGACAAATGTGTGCTCATATAAAATGAAAATGTAAAACAAGTGTAATAGAAGAATCACTACAGTTGAGTCATGCCAGGTGCTTAACTATTGTATAAAGACAAATGTGTGCTCATATAAAATGAAAATATTAAACAAGTATAATAAAAGAATCACTACAGTTGAATCATGCCAGGTGCTTAACTATCGTATAAAGAAAAATGTGTGCTCATATAAAATGAAAATGTAAAAAAGTATAATAAAAGAATCACTACAGTTGAATCATGCCAGGTGCTTAACTACCGTATAAAGAAAAATATGTGCTCATATTAAATGAAAATGTAAAACAAGAACAATATAAGAATCTCTACAGTTAAATCATGCCAGGTGCTTAACTATCGTATAAAGAAAAATGTGTGCTCATATAAAATGAAAATGTAAAACAAGTATAATAAATGATTCACTACAGTTGAGTCATGCCAGGTGCTTAACAATCGTATAAAGACAAATGTGTGCTCATATAAAATGAAAATGTAAAACAAGTATAATAAAAGAATCACTACAGTTGAATCATGCATGGTGCTTAACTATGGTATAAAGACAAATGTGTGCTCATATAAAATGAAATTGTAAAACAAGAATGATAAAAGAATCACTACAGTTGAATCATGCCAGGTGCTTAACTATCGTATAAAGAAAAATGTGTGCTCATATATAATGAAAATGTAAAACAAGTATAATAAAAGAATCACTACAGTTGAATCATGCCAGGTGATTAACTATCGTATAAAGAAAAATGTGTGCTCATATAAAATGAAAATGTAAAACAAGTATAATAAAAGAATCACTACAGTTGAATCATGCCAGGTGCTTAACTACCGTATAAAGAAAAATATGTGCTCATATAAAATGAAAATGTAAAACAAGAACAATATAAGAATCACTACAGTTGAATAATGCCAGGTGCTTAACTATCGTATAAAGAAAAATGTGTGCTCATATCAAATGAAAATGTAAAACAAGTATAATAAAAGAATCACTACAGTTGAATCATGCCAGGTGATTAACTATCGCATAAAGAAAAATGTGTGCTCATATAAAATGAAAATGTAAAACAGGTATAATAAAAGAATCACTACAGTTGAATCATGCCAGGTGCTTAACAATCGTATAAAGAAAAATGTGTGCTCATATCAAATGAAAATGTAAAACAAGTATAATAAAAGAATCACTACAGTTGAATCATGCCAGGTGCTTAACTATCGTATAAAGAAAACAATGTGCTCATATAAAATGAAAATGCAAAACAAGTGTAATAAAATAATCACTACAGTTGAATCATGCCAAGTGCTTAACTATCGTATAAAGAAAAATATGTGCTCATATAAAATGAAAATGTAAAACAAGAACAATATAAGAATCACTACAGTTGAATCATGCCAGGTGCTTAACTATCGTATAAAGAAAAATGTGTGCTCATATAAAATGAAAATTTAAATCAAGTATAATAAAAGAATCACTACAGTTGAATCATGCCAGGTGCTTAACTATGGTATAAAGAAAAATGTGTGCTCATATCAAATGAAAATGTAAAACATGTATAATAAAAGAATCACTACAGTTGAATCATGCCAGGTGCTTAACTATCGTATAAAGAAAAATTTGTGCTCATATCAAATGAAAATGTAAAACAAGTATAATAAAAGAATCACTACAGTTGAATCATGCCAGGTGCTTAACTATCGTATAAAGAAAACAATGTGCTCATATATAATGAAAATGCAAAACAAGTATAATATAATAATCACTACAGTTGAATCATGCCAGGTGCTTAACTATCGTATAAAGACAAATGTGTGCTCATATAAAATGAAAATGTAAAACAAGTATAATAAATGAATCACTACAGTTGAGTCATGCCAGGTGCTTAACTATCGTATAAAGACAAATGTGTGCTCATATAAAATGAAAATGTAAAACAAGTGTAATAGAAGAATCACTACAGTTGAGTCATGCCAGGTGCTTAACTATTGTATAAGGACAAATGTGTGCTCATATAAAATGAAAATATTAAACAAGTATAATAAAAGAATCACTACAGATGAATCATGCCAGGTGCTTAACTACCGTATAAAGACAAATATGTGCTCATATAAAATGAAAATATAAAACAAGAACAATATAAGAATCACTACAGTTGAATCATGCCAGGTGCTTAACTATCGTATAAAGACAAATGTGTGCTCATATAAAATGAAAATGTAAAACAAGAACAATATAAGAATCACTACAGTTGAATCATGCCAGGTGCTTAACTATCGTATAAAGAAAAATGTGTGCTCATATAAAATGAAAATGTAAAACAAGTATAATAAATGAATCACTACAGTTGAGTCATGCCAGGTGCTTAACTATCGTATAAAGACAAATGTGTGCTCATATAAAATGAAAATGCAAAACAAGTGTAATAGAAGAATCACTACAGTTGAGTCATGCCAGGTGCTTAACTATTGTATAAAGACAAATGTGTGCTCATATAAAATGAAAATATTAAACAAGTATAATAAAAGAATCACTACAGTTGAATCATACCAGGTGCTTAACTATCGTATAAAGAAAAATGTGTGCTCATATAAAATGAAAATGTAAAACAAGTATAATAAAAGAATCACTACAGTTGAGTCATGCCAGGTGCTTAACTATTGTATAAAGACAAATTGTGCTCATATAAAATGAAAATGTAAAACACGTATAATAAAAGAATCACTACAGTTGAATCATGCCAGGTGCTTAACTATCGTATAAAGAAAAATGTGTGCTCATATAAAATGAAAATGTAAAAAAGTATAATAAAAGAATCACTACAGTTGAATCATGCCAGGTGCTTAACTACCGTATAAAGAAAAATATGTGCTCATATAAAATGAAAATGTAAAACAAGAACAATATAAGAATCACTACAGTTGAATCATGCCAGGTGCTTAACTATCGTATAAAGAAAAATGTGTGCTCATATAAAATGAAAATGTAATACAAGTATAATAAATGAATCATTACAGTTGAGTCATGCCAGGTGCTTAACTATCGTATAAAGACAAATGTGTGCTCATATAAAATGAAAATGTAAAACAAGTATAATAAAAGAATCACTACAGTCGAATCATGCCAGGTGATTAACTATCGTATAAAGAAAAATGTGTGCTCATATAAAATGAAAATGTAAAAAAGTATAATAAAAGAATCACTACAGTTGAATCATGCCAGGAGATTAAATATCGTATAAAGAAAACAGTGTGCTCATATAAAATGAAAATGTAAAACAAGTATAATAAAAGAATCACTACAGTTGAATCATGCCAGGTGCTTAACTATCGTATAAAGAAAAATGTGTGCTCATATAAAATGAAAATGTAAAACAAGTATAATAAAAGAATCACTAGAGTTGAATCATGCCAGGTGCTTAACTATCGTATAATGAAAACAGTGTGCTCATATAAAATGAAAATGCAAAACAAGTATAATAAAAGAATCACTACAGTTGAATCATGCCAGGTGCTTAACTATCGTATAAAGAAAAATGTGTGCTCAAATAAAAGGAAAATGTAGAACAAAAACAATAAAAGAATCACTACAGTTGAATCATGCCAAGTGCTTAACTATCGTATAAAGAAAAATATGTGCTCATATAAAATGAAAATGTAAAACAAGAACAATATAAGAATCACTACAGTTGAATCATGCCAGGTGCTTAACTATCGTATAAAGAAAAATGTGTGCTCATATAAAATGAAAATTTAAATCAAGTATAATAAAAGAATCACTACAGTTGAATCATGCCAGGTGCTTAACTATGGTATAAAGAAAAATGTGTGCTCATATCAAATGAAAATGTAAAACATGTATAATAAAAGAATCACTACAGTTGAATCATGCCAGGTGCTTAACTATCGTATAAAGAAAAATTTGTGCTCATATCAAATGAAAATGTAAAACAAGTATAATAAAAGAATCACTACAGTTGAATCATGCCAGGTGCTTAACTATCGTATAAAGAAAACAATGTGCTCATATATAATGAAAATGCAAAACAAGTATAATATAATAATCACTACAGTTGAATCATGCCAGGTGCTTAACTATCGTATAAAGACAAATGTGTGCTCATATAAAATGAAAATGTAAAACAAGTATAATAAATGAATCACTACAGTTGAGTCATGCCAGGTGCTTAACTATCGTATAAAGACAAATGTGTGCTCATATAAAATGAAAATGTAAAACAAGTGTAATAGAAGAATCACTACAGTTGAGTCATGCCAGGTGCTTAACTATTGTATAAGGACAAATGTGTGCTCATATAAAATGAAAATATTAAACAAGTATAATAAAAGAATCACTACAGATGAATCATGCCAGGTGCTTAACTACCGTATAAAGACAAATATGTGCTCATATAAAATGAAAATATAAAACAAGAACAATATAAGAATCACTACAGTTGAATCATGCCAGGTGCTTAACTATCGTATAAAGACAAATGTGTGCTCATATAAAATGAAAATGTAAAACAAGAACAATATAAGAATCACTACAGTTGAATCATGCCAGGTGCTTAACTATCGTATAAAGAAAAATGTGTGCTCATATAAAATGAAAATGTAAAACAAGTATAATAAATGAATCACTACAGTTGAGTCATGCCAGGTGCTTAACTATCGTATAAAGACAAATGTGTGCTCATATAAAATGAAAATGCAAAACAAGTGTAATAGAAGAATCACTACAGTTGAGTCATGCCAGGTGCTTAACTATTGTATAAAGACAAATGTGTGCTCATATAAAATGAAAATATTAAACAAGTATAATAAAAGAATCACTACAGTTGAATCATACCAGGTGCTTAACTATCGTATAAAGAAAAATGTGTGCTCATATAAAATGAAAATGTAAAACAAGTATAATAAAAGAATCACTACAGTTGAGTCATGCCAGGTGCTTAACTATTGTATAAAGACAAATTGTGCTCATATAAAATGAAAATGTAAAACACGTATAATAAAAGAATCACTACAGTTGAATCATGCCAGGTGCTTAACTATCGTATAAAGAAAAATGTGTGCTCATATAAAATGAAAATGTAAAAAAGTATAATAAAAGAATCACTACAGTTGAATCATGCCAGGTGCTTAACTACCGTATAAAGAAAAATATGTGCTCATATAAAATGAAAATGTAAAACAAGAACAATATAAGAATCACTACAGTTGAATCATGCCAGGTGCTTAACTATCGTATAAAGAAAAATGTGTGCTCATATAAAATGAAAATGTAATACAAGTATAATAAATGAATCATTACAGTTGAGTCATGCCAGGTGCTTAACTATCGTATAAAGACAAATGTGTGCTCATATAAAATGAAAATGTAAAACAAGTATAATAAAAGAATCACTACAGTCGAATCATGCCAGGTGATTAACTATCGTATAAAGAAAAATGTGTGCTCATATAAAATGAAAATGTAAAAAAGTATAATAAAAGAATCACTACAGTTGAATCATGCCAGGAGATTAAATATCGTATAAAGAAAACAGTGTGCTCATATAAAATGAAAATGTAAAACAAGTATAATAAAAGAATCACTACAGTTGAATCATGCCAGGTGCTTAACTATCGTATAAAGAAAAATGTGTGCTCATATAAAATGAAAATGTAAAACAAGTATAATAAAAGAATCACTAGAGTTGAATCATGCCAGGTGCTTAACTATCGTATAATGAAAACAGTGTGCTCATATAAAATGAAAATGCAAAACAAGTATAATAAAAGAATCACTACAGTTGAATCATGCCAGGTGCTTAACTATCGTATAAAGAAAAATGTGTGCTCAAATAAAAGGAAAATGTAGAACAAAAACAATAAAAGAATCACTACAGTTGAATCATGCCAGGAGCTTAACTACCGTATAAAGACAAATATGTGCTCATATAAAATGAAAATATAAAACAAGAACAATATAAGAATCACTACAGTTGAATCATGCCAGGTGCTTAACTATCGTATAAAGACAAATGTGTGCTCATATAAAATGAAAATGTAAAACAAGAACAATATAAGAATCACTACAGTTGAATCATGCCAGGTGCTTAACTATCGTATAAAGACAAATGTGTGCTCATATAAAATGAAAATGTAAAACAAGTATAATAAATGAATCACTACAGTTGAGTCATGCCAGGTGCTTAACTATTGTATAAAGACAAATGTGTGCTCATGTAAAATGAAAATGTAAAACAAGTGTAATAGAAGAATCACTACAGTTGAGTCATGCCAGTTGCTTAACTATTGTATAAAGACAAATGTGTGCTCATATAAAATGAAAATATTAAACAAGTATAATAAAAGAATCACTACAGTTGAATCATGCCAGGTGCTTAACTACCGTATAAAGACAAATATGTGCTCATATAAAATGAAAATATAAAACAAGAACAATATAAGAATCACTACAGTTGAATCATGCCAGGTGCTTAACTATCGTATAAAGACAAATGTGTGCTCATATAAAATGAAAATGTAAAACAAGAACAATATAAGAATCACTACAGTTGGATCATGCCAGGTGCTTAACTATCGTATAAAGACAAATGTGTGCTCATATAAAATGAAAATGTAAAACAAGAACAATATAAGAATCACTACAGTTGAATCATGCCAGGTGCTTAACTATCGTATAAAGACAAATGTGTGCTCATATAAAATGAAAATGTAAAACAAGTGTAATAGAAGAATCACTACAGTTGAGTCATGCCAGGTGCTTAACTATTGTATAAAGACAAATGTGTGCTCATATAAAATGAAAATATTAAACAAGTATAATAAAAGAATCACTACAGTTGAATCATGCCAGGTGCTTAACTACCGTATAAAGACAAATATGTGCTCATATAAAATGAAAATATAAAACAAGAACAATATAAGAATCACTACAGTTGAATCATGCCAGGTGCTTAACTATCGTATAAAGACAAATGTGTGCTCATATAAAATGAAAATGTAAAACAAGAACAATATAAGAATCACTACAGTTGGATCATGCCAGGTGCTTAACTATCGTATAAAGACAAATGTGTGCTCATATAAAATGAAAATGTAAAACAAGAACAATATAAGAATCACTACAGTTGAATCATGCCAGGTGCTTAACTATCGTATAAAGACAAATGTGTGCTCATATAAAATGAAAATGTAAAACAAGTGTAATAGAAGAATCACTACAGTTGAGTCATGCCAGGTGATTAACTATTGTATAAAGACAAATGTGTGCTCATATAAAATGAAAATATTAAACAAGTATAATAAAAGAATCACTACAGTTGAATCATACCAGGTGCTTAACTATCGTATAAAGAAAAATGTGTGCTCATATAAAATGAAAATGTAAAACAAGTATAATAAAAGAATCACTACAGTTGAGTCATGCCAGGTGCTTAACTATTGTATAAAGACAAATTGTGCTCATATAAAATGAAAATGTAAAACACGTATAATAAAAGAATCACTACAGTTGAATCATGCCAGGTGCTTAATTATCGTATAAAGAAAAATGTGTGCTCATATAAAATGAAAATGTAAAGTAAGAATGATAAAAGAATCACTACAGTTGAATCATGCCAGGTGCTTAACTATCGTATAAAGAAAAATGTGTGCTCATATCAAATGAAAATGTAAAACAAGAATAATAAAAGATTCACTACAGTTGAATCATGCCAGGTGATTAACTATCGTATAAAGAAAAATGTGTGCTCATATAAAATGAAAATGTAAAACAAGTATAATAAAAGAATCACTACAGTTGAATCATGCCAGGTGCTTAACTATCGTATAAAGAAAAATGTGTGCTCAAATAGAATGAAAATGTAAAACAAGAACAATAAAAGAATCACTACAGTTGAATCATGCCAAGTGCTTAACTATCGTATAAAGAAAAATGTGTGCTCATATAAAATGAAAATGTAAAACAAAAATAATAAAAGAATCACTACAGTTGAATCATGCCAGGTGCTTAACTATCGTATAAAGAAAACAGTGTGCTCATATAAAATGAAAATGCAAAACAAGTATAATAAAAGAATCACTAGAGTTGAATCATGCCAGGTGCTTAACTATCGTATAAAGAAAAATGTGTGCTCATATAAAATGAAAATGTAAAAAAGTATAATAAAAGAATCACTACAGTTGAATCATGCCAGGTGCTTAACTACCGTATAAAGAAAAATATGTGCTCATATTAAATGAAAATGTAAAACCAGAACAATATAAGAATCACTACAGTTGAATCATACCAGGTGCTTAACTATCGTATAAAGAAAAATGTGTGCTCATATAAAATGAAAATGTAAAACAAGTATAATAAATGAATCACTACAGTTGAGTCATGCCAGGTGCTTAACTATCGTATAAAGACAAATGTGTCCTCATATAAAATGAAAATGTAAAACAAGTATAATAAAAGAATCACTACAGTTGAATCATGCCAGGTGCTTAACTATCGTATAAAGAAAAATGTGTGCTCATATAAAATGAAAATGTAAATCAAGTATAATAAAAGAATCACTACAGTTGAATCATGCCAGGTGCTTAACTATGGTATAAAGAAAAATGTGTGCTCATATCAAATGAAAATGTAAAACATGTATAATAAAAGAATCACTACAGTTGAATCATGCCAGGTGATTAACTATCGCATAAAGACAAATGTGTGCTCATATAAAATGAAAATGTAAAACAAGTATAATAAAAGAATCACTACAGTTGAATCATGCCAGGTGCTTAACTATCGTATAAAGGAAAATTTGTGCTCATATCAAATGAAAATGTAAAACAAGTATAATAAAAGAATCACTACAGTTGAATCATGCCAGGTGCTTAACTATCGTATAAAGAAAACAATGTGCTCATATAAAATGAAAATGCAAAACAAGTATAATAAAATAATCACTACAGTTGAATCATGCCAGGTGCTTAACTATCGTATAAAGACAAATGTGTGCTCATATAAAATGAAAATGTAAAACAAGTATAATAAATGAATCACTACAGTTGAGTCATGCCAGGTGCTTAACTATCGTATAAAGACAAATGTGTGCTCATATAAAATGAAAATGTAAAACAAGTGTAATAGAATTAATCACTACAGTCGAGTCATGCCAGGGGCTTAACTATTGTATAAAGACAAATGTGTGCTCATATAAAATGAAAATATTAAACAAGTATAATAAAAGAATCACTACAGTTGAATCATGCCAGGTGCTTAACTACCGTATAAAGACAAATATGTGCTCATATAAAATGAAAATATAAAACAAGAACAATATAAGAATCACTACAGTTGAATCATGCCAGGTGCTTAACTATCGTATAAAGACAAATGTGTGCTCATATAAAATGAAAATGTAAAACAAGAACAATATAAGAATCACTACAGTTGAATCATGCCAGGTGCTTAACTATCGTATAAAGACAAATGTGTGCTCATATAAAATGAAAATGTAAAACAAGTATAATAAATGAATCACTACAGTTGAGTCATGCCAGGTGCTTAATTATCGTATAAAGACAAATGTGTGCTCATATAAAATGAAAATGTAAAACAAGTGTAATAGAAGAATCACTACAGTTGAGTCATGCCAGGTGCTTAACTATTGTATAAAGACAAATGTGTGCTCATATAAAATGAAAATATTAAACAAGTATAATAAAAGAATCACTACAGTTGAATCATACCAGGTGCTTAACTATCGTATAAAGAAAAATGTGTGCTCATATAAAATGAAAATGTAAAACAAGTATAATAAAAGAATCACTACAGTTGAGTCATGCCAGGTGCTTAACTATTGTATAAAGACAAATTGTGCTCATATAAAATGAAAATGTAAAACACGTATAATAAAAGAATCACTACAGTTGAATCATGCCAGGTGCTTAACTATCGTATAAAGAAAAATGTGTGCTCATATAAAATGAAAATGTAAAAAAGTATAATAAAAGAATCACTACAGTTGAATCATGCCAGGTGCTTAACTACCGTATAAAGAAAAATATGTGCTCATATAAAATGAAAATGTAAAACAAGAACAATATAAGAATCACTACAGTTGAATCATGCCAGGTGCTTAACTATCGTATAAAGAAAAATGTGTGCTCATATAAAATGAAAATGTAATACAAGTATAATAAATGAATCACTACAGTTGAGTCATGCTAGGTGCTTAACTATCGTATAAAGACAAATGTGTGCTCATATAAAATGAAAATGTAAAACAAGTATAATAAAAGAATCACTACAGTTGAATCATGCCAGGTGATTAACTATCGTATAAAGAAAAATGTGTGCTCAAATAAAAGGAAAATGTAGAACAAAAACAATAAAAGAATCACTACAGTTGAATCATGCCAGGTGCTTAACTACCGTATAAAGACAAATATGTGCTCATATAAAATGAAAATATAAAACAAGAACAATATAAGAATCACTACAGTTGAATCATGCCAGGTGCTTAACTATCGTATAAAGACAAATGTGTGCTCATATAAAATGAAAATGTAAAACAAGTATAATAAATGAATCACTACAGTTGAGTCATGCCAGGTGCTTAACTATCGTATAAAGACAAATGTGTGCTCATATAAAATGAAAATATTAAACAAGTATAATAAAAGAATCACTACAGTTGAATCTTGCCAGGTGCTTAACTACCGTATAAAGACAAATATGTGCTCATATAAAATGAAAATATAAAACAAGAACAATATAAGAATCACTACAGTTGAATCATGCCAGGTGCTTAACTATCGTATAAAGACAAATGTGTGCTCATATAAAATGAAAATGTAAAACAAGAACAATATAAGAATCACTACAGTTGAATCATGCCAGGTGCTTAACTATCGTATAAAGACAAATGTGTGCTCATATAAAATGAAAATGTAAAACAAGTATAATAAATGGATCACTACAGTTGAGTCATGCCAGGGGCTTAACTATCGTATAAAGACAAATGTGTGCTCATATAAAATGAAAATGTAAAACAAGTGTAATAGAAGAATCACTACAGTTGAGTCATGCCAGGTGCTTAACTATTGTATAAAGACAAATGTGTGCTCATATAAAATGAAAATATTAAACAAGTATAATAAAAGAATCACTACAGTTGAATCATACCAGGTGCTTAACTATCGTATAAAGAAAAATGTGTGCTCATATAAAATGAAAATGTAAAACAAGTATAATAAAAGAATCACTACAGTTGAGTCATGCCAGGTGCTTAACTATTGTATAAATACAAATTGTGCTCATATAAAATGAAAATGTAAAACACGTATAATAAAAGAATCACTACAGTTGAATCATGCCAGGTGCTTAACTATCGTATAAAGAAAAATGTGTGCTCATATAAAATGAAAATGTAAAGTAAGAATGATAAAAGAATCACTACAGTTGAATCATGCCAGGTGCTTAACTATCGTATAAAGAAAAATGTGTGCTCATATCAAATGAAAATGTAAAACAAGAATAATAAAAGATTCACTACAGTTGAATCATGCCAGGTGATTAACTATCGTATAAAGAAAAATGTGTGCTCATATAAAATGAAAATGTAAAACAAGTATAATAAAAGAATCACTACAGTTGAATCATGCCAGGTGCTTAACTATCGTATAAAGAAAAATGTGTGCTCAAATTGAATGAAAATGTAAAACAAGAACAATAAAAGAATCACTACAGTTGAATCATGCCAAGTGCTTAACTATCGTATAAAGAAAAATGTGTGCTCATATAAAATGAAAATGTAAAACAAAAATAATAAAAGAATCACTACAGTTGAATCATGCCAGTTGCTTAACTATCGTATAAAGAAAACAGTGTGCTCATATAAAATGAAAATGCAAAACAAGTATAATAAAAGAATCACTACAGTTGAATCATGCCAGGTGCTTAACTATCGTATAAAGAAAAATGTGTGCTCATATAAAATGAAAATGTAAAAAAGTATAATAAAAGAATCACTACAGTTGAATCATGCCAGGTGCTTAACTACCGTATAAAGAAAAATATGTGCTCATATTAAATGAAAATGTAAAACAAGAACAATATAAGAATCACTACAGTTGAATCATGCCAGGCGCTTAACTATCGTATAAAGAAAAATGTGTGCTCATATAAAATGAAAATGTAAAACAAGTATAATAAATGAATCACTACAGTTGAGTCATGCCAGGTGCTTAACTATCGTATAAAGACAAATGTGTGCTCATATAAAATGAAAATGTAAAACAAGTATAATAAAAGAATCACTACAGTTGAATCATGCATGGTGCTTAACTATTGTATAAAGACAAATGTGTGCTCATATAAAATGAAAATGTAAAACAAGTATAATAAAAGAATCACTACAGTTGAATCATGCCAGGTGCTTAACTACCGTATAAAGAAAAATATGTGCTCATATAAAATGAAAATGTAAAACAAGAACAATATAAGAATCACTACAGTTGAATCAAGCCAGGTGCTTAACTATCGTATAAAGAAAAATGTGTGCTCATATCAAATGAAAATGTAAAACAAGTATAATAAAAGAATCACTACAGTTGAATCATGCCAGGTGCTTAACAATCGTATAAAGAAAAATGTGTGCTCATATCAAATGAAAATGTAAAACAAGTATAATAAAAGAATCACTACATTTGAATCATGCCAGGTGCTTAAATATCGTATAAAGAAAACAATGTGCTCATATAAAATGAACATGCAAAACAAGTATAATAAAATAATCACTACAGTTGAATCATGCCAGGTGCTTAACTATCGTATAAAGAAAAATTTGTGCTCAAATAAAAGGAAAATGTAAAACAAGAACAATAAAAGAATCACTACAGTTGAATCATGCCAGGTACTTAACAATCGTATAAAGAAAACAGTGTGCCCACATAAAATGAAAATGCAAAACAAGTGTAATAAAAGAATCACTACAGTTGAATCATGCCAAGTGCTTAACTATCGTATAAAGAAAAATATGTGCTCATATAAAATGAAAATGTAAAACAAGAACAATATAAGAATCACTACAGTTGAATCATGCCAGGTGCTTAACTATCGTATAAAGAAAACTGTGTGCTCATATCAAATGAAAATGTAAAACAAGTATAATAAAAGATTCACTACAGTTGAATCATGCCAGGTGCTTAACTATCGTATAAAGAAAACTGTGTGCTCATATCAAATGAAAATGTAAAACAAGTATAATAAAAGATTCACTACAGTTGAATCATGCCAGGTGATTAACTATCGTATAAAGAAAAATGTGTCCTCATATAAAATGAAAATGTAAAACAAGAATAATAAAAGAATCACTACAGTTGAATCATGCCAGGTGCTTAACTATCGTATAAAGAAAACAGTGTGCTCATATCAAATGTAAATGCAAAACAAGTATAATAAAAGAATCACTACAGTTGAATCATGCCAGGTGCTTAACTAACGTATAAAGAAAAATGTGTGCTCATATAAAATGAAAATGTAAAAAAGTATAATAAAAGAATCACTACAGTTGAATCATGCCAGGTGCTTAACTACCGTATAAAGAAAAATATGTGCTCATATAAAATGAAAATGTAAAACAAGAACAATATAAGAATCACTACCGTTGAATCAAGCCAGGTGCTTAACAATCGTATAAAGAAAAATGTGTGCTCATATAAAATGAAAATGTAATACAAGTATAATAAATGAATCACTACAGTTGAGTCATGCCAGGTGCTTAACTATCGTATAAAGACAAATGTGTGCTCATATAAAATGAAAATGTAAAACAAGTATAATAAAAGAATCACTACAGTTGAATCATGCCAGGAGATTAACTATCGTATTAAGAAAAATGTGTGCTCATATAAAATGAAAATGTAAAACAAGTATAATAAAAGAATCACTACAGTTGAATCATGCCATGAGATTAACTATCGTATAAAGAAAACAGTGTGCTCATATAAAATGAAAATGTAAAACAAGTATAATAAAAGAATCACTACAGTTGAATCATGCCAGGTGCTTAACTATCGTATAAAGAAAAATGTGTGCTCATATAAAATGAAAATGTAAAACAAGTATAATAAAAGAATCACTAGAGTTGAATCATGCCAGGTGCTTAACTATCGTATAAAGAAAACAGTGTGCTCATATAAAATGAAAATGCAAAAGAAGTATAATAAAAGAATCACTACAGTTGAATCATGCCAGGTGCTTAACTATCGTATAAAGAAAAATGTGTGCTCAAATAAAAGGAAAATGTAGAACAAAAACACTAAAAGAATCACTACAGTTGAATCATGCCAGGTGCTTAACTACCGTATAAAGACAAATATGTGCTCATATAAAATGAAAATGTAAAACAAGAACAATATAAGAATCACTACAGTTGAATCATGCCAGGTGCTTAACTATCGTATAAAGACAAATGTGTGCTCATATAAAATGAAAATGTAAAACAAGTATAATAAATGAATCACTACAGTTGAGTCATGCCAGGTGCTTAACTATCGTATAAAGACAAATGTGTGCTCATATAAAATGAAAATGTAAAACAAGTGTAATAGAAGAATCACTACAGTTGAGTCATGCCAGGTGCTTAACTATTGTATAAAGACAAATGTGTGCTCATATAAAATGACAATATAAGACAAGTATAATAAAAGAATCATTACAGTTGAATCATGCCAGGTGCTTAACTATCGTATAAAGAAAAATGTGTCCTCATATAAAATGAAAATGTAAAACAAGTATAATAAAAGAATCACTACAGTTGAGTCATGCCAGGTGCTTGACTATTGTATAAAGACAAATTGTGCTCATATAAAATGAAAATGTAAAACACGTATAGTAAAAGAATCACTACAGTTGAATCATGCCAGGTGCTTAACTATCGTATAAAGAAAAATGTGTGCTCATATAAAATGAAAATGTAAAATAAGAATGATAAAAGAATCACTACAGTTGAATCATGCCAGGTACTTAACAATCGTATAAAGAAAACAGTGTGCCCACATAAAATGAAAATGCAAAACAAGTGTAATAAAAGAATCACTACAGTTGAATCATGCCAAGTGCTTAACTATCGTATAAAGAAAAATATGTGCTCATATAAAATGAAAATGTAAAACAAGAACAATATAAGAATCACTACAGTTGAATCATGCCAGGTGCTTAACTATCGTATAAAGAAAACTGTGTGCTCATATCAAATGAAAATGTAAAACAAGTATAATAAAAGATTCACTACAGTTGAATCATGCCAGGTGCTTAACTATCGTATAAAGAAAACTGTGTGCTCATATCAAATGAAAATGTAAAACAAGTATAATAAAAGATTCACTACAGTTGAATCATGCCAGGTGATTAACTATCGTATAAAGAAAAATGTGTCCTCATATAAAATGAAAATGTAAAACAAGAATAATAAAAGAATCACTACAGTTGAATCATGCCAGGTGCTTAACTATCGTATAAAGAAAACAGTGTGCTCATATCAAATGTAAATGCAAAACAAGTATAATAAAAGAATCACTACAGTTGAATCATGCCAGCTGCTTAACTAACGTATAAAGAAAAATGTGTGCTCATATAAAATGAAAATGTAAAAAAGTATAATAAAAGAATCACTACAGTTGAATCATGCCAGGTGCTTAACTACCGTATAAAGAAAAATATGTGCTCATATAAAATGAAAATGTAAAACAAGAACAATATAAGAATCACTACCGTTGAATCAAGCCAGGTGCTTAACAATCGTATAAAGAAAAATGTGTGCTCATATAAAATGAAAATGTAATACAAGTATAATAAATGAATCACTACAGTTGAGTCATGCCAGGTGCTTAACTGTCGTATAAAGACAAATGTGTGCTCATATAAAATGAAAATGTAAAACAAGTATAATAAAAGAATCACTACAGTTGAATCATGCCAGGAGATTAACTATCGTATAAAGAAAAATGTGTGCTCATATAAAATGAAAATGTAAAACAAGTATAATAAAAGAATCACTACAGTTGAATCATGCCATGAGATTAACTATCGTATAAAGAAAACAGTGTGCTCATATAAAATGAAAATGTAAAACAAGTATAATAAAAGAATCACTACAGTTGAATCATGCCAGGTGCTTAACTATCGTATAAAGAAAAATGTGTGCTCATATAAAATGAAAATGTAAAACAAGTATAATAAAAGAATCACTAGAGTTGAATCATGCCAGGTGCTTAACTATCGTATAAAGAAAACAGTGTGCTCATATAAAATGAAAATGCAAAAGAAGTATAATAAAAGAATCACTACAGTTGAATCATGCCAGGTGCTTAACTATCGTATAAAGAAAAATGTGTGCTCAAATAAAAGGAAAATGTAGAACAAAAACACTAAAAGAATCACTACAGTTGAATCATGCCAGGTGCTTAACTACCGTATAAAGACAAATATGTGCTCATATAAAATGAAAATGTAAAACAAGAACAATATAAGAATCACTACAGTTGAATCATGCCAGGTGCTTAACTATCGTATAAAGACAAATGTGTGCTCATATAAAATGAAAATGTAAAACAAGTATAATAAATGAATCACTACAGTTGAGTCATGCCAGGTGCTTAACTATCGTATAAAGACAAATGTGTGCTCATATAAAATGAAAATGTAAAACAAGTGTAATAGAAGAATCACTACAGTTGAGTCATGCCAGGTGCTTAACTATTGTATAAAGACAAATGTGTGCTCATATAAAATGACAATATAAGACAAGTATAATAAAAGAATCATTACAGTTGAATCATGCCAGGTGCTTAACTATCGTATAAAGAAAAATGTGTCCTCATATAAAATGAAAATGTAAAACAAGTATAATAAAAGAATCACTACAGTTGAGTCATGCCAGGTGCTTGACTATTGTATAAAGACAAATTGTGCTCATATAAAATGAAAATGTAAAACACGTATAGTAAAAGAATCACTACAGTTGAATCATGCCAGGTGCTTAACTATCGTATAAAGAAAAATGTGTGCTCATATAAAATGAAAATGTAAAATAAGAATGATAAAAGAATCACTACAGTTGAATCATGCCAGGTGCTTAACTATCGTATAAAGAAAAATGTGTGCTCATATCAAATGAAAATGTAAAACAAGTATAATAAAAGATTCACTACAGTTGAATCATGCCAGGTGATTAACTATCGTATAAAGAAAAATGTGTGCTCATATAAAATGAAAATGTAAAACAAGTATAATAAAAGAATCACTACAGTTGAATCATGCCAGGTGCTTAACTATCGTATAAAGAAAAATATGTTCTCATATAAAATGAAAATGTAAAACAAGAACAATATAAGAATCACTACAGTTGAATCATGCCAGGTGCTTAACTATCGTATAAAGAAAAATGTGTGCTCATATAAAATGAAAATGTAAAACAAGTATAATTAATGAATCACTACAGTTGAGTCATGCCAGGTGCTTAACTATCGTATAAAGAAAAATGTGTGCTCATATAAAATGAAAATGTAAAAAAGTATAATAAAAGAATCACTACAGTTGAGTCATGCATGGTGCTTAACTATTGTATAAAGACAAATGTGTGCTCATATACAATGAAATTGTAAAACAAGAATGATAAAAGAATCACTACAGTTGAATCATGCCAGGTGCTTAACTATCGTATAAAGAAAAATGTGTGCTCATATAAAATGAAAATGCAAAACAAGAACAATATAAGAATCACTACAGTTGAATCATGTCAGGTGCTTAACTATCGTATCAAGAAAAATGTGTGCTCATATAAAATAAAAATGTAAAAAAGTATAATAAAAGAATCACTACAGTTGTATCATGCCAGGTGATTAACTATCGTATAAAGAAAAATGTGTGCTCATATAAAATGAAAATGTAAAACAAGAATAATAAAAGAATCACTACAGTTGAATCATGCCAGGTGCTTAACTATCGTATAAAGAAAACAGTGTGCTCATATAAAATGAAAATGCAAAACAAGTATAATAAAAGAATCACTACAGTTGAATCATGCCAGGTGCTTAACTAACGTATAAAATAAAAAATGTGTGCTCATATAAAATGAAAATGTAAAACACGTATAATAAAAGAATCACTACAGTTGAATCATGCCATGCGCTTAACTACCGTATAAAGAAAAATATGTGCTCATATAAAATGAAAATGTAAAACAAGAACAATATATAAGAATCACTACAGTTGAATCATGCCAGGTGCTTAACTATCGTATAAAGAAAAATGTGTGCTCATATAAAATGAAAATGTAAAACAAGTATAATAAATGAATCACTACAGTTGAGTCATGCCAGGGGCTTAACTATCGTATAAAGACAAATGTGTGCTCATATAAAATGAAAATGTAAAACAAGTATAATAAAAGAATCACTACAGTTGAATCATGCCAGGTGATTAACTATCGTATAAAGAAAAATGTGTGCTCATATAAAATGAAAATGTAAAACAAGTATAATAAAAGAATCACTACAGTTGAATCATGCCAGGAGATTTACCATCGTATAAAGAAAACAGTGTGCTCATATAAAATGAAAATGTAAAACAAGTATAATAAAAGAATCACTACAGTTGAATCATGCCAGGTGCTTAACTATCGTATAAAGAAAAATGTGTGCTCATATTAAATGAAAATGTAAAACAAGTATAATAAAAGAATCACTACAGTTGAATCATGCCAGGTGCTTAACTATCGTATAAAGAAAACAGTGTGCTCATATAAAATGAAAATGCAAAACAAGTATAATAAAAGAATCACTACAGTTGAATCATGCCAGGTGCTTAACTATCGTATAAAGAAAAATGTGTGCTCAAATAAAAGGAAAATGTAGAACAAAAACAATAAAAGAATCACTACAGTTGAATCATGCCAGGTGCTTAACTACCGTATAAAGACAAATATGTGCTCATATAAAATGAAAATGTAAAACAAGAACAATATAAGAATCACTACAGTTGAATCATGCCAGGTGCTTAACTATCGTATAAAGACAAATGTGTGCTCATATAAAATGAAAATGTAAAACAAGTATAATAAATGAATCACTACAGTTGAGTCATGCCAGGTGCTTAACTATCGTATAAAGACAAATGTGTGCTCATATAAAATGAAAATGTAAAACAAGTGTAATAGAAGAATTACTACAGTTGAGTCATGCCAGGTGCTTAACTATTGTATAAAGACAAATGTGTGCTCATATAAAATGAAAATATAAGACAAGTATAATAAAAGAATCACTACAGTTGAATCATGCCAGGTGCTTAACTATCGTATAAAGAAAAATGTGTCCTCATATAAAATGAAAATGTAAAACAAGTATAATAAAAGAATCACTACAGTTGAGTCATGCCAGGTGCTTAACTATTGTATAAAGACAAATTGTGCTCATATAAAATGAAAATGTAAAACACGTATAATAAAAGAATCACTACAGTTGAATCATGCCAGGTGCTTAACTATCGTATAAAGAAAAATGTGTGCTCATATAAAATGAAAATGTAAAATAAGAATGATAAAAGAATCACTACAGTTGAATTATGCCAGGTGCTTAACTATCGTATAAAGAAAAATGTGTGCTCATATCAAATGAAAATGTAAAACAAGTATAATAAAAGATTCACTACAGTTGAATCATGCCAGGTGATTAACTATCGTATAAAGAAAAATATGTGCTCATATATAATGAAAATGTAAAACAAGTATAATAAAAGAATCACTACAGTTGAATCATGCCAGGTGCTTAACTATCGTATAAAGAAAAATGTGTGCTCAAATAGAATGAAAATGTAAAACAAGAACAATAAAAGAATCACTACAGTTGAATCATGCCAAGTGCTTAACTATCGTATAAAGAAAAATGTGTGCCCATATAAAATGAAAATGTAAAACAAGAATAATAAAAGAATCACTACAGTTGAATCATGCCAGGTGCTTAACTATCGTATAAAGAAAACAGTGTGCTCATATAAAATGAAAATGCAAAACAAGTATAATAAAAGAATCACTACAGTTGAATCATGCCAGGTGCTTAACTATCGTATAAAGAAAAATGTGTGCTCATATAAAATGAAAATGTAAAAAAGTATAATAAAAGAATCACTACAGTTGAATCATGCCAGGTGCTTAACTACCGTATAAAGAAAAATATGTGCTCATATTAAATGAAAATGTAAAACAAGAACAATATAAGAATCACTACCGTTGAATCAAGCCAGGTGCTTAACTATCGTATAAAGAAAAATGTGTGCTCATATAAAATGAAAATGTAATACAAGTATAATAAATGAATCACTACAGTTGAGTCATGCCAGGTGCTTAACTATCGTATAAAGACAAATGTGTGCTCATATAAAATGAAAATGTAAAACAAGTATAATAAAAGAATCACTACAGTTGAATCATGCCAGGAGATTAACTATCGTATAAAGAAAAATGTGTGCTCATATAAAATGAAAATGTAAAACAAGTATAATAAAAGAATCACTACAGTTGAATCATGCCATGAGATTAACTATCGTATAAAGAAAACAGTGTGCTCATATAAAATGAAAATGTAAAACAAGTATAATAAAAGAATCACTACAGTTGAATCATGCCAGGTGCTTAACTATCGTATAAAGAAAAATGTGTGCTCATATAAAATGAAAATGTAAAACAAGTATAATAAAAGAATCACTAGAGTTGAATCATGCCAGGTGCTTAACTATCGTATAAAGAAAACAGTGTGCTCATATAAAATGAAAATGCAAAAGAAGTATAATAAAAGAATCACTACAGTTGAATCATGCCAGGTGCTTAACTATCGTATAAAGAAAAATGTGTGCTCAAATAAAAGGAAAATGTAGAACAAAAACACTAAAAGAATCACTACAGTTGAATCATGCCAGGTGCTTAACTACCGTATAAAGACAAATATGTGCTCATATAAAATGAAAATGTAAAACAAGAACAATATAAGAATCACTACAGTTGAATCATGCCAGGTGCTTAACTATCGTATAAAGACAAATGTGTGCTCATATAAAATGAAAATGTAAAACAAGTATAATAAATGAATCACTACAGTTGAGTCATGCCAGGTGCTTAACTATCGTATAAAGACAAATGTGTGCTCATATAAAATGAAAATGTAAAACAAGTGTAATAGAAGAATCACTACAGTTGAGTCATGCCAGGTGCTTAACTATTGTATAAAGACAAATGTGTGCTCATATAAAATGACAATATAAGACAAGTATAATAAAAGAATCATTACAGTTGAATCATGCCAGGTGCTTAACTATCGTATAAAGAAAAATGTGTCCTCATATAAAATGAAAATGTAAAACAAGTATAATAAAAGAATCACTACAGTTGAGTCATGCCAGGTGCTTGACTATTGTATAAAGACAAATTGTGCTCATATAAAATGAAAATGTAAAACACGTATAGTAAAAGAATCACTACAGTTGAATCATGCCAGGTGCTTAACTATCGTATAAAGAAAAATGTGTGCTCATATAAAATGAAAATGTAAAATAAGAATGATAAAAGAATCACTACAGTTGAATCATGCCAGGTGCTTAACTATCGTATAAAGAAAAATGTGTGCTCATATCAAATGAAAATGTAAAACAAGTATAATAAAAGATTCACTACAGTTGAATCATGCCAGGTGATTAACTATCGTATAAAGAAAAATGTGTGCTCATATAAAATGAAAATGTAAAACAAGTATAATAAAAGAATCACTACAGTTGAATCATGCCAGGTGCTTAACTATCGTATAAAGAAAAATATGTTCTCATATAAAATGAAAATGTAAAACAAGAACAATATAAGAATCACTACAGTTGAATCATGCCAGGTGCTTAACTATCGTATAAAGAAAAATGTGTGCTCATATAAAATGAAAATGTAAAACAAGTATAATTAATGAATCACTACAGTTGAGTCATGCCAGGTGCTTAACTATCGTATAAAGAAAAATGTGTGCTCATATAAAATGAAAATGTAAAAAAGTATAATAAAAGAATCACTACAGTTGAGTCATGCATGATGCTTAACTATTGTATAAAGACAAATGTGTGCTCATATACAATGAAATTGTAAAACAAGAATGATAAAAGAATCACTACAGTTGAATCATGCCAGGTGCTTAACTATCGTATAAAGAAAAATGTGTGCTCATATAAAATGAAAATGTAAAACAAGAACAATATAAGAATCACTACAGTTGAATCATGTCAGGTGCTTAACTATCGTATCAAGAAAAATGTGTGCTCATATAAAATAAAAATGTAAAAAAGTATAATAAAAGAATCACTACAGTTGTATCATGCCAGGTGATTAACTATCGTATAAAGAAAAATGTGTGCTCATATAAAATGAAAATGTAAAACAAGAATAATAAAAGAATCACTACAGTTGAATCATGCCAGGTGCTTAACTATCGTATAAAGAAAACAGTGTGCTCATATAAAATGAAAATGCAAAACAAGTATAATAAAAGAATCACTACAGTTGAATCATGCCAGGTGCTTAACTAACGTATAAAATAAAAAATGTGTGCTCATATAAAATGAAAATGTAAAACACGTATAATAAAAGAATCACTACAGTTGAATCATGCCATGCGCTTAACTACCGTATAAAGAAAAATATGTGCTCATATAAAATGAAAATGTAAAACAAGAACAATATATAAGAATCACTACAGTTGAATCATGCCAGGTGCTTAACTATCGTATAAAGAAAAATGTGTGCTCATATAAAATGAAAATGTAAAACAAGTATAATAAATGAATCACTACAGTTGAGTCATGCCAGGGGCTTAACTATCGTATAAAGACAAATGTGTGCTCATATAAAATGAAAATGTAAAACAAGTATAATAAAAGAATCACTACAGTTGAATCATGCCAGGTGATTAACTATCGTATAAAGAAAAATGTGTGCTCATATAAAATGAAAATGTAAAACAAGTATAATAAAAGAATCACTACAGTTGAATCATGCCAGGAGATTTACTATCGTATAAAGAAAACAGTGTGCTCATATAAAATGAAAATGTAAAACAAGTATAATAAAAGAATCACTACAGTTGAATCATGCCAGGTGCTTAACTATCGTATAAAGAAAAATGTGTGCTCATATTAAATGAAAATGTAAAACAAGTATAATAAAAGAATCACTACAGTTGAATCATGCCAGGTGCTTAACTATCGTATAAAGAAAACAGTGTGCTCATATAAAATGAAAATGCAAAACAAGTATAATAAAAGAATCACTACAGTTGAATCATGCCAGGTGCTTAACTATCGTATAAAGAAAAATGTGTGCTCAAATAAAAGGAAAATGTAGAACAAAAACAATAAAAGAATCACTACAGTTGAATCATGCCAGGTGCTTAACTACCGCATAAAGACAAATATGTGCTCATATAAAATGAAAATGTAAAACAAGAACAATATAAGAATCACTACAGTTGAATCATGCCAGGTGCTTAACTATCGTATAAAGACAAATGTGTGCTCATATAAAATGAAAATGTAAAACAAGTATAATAAATGAATCACTACAGTTGAGTCATGCCAGGTGCTTAACTATCGTATAAAGACAAATGTGTGCTCATATAAAATGAAAATGTAAAACAAGTGTAATAGAAGAATTACTACAGTTGAGTCATGCCAGGTGCTTAACTATTGTATAAAGACAAATGTGTGCTCATATAAAATGAAAATATAAGACAAGTATAATAAAAGAATCACTACAGTTGAATCATGCCAGGTGCTTAACTATCATATAAAGAAAAATGTGTCCTCATATAAAATGAAAATGTAAAACAAGTATAATAAAAGAATCACTACAGTTGAGTCATGCCAGGTGCTTAACTATTGTATAAAGACAAATTGTGCTCATATAAAATGAAAATGTAAAACACGTATAATAAAGGAATCACTACAGTTGAATCATGCCAGGTGCTTAACTATCGTATAAAGAAAAATGTGTGCTCATATAAAATGAAAATGTAAAATCAGAATGATAAAAGAATCACTACAGTTGAATTATGCCAGGTGCTTAACTATCGTATAAAGAAAAATGTGTGCTCATATCAAATGAAAATGTAAAACAAGTATAATAAAAGATTCACTACAGTTGAATCATGCCAGGTGATTAACTATCGTATAAAGAAAAATATGTGCTCATATATAATGAAAATGTAAAACAAGTATAATAAAAGAATCACTACAGTTGAATCATGCCAGGTGCTTAACTATCGTATAAAGAAAAATGTGTGCTCAAATAGAATGAAAATGTAAAACAAGAACAATAAAAGAATCACTACAGTTGAATCATGCCAAGTGCTTAACTATCGTATAAAGAAAAATGTGTGCCCATATAAAATGAAAATGTAAAACAAGAATAATAAAAGAATCACTACAGTTGAATCATGCCAGGTGCTTAACTATCGTATAAAGAAAACAGTGTGCTCATATAAAATGAAAATGCAAAACAAGTATAATAAAAGAATCACTACAGTTGAATCATGCCAGGTGCTTAACTATCGTATAAAGAAAAATGTGTGCTCATATAAAATGAAAATGTAAAAAAGTATAATAAAAGAATCACTACAGTTGAATCATGCCAGGTGCTTAACTACCGTATAAAGAAAAATATGTGCTCATATTAAATGAAAATGTAAAACAAGAACAATATAAGAACCACTACAGTTGAATCATGCCAGGTGCTTAACTATCGTATAAAGACAAATGTGTGCTCATATAAAATGAAAATGTACAACAAGTATAATAAAAGAATCACTACAGTTGAATCATGCATGGTGCTTAACTATTGTATAAAGACAAATGTGTGCTCATATAAAATGAAATTGTAAAACAAGAATGATAAAAGAATCACTACAGTTGAATCATGCCAGGTGCTTAACTATCGTATAAAGAAAAATGTGTGCTCATATATAATGAAAATGTAAAACAAGTATAATAAAAGAATCACTACAGTTGAATCATGCCAGGTGATTAACTATCGTATAAAGAAAAATGTGTGCTCATATAAAATGAAAATGTAAAACAAGTATAATAAAAGAATCACTACAGTTGAATCATGCCAGGTGCTTAACTACCGTATAAAGAAAAATATGTGCTCATATAAAATGAAAATGTAAAACAAGAACAATATAAGAATCACTACAGTTGAATCATGCCAGGTGCTTATCTATCGTATAAAGAAAAATGTTTGCTCATATAAAATAAAAATGTAAAAAAGTAAAATAAAAGAATCACTACAGTTGAATCATGCCAGGTGCTTAACCACCGTATAAAGAAAAATATGTTCTCCTATAAAATGAAAATGTAAAACAAGAACAATATAAGAATCACTACAGTTGAATCATGCCAGGTGCTTAACTATCGTATAAAGACAAATGTGTGCTCATATAAAATGAAAATGTAAAACAAGTATAATAAATGAATCACTACAGTTGAGTCATGCCAGGTGCTTAACTATCGTATAAAGAAAAATGTGTGCTCATATAAAATAAAAATGTAAAAAAGTATAATAAAAGAATCACTACAGTTGAGTCATGCATGGTGCTTAACTATTGTATAAAGACAAATGTGTGCTCATATAAAATGAAATTGTAAAACAAGAATGATAAAAGAATCACTACAGTTGAATCATGCCAGGTGCTTAACTATCGTATAAAGACAAATGTGTGCTCATATAAAATGAAAATGTAAAACAAGTATAATAAATGAATCACTACAGTTGAGTCATGCCAGGTGCTTAACTATCGTATAAAGACAAATGTGTGCTCATATAAAATGAAAATGTAAAACAAGTGTAATAGAAGAATTACTACAGTTGAGTCATGCCAGGTGCTTAACTATTGTATAAAGACAAATGTGTGCTCATATAAAATGAAAATATAAGACAAGTATAATAAAAGAATCACTACAGTTGAATCATGCCAGGTGCTTAACTATCGTATAAAGAAAAATGTGTCCTCATATAAAATGAAAATGTAAAACAAGTATAATAAAAGAATCACTACAGTTGAGTCATGCCAGGTGCTTAACTATTGTATAAAGACAAATTGTGCTCATATAAAATGAAAATGTAAAACACGTATAATAAAAGAATCACTACAGTTGAATCATGCCAGGTGCTTAACTATCGTATAAAGAAAAATGTGTGCTCATATAAAATGAAAATGTAAAATAAGAATGATAAAAGAATCACTACAGTTGAATTATGCCAGGTGCTTAACTATCGTATAAAGAAAAATGTGTGCTCATATAAAATGAAAATGTAAAACAAGTATAATAAAAGATTCACTACAGTTGAATCATGCCAGGTGATTAACTATCGTATAAAGAAAAATATGTGCTCATATAAAATGAAAATGTAAAACAAGTATAATAAAAGAATCACTTCAGTTGAATCATGCCAGGTGCTTAACTATCGTATAAAGAAAAATGTGTGCTCAAATAGAATGAAAATGTAAAACAAGAACAATAAAAGAATCACTACAGTTGAATCATGCCAAGTGCTTAACTATCGTATAAAGAAAAATGTGTGCTCATATAAAATGAAAATGTAAAACAAGAATAATAAAAGAATCACTACAGTTGAATCATGCCAGGTGCTTAACTATCGTATAAAGAAAACAGTGTGCTCATATAAAATGAAAATGCAAAACAAGTATAATAAAAGAATCACTACAGTTGAATCATGCCAGGTGCTTAACTATCGAATAAAGAAAAATGTGTGCTCATATAAAATGAAAATGTAAAAAAGTATAATAAAAGAATCACTACAGTTGAATCATGCCAGGTGCTTAACTACCGTATAAAGAAAAATATGTGCTCATATTAAATGAAAATGTAAAACAAGAACAATATAAGAACCACTACAGTTGAATCATGCCAGGTGCTTCACTATCGTATAAAGAAAATTGTGTGCTCATATAAAATGAAAATGTAAAACAAGTATAATAAATGAATCACTACAGTTGAGTCATGCCAGGTGCTTAACTATCGTATAAAGACAAATGTGTGCTCATATAAAATGAAAATGTACAACAAGTATAATAAAAGAATCACTACAGTTGAATCATGCATGGTGCTTAACTATTGTATAAAGACAAATGTGTGCTCATATAAAATGAAATTGTAAAACAAGAATGATAAAAGAATCACTACAGTTGAATCATGCCAGGTGCTTAACTATCGTATAAAGAAAAATGTGTGCTCATATATAATGAAAATGTAAAACAAGTATAATAAAAGAATCACTACAGTTGAATCATGCCAGGTGCTTAACTATCGTATAAAGAAAAATGTGTGCTCATATAAAATGAAAATGTAAAACAAGTATAATAAAAGAATCACTACAGTTGAATCATGCCAGGTGCTTAACTACCGTATAAAGAAAAATATGTGCTCATATAAAATGAAAATGTAAAACAAGAACAATATAAGAATCACTACAGTTGAATCATGCCAGGTGCTTATCTATCGTATAAAGAAAAATATGTGCTCATATAAAATAAAAATGTAAAAAAGTATAATTAAAGAATCACTACAGTTGAATCATGCCAGGTGCTTAACTACCGTATAAAGAAAAATATGTTCTCCTATAAAATGAAAATGTAAAACAAGAACAATATAAGAACCACTACAGTTGAATCATGCCAGGTGCTTAACTATAGTATAAAGAAAAATGTTTGCTCATATAAAATGAAAATGTAAAACAAGTATAATAAATGAATCACTACAGTTGAGTCATGCCAGGTGCTTAACTATCGTATAAAGACAAATGTGTGCTCATATAAAATGAAAATGTACAACAAGTATAATAAAAGAATCACTACAGTTGAATCATGCATGGTGCTTAACTATTGTATAAAGACAAATGTGTGCTCATATAAAATGAAATTGTAAAACAAGAATGATAAAAGAATCACTACAGTTGAATCATGCCAGGTGCTTAACTATCGTATAAAGAAAAATGTGTGCTCATATATAATGAAAATGTAAAACAAGTATAATAAAAGAATCACTACAGTTGAATCATGCCAGGTGATTAACTATCGTATAAAGAAAAATGTGTGCTCATATAAAATGAAAATGTAAAACAAGTATAATAAAAGAATCACTACAGTTGAATCATGCCAGGTGCTTAACTACCGTATAAAGAAAAATATGTGCTCATATAAAATGAAAATGTAAAACAAGAACAATATAAGAATCACTACAGTTGAATCATGCCAGGTGCTTATCTATCGTATAAAGAAAAATGTTTGCTCATATAAAATAAAAATGTAAAAAAGTAAAATAAAAGAATCACTACAGTTGAATCATGCCAGGTGCTTAACCACCGTATAAAGAAAAATATGTTCTCCTATAAAATGAAAATGTAAAACAAGAACAATATAAGAATCACTACAGTTGAATCATGCCAGGTGCTTAACTATCGTATAAAGAAAAATGTGTGCTCATATAAAATAAAAATGTAAAAAAGTATAATAAATGAATCACTACAGTTGAGTCATGCCAGGTGCTTAACTATCGTATAAAGAAAAATGTGTGCTCATATAAAATAAAAATGTAAAAAAGTATAATAAAAGAATCACTACAGTTGAGTCATGCATGGTGCTTAACTATTGTATAAAGACAAATGTGTGCTCATATAAAATGAAATTGTAAAACAAGAATGATAAAAGAATCACTACAGTTGAATCATGCCAGGTGCTTAACTATCGTATAAAGACAAATGTGTGCTCATATAAAATGAAAATGTAAAACAAGTATAATAAATGAATCACTACAGTTGAGTCATGCCAGGTGCTTAACTATCGTATAAAGACAAATGTGTGCTCATATAAAATGAAAATGTAAAACAAGTGTAATAGAAGAATTACTACAGTTGAGTCATGCCAGGTGCTTAACTATTGTATAAAGACAAATGTGTGCTCATATAAAATGAAAATATAAGACAAGTATAATAAAAGAATCACTACAGTTGAATCATGCCAGGTGCTTAACTATCGTATAAAGAAAAATGTGTCCTCATATAAAATGAAAATGTAAAACAAGTATAATAAAAGAATCACTACAGTTGAGTCATGCCAGGTGCTTAACTATTGTATAAAGACAAATTGTGCTCATATAAAATGAAAATGTAAAACACGTATAATAAAAGAATCACTACAGTTGAATCATGCCAGGTGCTTATCTATCGTATAAAGAAAAATGTGTGCTCATATAAAATGAAAATGTAAAATAAGAATGATAAAAGAATCACTACAGTTGAATTATGCCAGGTGCTTAACTATCGTATAAAGAAAAATGTGTGCTCATATCAAATGAAAATGTAAAACAAGTATAATAAAAGATTCACTACAGTTGAATCATGCCAGGTGATTAACTATCGTATAAAGAAAAATATGTGCTCATATAAAATGAAAATGTAAAACAAGTATAATAAAAGAATCACTACAGTTGAATCATGCCAGGTGCTTAACTATCGTATAAAGAAAAATGTGTGCTCAAATAGAATGAAAATGTAAAACAAGAACAATAAAAGAATCACTACAGTTGAATCATGCCAAGTGCTTAACTATCGTATAAAGAAAAATGTGTGCTCATATAAAATGAAAATGTAAAACAAGAATAATAAAAGAATCACTACAGTTGAATCATGCCAGGTGCTTAACTATCGTATAAAGAAAACAGTGTGCTCATATAAAATGAAAATGCAAAACAAGTATAATAAAAGAATCACTACAGTTGAATCATGCCAGGTGCTTAACTATCGTATAAAGAAAAATGTGTGCTCATATAAAATGAAAATGTAAAAAAGTATAATTAAAGAATCACTACAGTTGAATCATGCCAGGTGCTTAACTACCGTATAAAGAAAAATATGTGCTCATATTAAATGAAAATGTAAAACAAGAACAATATAAGAACCACTACAGTTGAATCATGCCAGGTGCTTAACTATCGTATAAAGAAAATTGTGTGCTCATATAAAATGAAAATGTAAAACAAGTATAATAAATGAATCACTACAGTTGAGTCATGCCAGGTGCTTAACTATCGTATAAAGACAAATGTGTGCTCATATAAAATGAAAATGTACAACAAGTATAATAAAAGAATCACTACAGTTGAATCATGCATGGTGCTTAACTATTGTATAAAGACAAATGTGTGCTCATATAAAATGAAATTGTAAAACAAGAATGATAAAAGAATCACTACAGTTGAATCATGCCAGGTGCTTAACTATCGTATAAAGAAAAATGTGTGCTCATATATAATGAAAATGTAAAACAAGTATAATAAAAGAATCACTACAGTTGAATCATGCCAGGTGATTAACTATCGTATAAAGAAAAATGTGTGCTCATATAAAATGAAAATGTAAAACAAGTATAATAAAAGAATCACTACAGTTGAATCATGCCAGGTGCTTAACTACCGTATAAAGAAAAATATGTGCTCATATAAAATGAAAATGTAAAACAAGAACAATATAAGAATCACTACAGTTGAATCATGCCAGGTGCTTATCTATCGTATAAAGAAAAATATGTGCTCATATAAAATAAAAATGTAAAAAAGTATAATTAAAGAATCACTACAGTTGAATCATGCCAGGTGCTTAACTACCGTATAAAGAAAAATATGTTCTCCTATAAAATGAAAATGTAAAACAAGAACAATATAAGAACCACTACAGTTGAATCATGCCAGGTGCTTAACTATAGTATAAAGAAAAATGTGTGCTCATATAAAATGAAAATGTAAAACAAGTATAATAAATGAATCACTACAGTTGAGTCATGCCAGGTGCTTAACTATCGTATAAAGAAAAATGTGTGCTCATATAAAATAAAAATGTAAAAAAGTATAATAAAAGAATCACTACAGTTGAGTCATGCATGGTGCTTAACTATTGTATAAAGACAAATGTGTGCTCATATAAAATGAAATTGTAAAACAAGAATGATAAAAGAATCACTACAGTTGAATCATGCCAGGTGCTTAACTATCGTATAAAGAAAAATGTGTGCTCATATAAAATGAAAATGTAAAACCAAAACAATATAAGAATCACTACAGTTGAATCATGTCAGGTGCTTAACTATCGTATCATGAAAAATGTGTGCTCATATAAAATAAAAATGTAAACAAGAATGATAAAAGAATCACTACAGTTGAATCATGCCAGGTGCTTAACTATCGTATAAAGAAAAATGTGTGCTCATATATAATGAAAATGTAAAACAAGTATAATAAAAGAATCACTACAGTTGAATCATGCCAGGTAATTAACTATCGTATAAAGAAAAATGTGTGCTCATATAAAATGAAAATGTAAAACAAATATAATAAAAGAATCACTACAGTTGAATCATGCCAGGTGCTTAACTACCGTATAAACAAAAATATGTGCTCATATAAAATGAAAATGTAAAACAAGAACAATATAAGAATCACTACAGTTGAATCATGCCAGGTGCTTAACTATCGTATAAAGAAAAATGTGTGCTCATATAAAATAAAAATGTAAAAAAGTATAATAAAAGAATCACTACAGTTGAATCATGCCAGGTGCTTAACTACCGTATAAAGAAAAATATGTTCTCATATAAAATGAAAATGTAAAACAAGAACAATATAAGAATCACTACAGTTGAATCATGCCAGGTGCTTAACTATCGTATAAAGAAAAATGTGTGCTCATATAAAATGAAAATGTAAAACAAGTATAATAAATGAATCACTACAGTTGAGTCATGCCAGGTGCTTAACTATCGTATAAAGAAAAATGTGTGCTCATATAAAATAAAAATGTAAAAAAGTATAATAAAAGAATCACTACAGTTGAGTCATGCATGGTGCTTAACTATTGTATAAAGACAAATGTGTGCTCATATAAAATGAAATTGTAAAACAAGAATGATAAAAGAATCACTACAGTTGAATCATGCCAGGTGCTTAACTATCGTATAAAGAAAAATGTGTGCTCATATAAAATGAAAATGTAAAACAAGAACAATATAAGAATCACTACAGTTGAATCATGTCAGGTGCTTAACTATCGTATCAAGAAAAATGTGTGCTCATATAAAATAAAAATGTAAAAAAGTATAATAAAAGAATCACTACAATTGGATCATGCCAGGTGATTAACTATCGTATAAAGAAAACAGTGTGCTCATATAAAATGAAAATGCAAAACAAGTATAATAAAAGAATCACTACAGTTGAATCATGCCAGGTGCTTAACTATCGTATAAAGAAAAATGTGTGCTCATATAAAATGAAAATGTAAAAAAGTATAATAAAAGAATCACTACAGTTGAATCATGCCAGTCGCTTAACTACCGTATAAAGAAAAATATGTGCTCATATAAAATGAAAATGTAAAACAAGAACAATATAAGAATCACTACAGTTGAATCATGCCAAGTGCTTAACTATCGTATAAAGAAGAATGTGTGCTCATATAAAATGAAAATGTAAAACAAGTATAATAAATGAATCACTACAGTTGAGTCATGCCAGGTGCTTAACTACCGTATAAAGAAAAATATGTGCTCATATAAAATGAAAATGTAAAACAAGAACAATATAAGAATCACTACAGTTGAATCATGCCAGGTGCTTAACTATCGTATAAAGAAAAATGTGTGCTCATATAAAATAAAAATGTAAAAAAATATAATAAAAGAATCACTACTGTTGAATCATGCCAGGTGCTTAACTATCGTATATATGTCTTCAAGATATTGTACTATTTCACCTATTTTAACGATAAAAATAAATTAAAAGGGGCATAACACCGAATATTCTGTTTACAGAGTTATCATGCTTATCATGCTTATCCTACAGATGCGCCTTGTCCCCATAAGAAAGTATTCAAATGTTGAGTTGAATATCTTTGAAAGTCGACAAGATATTGTACTATTTTACCTATTTTAACAAAGTTTCTAATAGTATGTTAAAAAGGGGCATAACTATAAAGATACTGTTGACAGAGTTATGCTGCTTGTCCTACAGATGCGCCTTGTCCCTGTTAGGAAGTATTCAAAGTTTGAGTTGAATATCTTTGAAAGATATTGTACTATTTTACCTATTTTTACAAAGAAATCTAAGTTAAAAAGGGGCATTACTCTGAAAATACCGTTTACAGAGTTATCCTGCTTGTCCTATATATGCGCCTTGCCCCCATAAGGAATTATTCAAAGTTTGTGTTGAATATCTTTGAAAGTCTTGAAGATATTGTACTATTTTACCTATTTTAATAAAAAATTCGAAGTTAAAAAGGGTCATAACTCAAAAAATACTGTTGACAGAGTTATGCTGCTTGTCCTACAGATGCATTTTGTCCCCATAAGGTGGTATTCAATGTCTAAGTTGAATATGTTTGAAAGTCTTGAAGATATTGTACTATTTTACCAAAAACACTAAGTTAAAAAGGGGCATAACTCTAAAAAATACTGTTGACAGAGTTATGCTGCTTGTCCTACAGATGCACCTTGTCCCCATAAGGAGGTATTCAACGTTTGAGTTGAATATCTTTGAAAGTCTTGAAGATATTGTTCTACTTTACCTATTTTAACAAAAAGTCTAAGTTAAAAAGGGGCATAACTCTAAAAATACTGTTTACAGAGTTATGCTGCTTGTCCTACAGATGCGCCTTGTCACCATAAGGAAGTATTCAAAGTTTGAGTAGAATATCTTTGAACGTCTACAGCAAAATCATCCAAATTGCTTAACTAAAGTACAAAGACAAAACATGATGTGCTCGTATATTATGAAAAAAATACATGTCCGCTTGAGTTCATATATTATATTGATTTATATCGCTTTTGATGTACTTGGAAGTTTTAGCTTCTGACTCTGTATTCAAACATAGCACTTCTGTAAGTCATGGCAAGAATTCTGCCATCCTGACCTTATTGTAATGTACGGTAAGTAGATACGCTATTTAAAGTGAAAGTATCTTAAGTCATAACGACTTTCATATCTCAATGATAATCTTCGTTAAAGGTTTACTATTAGTTCTCACATGTTTAATCAGTGCTTAACTATAATATATCTAAAAGTCCATACAGATATCTGAGTAAGTCAATATTATATTGCATTGACTGTGTCTAGTAATCTAAATAAATATATCAGATTTCATTGATCGCTAAATAATCGTAATATAAATTAACAACAAATATACTGTAGTGAATACCTTGAGTATCATCTTGTCCTCGTTAAAAAAGTCACACTGACAACATTTCACTTGACTGTCAATAAACTATCATCTTTCAGTATCGTGAAAATAATAATGGATGCCAACTCCAACCCTGTAAATAAAATCATCAGAAATATATTCAAATTACACCAACCACAAGTTTATACACACAGGTTTTATTCATGGTAATAGGTCACACCGACATTCTAAGAATACATGGTATATATTTTTATACTTTGGATTTTGCCTTTAAGAAGCTTTAGGTAGGTTCCTAACCGTAAACAATGATATTTTATTCTGGCCTAGTCAGATAATCAGGTAATCAATGCATTTATGTCCTTAGATTCTCCATCGGAATGGTGGAATACACATACATTACGCGTACAAATATTACCCCACTGTAATTTATTTGATTTCTGAGTTTAAATTCAAATTCTACTTTGAAAATATATATCGTGTCAATTCAAGTCCCGTGTTAAAATTTTAACGTGCATTTATTTCTAATAATGTGTAATAGACATAAGTTTATACATGTGCGTGTATATGACGTATGCCTATATTGTAACGGTTAAAGTTATACCAGAGGCGGATCCTGAATTTCAGTGTAGGGGAGGGGCGTAATATTTAGGAAAGTATGAAGCAAGGGGTGCGGGACCATATATATTTCATTTCAATCTATGGTCTGAGACTTTAAGGGGTCGCACATCAGGGACGCCTTCTCCTGTTTCCGCCTCTGTATTCTAAATATGTAAATATATCTAACACAAATGATGTCATGTTGATGTTCATAATGTTGTCTTTATAGTAAGTGTTCATTCAAATCAATAACTACAATTGCTCAAAACTTCAAATGTATTCATAACTGATCCGATGTACAGTAAAATGTTTAAATACATAAGTTGATTTCAGTAAATGAATAACTTGTTGTAATCTAGAATTAAATGTTGACTATAATTTCCCATGAGTGGACTTAAGGCCATTGGTATTGTGACTGAACAGAACTGATTATCTAGTAAGTTATCAAAATTTTGGCAAATTAACAAACCAACAAAACAAAAATTACTGTTGACTATTATAACAATTATCATAATTAATTATATTATGACATTTTGCATGCCAACAATAAGTCGATTTAAAATCTAATAATTTCTTCGTATTCATTGAAAATAAACTGGTTCCCGTTGACTTGTGTGTACCCCTTTAGTGCACTGCGACATGGAACGGGAACCAATTTACATTGAAACCCGACTTGTTCTCATCACAATTTAAAGATTTTACGTTGGAATATTTGAGTAGAAAGAATTTTTACAAGTGATTGTGTACGTTATTTTAAATTCGAAGTATATGGATTTCACTTGGAGAACCGAAAAATACTCATTTTAAAACACGTGATATACATGCATTCAAATGATATTTCCATTGAAACCGCTCGAAAGAACGCCCATCTAGTGGAGAGATATGTTTGTTTTTTGTTGTTGATTTTCGCTTTATATCTTGTACTGCTCCGATAATTCTGTGAAATTTTGTAAATATGAAATTTACGTAACTGTGCATAATACTGAATCATTTACAAATCCGAAAAAGTCAATATGGCTTCATTTTACCGTCATTAAATCTTAAAAGGTATTGATCGAACTCTGTAGTGGTGGCAAATTTCGGGAGGAAACCCATGACCCACCGTAACAAAAACCTCGAACTGATGAAGAAAATTCATTAAAACACGTTTTCCTTACTGTGCACGGGCTGGCTGGCATGTTTCGTTGTTTACATAGATAGCAATACAAATCAAAATATGAAGTACATGAAGTACACGTTTCACCAAATAGACCGAGGATACCCTTTCAGTTTTAATGTCATGTACAACGAGAAATAAAGGTTTTCTTCTATAATAATAGCAATCTTTGTCGAAATACTTCAGTATGTGCTAGATATAGTCTAAACAACTGTTCTGTCAGTTCTTTTCTTCACATGCATAATTTGAGGAAGGAAAGCAACTGACCCCTTTAAGTCATATGAATACAAATTAATTTACCTGTCTAGTTATTGTAGTTGTAGTAAGTACATAGGTTGATACAAAAGTCTGACTGACATCCATCCGGTAAAATACTGGATCCATCCTGATGCATGAAGCACACTTGGTCCGCCCTGGAAATAATAAAATAAGTGTTCATTAGAATTACGCCATGAATTACATCGATTGAATATATGAACCTTAATATCCTGCTACCATGCAATTAAACATATCATACTTATAAAATTACAGTTGGCGAGTTCGTTTCATTACAGTATGAATTCTCCAGTAAGATGACTACAGTGTAACCTTTCCAAAGCAATAAATCATGTTATTGGTGAAGGGAGGTTGTTGCTCAACAGAGGGGCGCTCTGAAAATGTTGTTCTGCATATATTGTCTTCTTCTATCTCTAGTATGAGCGCGGACGACCAAAGTCACATTATGATGAAATGCACACTCATTATATATGACAGGAGATACAAATCCCTTTATCAGTGTCATAAAGCTATGTTTATAATATACATATGAATAGTCTATATCTTAGATTTGCATAAGCGATTCTGTGCCACAGTTTCAATCTCCTGTGTATATACATACATGCGTAAATTAAGAAAGGAACAAAAATGAAGAGCAATATAAGAAAAGGTTAGAAAGCCTTCTTAAGTTAACATTGGCTTCGGATCTATATATGTATGGTTACCTCTTAGATATCAATAACTGGCTTTAACACGACGCGGGAGTGCGCGAAATTATTTAGTCACACAAACTAACTAGTTTTATTAGTTTATTCCAGTCGTACACAATTCTCACAAATAAAGAGTTCCTTTAGCAAATACAGTACAACCTCTGTAGAGCAACATCCTGTGGGAGCTGCAAATATTGACTGTTGTTTAGAGGTTGATGCTCTACAGAGGTTAGATTTATAGTCAGTTTAGGGGAATTTTGAAGGTGTTGTTATAGAGAGGTTGTTGCTTTATAGGGGGCCGCTGTGGAGAGGTTTTACTGTATAGGTCTATACCATTTAGGTGATACAAATCCCGGTATGTTAATGACAATAATGGTTGACCAGTATAAATGTGCTTTAGATTCTAAAAGGAAAACATCCGATGAAAGACATGAACATAATCTTCAAATTATAAAGATATAAATTTGCCCGTTAAATATTATTTTTCATCATTCATAAAATGGGTAAACTGGCTTCCTTGGCGGCACCATTCATTAACTCACATCTTGCCATGAAGACTATGTCATCAATCAATCAATCATCACAGCAAACAAATTAAATGGCTAACACACGACCTGTGATTCCTATATCTACAAACGAATGCACGTTTGAATTTTGCCTTAAAAAGTACTTCCTCGTGTATAAATCTTATATCAAACCAGGGACACCATATTACACCAGTGATGTAGCTAGAAACCATTTCAAGTCGAGACACTCTACTATGGAGGCACAGGGTCACTCTTGTAAGATCCGGGGGGCATGCCTCTCCCCACCCACGGAAATACTCGTATGTTTTACCTAGGACGTATCTGGTGCGTTTGGAGGCCTCATGGACCATGTTTAACCAAAAATGATCAAAGCCATGGACCTTATAATATGGCAGTGATCCATACATTATGAATTTACAAAAAAAGTTAACGAGCGACTTGATCGAGGAACCTGATGCTCAGAATATAATGAGTGGTGTAAACATTTTATTGTCTATTCGTTATTACACAATCAAGGGACTGTTTGTAAGATAGAAATAATTGAACATATTATTTTTATTGCAAATTTTAGTAGAGGCAACTGTGCCTCAGCGTAGCTACAACGCCGTACACGTACATGTACAAATGTAGTATCCCTTGGTTAAACCAATACAATATCGTAAGAATGTATGCAAAATTTACCTTGTATAATTAGATTTTAAATCCATATCTCTTAGTTCTACCTAAAATCCAAATCAAAAATTGTATATGTATTTACTCTATGTCCATCTAAATCACACATGTGTAGACATCTGTGTGATGGTAGAATTCACTCAAACAAAACACGCACCGAGCCCATCTATACAACTACACGTAATCCATACAATTACACGATTAAATTCACGTGTTTTTTCCACAACTTTTCTAATCGGATATAAGTCAACCCTTCACACAATCAGCCCTAATTACGTTTCGTTAAATATCGGTTACAGTACGACCTCTCCTGAACGGCCCTCTCTTGAGCAACAACCTCCCTTTAGCAACAGCATGCTGTTTTCCCACTGAACGATTTAACTATTGATTTAACCTCTCTAGAGAAACAATTTCTCAACAATAACATAAATTTGCTACTCCCAAATAGTGTTGCTTTGGAGAGTTTGCACTGTATTTCCGGTTTTCTCCGTACATAGTATTTAAGAACAATGGGTGGAGAGTAGCTGCTAAACATAATCGGGGCATAAATAAATTGCCTGTGATATTATCCGGTCCCATTGGCTCAGTTGATAAAGCATTCGATTTGTAAGCAGGAGGTCTCGGGTCCGAGCCCCGTATCGGGTATATTGTTTACCCTCTCCTAAATACATTTGGTGCCGCGATTGTGAGCCTAGCCTTTGAATATAGAGCAAGGTTGAAGCAAAGACTGTTGTTCTAAAGAGTATGCTGTTGTCGGAATTGATTTCTTTGAAAATAATTTAGGTTGGATGTAGTAGTATATATTAATTGACATAGTATTTGTATAAATAAAGTGACTGTGGTATTAACCCGCCCGATCAGCTCAGTTGGTAGATCATCTGTCTGGTAACATTAATAACATTTTATGGACGCAACATGTTAAGTCTTTATGTCATTGGAAAGCTTTTAAATATATGTATGGCTAAAGTACGGTCAGGTACGACCAATACGGTTGTTAGCTTTGCGCTTATTTTTAGTTCCAATTAATGCGCTTTAAAGCCGTTGCTAATTGTTTCGCTTGGGTAGAATCTCAGCGAATTTGTTTTTTAACCACCTCCTCCAACTCCTCCACCTCAATTTGTGTTGTTCAAGTTTATAATCTTAATTCAAAAGATCTGTAAACATGTGGTTTAATGATTTCCACCATATATGTTTCATTTCAGGAATATTCAAATTTACCAAAGTATTGTTTGTTTTTGTTTATATGATCATTTTGTAGGGCGTTTTTTTGTCCGCCCAATTATGTCATTTTAGAACATAAAACATAAAGTTTGCTTTTATCTATGGCATTTTACAAATAGATTTCAAGTTTTAATTCAACACCTTACAGTCCTATCTGCTTGCTAGTGTTTGAGGTTGTTTTTATACACATATTAAATATCAATAATTCTTAGATAATGATGTAAATTCTGTGATAGCAATTTTATCATCTCTCTGTGATAATAATTTGTATTCCACAATGGACATAAGGATTTACTTCCTTTTTTGTGCTATCCTTGAATTTTAACGTTTGTGACATGGTTTCAATTTTTAACTGATATTATTCACCTTTAATAATTTTACAATCTCAATTTGTATATTCAGTAATATATTTTTGTTTGAACACTGTAACTTTACATGCCCATTTTGTGTTATATATTTCATATGTACCATGTTTTAGAAATGACTACCTGTGATGTGCCAGGGTAACTGTATAGATGAACATCCTCAGTGTAACAACATTCGTAGGTTCTATGACCTCCAACGACTAATGGCTGCAGATTTGCATAAAAGAGCGAGGACACCGTTGTCAAAATGTGTGCCAGAAGAAATAAAGTTTCAAAATGTGTTGACTAAATATCATTTGTTTGTTCTCTTCAAATAACATTTCAACGGCCTATTATACGGTGTTCAGGGCTGGTCCGATAATTATCTCTGATTGTGGAATCTGTTATACTTCTTGCGTAAGGGGGCAATTAATTTTAAAACTTGACTTATTAAAAAAACAGCAGTTTTACAGCATAGCCTATGTTAGCAAAGAAATGATGATTTGTCCAATGCAGTTCGGGGCTGTTTTGTGTATGCAGGCGACTTACATGACGCCAGAGTGAAGCTAGATACCTTTTAAGTAAAAGCTAATAGTACTACATCATGTCACCAGGATAAAATCAGTTTCTGAACTAATGTCTCGTCTAAAAAACACAATTTGAGTCTAGGTATAACACTTCATTTTTTAAAAGCATTCACTATTTCATAGGCAATAAAGAATATAAAATGTTAACAAACAATCTCCGACATAGAATTAATCAGAGCCGTACCTACCTATACGCACTACAATTACTATTTCTCCCTAGTCTCCCTCTAAACCAATATCCCTGCATTACCATCAGGTAGACTACATGTTTTATTGCTGTCTGTCCATCTCTTTTAAATCATGCAGTTCTCATTTTCGTGTTTAGTATTAATACCTGTCGACATCATTGTTGGAATTTAATAAAATGATCACTCAGTGATATTGGTTAAAATCTAACTAAATTTGTTGGTTATGTGAACTATACTTGAAGCTGAAAATGTTAAAAATTGACAGAACTGGAAGAAAACCAAATTTAATGATATTTAATTATATGTGTCACAAAAATGACTGATATGAACATTACCCTGGTAGATTTATTATGAATATTGTCATGTTGGTTATTTATTATCTTGCACCAACTAATGCAGTGAATATTGTCATGATGGTGCAGGGTGCATCAGGAGTGACTTTGTCCGATCCGTCCAGAAATGTGGCATTAACTGTCATTACGGTATAGGCAGAATTAGAATTATTTTGAAATTCTCTTATTTAACTATCGCCTCCCACAGTACCCTCGGTGCTTTGATTGTTGCCGTGAGAATCACTTCAATTGTGAGGTACGGAGGTCCGTCGTTGACATTGCTTTGGTAAAAGACAAAATCTATATCCACCAAAAGAAATCAAGCAATATCAATCTTTCAATCGTAGGCTAGAATCATCTGACAAATACAAATGTAACCGAGCAAATGAGCTGTAATTTGACAACGTTTGTGTGAGCCCATTACATACAACATGTATATTCAAAGTAACCAGATATCACGAATATGTTAAGAAATTGTTTTTTTTTGTTTCAGACAATTCTACATGTATTATCTAAATAATTATATCCAGTGCTTTCGGCAAGATGTTTCCCCCATATAAACATGTATAACTGAAAAAAAGATTTTGTTGTGTCTACATAATGTTTTTATTCTTTTTTACAGAAAAAGGGACATAATTCTTGTTCTGTTTAGTTCAGAGTTATGTTTTCCTTTTCATATAGATAGATACTTTATTTCAAATTCATTAGGCCGGAGGCCTATGTGAACAAATGACAGTAAAAGAAAGAGGAAAAGACAAGGGAACAAGTTTGTTCGACGGAGAAGGTGTACACTTTTGTGCTTTGACTTTACGTTAATATGACTATACGTAAGTTACATGACATAAAACATAACATAACATGAAACTATAATGCAAAGAAGTATCAACATAAAATATCAAAGGCATCATATTCTAATTTGCAAGTAATACAACAATAAAAACAAACTACACAAAACAAGATGATGTATAAACAGTTGTTACCTATGTGAGTAATGATGATAGTTACGATAGTATATCAATATAAAATATAATAATCTTAAGCAATGTGGGTTGAGAACTTGGTCATTTTGGACTCCATAATATCTTGTATACAAAAAAAACGTGATATTTCGAAATCAGGGGGAGATAATCATTCGAAACTGTAGGCTTAATCAGCACCTATATGTCATCCAACAAGTGACATTCGATGGAGGATATATTAAGCTTTACAAAAAATGATAAACTGCACGTATAATACAATTTTTCCTCAAGCGTCTTTGCTTTTGATTGAAATAAACGGATTATATATTTATACAAAAATAACGAACTAGCAAACCTAAAATGTATCTTGATTGGCTAATTATTGAAGAAACTTGAAATTAAGCAATGTAGTTTGACATTCCAATCATTGTATGAGAGTTCGATGCTAAATTTCACACAATACACAACTTACCTTCTTCAACCGTTTATAAACCTTGTACATGTATATAAAAAAAGATGCATGTAAGTGCCCGAGGCTGACAATTCTGAATATACACTGCAACTAAAGTCAGTCCCGGCACACTAACTTTCGAAAACGTTCCAAACTTGGTTCAAAACACTCAGGTATGAGTATACACTGCAAGTTAGAAAGTGAGCAACCACCCAAATAAAATGACAACTCAAACAATATCCACTTCTCTTCTTAGCAACGCTGCAGCTTAGGATAATGTCTTTAATGTCATACAAACTCTAAGAGTTGGTCAGCTAGCGACAACGAACTCCCAAAAAAAGCAAAGCTAGGCGCTTTATATGCCCTGCGCTACTCGTAAAATTGTACTGATCAGTGGTTAATAGTGTCTTTGACTGGCTAATATCAAGGAATGTATAACAAAACACAAAGAAAGGAATTATCGATGTCGTCTCATCGATAAATTAACACATCGTAGGTCTAAGAAATATAAATGAAATTACATTGAAGATACGTGTTAGCATAGGACTTAATATATACACCATGAGACCACTCTAATCTTGACCCCTCATCTACAATAGTAATAGAAAGGGATAAAATCCGATCGATTTGTCGGCACTGGGGTTGTTTCAAATTTTTGTCTTAAATGATAACTTAAACCACTCTCCTCAATATAGTACTGTACTGTCACCGTATGTGAGTTAAACTCATTGTTAGAGAAATTTCACTGTATCAGTACTGTGTTAGTATAACGATAGAATTGATAATGTATACAAGATAGTATGTATTACAACTAACAGATGATGATGATGATGATGATGAATGACTACAAGAATTGTACAATTTGTATACACTATGAACATACGGATATTTATATATAGCAATTTAATAACTGGTGATTATTTGTATCGTTAATAATTTTTTACGAGAGTTTCTGATAACTTCTTTTTATTGATTTTTTTTGTGAAATGAATGATTTTGTATTATCTGTACCCATCAAAACAATGGTTTCCACACCGAAAACATTGCTCTATGAAGTAGCCATTTCATTTACAATCTAGTCATTTCCTGTTCACCTCACAAAAATACCGTCATTGTTTGACATCATTATCAAATTGAAATCTAGACCGTGGTGGGTGGGGTATTTTTTTCTAAACAAGCGTCTGTGTTTGTGATCGGGTGTTAGACACTCTAGCCGCCTGCATCAAGTAAACCTGCAGCAGCTACAAATAAACTCAGGATTAAATAAGTGGTAACAATTATAGTTTAAACTTTCACATTCGTACTGTAATAAGTGTCCGTAATTATACTGGAATATCGGGGTGTCCGAAATCGTGCATCAATTTTCAGTTGAGAAATGAAGATACGTAGTAGTCCTTTCTTTCAGAACCTATTACATGATAATAATATCAAAAAGTTGCATTTTCTAATGCAGTTATATCACTCTATATCATTGTAGGAAATGCTTCTCATGTGAATTGATTTCAAAATTTGCATAATGAGTTCACGTGACGCATTGGTGTTACCTAATTTGTCGTTGGTTTCCATGGTGGCATGATATAGCATTGATGCGGGAGCACCTTGCCATCAGATCGGATACGCATTTATACAACGCGACTCACAACCATGAATTTCAGTGCGGATATTGTAGTGCTGGTAATCTTCATTGCTTCATGCTTCGTGTCAGGTAAGTCCTTCATATTTTTACAAATTTAATATTCATAATATTCATAAAGAAATAAAGCGAAATAATAATAAACAAGAAAATATAGTCGAATATCTGTCACGGCTTCTTTGGCTATCTTCTTTAATATAGCACATGTATATTTTCTAATTATTTGGATGTGACCTTATTTTAGATTCCACACAGTCTACTTAAAACTCATTCGAAGCATTTTCATTTAATGTGTTGAGTCGTAATGCTTACTTTTTACGAAAGTAGCGGTTTTTAAAAAAGGTATACTGTAGAAATGTTCTGTATGGAACACGGTAACAGCACAGCATTGTTTGTTTGTATAGAAAAGCGTTTTAAGCGCATCGTCATCTGATAAAAGATACATTTGTAAGGCATGTGAGACATTTAAACATATTACAACAATGGTTAAAAGGTGTTAACACGGACTTAAAAAGTCTAATAAAACATCTTGTACCCAGGCTAGATGTGAGATATATTTATACTATATTAGACAAAACGTTATAAAATCAATATTCGTTTCATGGTGTTTTATTTTTTCAGAGTCTGAGGGCAGACAATGTTACGTGTGTCAACTTTGTGACAATCCATTCCATGCAAATGGTGTATATACTGTTGATTGCCAAGGTTCATGCGTGAAGAGTAGATCGTCAAGAGGTAAATGCTTGATATTTGGTCAAAATAAACTACTTCTGTGACAGAAAGTCTTGCTGCAAAATGAAATAGAATAATTGTTTTGTAAAATAGGCGTTTGGCGTTGATTATTGAAGTTCTTAAATTGTGAGCCATATTATATTTTGTGGATTTGTTCATAAACTGCATTGAATTTCATTTGAAATGAATGACCCGTTTACATTGCTAACACGTCAATGCCTAAAACGTCCATTATCCACACATTTTTAACGATCACAAATAGCACCACAATGAGAACATATACATCAGGGCTGCAATGAATCCAAATATCTTTGGTTCGGATCCAATCGAATCTAAATGGTGAATTTCGAATGGATCAGATCTTATTGCAACATAAATATCTGGTGTTAGTAAGATAATTGTATTCATTTATTCGTATTATAAAATTGATATCAACACAAATTCAACTTAACTTCTTGATCTTTAACAATAGAAATACGTAAATAATTGGTAAATAAATCATCAAACGACTGAATATTTACAATTCAACTTAAGATAATTTTAACCTTAATTCCCATTAATATTAAATGAAAGAATTACAGTGTCAGCTATAAATACCATCATGTTTTATGAGTTGTTAATGATTAATAAATCAGCAAAAACGCTGCATTGTATTAATAGTTATGTACCATCTGTTACAAAATAAACATATTTAATGTTAAATCTGGTATTATTATACAGTGCAAAGTGTAAATCTATAATGCATCAGTTAGTTTCCAGCATTAAAACATTAAATGGAAGTTTGTAGTTTATATGCTTTAGTGTAAGGATACAAATACAAAAAGCAACACTGAAAAATAAACACATTTTTCTTCAGGATCTGATTAGTCTTTATACATCTTGTTCAACAGCTTCATAATCAGCCTGATTAAAGGTGTTTTCGTGTTTTACAGTAATCCGCTACTCCTACAATCTTGGTTCCAGTAAGAACATTTGATATGAGATTTTGTAACAACCTTTATTTCAATTGTATCTAAGTATGAAAGAAATACACAAATTTGGTTCATCAGTTGCGTCTAAAGACTTACATAGAATCAACAATAAATGTTTAACTGTCATTAGCTACCAATCTGACTAAAGTATTCGATCTTCCTTACGGCAACCTTTACCAGTTTCTATTTTCAAAAGTCGGAATTTCCATGATCACTATTTATATCTATTTATAATTCAGCCAATCGTATAACTCGTTTCATCGGTACTCTGGCCGAATGAACTTTCTACCTGACGATGTTATTTAAACGTTAGTAAACATTAAATTATGTATACCATATTTGTCTGCAACCACTTTTTAATTTTTTTAGTAATCCTGATCGATTCGGCCATAGTAGTACAGAAAATGTAATAAACACGCATGTCACATGGGCGCTATCATTACATTTAGTTGCGTAAGAATAGGTGTTCGTGATAACTACAAGTCAAATATTGCTTTTTACTGCGGTTAAAAATAGAATCAGATCACTTTCAGAATTATGAAAGTAAGGCGCTGATTGGCTAGTGGAAAAAGGTCACCTGAGGTGACCTTCTGTAGGTCGTCTTCAGATCCTCATAGCGTAGCGGGTTTGAGGATATGATTTTAATCAGATTGATTAGGTACGTATGAACAATCAATCAGCATTTGATTTGTATAAAGCAAGTACATGGCTTCTGTGTTAATCAAAACAATGAAAATACATGAGAATTAGACTGATCAAATGCGTCAATTTCGAGTAAATCAAAAAGAAGGTCAAACAAGCTACCGATTTCATTCTTGGCGAAGCATCTTAGATCCTCGAAGTCGACATTTCAGAGAAATCGTAAAATAAATCAAAAACAGACGACAAAGATCGGGATGTAGACTGTGTCCTGGATACGTGTAATGACAAAACGAACGATCTAAGTGCTAACGAAATAAAACATCATATGAAACAAGCGCAAATCGTTAAAATAGGAGAAAGGCAAACTTCAACCGCTAGTTGTTGTTCTTGCTAACATCCGAACCAGAACTGAAATTGGATCCGTACTTACAAATCAAAAGATGGATTTGAGTATTTTAGATATTTCAGATACATGTTGCAGCCCTAATTTACATACCAAAGGGTGCCACGTAGGACAATTCATGATCGTTGTAAAACCCACTGTAGAGTTAAATCCTTTTAGCGGACACAAACTTATTCGTTTTCCCTAAATAAGCATAGCTTAGAGATAGTTACAACACATTTACACGCGTTGCTAAGTCCTATGCTTTTAGAAAAAATATATCACTGTATTTGTAGGTATCCTAAGAGCATGTTCCCCAATGAAGGAAGACGATATGTGTTATTCATCGACGGAAAAGGATGTAAACGACGAAAGTTGTTTCTGTAACAGAGACTTGTGTAATGGCGGCTCTGTCCGGATATTTTCTGTTATTATGATTCTAATGATGTTCACAGTGTTGTCGTTACTAAAATTCATATATTAAAAAAGACAACAATGCAATTATATTGATATATTTTTGAAATTGATACACACCATTGGACCAATCACTTTAATCAGGACTAACTACTATTGTCTAGAAATAACCTAAATCCTGAGATAATTGTCGGCAATGACATATTTCTTCAAAATTCTTAATGCCTATGTTTGTCAAAAAATAAAGTCTTTCGAATCCTTTTATACAAATATTTCATCATATTTCAGGACATCTACGTATTAGAGGGCTTTCACTGCGTTCGAACTGTATACCGTTAATAACCATTAAACTGAGTTAATATTAAGTAATGTCCAACTGATGTTGACGACTGTATAAATTGCATACAATACGACAATACTGATATATACAAAGCAATCTAAGTAACAAATGCTTACTGATATCTTTAATAAAGTTTGACGGAAGTTTTTCATGCCTTATATCAATTACTTTGTGAATTGAATGATTTTCATTTTTACACACAACAAACCAGTGAAGAGAGATAAGAAGGCTCTGTGAACACACCGTATACCCCGAAGAGCCGAACACAGTTGCTCAGGCGAACACAGTTGCCGATAAATTTCACAGTTTCGAACGGAAAATAAGTATCGGCTTAATTTATAGTTATCTTGAAGGATCCGAACAAAACCAATCATGTACATGTATTTTTCTAATATAAAATATATTTCTTCCATTGGACAAGAAAAAAAGAAGATATTTGGCGCTGACAATATCGGCCATCATAAACAAAGATGTTTAGTATAAAATGATTGAATGTTAAGATTGTAACGGTTCATTCGTCATCTTGACAAAATGTATAACTCTTTAACAATAATTTAATTGTTTTAAGAGTCGTTTCCCTTTTTATTTCTAAGTTGCTTGTCAGTGTGACTTCGTTAATATACCTTTTGATATTTGTTTTATTATATTCTTCAAATTCTCTGATTAGATACTTGTTTAAACTATTCTTTTCATGTAAGAAACCATATTAATCAGTTTCTATTCACTGTCACGTGTATGTAAAATGAAATGACCCGCCTGCGTGGTCAACTGGTTAATGTCGCTGACTTCAAATCACTGTGATCTCTCACTGATAGATGCTCGTGTGTTCGAGCCCCGCTTCCGACCATGTCTCTTTATGTGATAGTTGTTAACGGTGGATGGAGTCTAGTAGTCATTCTTCCCAGCAACAAAGGTAAACTGTTCGCCTCATATGACTGTTGAAAAGGGGCGTATAACTCCAAAAAAAAAAAAAAACATTTCAAATGAAGTATACAATATCATGACGGCGTAACCAATAATAACGCGATAATTGCGTCAATGCTCTGCAGAGCTGAAGGACGAATCATGTCTGCATCATTAAGATAATACACACCAATTTTAAAAGACATTCCTATACACTGCCAATTTCATTTCTTCATATACATATATATAAAAGTCACATTAAACGCCCACGGGTATAGTAACATTTTGCGAAATAGGTCGTTGAATAGTGTTAATGATTTCAAAATAATCGATTTCATGAAAGTGCTTGCTTTTACGTCAGACATTTGTGACATCATCTGTGTTCTCAAAACCGATTATAGTTGTTTTAGTGCATTATATTTACATTATTTCAACTAAGTTATTTGAAAGCGAATGGAAACACACGTAATATTTCGAATGAGTTTTATAGATTGATTCATTAAGTAGATTGTGCCCAGACTGTAATAAATCATACACAATATTTAGTCGTATTTATTTATGCATATCACTATTTTGACCAAAAGAGATCATTTCTAAAAGTAAGGTCGTTGCACAATGATAATCTCAAAACATAAGGCTTACAGTTAATCATATTTGTATTTTATCAGTCACGTGTATGTATTCCAACAATCCATTTTATTTAAATCAGGTGACAATTGTAGAGTGCACACAATCAAATAAAAAAGGAAAGACTCTGATGGTAAGTCTATCGTGATATTACGACCAGACACGTCATGTGAGGATAACGATAAATGAAATTCGTATAAAATAGAAAATTATTATAAAGCAAGAACTATGGCGGAGATGACCGTATATTTACAAATACTTGTGAACTGATTTCAAAATTTGCATAAATGGTTCACGTGACTCATTGGTGCAACCTGATTAGTCATTGGTGTCCATATGGCTAGATAAAACCATTGATGTGGGCGCATCTTGCCACCAGAACGGATTTGGTGTGCTCCTTGTATACGACTCCACTTAAAGACATTTAGCAATGATTTTCCGTGCGGGTCTTGTAGTGTTGGTTCTCTTCTTTGCTTCATGCCTCGTGTCAGGTAAGTTATCCATATTTCTACAAATTTAATATTCATAAAGATATGAAGATACTGTATAATGCTAAGGTTAAAAGTTTAAGATCATAATCAAAATGGATTCGAACTATTTCGAAATCATGGCACGGTACACGTTCAAGGTTTGGTTGATTGCACCGCATACAAGGTCATTCATTATCCAATGCATATTCATATGGTTCATGGAGAAAATTGTCATTCATTGCGTAGAACAATGTAAGTACTGGTTTATATCATTGGTGACTATCCAACAGTGTACAACAGAAATAATGTCAAAACAATAAAACCCAGACAAAATGACGAATCGTTATCATGTATTTTTTTATCATCGTCACGTTAACCATTTTTTATTCCTTACAAACTTTGGCCCGATTTTCATTTTCTAGATTTTAGTGTTTGCCCTATTTTTCCAGCTAATCAGCTTCCAAGATTATTTGAGTTTTGTACTGATTAATTTCATTAGGACGACTGTCTGGGCTCTATAGAGATTATTCTGTCATTCGAACTAGGAAAACATCACGTAAGTGCATTATTTTTCGTTTTCTTCTAAAGCCACATAACTGTTGCAACTCCTTATATAAAGGGCTACCTCCGGTTCAGATTTTTGGCATTGTAGGCCCTCTACTGTTTTGCTTTTCTTGTCCATACCGTTTGACAGTGTTATGAAAATGAATGCTACTTTTACAAGAAAATTTTAGAAAACGGTTTGGACAAGAAAAGTAAAAAAGTAGAGGGCCTTCAGTGACAAAATTCTGAACTGGCAGAAAATGCGCTTGTAACGATAACATTGTGACGTCACTAGGTCACGTGGATTCCCCACACTGAATACTATTTGAGATATTTTTCCTGAGAAGCAGTCCCTTGTATATCTTATATATTTTTAATTCCTAAACAAAAATAAAAAAATTCACTCCTCGGAGGTCTATGTCTCGTCTATTTTTAGACTTTATGTACTCTGCAGGAAGCGATACGCGGGAAATCAATAACACCGTAGAATAACACTGTACATACAGGTTTCAAGTAGAGTTGGTTAGGTTAATTTACCCGATTTCCGATGATAAAGATGCAATTTTAAATCAGAATTTAATTAAATTGCCAGTGTGGACATATGCATTGGTAGATTTATATGCAATGTACATCACATTGGAGCAGAAAATTAATGGTTTCGTACCATATTTTTTTTTTTAGCAAGCACCAGTTTTGTTTCGGTGTACGTTAATTTGTTCCCAACATATTTCGACGGGGATTACATAGCCAAAGGGAAAAACTTTTCCGACCCTATAATTTTGATCCTGTATTTGAACTCGGGAGACGGATATCGTCAAGTCTAAATTGTTTCAATATTCATCTTTAGAGTACAATAATTTATTATTTCAGGTATAAATATACGTAAATTTAACATGCGTACCGGAACTATTAAGACTAATAAACATACATCGGAATAAATTCTCTCAGCATCTAAACTTCAGAAAAATACATCCTTAACAATACTGGTCTGTAATTTTTTTGGCCGCAGAAAACTATCTGACTTGTACTGATAAGAATAGTAAAAATAATATGCATAATAGCTTAGTGTTGATGACGACTAACTAAAATATTAAATAGTTTCTTTACAATGTGACCATACTGACACATACATATCAGTCAGGGTAACTGGTGATTATTAATTCTATATCTTCAATAGAATTGTACCGAAACTCTCATGCCTTTCATTGAATTCCGTGTGAGCACACATCAAACCAGAGATTTCTAAACCTTTGAAAAAAATAACAAGAGACTACGAATCAGAACTTGTGGCCTTATCGTACCACACATGGATCCTTTTGATTTTAGTTCCTAGAGATAGATCTAGTCGGTGAATGACACTACTTGTATCGGTATTGGGGATTATATAATACAGCTCGCATATGATGATATAAATGATGTTATCGAAAGCCAGTTAAATGGCGAAGTTGTTCAAGATAACGATAAACTCAAGATAAAGCAACAATTGCTCCAAATACATTTTTCATTTTTTTGGGACGTGAGCTATATTTGGCGAATAAAGCTCCCCGGAGAGCTATGTTCGAAAGGATGCCTACCATTGTCAAAAGAGGTTACAAAGTCATTTATATGTTTAATAGTAAATCCAGTCACAAGTAAATCACTAGTAAGTCGGTTTCGAGACCGGCCAAGGATCTTTTTTCCGTTTTCGTTCGTTAAAGTTATACAGGCTACAAAACGTGTCGCAATCGCTTGGCGTTTGTTTCTTGCAACTAAAAAAGAAATAGAAACAGCGTATTGTGTACGTTTTGCATTAATACTCAGTTACTACTTGTACAATCGTACAGCGGATACTTTATCTTCGTTTTTTTCGATGTGCTCAATTTTCGTGTTTTTTTACTAAAATGGCTTTTTCGTGGGGACATAAATTCGTGGATTTTGATTTTTAAATAGAAATGCCTTATCTTTGCATTTGAATTCATGGGGATTTGATTTCGTTGATGAGCCGACCCACGAAATATACGAAATCAAATCCCCAACGAAAATTGATGATTCCACAGTAAGTCATTTATATATTAAATGATTGTTATCAATCATCAGCAGTGTTGTTGTAATGTATTATTTTCGTCAAACATAACTCAGAACGTGAGTTAAACAGAAAAATAGCATAAATATAAATAGTCTGGTTCCCGGACGTGATCTACAATTACGATAACACAGTGTAAGGGGAAGGAACTCCAGACTAAAATATCAATAGCATTATCACCGTAGCCAGTCAGTCTGTTATACGTGTGAAAAAAGGTTGTTTAAGTCTAAATCAAGTACAGGATCAATTATCAATGACCTATATAAGTCCATTTTAAACAGTACAGTTTTATTTAATTTTCTACTTTTTTTTATTGGATATCAGACTCAAGTACTGTTTGTGTACCTTGGATAATCGATAAACTTTCCTGTGAAATAATTCGTGACGTGTATGAGTATAAAGTAGCACAATGATGTGATAAAAGAAAAAAGTTGGTTGCTGAGCCATTTTTCGATAGTAACAAACTTAATTGTTGACAAAGCATTTAATTTACTTAAGCATGGCTTATGACATTAAGGCGCCAGTTTATTGGTTTCTTTTTCGGGTGAATGTTTTATCAATGTTTGATAACAGGGTTAGGTCGCCAATAAAAAGAACACCACAACAAAAAAGTAGCTATATGAAAAATTATATGTCTGTGTTGTAAGGTCCACCTAAGAGTGAAGTAATGGATTTATATACTGGTCATACACTATTAGTGTTTCTGTTCTCATTATGTCTCCTGTCAGGTGAGTGAATGCTGCCCTAATAAATACAATACGAGAATTTACAAGTGGAAATTACAAAACGGGAGTTTCATTCCAGTTTTCATTTTTCAATTTGTTTCATTTGTTTCAGAGAAAATGTCTAGCAATTGTGATCATTGCATTGTCTGTGTCAGCGTCGAGCAAAAACATTAATGTAGCTCATAACGTATAAAGTATAAAAGGCAGCAACTTTATTGGTGGATAGATCTTATTAAGTTGGTGGACGGACGAGCGTTGGTATCGCTCGTGGGGCTCTATTAGTTTTTCTTTAGTGTACATTCGTGATAGGTACTGGAGATCGCACTATAGCTGTAATTGTTTTGTTATTTCCTTAGTATGTTTTGTAGCAGCGTAGAAAAAGCAATATTTACAAAATATTATGCAATGTTGACAGTTATTTACAAAGTACATGTATATGGTTTTCTTTACATGAATTTAGGGACTGAAGGATTGAAGTGCTACAAGTGTGTTTTATGCGACGATCCGTTTGATTCCAACGGCGTAGAAACATCGGACTGTAACGGTACTTGCACGAAAGGGAAGTCACCACAAGGTACGTAAATGCATAAAGTAATATTTGATAAAATGCCTTCCATTGTTGTAGGCGTTTTGGGTGGTTTGGAGCGGACGAGGTATGATTTCGTACGTGTTTATCTTTTCTGTGAATGCTTGCTTCTAAACAGACGTTGTATTCTATGTCTGTCATTTGGTATAGCATGTTGTGTTCGTGACTTAAAGCATATTTTGAAAATATATCTTAACAGAGAAACAAAACTTCCTGTCCAAGTACAGTAAGCGATACAGATACTGTGGAATCATTAATTCTCGTTGGGAATTTAATTTCGTGTGGTCGGCTCATCCACGAATCCACCCCACTAATTTAAATGCGGAGATACGACTTTTCTTTTCAAAAATCTAAATCCACGAACTAATGTCCCCTCGAAATAGTCATTTTAGTAAAAACCGCGAAATTGAGGCCAACGAAAATGAAAATACAGTAAACTCCAGATAAGCTCTCACCTTCAATAACAAACTTGACGCGGATGCGGTGCACATTGTTTGTAACACACTTATATTTTTGGTGTATTTGTAGGTATCGCAAGAGATTGTTTATCAATGAAAGTATCTGAAGGATGTAGTACAATGACGCAAGATGGCGTATCCATCGATGCCTGTTTCTGTAACGAAGACTTGTGCAATACCGGCTCTGTTCAGAGGATATCTTTTTATGCTGGTGTGATGATGTTGGCAGTAATGTTCCTTGATAGATTGTTCTTTTAGGTAGAGACACATTTCCCTATTATCAAGATAAGCTTGTCAAGTGATCGGTGCTTCTTAGATACAACATCGTGAAAGAAGCTTGAAATTTGTATCGTAATTGATAAAGTGTTACAGTATTTAGAGTTGTGAAACTGTCAACAATTTAATGTTGTTTAGATGATTTTCATGTGAGTTTTGAGTGGTTCATTTCACTACTGAATAAAAAAATAATAAAGACCATCTTTCAACAATGGCCGTATTTTGTCCTTACTAACGGTGATCTTTGTCAACAGGTTTGGTTGTATTTGATGTTTCTATAATCATGGTATTCCATGTGAAGTTAATTGTTGCATAGAATGAAGAAAAGACTGAACAAATTAATCGATTTTGAACGTTTTCCAGTGGAGAAAATTACCGCGTGGCAAGATGTGTTAGAGAGGTCAACATGTTCTTATTCGTTTTTTTCTGGGATAACAGTAATGATTTCGCATTTTGTTATTGAACAGGTTAAATACATATAAAACATCATTGATTCTAACAAGCAAAAGTACATTTCGTTATTACGAAATCATGCAATATATCATCAAATAGAAGTGTTGACTTTTAAAACCCCAAAATACACAATAACACACTATCAGTAATCAGAGCACGGTATTATTGAAATGAATCAAAGCAATATTTCTTTTCAACAAAACATATCAAACATTTAGTAAAACTAAGTACTTAATTTTGACAAATACAAACGATCGTTCATATCGCTATTGAAAAATTCATGAATATTCATATTTTCATGTTGAAAGTCTTCCGACATAGTTAATAAGTTGATATTCTTAAAAAACTAACATGAAATTGTGGTAAGTCATAAACAAACAGATGTGTACTTGTATATTGTAATGCACATGGATTTATGCATCTAGCAAAGACAAATATATTCGTGAGAAATCAAATCGTATTTAGTAACCACCGCAATCACCACCGCCAACTAGGCATGTGTAATATGATGAGTCAGGATTCTGGCAATAGTGGCTGCTTTCACGACTACACCTTGTGACATGACCACCACATGTCCACCATCCCTTATACGTACATCTACAAGCTGTGCGACGTGGTGGTACCCGGCTGATGGTGCAGCCTCCACTGTGGTAGTCACAATCGCACGTCGCTGTTCCATAACCTTCACAGTCACCACCACCTTGCAGACAAGAGTGCACAGACGTGTCAGGAACCAGGCAGGAAGGAGAAGTAAAGTCCCTACATCTCACGACTTCACCATCACATGTCCACCCACCCTGGTACCTACACTTGCAAGCAGTATTCTGTGGCGGTGTCTGGCTGATTGAACAGCCCCCTGGGTGATAATCGCAGTCACATGATGCATGTTTATACCCTTCACAATCACCATTGCCAAGAACACATGTGTTCACTGAGGTATCTGGATTTGTACAATAAATTGATGCTTCATTAGAACATCTTGTTACTTCCCCACCGCACGTCCAGCTACCTTTGTATTCGCACCTGCACGCAGTGTTAGCTGGAGGTGTTTGGCTAATTGTACACCCACCCGGGTGATAGTCACAATCGCACGTGGCTGTTTTATATCCCTCGCAGTCACCATTACCGAGTAGACAAGAATTGATCGTCATGTCAGGATTTGAGCAAAAAGGTGAGGCAGGATTGTTACATTGTACAGCTGTTCCACCACATGTCCATCCTCCTTTGTACTTGCAGTTACAAGCGAAACCAGAGGGTGCCGCCTTACTAATAGAACAACCACCTGGATGATAATCGCAATCACATACCAAGCTATCAGCAGACGTTATGACAGATGAGCTTGTCGCAGTTGGTATTTGACTGTCCTTGTTGGCAAGTGCAATGCCTCTCTCAAACAGAATGTCAGACACTATACCTGGATAATTTGTCATAACACCTTGAACATAGTTCATATTTTCTTCTATTGTGTCTTTATCGTCAATTGTCCACAAATACGACATTCCAGAGACACCATTAGCTTTATTCAAGGCAGCAAGTTCCATTGTTTCAGTTTTAATTTGCGTAGGTGAGCATGCCGAAATACCTGTCCCATAAACGATGTTGTTTGTAGGCAATGTGTGTAGCTTTTGAAGAGTTTCGACAATGTTGTTCTTCTCCATATCGATGCTGTAGTATGTGCGGCTTGCATAGGTGGCGTGGTTGTTCATTGCATTAGCTGCAGCGACTAAGTAAGGTAATGTGTCTAGCTCTGGTGATCCTATAATAAGCTTTCCTTCATATCCTTTCGCAAACAGAGAATGAACCAAACTATTTACAACAGCATTTCCAGCGACATCCATTGTGTCATCATTCATAGTTTCAGCATCAATCTTGCTGTCGATTATAACCAATGCAATGTTTGGCCTGTAAGCAATAGTTTCCAGTAGAGTCGACACGATAGTCTCTGCTTGGCAAGGTGATGTACTACTGACGTCATCGAGGAGCTGGGCACAGACGCTGTTTGGGTAAAATACCGAGCAAAAAGACCAAAACGGAGCAGGACATAAGCACGTACAATCGCAGGCTTCACCATGTGGACTATGTGAGAATTTGTCTGGATTTCCCGTTGATGAGAATGATAGATCCATCTCTAATGCATTCGCTCCTTTTGCCAAAGCCCAGTCGATCGTTCTTGGTGTGTTTGTCATGTGAGCTATGTTGTAAAATCCCTCAGAACCTGAAACATGGCAACATGTATGTTACTTATTTCTTAAACACAGTAATCAGCAATCGCTTTTCGATACATGACGCCCTCCACTTCGCGTCCTTTATTTCGATAAATTTGTCATTATATGGTGCATGTATATGTTTGCAGACTATTGCAGCATATTTTTAATTGTATCAGTTCATTATTATTTACATAATGTTAATCATTTTTGTTTTCCCTGGTGAAAATATGAGGTTTTGATGAAAAAAAATAATTGAACCACCAAATAATAATTCCGAACTATCATTTAGTAAATCGATGATAAATTATCGATGAATAAAATTTGATGTTAAAAGATGTCAATCAAAACATGTACCGGTACATTGAGCTTTTCTATGCACATACGGTGAAAAGTTAATCAGGTTGCGCGTAGCATTACCATACACTCGTAGCAATTGTGGATTCCAATGAGTACATTAACATGTGTATTGAAAAAATATTCATTAATCGTGTTAGTACCAGTTTTAGATGTTTCAACATTTTATCGATCAAAAAATACAAAATTATCAATCACTTTTGCCAAATGGACGCGAATTTGTAAATTCGGTGCGAATTATAAAGAATTAAATTAAATTCGTAAATGAAATACCAAAATTAATATAGATTCAGACAATAATAACAGGTGTAAAACATATAGATTATCACTCACATGCGCCATTCATGACAGGGGGTAGTCACGTGAATTCGGATAGTAATTAAAATGAGTAATGGCGGCAGCTGAGGCTCGGTAAGTTCACTATTTTGTATATTTTAGGTGACAAACGTGTCCTAACCCCAAACTAGACCTTGCCTGTTATACAAATAGCGGTACTAAGTGCGTTCTCGTAGGATCTATGGTCTTCGAGAACAGTGTTTGCATTATGTCAAAATTACAAATCCAGCCTTAGTTCACCAAACGAATCATGATAAGTTGTTACCTAATTTTGTTTTTTCTTCACAAAATCAATCATGATTTTGCACATATTTCTCCTAGAAGTCCATCTAAAAATCGTATTGATAAGTCTGTTGCGTTTAAAATACTCATTGCAACTGTATAGTAAGTAAAACGAGCATTTCATAGATAGTAAATTACACGCGAGCAAAATAGTAAGTTTCACGCATGTTCTCACAATATCTTGGATATAACAAATACAGAAATCATCTACACTTCTTCAACTTTAGTTATTATACATGTATGCTCAGCTAAAAAAGAAACATTACATTATTCATGTATTGATATTTCAATGCTTATTAAAGAAATAACCAAGGACAGACATCGTGACATTTTAATTGTACACCCCGTTGAAGAATTCCAGGGAAAACAACTCAGAATTACTGAACGGAAAGGGAAATAACTGATTTTTTAAAAACAGCATTGTGAGTATTCAAACTATCCGTTCATGGGCTGTTGACCTGTTTTAATGTTTTAAACAACAATACACGTATTGGTGTAAAGAAAAACAAGTTGGATACTGAAAATGTCTAACCCTGATTAATGCAGTTTGAGTCAAACATTGATATGTTTCAAATTACCTCCCTTTGAATTAAAATAAGAGCATTAACATTATTTACTGTTGCATTTTTGTCAACTTTTTGCGTAAACTTAATTTCTTGAACGAACTGTGTCGGTTGTAGTCCACTGCATATCATACCACTAATTTTATCAATGCACGGGACCTTTAGGTGAATACACAGTCAACTTAAGTTGCGTCAATGGAAATCTTACCTAAAATAGGTAAAGTTTCTTTTTTTGTTGAGTATAGTTAAATAGTGCATAGAATTACGTGATTATGTTTCTTTTAATCTAAGGAATGAATCGACACACGTAAAACGAGTTTGGGCTAAATTTAGACAAACCTTACGGTAAGAATATAACAACGCGATGTCACTGATATCGTCTAACACTCAGAATCGTCGGAAGGCCATATTGGATTCCAGCCAAACTATCTAGGAATCAATGCCAGTGTTCAAAACAAGGTCTGAATCAATGTGTAAATTGGAAAATGAACAGTAATGTTCAGTTCCTGTTACATGCACAAACACTAGTTCAGCCAATCCACAACGGTCTTACCAATATATATATTTCGAGTTTTACGCCCCTTTTCAATCAAAGGGGTTTGTCAAGAAAAAAATCCTAAAAAACATTTCCATGTAACCGTATATATATATATATATAGAGAGAGAGAGAGAGAGAGAGAGAGGGGGGGGGGGGGAGGGGAGAGAGGAGAGAGAGAGAAGGGAAATAACTTCGACAATTAGAATTTCCAACGCATATTATAAACTTCCATGTTATTGTGCAACGCAGTACAAACTATTTAACTCATATATAGTGCAACGTGTGAGGAACTCAACACGATTACAGAAAATGTATACTTTTGCTACCCTAAAAAGATATTTTAAACTCGCTTTTCAAGATATTTCACTCGAAAAATGGTCAAATTTACCAAAAAAGACCCACAGTCGTAAAACCGTTAATGTGAGTATCCCGTGACCTGGGTGTACACTTTGAGCAGCGCCCGCGACTAAATAAATTGGAAATCGTATGCGTGCGTATTGGTGTGAGAATGGTGTCAATAGAACAGAAAAGGATAGAATTGTACACAGAAGCCAGAAATTATGACGAAAGCCCAATATTTGTCTGAAAAAAAAACACTTGAAAATATGTTCTCCTTTCGTTTTCGAGACAGTGTTTATGGTTCCACGTGGCCGTGTAAGTCTATATCCCATGTGCACTTACATTACTTTGATTTTTGTTGTTCGGTACGAACAATAAAGTTATTACCGTATTTCAAAAATCGCTTAGTTTTCACTTTTCCTGCATACCGAACAGCTTCCATTAACCTAGCTTCCGGCTAAGAATATAGTTCCGATATTTCATTTCAATGGCTAAATACAAATTCAAATATTACGTACATGTAAGTCAGAATCAAATGGCTATGCATTATCGTAAACGAGCAATACAAATCAGTCGTAAAAAATCTTGACAAATTAACAATTCTCTCCCTCGGGTTACTACAACAATTACTATCAGTACACCATTTCAAGGAAGGATGACGTCATAATTCTCGTGCTGTATATGCTAATTTAGTCTGGTTCCTAGCTTCTATTGTAAGCGTATAAAGTCATCATAGAATTCATGGATGATGCGATGATAACTGTGAGAAAGCCAGATATTTAAACAATAGGGCCATATTGGCCCTTTATCGCTCACCTGAGAACCAAGGCCAATAATCAATGACTAGGTAATATAGTTTCCATCTCGTAAAACTCATTTTTACGAAGATTTTGAGATCAAAACCAACAATGAAGGTATAATACTGTTAAACAAGCTAAAACGTAGCACATTTTCTAATCCAAGGGTCCATAACTCTTGAAGTTGAGGTCCAATTCCACCCATAACTTATCATGTCCAAAACCATAAGGTCATACACAATCAATGTAAATATGATTAGGATCGGTGAATAAATGAAGGCGCTAGAGTGTAAACAAGCTAAAATATAGCAAATTTGCTAAATCAAGGGCCCATAACTCTTGAAGATGTAATCCGATTCTGCCCATAATCAAACTTGTTCGAGATCTTTTGGTTATACTCATTTACTGAAAATATTATTAGGATCGGTGTATCAATGAAGGCGCTAGTGTGTAAACAAGCTAAAATAAGGCAAATATTCAAAATCAAGGGCCCATAACTCTTGAAGTTTGTGTCCGATTACGTCCATAATCAAACTTGTCCAAGATCGTTTGGTTATACACATTAACTGAAAATATTATTAGGATCGGTGAATAAATGTAGGTGCTAGAGTGTAAACAAGCTGAAATATAGCAAATTTTCAAAGTCAAGGGCCCATAACTTTTGACGTTCTGGTCCGATATTGCCCATAATCAAACTTGTCCAAGATCTTTTGGTTATACACATTTACTGAAAATATTATCAGGATTGGTGAATAAATGAAGGCGCTAGAGTGTAAACAAGCTAAATATAGCAAATTTTGTAATTTAAGGGCCCATAACTCTAGAAGTTATTTTGCCCATAATCGAACTTAGCCGAGACATTGTGGCCATGTACATTGGCCCGTTTCATCAAACATCTTACGCCACTTTTTAAGTAAGAAGTGTCTTTAATCTCCCTTCTTAGCGTTAAAATACGTTTCATCAATATTTTCTTAGCTACGATTTCTTAAGTTTTGGAAAGATTCTTACTTAACTTTACGATAGCTCATGGGCTTTCTTAAAGATAAGAAAACGCGGCTTCTGCCATTATTATTATGAGACAGCCTTTTATTTTGAGTGTTTGACTGTTGAGTGCGATGTAAGATATATTTCTGCTTGTCATATCATTAGTCACAGTTAGGAGATTTTATAACAACAGAGGCTAAGTATAGCTGTAGAATAGTTCATCCATAACTGAACATTAATGGTTAAGAACATCTTTCAGTTGTGCATCATTTACTTCAAATTCATACAAATGCATTTTATAAAGTTTACTGATATCATTTGCTTCACTGAATTCATGTTGTTAAGGATACAATTGCATGTTTACTGGTAGTTTTAAATAACTTATACCTGTATCATACTATATTCAACAAACTGAATAAAATAATAAATAAATTATAATTGATGATATACTAAAGTCACAATAAAGTACTTGCATGCATGGGCTTTCAGCTGGAAATTCTTTTTATCACAATATGTGCATTAATAACAAGATGTAAACAAGGTAATAAAGATTTAAGATTATACAGTTGTCCTTGGATTTCATGTTCATATCAAACATTAATACAGCAAAACAGTGGCTGAATATATTTGCACCCAAATTCATGCAAAGCAATGTTTATCTATTTAAATGTTTATCACATCAAAATCACATTAGGCACTGGTATCTGTATTTACTAATGAGGCGTTCGTGTCCTACGGACACATTTCTAGTTTAAATTAGAACTAAAAATGGTGAACTTTCAGTAGTATTTGCAGGGATTAGAAGCACTGTCAAATATTATTTTTTTGAATAATGCATTTTATTTCAAACACCGTGATTGACGATAATTAGACATTATATTAGCTTTCGACGTAGATGGCATTTTTATATTGTTCACTTTTCAAATTAACGTTACGCACGTGCGTATGTGCGTATCGCTGATGTAATAACTTGTTTGCAATCTGATATTTTAAAAACTTATTTTAAGACCGTAAACATATTTTTATCTTCAAAAGAAACTTTTTGGTATTTCTCTTTAACCGATCGTATGTGCGTTTAATAGCCATAAAACAAATTTTCATGATAAAAATAGAAAAATAAAGCTAATAGGTATTAAAATGCATCTGAAGTTTTCGTATTTAAAACACAGTCCTCAATATTCACATTTTACAAAAATCCTCCACACATGTGTTTACACTATGTACTACACAGTAGCCTAAACAAATATGGAAGAAAAATCACTGTGTGAAAGTTGGGCTACTGTATTAAGAATTGAAAATAAACATGGAAAAACATTTAATAATGAAAATTTAAAATATGGAAACCCTCAGTGACATATTGAAGTTATTGTTGGACATTGTAGTTTAAATTAATTTTGATAGTATGATACATTATTTTGGCTACTGGAATTTGCGTAAGTTCAGGTGAGGATTATAGATACTTGTTTATCATCAAATATTATTTTACTGGTGCAAAAATGTACATTGAATCATTAGCTGTTGATAAAAACTCATTTCAGTTATGTACTTTCAGTAATTATTGAACAACGCCACGTTTTAGGATTTATAGCAAAAATGTAAGTTGGCTATTTTTTCACAAATTTGTGATTTGACGATTCACCTTAAAATGAAATATAGACAAAATGATACTTTGAAACTCGCTTAGTAAACACATATTTCAAAATAATTAAAATATATCAGGCATCATACCTTGTGCTGGAGATATCAGCCTCCCAAACACAAATAAAACGACAAGAATTGAGTCCACCATCTCTGTAGATCTAACTTCAGTTGTTTGGAGTACACGACTGACGGCAAAAGTACGAACGCGCTCAACCAAAGCTCGTTAATACCGTGGGTAGTTCGTGTAGTGTTTTAATACGGATGAATAGACATTGTTCATATAGATGAAATAAATGTTATCTACATGTGAATTTCGTTTAAATATTGCAATTACTTTTCTTTCGCATTCTCTTTTATTTATTTATCTAATAGCATAGCTACTTGTTTTATCATTTGTTAAGTGTTACGTTGTTTTGTTTTTTTTTGTTTTTTTTTGTTCCGTTTATCTGAATATTGTAATAGTTTTCGAATTAGAGGCAATTTGATTCGCCAATTTAACAATCGTCAAGTCCATCTCGCATTACTTTCTTTCGCTAGCGTTCAATAAATATTCAATACACAATTAGTATTAAGTTTTAGAAGATTGTGTTTGTTCAAATATGATACAATGCATTGTACGTCATTGTAAAACAAAAACAATTTCTATATAATAAGAGAAACAAGATTTTTTTAACATGATCATGTGAAATCCGAACTTGGACAATATCATTCTCTTGTTCTCAATTGAGAAAGTCAGTTAAGAAGTGTTTTATGTTTAAAGGTAGTATGCGACAGTATTAAATGATGCAATTCATGGATAACAGATTTAACGCTGTTTAAAATAATATTGAAAATAAGTTTAAGTATACAGTAGAAACCCCCTAATCCGGAACCTCTCCAGTCCGGAATCCTCCTCAATCCGAAAAAATTCCACGGTCCTGTTTCCTTCCTTCTATAACGCATATGAAAAAATCCTCCCTAATCCGGAACCTCCGTATTCCGTAGTCCGGACGACTTTTGCGGTCCGAAATGTTATTTTATACTGATTTTTAAACTCCTCAATCCGGAATTTATGCTTAATCCGGAATTTATGCAAAAAGATATACAACATGACATATTGTTTATTCGATTGACAATATGTTCGCTAATTTGCCCCGGGGGTTACTGTTAGCATCAACCGTGTGTATTTCCGTATACACAGAACAGAACAGAACATATCATTTATTCACTCAATACATGTACAAAACATGCAAATATGAGGTTTTTACAATAAAACAGAACAAATAATGTTCTGTTCTGTTCTGACAAAAGAATTCAACTTAGTTTGACATCTAAATACTGAAAACAACTACATTTGTACATTAAAATGTCTTTTAACACCTTTACACAATGAAATCAGTTCGTAATTGCCTTTAAATGTTGACATTTTATAAACAACGTATACTTAGGAATAAGGTAAGATAATTTGTATGTGATAGATAAATATATTATAAATAAAATAAAGATATTGAAAAAAGCGACCATTAACAATTTTCCGATTTGGATGTTAATATTGAAGCAAATTTATTTCAAATTAATCTATAAATGAATTATGTTCATATACCAGTACAAGCCCCATGTTTGCGCACCGAAATGATTTATCCCTCAGTAAAATATGGAAATGAAATCAACAACTTTATCTTATCTATCTCTGACTCAAAGATTCCGATTTCATGCATAAGTAGAATCCTATTCTTTGGATTTTGAATTTGATAAAAATAAACCAGACTTGGGCGTCAAAACAGTATAATCATCTCGTTAGCCAACCATGTTCTATTTTATCTATAATTATTTATTTATCATTTGTACTTATATTTATTCTCAATATTTTTCATTTTCAAACCACTTTAATTAATATGTTATGCATGTGAGTTACATCATTGTTAATAATATTACTTGCAATAACGTCAGACGGCTTTGACAATCGACGTGACGTAAAAATTTCAACGTTATTCATGATGTCCGAACTTTACTTTATTGTAATTTTGTGAAAAATAATGCTTGTTAAAATCTCCACAAAATGAACATGTGATTCATTAGTTGATTGAATCTTCTTCCGTTTACCAAAAAGTACACTAAAACATAGTTCGGTGTCAAAATTACGGGTGAAAAACGGACGTATTTTTAGTGCCAAATGTTTCGCCAAGGAAATAATGACGGCAAACACCCATTAAAACTTATATCAGCTTATTCCGCAAATAGAGAGCTAGAAGTTGAGTATTCGAAATTACAATAGCGATATGTTTGAACGCTGGCATTTGACGTCGCGTTGCTACGAAACGGGGCGGAAAACAGAAACAATAAAACGAACAAAAAAAAAACGAAGAACATGCTATACTACCATTGTACAAAATTTCAGGATAATCGAAAAAAAAACGATTTTTTGTTTAAGCCGATTTTAAAAGCACGTGATAGCTTATTCAGAAATTAAAAAATGTCAATATGCTTCTTAATTAAATCAGATATGATATTGTCGACCATATCAATATATCTATGAAATAAATTTCGGGCATATTTTATTATTATCCATTCTTTGTTTTGAAAAGCAGTATAACTGAAGAACAAATAAATCAATTCTACTTTAGAGTTGTCTCCCTTTAGTCCATTTCCGTGGAATTTATTACAATTTTACCATCACTGCATGTCTGTGGCATTTTGATGTTTTAGTAGGTATCGCAAGAGATTGCTTATCAATGAAAGTAGCTAAAGGATGTAGTACAATGACACAAGATGACGTATCCATCGATGCCTGGTCCTGTAATAAAGACTTGTGCAGTACCGGTTCTGATTAGAGGATATCTGTTTGTGCTGCTGTCATAATGTTCACAGTATGTTCCTTGGTATATTGGTCTTTTAGATAGGGACAGATTTCCTTATTGTCAAATGATCGGCGCTTCTAAGATACCACTTCATGAAAGAAGCTTGAAATGTGCATTGGAACGAATATATCGAGGGTTCAGCGCAACAGTGTCGTTACTCATTTTGAAATAAGAACAAGTTACGACAGTGTTGCGCTGAGCCCTTGACATGTATGGTGATAAGCATTTAGAGTTGTGAAACTTTCAGCTAAAATGATTTTCATGTGAGTGTTGAGTGTTTCATTTCACTTCTGAATAAGATATAAATAAAGACCTTTCAGCAATGGCCGTAGTTTTTCTTAACTAACAGGTTTGGTTGTATTTGATGTTTCTATACTGACGTCCATAAGAAACGCACCACCCACCCCTTTGTATGGCCATATTTGATTAACTATATACGGAATGCATGTTTTTGTGATTAAAAAATAGAGATTGGGAATAGTTCTACACATATCACTTGTCATCTGAGTGTAACTAGATATTACACGGATTTAACACTAGTTTAAAAAAAAACTTTAACTCCTAAAATTCGTCAGTACCGGGTACGTCTTCCCTGACTCGTTATCACTGCCTGCAGTCGCCGTCCCATGGGCCCACACAGATTACGTGGACGATAGCATTGAATGTGAGCCCACTCGTCACGAAGAGCATTTGTCAATTTTTGGACGTTTTGTGGCTATGGGTTACGTCGACGTAAACGACGTCCAAGGACATCCCACATGACTGATTGTGTTCAATTGGATTACAATCGGGAGAGTTAGCAGGCCATGAAAGAATGTCGATATTATTGGCCATGAGAAAGTTTCTGGTAAATGTGACCGTACGGAATCGCGCATTGTCATGAAATGTAAGGTCTGGGCGTTGTTTAAACATGGGGTCGATTACAGGACGAAGACCTTGGTTTACATACCCTATTAGTTCCCATTACTAACCACCAGGTCAGTTATAAATGTGTGATTTATCGCTGCCTAAACCATTACACCACCCCTACCAAAATGTTATGCTCCATCACAATATTGCGGGCGTAACGTTGATTACGTCGACGGTAAACGCGAACACGTCAGTCGGCAAAGGAAACTTTGAAGCGGGATACGTCACTAAAGACAACATTAGGCCAACGTCTTCCGCTGTTGTTTTGAGCCCATTGCCGACGTTCCCGACGGTGACGGTCCGTCATCACTACACCACGGTAAGACCGCCTGCACGATATTCCATGCTCCTGGAGACGTCTCCTTACTGTATTGCGACTTGCCCTCCTACCGCGATTTCCTATTATCACAGACGTTGCGCCTTGCGCAGGTGACGTTGATGGATGAAATTGTCCTGTCATACAGACGTCACACGTGGTGCACCGAATCGGGGTCTATCGGACGAGCTCCCTGTTGCATTTATCCGTCGAACAAGACGTACTATTGTCGATCTTGAAACGTTAAAGCGTCTTGCCACGTGACCTTGAGAAAGTCCACCTTTAAGCATGCCCAAATGTCTTGCTCTTTCTTCGTTATTTAGCCTTTAATTTAAATAAAATTTAAATATTTTCCAAATATTGCTTGACTTCTTGGTTGTAAATCAATTACTTTATACACGTATATAACTTTGACCGACATGACCACGAGATGAAAGCGCAAGGGCGCATGGGCAAAAGGTGCATTTAGTCATGGCTTAAGCAAGTGTACACGAAGGACTGAAGTGCAGTTTCATACTTCATTTGGTTAATAAGATGGTATGCAAATTGTGGTATATAAATCGAGTGTATAGGATGTGTATAGGATAGATCACGAGTTACTGTTGTCTGTGAAATTTAGAGGCGAGCGCAGCAAGCCGTAAATTTCATAGTCAACAGTTACGAGAGATCTTTCTGACTTAGACCACAGGTAATACTGAATGTTTTACAACGACTAACTGTGATCTACGTGTTTTAGAAAACACTGTTTCTGTCCTGTGATTGGTCAGTTGGAATCAGCTGTGGTCTAATCTAAGTTATCTCACTTTTATGATGAGGCGTTATTTTTTTGTGGACGTCAATACCCGTATATTCCTTTTGAAGTTAATTGTATTTGAAGTTGTATGTTGCATAGAAAGAATGGACTGAATAATCACATTATTTCGCAATTGAACGTTTCCCAGTCGAGGCAAATGCCGCATACAAAGATATGTTAGAGGTCAAAATGTTCTAATTTGGGTTTTTTCTTGGATAGCTGTAATGCTTTCGCATTTTCTCATTAAAGGCGTTAAATATAAATGTACACAAGTTTAAAGTTTATTTCATTCACCCAGCATATATATGTACATATGAAATGAGTGCACAGCGTGAATTTAACATACAGAATAGTATACCAGGTTGTACATGTATGTACAACTGTAAGGAATTAAATACAGTGAGAATACATAAAATTTACAAAACAAATGTACATAAAAAGATAAAAACAATATGGTGAATAAGTATAGTATTTAGTCAGGTGGGTTTTTTTGTATGCTCAAGGATTTCACGAATAAATTTACCCTCATTAATAATATTTTTCTTCTGTTCTGTGTTCATGATATTTTGGAAAGTGTAGGTATTTTAATTATCTTCTATGAAGTAATTGCACTTAAATAAATAATGAAATTCTTTTCCTATTTCGTTTCTACGGCACATATTACAATTCTCATATAATCCAACGACCCTTTACAATAGGCAAGTGATTATTCCACATTCTAATGTTTATAATTGACCTCAACAATTTACCATCTAAAACGTTTTCAAAACCATGTTCTTTTTTATGAATTCGGTAATTAAAACACTTGTTTGAATCACATGAAACATCATTGATTCTTTCAAACATTGCGAAATTACATTTCGTTGTTACGTAAAAAAGCAAAATATCATCAAATAGAAGTGTTGACCTTTTAACCTGGCAATACACAATAAAACACTATCAGTAATCAGAACACGGTATTATTGTAATGAATAAATAAAATTATATACATAAAATTAACAATCATAAACGAGTGTTCATACCGTTGAATTGAAATGTTCATGAATTATAATCTTTACGTTGACATTATTGTTCATTTCAAGTCCGTTCATATATATTTTTAGAATAAAGACTTCTGGCATCGTTCATCAGTTGATATTAAAATAAACTGACCGCTAAATTGCTCTTGAATAACGAACTAGTAGGAAGTCCTATACAAATGTAAGTGTACTTGTATGGAAAATTGATCTATGCATGCAAATGTTTCGAAATCCCAAACCACTAGCTTTAACTCTGTAATGACAGATTAATCAGTGGGTAATCAAATCGTATTTAGTAACCACCGCAATCACCACCGCCAACTATGCATGTGTCATATGATGAGTCAGGATTCTGGCAATAGTGGCTGCTTTCACGACTACACCTTGTGACATGACCACCACATGTCCACCATCCCTTATACGTACATCTACAAGCTGTGCGAGGTGGTGGTACCCGGCTGATGGTGCAGCCTCCACTGTGGTAGTCACAATCGCACGTCGCTGTTCCATAACCTTCACAGTCACCACCACCTTGCAGACAAGAGTACACAGACGTGTCAGGAACCAGGCAGGAAGGAGAAGTAAAGTCCCTACATCTCACGACTTCACCATCACATGTCCACCCACCCTGGTACCTACACTTGCAAGCAGTATTCTGTGGCGGTTTTTGGCTGATTGAACAGCCCCCTGAGTGGTAATCGCAGTCACATGATGCATGTTTATACCCTTCACAATCACCATTGCCAAGAACACATGTGTTCACTGAGGTATCTGGATTTGTACAATAACTCGAAGCTTCGTTAGAACATCTTGTTACTTCTCCACCGCACGTCCAGCTACCTTTGTATTCGCACCTGCACGCAGTGTTAGCTGGAGGTGTTTGGCTAATTGTACACCCACCCGGGTGATAGTCACAATCGCACGTGGCTGTTTTATATCCCTCGCAGTCACCATTACCGAGTAGACAAGAATTGATCGTCATGTCAGGATTTGAGCAAAAAGGTGAGGCAGGATTGTTACATTGTACAGCTGTTCCACCACATGTCCATCCTCCTTTGTACTTGCAGTTACAAGCGAAACCAGAGGGTGCCGCCTTACTAATAGAACAACCACCTGGATGATAATCGCAATCACATACCAAGCTATCAGCAGACGTTATGACAGATGAGCTTGTCGCAGTTGGTATTTGACTGTCCTTGTTAGCAAGTGCAATACCTCTCTCAAACAGAATATCAGACACTATACCTGGATAATTTGTCATAACACCTTGCACATAATTTATATTATCTTCTATTGTGTCTTCATTGTCAATTGTCCACAAATACGACATTCCGGAGACACCATTAGCTTTATTCAAGGCAGCAAGTTCCATTGTTTCAGTTTTAATTTGCGTAGGTGAGCATGCCGAAATACCTGTCCCATAAACGATGTTGTTTGTAGGCAATGTGTGTAGCTTTTGAAGAGTTTCGACAATGTTGTTCTTCTCCATATCGATGCTGTAGTATGTGCGGATTGCATAGGTGGCGTGGTTGTTCATTGCATTAGCTGCAGCGACTAAGTAAGGTAATGTGTCTAGCTCTGGTGATCCTATAATAAGCTTTCCTTCATATCCTTTCGCAAACAGAGAATGAACCAAACTATTTACAACAGCATTTCCAGCGACATCCATTGTGTCATCATTCATAGTTTCAGCATCAATCTTGCTGTCGATTATAATCAACGCGATATCTGGCTTGTCTGCAACATGTTCCAGTAGAGTTGACACGCTAGTCTCTGCTTGGCAAGGTGATGTACTACTGACGTCATCGAGGAGCTGGGCACAGACGCTGTTTGGGTAAAGTACCGAGCAAAAAACCAAAACGGAGCAGGACATAAGCACGTACAATCGCAGGCTTCACCATTTGGACTATGTGAGAATTTGTCTGGATTTCCCGTTGATGAGAATGATAAATCCATCTCTAATGCATTCGCTCCATTTGCTAAAGCCCAGTCGATCGTTCTTGGTGTATTTGTCATGTGAGCGATGTTGTAAAATCCCTCAGAACCTGAAACATGACAACATGTATGTTACTTATTTTTTAAAACGTAGTAAACGGCAATCGCATCTCGATACATGGCGCCCTCCAACTTCGCATCCTTTGTTGCGATGGATTTGTCATTTTAGCATGCATGTATATGTTTACGGATAATTGCAGCATATTTTTTAATTGTATCAGTTTATTATTATTTGCAGAAATTTAATCATTTTTGTTTTCCCAGACGTAAATATGCAGTTTTGATAAAAAAAAACTAATTTAGCCACAAAATGATAATAACGAACCATCATGTACAATGGTAGTACACTACGTCATCGAGCACCTGCTAATGGATACACATCGTACACATTTTTGACAACATCATCTCGACTCAAAGGTAAATTTAATTATTTCTGCATGAAATCGTTAAAATCGGTATAAAATGATATCGCGCACCACGGATTTACTGTTGCATATTATGTTTTTGTAGTAAGTATCTTTAGTAAAGGTCTAAAAACGGGATAAAGTTTTAATTTGTGCCAGTACTTTTCTTATAAAATGCCATAAAACATGGCAAAGCTTCTTTGTCTCAATTTTTAACGCACCAGAGAATAAGCTGAGTGTTTATGGTAACGGTTTCTGGTTTGTTTAATATTTAACTTCATAAGTCAGTATTTCTCAGATTGTGTAGTATAAAAACATGGTACCACACGGAAACACTTTTAATAAATAATACCATAATTACTACACACTTACTACAAACTATGTTTCGTGAACATAACACGCAACAGTAAATCCTTGGTGCGCGATATAATTTTATATCAGTTTGACGATTTCACGCAGAAATAGTTAAATTTTCCTTTTGAGTCGAGACGATGTGTGTCCATTAGCAGGTGCTCGATGTCGTAATGTACTACCATTGCTGTAGTAAACCGAAGGTAAATAATAAACTTATCAATTATCAAACTTTTGCAAAATGGACGCGGATTTTCAAATTCAGTGCAGATTACAAAAGCATTTGATGGTGATTGATATCATGCACGCTGTTACCCTTCCGGAGTGTTTGTCCCATTTTTGTTGTTCGGTACGAACAATAAAGTTATTACCGTATTTCATAAATCGCTCAGTTTTCATAAAATCTGCATACCGAACAGCATCCATTAACCTTCCGCCTACGAACATAGTTCCATTTTTTTCAATTCAATGACATAAAATTTACAAATTCAAATATTACGTGCATATGCGATGAGTCAATCAGATATTCAAAAACGGGGTTCATCGCGAAATTCTAATCCATTCATTAAATGCTTATACGTGTAACTTCTTTTTCGAGAGTGCCTTCATGTATGATATATTACATTCTGCATAAGTTGAGTATACAAAGACGCAGGTAATGTAGACTATATAATATTATGCTATTTGCTGAACTACTTTTGGTGATCAGATGGGAATCATGAATCAAAGTACTGAAAGCAGAACCTTCAAAGCTTTGATTTAGTATGTTTTTATGTGTTGGTGTGTTTTATGTAACGGCCCTATCCCACTTGACTGTGATAGAAAGCGAATAGGAAATTACGACAGATTTGAAGTTAATGATTGCAATAATTCTTACCAATAGGACAGTTGCTTTTTTGCATTTGTTATACGAATACGTTGCCTCGGTCAACAATATTTTTCTTGCGCTGACAATTTTTAATAACTCCCTCTCAAAACGTGTTAAAGTCCCATCATTAGCTTTTTGCTATAAAACAAATATGCAAAAAAAAACAATTGCTGATATTATCCCAAGATAATTATTACCGACGAAACAAGCCCTTTTTCTTCTAAAAAACTCATTTCGCTGTGAATTTTGCTTTAGTAAACTTGAAATATATAGAGCGCGTGACGTCACTTCATGCCATGTGCATAATATGACTGCGGGAAAACGCAGCAGCTGTTCTATAAATAGTATTTTTTTCAATGATATTGAAAAAAATACGATGGTGGTTTAAGAAACATTGTTTCTTGCTATAAAGCATGCACGGAATGAACACACGCCGGATTCCTCTGTTATAGAACAAACAGAAACTATTACGTTCGATACGTTTATGATTATTGGACTTTAAATGTATTTATATACTGATTTATTTACATGCAAATATACATACTCGTACACGCATAATTTATATGCATATGGAGTGAATCCAAATCATTACAGCTTAAAGCACCTGTATGAACAGAAGGCCATACAACTAAATGGTTTAATATTCAACATTGTACGAACAATATATATTATAATCAATGCATAAAAAGCCACTCGAAACCTACGATACAGAGTATACAATTTCATGTTATAGATTATGGTAAACTCTTTCTTTACGAAGTATAAATGTGCATGTTAATCTCAAGTCAAGTCCAGTCAAGTTCATTTATATCTCTTCATACGTACAACAGTACTTACATACTTTATATCAAAACATTGTAAAATACGTATGCCTTTCTATACAGAAATATGAGAAACATTTCAATTCATGAAATATCTACTACATTTACAATTGTTAAGACAAAGTCTAAAATTAATGACTAGATTATTAGGAAACAGTATATTATTATTATAATGTTGGCAGTATCCCAGTTATTCTAAATATGTTTATGATGAAGAGGGCAGTGAGGAAACATTACATTAATCTGTTTTAACTTTTATCTGGTAATGTACATCATTCTAAATTTGCTAATGTTGCACTACATGTGTAAGACAAATTAAGTCAAAGAACCAGATGTTATTAAGATCACTTTAATATTTTTGTAATTATTCTTACTATACATATATTTTAACTTATCTTTTGATTAGCTCAATCCCAATAAATTCATTTTTTTTTCATTAAAAAGGTTTGATTTAACTTGTATATATTCACAGCTTCCTCAGTGCCCCTTCATAAGAAAACATGTAATAAAACAATTGGGAATGTTTAAACACATTGCACTTCTTAAAGTCCCATTAGCTTTTTGCTGTAAAAATAAATATGCAAAAACAAACAACTGCTGATATTATCCTAAGATAATAATTACCGACGAAACGAGCCATTTTTCTTCTAAAAACACTCACTATGCTGTGAATTTTGCTTTTGTAAACTTGAAATATATATAACGCGTGACGTGACTTTACGCTGTGTGCATAAAATGACTGCGGGAAAACACAACTGTTGTATAAATAGTATTTTTTTCAATATCATTGAAAAAATACGATAGTGGTTTTGGAAACATGCTTTCTTGCTATAAAGTATGCACGGGAGGAAAACACACCGGATTCCTCTGTTATAGAACAGACATAAACTAATAGGACCGGCACATGTATATGCTTATGGGACTTTAATATCAACGTTATTTATAGTACATTTTGTACAATAAAACGTTCCTTTGCTATAAAATATTATAACAGGTTTTGGATGTATAGTTCACAATGTTTACGTCAGTGAATAAAATACAAAATTTCTCTTTATCAGATAAATTTCCAAACCCATTTAAAATTCTTCTGCTTTGTGTAGCTAATGTAAACCCTTTCTAGTATATTGTAAAGTTGTACAATATTACAAATGGGAATTTGAATTTTTTCAATATGAATAAATCTGAACCTGTTATGTTTTTCAATATATCTGAATATCTGCATGGCTGAAATTACACAAATTGCAAATGAATGCAAATGAATGAGCCAATATCAGACTTCGCTAGAAAAATTGTCCTTTTCGATGTTTGATAAAATGTATTATTACCCATCTACCTAATTATAAATTCGCATGATTGTGAGTGAAGTTTTATAATCCTGTCATTTTCAGGTTACAATTTTCAATTTATATTACTTCTGTGATTTCCTGATTTCCATTGTCCCGAATGTAAAATTTAAATTTCCACTGTTTGTTACGAACATTTGTATTTCCAGAAAATGACCATTCATATTGTATATTTATATATACATTTAAATTCAGCTTTTGCTAAGGAAATAAATCCGGATTTCATGACCTATCCAGTGTTCTCTTACAAGAACTATGTCAAGGTTTGTCGATAAAATTATATAATTTGAATCAAAACATAGTAGTCACTGCAAGGACAAAGGAAGTATCACCATTCATATTCTGTCGGCCATAAATAATACAAAAATGGTAAATTTGAGTGGTACTTTGTAAAACAAACTTTTAAATACATTTATTTTCCAGATGAGTTAATAAATTTGCTGTATAATAAGAAGTTCACATTAATTTTTACAAAAAAAAATCAGTTTCAAGATTTCGGCTGTTATGTTTTCTAGAGATAAGCAACACGTCCGTAATGCTGAAGTACTATTTATTAACTGACTATAACTACAGAGAGTGGCATATTATGATACGGCTAGTAGGCGGGGCTTATCAGTACTACAGGTTACAGTGTAATACACAACATCGGCGAAATTTGATATCGCCTAAATTGCAACATAATCTTGTTCAGTTACCACTAACCCTTGAAGTATTGTCATGTTTATTCATGCACAGAAATATTATTCTAAAGAGATACAGATGTTTTCATGAATTTGTATTTCTCTTTCCCTGCACGTTTATATCGAACCCGTGCAACATACGTACTGACCAGCGTAAATAACCGAGAGAGATACACAACTATAACCTGTGTAAAGTTTTAGTGTGTAAAGGTCTTATTGATAAAATGGAGCAATACATGAATATTTCACACATGCACAGGTTCTTTTTTACAGTAACATTTTTTTCTTTTGTCGAAATTTTATTTAAATCTACAGTGTTTTGCTTTCCAACCAAAATGTAACGAAATCAACGCCGGTGTTTCTTGCAAAGTCTGAATCAGAGATGTAACTATAGTAATTCAACTTTCCGTAGCCCTTGCTCAGCGCGCATGAATTTTGATGCGGACCATATGTATTACGGTTTTTCTACATTCGTCATGCATTCTTAAACTAATTCCAGTTACATGATTCAATGCAAGTCTATATAGTTTCCATGAGTACTTTCAGTATTATTATATTCGTTGTCAGCAACCAACCAAAAATTAAATATAAACGAAAGGAGACTTTAAAACTCACTTAGTAAACCCATATTTCAAAATAATAAAAATATATAATGTATCATACCTTGTGCTGGAGATATCAGCCTCCCAAACACAAATAAAACGACAAGAATTGCGTCCACCATTTCTGTAGATCTATCTTCAAATGTTTGGTGTACACGACTGGCGGTAAAATTGCGAACGCGCTCAAGCAAAGCAAGTTATTACCATGAGCAGTTTGTGAAACATTAAACACGGGCGAAAATATAATATCCCTATACATGGAATTATGTAAATTACATTTAAATAGTGCTATCATTTTTCTTTCTTTACAACCAAACCCCGACCATTCTTTTTGGATTGATTTAATATTATGTCTACTTATTTGTCATTTGTTTTGCGCCATGTAACTACATTACTTTTGTCTGAACATAGTGCATGTAATTGTTATCCAATTAGAGGCAATTTAATTCACCCATTTAACAATCAACAAGTCTGTCTTACATTATTGTTCAGTATATATTCAATAAACAATTATTATCAAAATAAAGAAGATTGTGATAGATCTAATGATATAATACACAAACAAACAAAAACGACAATTTCTGCATACAAAGAGAAACACAGCCACAAGTCGAGGGGGTATTTTTGCGTGATCACGTGAAATCCGTACTTGGTCTATATTATTATTATTTTGTTCTGGATGTAGAGATTTTGTATGTAGAAACTTTGCGGTAGCTAATTAAGGTAATTTGAATTTGTGTCAAAATTTGGCCGTCTGATATTTTAGCTATGCATCCTAAAGAAGTGACCTTGTACTTTCAGTGATTATAGTACAAGGTCACTTCTTTAGGATGCATAGCTAAAATATCAGACGGCCAAATTTTGAATAATTGAATAACATAATTATGCCACTTCTTTAGGATTCATAGCTATAATGTCAGAAGTCAGTATTTTCTTTGTTTTATGCTGAAACAAAATGTTGGGGTTCTAATAAGAGGGGTATGACAAAGGGTTACATTGCATCATTTGATCAATTTCGGCCGATTTTTATAGCACGTGATACGTCACAACCCGATTCAGAATTTAAAAAAAAATGTCAATATACTTGTTAATGAAAGCTGATATACATAGTGTCGGTCATATCATTACACGTATATCTATGAAATGAATGTCGGGTATATTTTGTTTTTGTCCATTCTTCATTCAAAAGTTGTATAACTTGGAGCTAATATATCAATTCTATTTTAGAGTTATCTCCCTTCAAACCAGTTCTATTGCCTCTCTGAATTATTCTGGATTCTTCTACAGTCCCAGCGGGTTTAATGTCATACCAGCAGCCAGGGTCATTTAGCAGAACAGAACATATACTTTATTAACTTGTACAACATGTACATCGTTATAACATATATACAGAAAATATAAATACGTTCTGTGTCTTTATTTTTCGAAAATCCCCAAAATGGTATTCATTCTTGGAGAGAAGATAATGATTGTTAGTCGAGAGACCAAACGGTTCGACCAAGTTCTATTAGCATATCGATGTTAGGTGGCAAACAAAGTCCAGGTAGTATTTACAACGCAAACACCATAAAGATTGTATTTTGAGATTATTAGTGTATTGGTATGCGGATAAAAAATCGTGGTTTATCCTCTCAAACGAGCATGTATTTTAGGATTGTTATCAATCAGACAGCTACTATGTAGTATACCATACCAATTGTTTAGATTTATTATGCATATACTGAAAAAAAAGAAACTTCAGCTGTGTTTAATTACCGATATAAGAGTATTTCAATGTGATTTTAAATGTGAAATTGTCTTGCTCTGCACTTTACTGAATAACAATGATAAATTTTGGTTGATTAAATGTGGTGGGGGTCATAGGCCAAAACCAAACATGATTAGCATAGTGTATAGCCACCTTCAATATCAAGTACTGCCTGGCATCGTTGGCGCATTGAACGACAAGTGTGTTGATTTCGGGGCCAGTTGAATGTTGTCAACCCTGAATTTAGTTAAATGTAGTTCATTGACTATTGAACAGGTCGACGTCTAATGCGTTGGTCCAAATTATCCATAAATTGAGTTATAAGCATTGAGTGACAAGCGCCTCGATTTGGACGGGACACGTGACCTATGGATGCTATGGTGACAAAGCAAGTTTGGAGTCATCCATGTTGGTATCAACATAGCGTATAATACGAAACATATCATGATACTTTTGATAGAAAGAAAGAAAAACATCTAGAATATTTTAAACAATTTATTTCGTTTTATGTAGCAACAGTTATCATAAAAATAACAAAACATAAACAATAACATAACTATAATGAAAATAATTCACTAACAAGGTGAGTTCTTGATAGAACACATATTTATAATCCAACAAAGGTAGATAGACAACGAAAATAGAAATATTCATCACAGTTGTCCAAACCATCACTGATTTAGGTTTGTATTCCATATCACAGTCATACAGTATGAGCAATTAGACGTATAAACTAACACACAAGCTAACAACACTAAGTATAGCGTCCAGGGTAAATTCCATGTGTAGCACTTGATATACCAAAACTTGAGTCGACATAGTATGGTTTAAAATCGAAGCCGAAGCCCGCCTCCTTTAACGGGTCTTTGACGAGTTTTCTCCCCTGCTGACCAGGATTTAGACTTAACCCGGAAGTGACGTAAGTCATCCTTGTGGTCTTTGTGCAACATTGGCTTGTATGTTTGAGGAGAGCATTGTTCCTTATTCTCATAGTAGAATGCCTTGTAGCCGCCTTCTAGAAGATAGATTTCTGGGAAGTTGAGACGTGGGTAGCTGTCTTTGTTCAATTCACGGTCGAGTGATCTCAAGAAACGATACCTGAAGAAATTAAAAAGGAAATTGATTAATACTAAATACATACAAGAAGGTTACATATTTTCAGTATAAGGGACTTTTCCATATAATGAATAATCGTTTCAACAATGACTGGCTATGTATCAATATATCAGAATTGAGACTTTCGATACAGATACAGTGCAACCTCTCTACAACAATCAACAACAAGGAAGGACAAAAGATGGATGTTGTAAGGAGATGGCTGTACATGTTGAGTGAAAATAGAGTAAAACGTTAATTTGGGTTGCTATTATACTGGCTGTAATAGGGAGGTGGTCGTTCATGGAGGTTACACTGTAATATATGTATGATGATTTCTGAGACTTTTAATGAAATAGTCAAGGAGATTTTTGACAACTTTAATTTGCTTATAACATTTCAATAATTTCGATGTGATTATTATATGACAAGATCTGAGACAAGATGGCGATCGTCCGACAATCGTCACATGCCTGAAGATATTACTAACAATTTCAAAAACTTACATTTTTGGACCTCGTTCTGACGAAAATTCACAGTGGAAGATAAGCACGTGAGTGTTGTTTGATGTGGCGGTGGTTTCCTGTAAGAACTTTTCAACCATTTCTTTGGTGTACAAATTAATAGCTCCCTATAAAAATAAAAACAAGAAATAATTAGTATGTCATATACAATGATTTGCATTTAAAATCCATTTTTTTAATTGTTCTCTAAAATATCATGCACGTTGTACAAATTTAATAAGTTTGTTTATTGACCAATTTCCCCAGATAATATGGCAAGAACAGATTTTAATTCGCTGGTACTCGGTCCAAACTGGGAATCGACAATTCATGGTCCAAGTAATAATTCAATACATATTATTTCAAATTTTACAGATAGTCATGAAAATAATTTACCTGAATGTGGCCGCCGTCAAACTCATATGGATATCGACAGTCAATCACTGTCAGTGAAGTCATCTTAGTGTCGTAGTCACCGTTCAATATGGCGGACATTGTGCTCTCTGAGATAGCATTCAAGTCTCTGTGTTTACCAGGAATTGTGGGAAAGATATTCTCACGTGACCCATCAGCAACAAGATCACCCTTTGTCGACAATCGTTCTACAGCATTTGTGAGGCTTGAGACAGGACTCTCGGGGTTTTCGGTTGCAGGTTTGGGTATGCTCGACTTTGGAGTTGAAGTGTAAAAATGATGACGAGTTCTCTTCACGTTTGGTGTCGTATCGGCAAATTGAAAAGCACGCTTTGTTTTTGAAGTGACATTTCCAGTCTGAAAACAATGAAAATTATAACATAAGATACATACTTGATGATTTTGAAAATTAAGTTAAATGATAAAAAATGTGTAAACATATTCAAACATTTAAAATTGATCCAATTCCACATTATCACTAGAAAATCTGCATAATTATATTTTTCGGATTTAATGTCTTAATTATTAATTGCATTTTTCCTTACCATAGTTACTTCCTTGTCCAGAATTATATCCATATCTGAAGATTTCAATGCAGCAAATGAGCTGCTCTGTGTGTTAGCCTTCTTAATTGATTCTCCGAAGTTCAACCGTGTCCTGAAAATGTTAAATGTGGTGTAAAGTCACATTTCAAAATATTTTAACATTACCGTCTGGTTCTAATCTTTGAGTTCTTGTCTTGACATGACCGTATTAATATAAAGTTGACTTAAAATTTAAAAGCAATTTCGTTGCTATAGCGGCCAGCTTAAGATGTAATTAAAAGGAATAAGTGTTACAAATAAAAGGTAAAAAACATGTGCATTAAATATAAAGCAGTCAAAAGATTTATTTGGTACAATGTCAAACATGTGTATTTTCGTATTATCTTTAAAAACGTTTATAATGAATTGATCGAGCCAATGTATAGTTATTATTTCCGAAAATCTAAAAACAAACATACCTTGATCTTTTAGCACTTGGACACTCCACGCATTCAACTGGTATAGGAGGCATTGTCGTTATTATTAATGTATAGATGTTAATATGAGAACAGATTGTAAAGTAATATGTTGAGATTCCAGTGTTTCGGGTATTTATACCAACGCAGACGACACGCCCAGACGCTCTTTGAAAACTGTTCATCAATTCACTCAAGTATGGTCATAGTGTTTGATTATCTTTGATAACGTTGAGCTAATTAAGTCGGCGCTTTCAACACCTCGTACGTATCAAAGCGGGACAATAACAGAGTGATCATGGTCGCTTTTGTTTTCTATTGTCATGATGATTAGCGATCATTACGAAACAATACGAGAATTGTTGGTATCACACATTTCATCACAAACTGTCCTGAGAGCCTGGAGTTAAGTTCGAGGAGATGTCTGCAGTTTTTAATATGTTTGTTATCGAATCTGATTAAGAAAAAGAAAAGAAAATATTTTTATTATAAACTTATCAAGTAAATAATCAAGAACCGATGAAGCATGCTTACGGGCGGCATCTTTATACAAACCATAAAAGAAGAATAAATAAAAATAAGCCAACAAAAAATTACCTGCATATTTATTTTATTGCAGACTAATTAAGCTGTCAATCTTAACAAAACAAAAATGTCGATTTTTATTTAAGAAAATTGTTTATTTAATCATCACGAAAATAAATGTTTTATACATTACAAGATGAACTATAGTATTGTATATTCGTGAAAACTACTTATAGATAGAACGTGATTATCTATTTTATGGCGAGGGTAAGGTTTTGCGATTTGATTCGAGTTATGCTCATATTATAAGACGGTTCTAAATATAAAAAACTTCCAACTAAAATATTTGTTTTTAAGAATTGCTTTGTTTATTAGTTTTGTTGAAATAATTTTGTTCTGTAATCTTTTTAATCTCTGATAATTGTAAATATGCATTTATATAGACAATGCTCTGTTCTTCTAGTATCGTTAATTGCATTGTACAAATGCGTTCCAGCCTTCTAAATCGATATTAGAACTAAATACTAAAGATACAAACTACGTGTACTGAGTATACTAGACTCAAATATTTGTCTGTAGATTGATGATGATCAATAGTAGCCAGAACGGGCGCCATGTGTTCTTGTGTTTTGTTTTAGTGCTAGTGTTTCAGACAAGTAAACTAGAAGATTGGACTCAATCCTGAGTTGTATGTAAGTAAAGATTCTTATACGTCCCCGTGATTTGCTGACAATGTTTGGGAGACGGTGTGATCTAATATCTTGACATATGGCGACGTCCCAGTCAATACTTAATTTATTTAAAGCGGAGAGATCACATTTCTCTTGTTCTGTAATCATTATCGCCATTGTATAGAATTACACAACAATGCCTGTTTGGTTATCACGAAACATAATTGCCGAGACAATACTATTCTTACTGCCGAAGTTGACTTCGTGAGTGTTCGGCATTCTCCGTAAATGATCGTGATTATAATCGGATATAATTAGAGATAATGAAAGTATTTACAATGCACAATAATATTGACAGATTGAGAAAATTGAGGTAATTATGATACCTATCTGTATTTCATTCATAAATACTTTAACTGTCGACTCATTAAATGAATGGAGTGATCATGCGCCGTTATATTGTACTATGTTGTGTAACGTTTCTGTGCCTGTTGACCTGGAGCGTTCCGAAACTATGTTTAGGTGGTCGGATTCACACAAAGAGCGTTTTCGCTCGGGTATCATTGGATGTTTACCTCGTTTTAATCATGTTGTTGATAATATTGATTGCAATAGTCGCCAATCTGTTAATTGTGCGGTAAATGACTTTACGGAAATTGTACGCTCAGTTGCGGATCCATTATTTGCTAAATGCCGTAATTCTAATATTAATCCTTATTTTGTTGTTGATCCATGCATGAAAAATGCTGAGTGGTTCAATGTTGATTGTGTAAATGCGCGAAACTTATATTTACAGGCTTTGAATACTTTTAATATAGAAAAGTCACAAACGAACAGGTTATTGTTGTTAGAACGTAAACGGAATTACAAATGTGTTGTCAAGAAAAATAAAAATAGATCTTACAAATTAAAAATGCGTGAAATTGAAAATTTGAAAAAATGTAAACCCAAAGAATTCTGGAAATATTTTAAATCGAAAACAAAATCATCAGATGATAGTATTTCTATTGACGCATTCGAGGAATATTTTTCAAACTTGAGTAACGGTATGTTTGATTGTTATAATGCTGAAGCAGAAAATTTTTGTAGTAATAACGATTTTGACCAAACTAATGATAGCTACCCAGAACTCGATCAGCCAATTACGATTAATGAAATCCAGCGTGCTATTAAATCGCTCAAGCGGAACAAATCTGTCGGTAGCGATTGTTTGATGAATGAGTATTTTATTGAATGTATTGACATATTATCTCCTCATTTGTGCGATATATTTAACAGCATCTTAAATTCTGGTTGCTATCCTGAAAAATGGATGGAAGGGGTAATAGTACCATTACACAAGAAAGGTAGCACGGACGATGTAAATAATTATCGTGGGATTACTCTACTTAGCTGTATGTCTAAACTTTTTACTACAGTACTTAACAAAAGAATAGAATCATTTTGCGAAAACAATGATATCATTTCGGACGCACAGTTCGGTTTTAGGAAAGGACGCTCAACCGTGGATGCTATATTCATTCTAATGTCACTGGTGCAAAAATATTTAAATGAAAATAAACGCTTGTATGTTGTTTTTGTTGACATGATGAAGTGTTTCGACTCTATTTATAGAAACGCACTTTGGTTGAAATTATTTAAAAGCGGCATCCAAGGTAAATTACTTAGAATTGTTAAGGACATGTACCAAAAAGTAAAATCTTGCGTAAAATCATGTTCCTCATTCTCAGATTACTTTGATTATGCAGTCGGCCTTCGTCAAGGCGAAGTTATGTCCCCTTTGTTATTTTCCCTTTTTGTGGAAGATTTGGAACTTTATTTACAAAATGATATAAATTCTGGTATACAAATTGACGATATTTTATTAATATTGCTATTATTTGCGGATGACATGGCTATTATTGGTAAATCACCGAAAGAATTGCAATCCCATTTAGACCGTTTAAATTCATATTGTAATACTTGGGGCCTTACTGTAAATACATCAAAAACTAGAATAATGGTTTTTCGCAAGCGCGGTAAGTTATTACCTACAGAAAGATGGACCTATAATAACCAAGTCATACAGGTAGTTGATGATTTCAATTACTTAGGATCAATTTTTACTTATACTGGTAATTTTGGCCTTAACATAGAGCACCTTGTCGGTAAGGCTTTAAAATCGTTGAATGTACTTTTGTATAAATGCCACGACTTTGATTTGAAACCAAAGACTCTTTGTATGTTGTTTGATGCTTTTGTTTTACCTGTACTTAATTATTCATCTGAAATTTGGGGTTACACCAAATCTAAAGAGGTAGAGAGGATACATTTAAAATTTTGTAAGCGCCTTTTAAATGTCAGAAGTAATACATGTACAGCTGCTGTTTACGGAGAACTTGGCAGGTACCCTCTCTTCATTCACCGATATGTACGGATTATACAATACTGGCTTAAAATCAAAAACAGTGATAATATTATATTACGTACAGTATATAATGAAGCTCTGGCAGATTCGGATAAAGGCCGTCCAAATTGGGTTACAAATGTTAGAATACTTTTAAACAATTATGGTTTTACATATGTTTTCGAAAATAATGCTACACTCAATAAGAAGTTATTTATATCAGAGTTTAAAAGTAGACTGATTTATTGTTTTAATCAGGAATGGTGTAGACAATTGGATAGTCCGGTTTTAACATTATATAAAGAATTTAAATCAGTACATGAATACGAATGCTATTTAGACATATTACCAAAAAGCCTTAGATTTTATTTTTGTAGACTTAGATTGTCTGGTCTCCCATTACGAATACAAACGGGTAGATATGCACGTAATCGTGTTGTTAGGGAAGAAAGGTATTGTTTATGTTGCAATCAACTAGATATTGAAGACGAATTTCATTTTGTTTGTATATGCCCATGTTTTAATGCCATTAGAAGAAAATATATCAACATTTATTTTTATCAACGCCCGTCCGTATATAAATTTATTGAATTGTTGAATTCTAGTTACAAAACTATCCTCCTTAGATTATCTTTATACATCAAGGAATCTTTATTCTTAAGAAAAACGATATTGAATGTATAATTATATGTTCATCCTCATTTACAATTACATTTTGTATTGATTATTTTGTCATATTTGTTTGAATTATCTTTGTATATAGATTTAGATCACGTGATTATCTGTACATATTATAAATGTATGCAAACCAGACGATGTACTTCGTATAAGTCTAAATAAAATATGTTCTGTTCTTCTGTTCTGTTCTATATATAATTCTAGATCTGTCAAAATAACATTGAAACATTGTTTTCGCTCATTATTGATAAATGTCATTATGAAACTGCAGAATTATATGATAATTTATCATTTATTGTTCAAGCTTTTTTCCTATATATTATATATCGTATGTCATTAAAAAATATTTTTTTAGAGAGAATCATTTTATTTCCAAAAGGCTAAAAAGCCCGCAAGGATACAAATATGCATAATACAGTACAGTGTGCGAGCTAGCACTTTTCGGTAAATTTTCAAAGCCACACCTGAACGTCTATATTGCATAAACGTCCGAAAATTAGATTCAGTCCTTACATCTACATTTTCTAAAACAAAATATATTTGACAAACGTTAACTTTTCGCGTTGTGAGGGAGACAAAATGTGTGATAAATTTGGACTCATGAACAGCTATTAACCTCCCTTAGCATGTCAAGCTTTTCTCTCGAGAATTGTAAACAAACCTGCGATGTTTACACATGTGCGCTGCTAAATTCAAACAAGTTGTACAGTAAGAATATATGGTGGTTGATTTCTGCCATTTCTGCTATCAATGACAGTGTCTACCAATCAGAATCGACGGTTTAGATGCTCCAAATCGAAGTCGAGCGGTTACAAAAAATAAACACTCATTTTTTTCCAACAAAATTGAGAGCGAATGTAAATATTTTAGAATAAATATTAGGGCAGATAATTCAACAACACGTTGCTTTTTCGGAAAAGAAGATTTTTTTCATTTTCCCATACATAAGTCCATTTAAAGTCAAGTGAACCCTGGTGTGCTGCCTATTTTGACCCCAGGACCATGATTTCAAAAGGATTGAGAGACGTTCAATGCCACATACCAAATATAAAAGCTCTAGGCTTTGCACCGTTGGAAAATATTGTCCAAGACTTTCCTACATGAGCATTTATACAGTCAAGTCACTCCCGTGGTGGAACCAATTTTCACCCCAGGGACATACTTTGAACAAACTTTGTAGAGGTCCACTAGACATTGCTATACACACCAGATATCTAAACTCTGGATATTCTAGTTTCTGACTAGAGGATTGTTTTCTATTTGTTGCCATGGTAACCGTTTTTTTAATGAAATTTAAGATTTAAAAAACTTTAAAAGGGGACCAACCATGGATGATTCCTGCAATGTTTGGTTGCAATTGGCAGGAGGAGATATTTAAAGAAAATATGGTCGCCACTTCACGATGAACGATGGACACAGAGTGATCAGGAAAGCACATGAGCACATTATGCTCTGGTGAGCTAAAACACAAACTGAACTTTCTATCAGCAGGGTATAAAGAAATAACAACGAAATTGTCGAATTTCAAAATTTTAATCTTGCACCAGTGATGTTTCTTTCAAATAAGATATGGCACAAATCTGTCTTTTATCAGAGTATGGGTCCACAATGCAACATGCGTTTACAAAAATACATAGATATTATAAATTGAAACAAAGAAATGCAATAAAACAAAAGTTAAACAGTTCTGAAAGTACTCATATGAGTTGAATTTAATGTAAGAGAAAACAATACTGATGTTTCTCTTTATAACTTCATGAAAATATTTCGTTACATGGAAACACTTTCATGGCTGATGTAGAAAACGTAGTAACTGTAGTGACTTTGGTCCGCATTAATATGCATGCGTCAAACAAATGACGGTCTTACCCTTCGATTTTTTTTTATTTTATGCATACGTTATGAAAGTTCAACTCACAAAAAACGCAAGACCAAAAACATGGATCATTGCTATATACACAGTATTTGACCACACGAATCTTCCCAACTTTCATCCAAAATATAACCAACATCGAAACCTGTCTACATAGACCACCTTATGGACTGTAAAAATGTTAATTGAAGTCTTTTTTTTTCAGAAATAAGAATTAAAATTATTATCAAACATTCAATTACTTTAATTTGATAATTAACCAACAGCACACAGTCAAACATGTGACCACAGCCATCCATTGGAAAGACGAAATGTGGCCTTTATCCACAACTCACCTTTACTCAGAGGTCATTGTGTTCCAAATATTCAATGACAGATATAAAAAATGGCCCTTATTCCCAGGGTGGCTTTAATTCAGAGATGGCCAAGAACACAGGTTTGATTGCATACTTAATGTATTGTGATACAAGAATTACATACATAAAATGAATCACGTCAATTACTTCATGGGTTTTTTTCTGCTCATTCCTTGTGATATAAGAAGAATGGAGAAATAAGTACTTAATCAGATTACAATGTACTTATGATCAGCTGACTTGTTTGATGTAATGTGGGGAATTTGTATTACAACATGATAGAAATACCTTAAGCATTGTCATATCTGTTTATTAACATATTACCAGGACATTAAAAATGGTTTTCCAGTTTACTTGCTTACATTTTGTACATCCATAATGTACATTATAATAATCATGCAGTTTCATACAATAGGTATCACATTGGTATGACTTGAGATGGATGTATCATGTGACAACTGTTAAGAAAATACAGAAAAAACTGGATATTTCTGATTAAAAATGAGATTATAATGTCACATGAATTTTAGGTTGAAATACTGAGATAATACTGAAAACAGGTTTCCATTAATGTGGCCACTATCATGAGGTGGTCTTACTCTGGGAGTGATCATTTACTGTGGTTTCAATGTAATGTGAGTATTGACTCTTAACATAAGAGAATATAAACAGATATAAACAACGTCAAAACATCATGAGTATTAGTACATAACAAAAAAGGCCATTCTTTAAAAAAAATTGGTTTTCAGTTACGCGACCGATTCATAAAAGAATCAGCTGACCCCTAAAATTTTAAAGCGATATGGACAAAACATGTTTTTGTATTCCTACCTACACACCATTAAAAGTTAAACAGGTCAAGTAACTGCAAAACATTTTTTTTAAAGGAAAGCCTAATGTAAAATAATGAGTTGTTCTTACCCAATAACACTTTCAAAATAACATACAATGCTTGTAGTGTGAAATACGTTAAACAAGAAGCAAAATAAATAAATACAATAACTTAAAACACACACAACTGCACATAAATACACGCAAATATACACAAATACAAACAAATGTACACAAATGTACAAAATATGCATAAATGAGCACAAATATACACAAATGTACAACATATTTATAAATACACAAAAAAGGAACAAAAATATGCACAAGTGTACACCAATATGCACAAAAATACACACAAATGTACGCCAATATGCACAAATTTACACAAATGTACAAAAATATGCATTAATATACACAAACATACACAAATATATGTTTGAACAAATGGCCGCATGTGTCAAATCACTTTATAATGGTTTCCCATATAACCTGATGAAGAATTATTTATACAATGCACGAAACTATATAAAGGGAAAGTGTTCTCATTAATTGGATGAAGGTTTTCATTTTTTTTTCATACGCACAGCACTCTCTCTCTCTCTAAAATGATAATATAACTAAATGCGAGAGTTACAAACTACGTGTACTGGGTATTTTAATATTTAGACTCAAATATTTGTCTGTAGGTTAATGATGATCAGTTGTAACCATAACGGGCGCCAGGCGTTCTTGTGTTTTCTTTTAATGTTAGGGTTTCATGTAGGTAAACTAGAAGATTGGGCTCAACCCTGAGTCGTAGAATATATATGAGTCGTATGTAAGTAAAGCTTCTCATACGTTCACATGATTTGATGACAATGTTAGGGAGACGGTGTGATCTAATATCTTGACATATGGCGACGTCCCAGTCAATACTTATTTTATTTAAAGCGGAGAGATCACATTTCACTTGTTCTGTAATCATTATCGTCATTGTATAGAATTACACAACAATGCCTGTTTGGTTATCACGAAACATAATTGCCGAGACAATACGATTCTTACTGCCGAAGTTGACTTCGTGAGTGTTCGGCATTCTCCGTAAATGATCGTGATTATAATCGGATATAATTAGAGATAATGAAAGTATTTACAATGCACAATAATATTGACAGATTGAGAAAATTGAGGTAATTATGATACCTATCTGTATATATAATTCTAGATCTGTCAAAATAACATTGAAACATTGTTTTCGCTCATTATTGATAAATGTCATTATGAAACTGCAGAATTATATGATAATTTATCATTTATTGTTCAAGCTTTTTTCCGACATATTATATATCGTATGTCATTAAAAATTATTTTTTTAGAGAGAAACATTTTATTTCCAAAAGGCTAAAAAGCCCGCAAGGATACAAATATGCATAATACAGTACAGTGTGCGAGCTAGCACTTCTCGGTAAATTTTCAAAGCCACACCTGAACGTCTATATTGCATAAACGTCCGAAAATTAGATTCAGTCCTTACATTTACATTTTCTAAAACAAAATATATTTGAGAAACGCTAACTTTTCGCGTTGTAAGGGAGACAAAATGTGTGATAAATTTGGACTCAGGAACAGCTATTAACCTCCCTTAGCATGTCAAGCTTTTCTCTCGAGAATTGTAAACAAACCTGCGATGTTTACACATGTGCGCTGCTAAATTCAAACAAGTTGTACAGTAAGAATATATGGTGGCTGATTTCTGCCATTTCATATCTTCGTGTGTTCGCCCCCAAAAGTCGAAGCACGAACACACGATAAATATAGGGCGCCGATACGAAGATTTCATACCCGCCGATACGAAACTTTACAAAAGAATATTTCGTGTGTTCGCTTATCAAAATTTCGTTATTTCGCCTTCAATGTTTCGTGTGTTCGTGTATTCGCCCTCTTAGGTCGAAGGCGAAGACACGATGAATGAGCAATTTATCGTGTGTTCGTGTCGTCGTGCTTCGACATTTGGGGGCGAACACACGAAGATATGAAATGGCAGAAATCAGCCACCATAAGAATATAACTACGCGCTATTAATGACATCGCCTACCAATCAGAATCGACGGTTTAGATGCTCCAAATCGAAGTCGAGCGGTTACAAAAAATAAACACTCATTTTTCCAACAAAATTGAGAGCGAATGTAAATATTTTAGAATAAATATTAGGGCAGATAATTCAACAACACGTTGCTTTTTCGGAAAAGATTTTTTTCATTTTCCCATACATAAGTCCATTTAAAGTCAAGTGAACCCTGATGTGCTGCCTATTTTGACCCCAGGACCATGATTTCAAAAAGATTGATAGACGTTCTCTACACAATGCCACATACCAAACATAAAAGCTCTAGGCTTTGCACCGTTGGAAAATATTGTCCAAAACTTTCCTACATGAGCATTTATACAGTCAAGTCACTCCCGTGGTGGAGCCAATTTTCACCCCAGTGACATACTTTGAACAAACTTTGTAGAGGTCCACTAGACATTGCTATACACACCAAATATCTAAGCTCTGGATATTCTAGTTTCTGACAAGAGGATTGTTTTCTATTTGTTGCCATGGTAACCGTTTTTTTTAATGAAATTTAAGATATAAAAAACTTTAAAAGGGGACCACCCATGGATCATTCCTGCAAAGTTGGGCTGCAATTGGCAGGAGGAGATATTTGAAGACAATATGGTCGCCACTTCACGATGAAAGATGGACACAGAGTGATCAGGAAAGCACATGAGCACATTGTGCTCTGGTGAGCTAAACACACAAATGGAACTTTCTATCAGCAGGGTATAAACAACGAAATTGTCGAATTTCAAAATTTTAATCTTGCACCAGTGATGTTTCTTTCAAATTAGATATGGCACAAATCTGTCTTTTATCAGAGTATGGGTCCACAATGCAACATGCGTTTACAAAAATACATAGATACTATAAATTGAAACAAAGAAATGCAATAAAACAAAAGTTAAACAGTTCGGAAAGTACTCATATGAGTTGAACTTAATGTAAGAGAAAACAACACTGATGTTTCTTTTTATAACTTCATGAAAATATTTCATGGCTGATTTAGAAAACGTAGTAGTAACTTTGGTCCGCATTAATATGCATGCGTCAAACAAATGACGGTCTTACCCTTCGATTTTTTTTAAATTTTATGCATACGTTATGAAAGTTCAACTCACAAAAAAAGGCAAGACCAAAAGCATGGATCATTGCTTTATACACAGTATTTGACCACACAAATATTCCCAACTTTCATCCAAAATATAACCAACATCGAAACCTGTCTACATAGACCACCTTATGGATTGTAAAAATGTTAATTGAAGTCTTTTTTTTTTCAGAAATAAGAATTAAAATTATTATCAAACATTCAATTACTTTAATTTGATAATTAACCAACAGCACACAGTCAAACATGTGATCACAGCCATCCATTGGAAAGACGAAATATGGCCTTAATCCACAACTGACCTTTACTCAGAGGTCATTTTGTTCTAAATATTCAATGACAGATATAAAAAAATGGCCCTTATTCCCAGGGTGGCTTTAATTCAGAGATGGCCAACAACACAGGTTTGATTGCATACTTAATATATTGTGATACAAGAATTACATACATAAAATGAATCACATCAATTACTTCATGGGGTTTTTTCTTCTCATTCCTTGTGTTTATAAGAAGAATGGAGAAATAAGTACTTAATCAGATTACAATGTACTTATGATCAGCTGACTCGTTTGATGTAATGTGGGGAATTTATATTACAACATGATAGAAATACCTTAAGCATTGTCATATCTGTTTATTAACATTTTACCAGGAAATTAAAAATGGTTTTCCAGTTTACTTGCTTACATTTTGTACATCCATAATGTACATTATAATAATCATGCAGTTTCATACAATAGGTATCACATTGGTATGACTTGAGATGAATGTATCATGTGACAACTGTTTAGAAAATACAGAAAAAACAGAATATTTCTGACCAAAAATGAGATGTGAAAACAACAATGATATATATATATATATATACATAAAAGATTATAATGTCACATGAATTTTAGGTTGAAATACTGAGATAATACTGCAAACAGGTTTCCATTAATGTGGCCACTATCATGAGGTGGTCTTACTATGGGGGTGATCATTTACTGTGAGGTGGTCTTACTATGGAAGTGATCATTTACTGCGGTTTCACTGTAATGTGAGTATTGACTCTTAACATAAGAGAATATAAACAGATATAAACAACGTAAAAAACATCATGAGTATTAGTACATAACAAAAAAGGCCATTCTTTAAAAAAAATTGGTTTTCAGTTACGCGACCGATTCATAAAAGAATCAGCTGACCCCTAAAATTTTATAGCAATATGGACAAAACATGTTTTCATATTCCTACCTACCCACCATTAAAAGTTAAACAGGTCAAATAACTGCAAACATTTTTTTTTAAGGAAAGCCTAATGTAAAATAATGAGTTGTTCTTACCCAATAACACTTTCAAAATAACATACAATGCTTGTAGTGTGAAATATGTTAAACAAGAAACAAAATAAATAAACACAATAACTTAAAACACACACAACTGCACATAAATACACGCAAATATACACAAATACAAACAAATGTACACAAATGTACACAAATGTACAAAATATGCATAAATGAGCACAAATATACACAAATGTACAAAATATTTATAAATACACAAAAAAGGAACAAAAATATGCACAAGTGTACACCAATATGCACAAAAATACACACAAATGTACACCAATATGCACAAATTTACACAAATGTACAAAAATATGCATAAATATACACAAACATACACAAATATATGTTTGAACAAATGGCCGCATGTGTCAAATCACTTTATAATGGTTTCTCATATAACCTGATGAAGAATTATTTATACAATGCACGTAACTATATAAAGGGAAAGTGTTCTCGTTACTTGGGTGAAGGTTTTCATTATTTTTTATTTTCATATGCACTTTTTTTTTTCAAATGAAATAAAATTAACAACATTCTATAAATGAAATTGGAGAAATCAAGAACATTACATATTTAAATAATCCAAATAAATGATTGTTTGAACTAAATGATTAAATGAACTAAATGATTAAATGAACTAAATGATTAAATGAAATGACTTAATGAAATAAATCATTAATGAAATTCAGGATTAATTGAAACAAATGATTGCTCATGATGAAAATGACTAATTGAAATAAATAGATAATAAAAGATGGAAATTATGATATTGAAGATTTTGATGACATATATTAATATATCAGATATTGATTGAAATAGTATTTTATGTAATTTTGAAGTGAAATTTTATATACATGATTGACCTAAATTTTGATTTTTTTGGTCATAATATCATCATATTTTCATGAAAAGGGTAAATGAAAAAGATAATCTAGAAATGCTTCTCTTCTGCATTTATATAAACAGCATGACCAGGCAAACAGAGATAGAAATAAACAATAAATTAATAATAAAAATAAATAAAATAATAAATAAACTACACAGCACCATATTAAACAATAGCTGATTTTAAAAGCAAATACTGGAGTTTTATTGTTTGTTCAACTGCTTACAATCTATTTGTCACTCCCATGAGTGCTACAATATTTGTCTAAGTTTGAACGTATTGAAGATACAACTTATAGACGATATGCACTTGAGTATTAATGTACCTTTTCATATTGCATGTGGTGACTTCTTAAACAATACCATTAAAGCCATTAAATCTTTTAGCCCACGCTTGACATAATGTTTTAGTTCTTTTTAACACGTTTGTACATGCATTGACTTATAATTATGAACTTACAATAAATTACAAGTTTATGTTTCGGTCATAATGATATATACATGTTCAAGTATCACTGATCAATGAGTCTTCATTAATTCCGGGAAAAGATAATTGCGTGCAAACAGCGAAATCACTCACGAGAGTTTTACAGTGTATATGTGATTTTGGCCACATGCCAAAATTAAAAAAAATATCATCTTTTGGTTTTGTCTTTCTTCTTTTTCAAACTACCAATCCCGAAACAGCTAAGCATGCCATTCTTTGGTGTGACAGGGCTATCCTTGATTTTAGTCTTTGCTTTTTTTGAGTCTTTTCTCTTTAAACTAGATTTAGAAATGTCTGGAATAACGGTTCTTGTCAACGTGCTTGACTGACTTTGATTGGATGACAAGGTACCGGATGTGACGTCTTGCGCTGACGTCATTATGTGATCTGATGACTTCATTTGACTAGCTTTGGCGGTTTGAATTTCTTGGTTGGTGTGAATTTCAAAATTCATGTAGAATTCTTCTGGAGGTCGAAAATTTAATTCAAATTTTCTAACGTTAATAAAGTCATCTATATGATGAATATAATATCCTGTTAGAAAGAAAAAAAGAAACATATTTACTGTCACATGAAAATCTATTTATAGAAAATAAAAAGAAATCTATTTATAGCATCTAAACAGAATTCTATATATAGTAACAACACAACATCAACTGGGCATGGCATAACACTATCTTCGGTTATATGTAAACAGTATGGGGTGACTTACATGAGGCGTTTAAACGAAACTAGAAAACGCCTACTCATTTAAGTGGTTCGTAATATGTCAAGATCTTACATCCTGAATCATTAATTTTCCAATCTTCAACCACATCTCAACATATTGAAATTGGTGATGAACTTAAAATTCAGTAACAAAACATACCCTGATAGCTTAAGGGGAATAAACGGTTAAAATCGAGAAAACTGTAATACATTCATATAAAACCCATTTTAAAGGCGTTTTTCACAATGTGGTTTTTGTATCTAGGTGTTGTAAGAAACTTTCGTAGTGTTTGCAAACAAAGTGGAGATATAGTTTGATAGAAAATAAATTTACGGTTTTATCAGCAGCTCTGACTGATACGTATTTGTATATTGATTAACCGAAGATTTCTTCGAACAAAATTTAAGAAAGTAAGAAAAGAACGTAGTTTAGAATTGCGTTTAAATCATGTCGTAGAATACCTAAGTTTAATAGTTCACACTACAATTCGTTTAGCAATTGCAGTAAGTATGTTCTTTGTATGAGCAAAAAAATGCTGCAGTACATGAATTATATGTGAGGTTTGTTCGAACTTTAGCATGTATTACTTTTGTGGTTTGATTGGCAAGGCCAGATCCATTTACGAACAGTTCCCTTTTTTATTGAACAACAATAATTCAAAATACAAAATGTAAATATGTCAGACTGTTAGAGAGATGTTTGGAAGTCAGTGACATACCTTTATGTGCATAGGGTTGCAAAAGCTCAACGCCAAGATGTGAATGGAAGCAACGAAAAAATCTTTCATCTGGCTCGTCCGGGTCCAATGTGTCGTCGCAGTAACTCTGAAATATCCGATCACATTACATGTATAAGTAAGCAAGTAACTTTAGACATACGTGTACAATCATTTAAATCAAACCTGTGTTAGTGGTCACCTCTAAATAAAAGCCATTTTATAAATAAAGACAATTGTTTAGAAACCTCCATTGATGTTTTAGACCAAAAGGCCTCTGAATACAGGTTGAATTTTTTATATTTCATTTTTCTTTTTTTTTCATATGAACCAAAAAAAAATATCGCCAAGACCAAAAGAGGTCCTAAGGCTCTGGAACGGAATAGACAGTCGGGTTAATAGAAACTAGGAATACACTAGGCTTATGATACATACTTGTAGCTCTAAATGTCTAAGATGTGTTGTTGCTAGGTAATACGTTGGGTTGCTATTTAGCTGGAACACAAGGAGTCGACCATTACCTTCAATTGCTGGTCCGAAATCTATTAGTCTGAACACATCTAGAAATAAAACCAAATCACAAAATTGTAAGAAACTACAGTAAGACCATGTGCAGTGACCACTATAAAAACAAGACCCCTCGTTTTTCAACGTTTCATGAATACACTGAAACCTGCGTTAGCAGCAACCTCATAAAGGCATACATGTGAATAAAGACCAAGCTGTGAATAACGGTCATTCATAAAGAACACCATGGGTAATTTAGAACATAATGACCTCCGAATCAAACGCACTTGTCAAAAAAGATCACATATTAACTTTCACAGAGGTGGTCTTTGTCCAGAGATTTGACTGTAAATAAACTCGCTATTAATAAGTATACGTTCATGAGAAGATAGTTTTATAAATTTCGAAAGCGGTTTAAGTAACGAGGTTTAACGGTAATCAATTAAGGAAGTACATGTATCTCATTGACCCATCCTTTAAACTTTAAAGTATATAAATAATACATCATCAGTTCATTGTTTCAATGTGAGTGATATCACATGAATGCATTGTTTTTGAGGAAATTAATAAGTTCCCATCTTTTCGAACTTCAAGTAGATCTTAAGTCTTGACAGAAATCGTGCAATAAAACTAGAACATGATGTCAATTACAATGTATAAGACGCATATACATATATTGATAAACAATGTTACGTATGCACAATCACTTGCAAAGGAAAACCGCTTTTCGAAGAGAAGGTTGAAGACCAAATTGGCCCTTTGATCGCTCACCTGAATTAAGATTTCTTTCATATAATAACAACTTCTTTCACACCTAGGTGAGCCTAATATACTTACTAATTCCCATCAAGTCTTGATAAAAATATGATCTCTACAGTGTTGTCAATGTTTTCCTGTGATTTGACCTGTGACCTAGATTTTGCCCCCCGTATGACTGATGTTCAAACTTATTCGATGTATCATTAAGACAAACATTCTGAAAAGATGTGGTGAAGATCCAATGAACACTGTGAGTTTACTGGTTTCCTGTGACTTCACCTGTTGACCTTATGTTTGACCCCAACAGCCCCATATTTAAGTTTGTTCGAAGTTCTGTCAATACAAACATTCTGACCCAGTTTTGTGAAGATCCAATCAGATATGTGGCCTCAATCGTGTTCACAAGTCAAACGTTGACGACGCACGATGACGGACAAAGACCAAACACAAAAAGTCACCATTAGCACTCTGTGCTCAGATAAGTTAAAAAGAAACATGCCTAAATGTCACAACACACATTATGATCTACTTCACTTACTATTATCAGTTAGGTCTGATGCCTTTTTCAGCGACACATGAAGTGATGTCGTGTCTGCTGTTAATACAAAATGGTCTGTCGTTTCTATAGTGATACTAGGATATTGTTCTGTTGAACGTGCATAAGCACAGCCCAGCTCCGGCGACGAATACTTTTGGAATTTTGAGAACTCTCCTGAAAGAAAAACACACTTTGTTACTGTCATGTCGTTGATCGAATCGAACTCACAGGGGCTCGTAATATTAGTAATGGACCCGACCTTTTTTACAATATTGTAACGAACCCCTGTGTACAAAGTACCAACTTTGCACTAAATGAAACACCTGTAGTCATGCTGTGCTGAAGATAACCCCCTAATACACTAAATTATAAAATAAACGTAAATAAACATGTAGTTATATGAACAATTTCCATGAATATGTCCCAAATGGTACCATTCTCTGTTAAATAAGTTTTCACAATAAACTGTATCATTAAGAGTCAACCACCTGTGTAAATTGAGGTACAATTTTAATAACAAAGCCTGGTTGCGTACAAGGATAGAATTTTCTCACGCGAAAATTTGACTATCAATGATGGTGAAAAATTGGGTGGGGTGATTAAACAACGTAGTCGACAATATTTGTCAGTAAGATAGATATCGTATGTGTGTGTGTGCAGTCAGGTAGAACTAAGTATTTACAGTTTTAATGTCATGTGTATGTTCGTATCTAACACATGCACTGATTTTAAAACTCGTTCACACGCAGTACGAAACTACAATCAAATATGATTACTAAGGCAATCACTGGGAGAAACAATATATGGCCTTAATTGGCAGGTAGGCTATATCTGGGGGTCATTTCCTTATGAAAAAAATGATGAAGATCTTTGTAGGAACGGCTGTTTTTTTTCGTATGTGAGTAAATGTATTTCTAAGAATCTCTTTCTTATACATATTCCTCATACATACATGTACATATTTGGCAATAACAAATCATATATCACTCATACATCGGCTATAAAAAGAGTACCATATATCGGTTAATAGCTATTCATAGCTAATGTTTAATATGTTTATATACTATTCCGACAATAAATAAAGTTTGAACTTGAACCATATCATATAACAGACCCATCCCTTCAAAAGGAATTGATGACATCTTTTTTCTTGAACGTTTCGACAGGGGTAAGAGGCAAGTTCAGATAGGTGGGGGCTAATTTAAGATTTTGTCTGACAGTTCGAGGGTTCAACGCAACAGTGTCGTAACTCATATTGAAATGAGAACAAGTTACTACAGTGTTAAGCTGAGCCCTCGAGTTGTTGCGGTAGAATTAGTGATTATCCGAAATCATTGACGAGGGAGGGGGGAGGCTAAGTCCCTCTCCCCTAGCCTCAATCCCCAGTCCCTACGATCCAGGATTAAACCCCTGATGATTAAACTGTAAGCCTAAATATTCCTTTTCACCCTTACAATTCGTGTAGTATATCGTCCTAACACATAAATATACAACTTCCTATTGTTCTCCCAATTGTAAACCATTCAGGTTCCATTGATTTAAGAGTTGTTGATGTGTATTAGGGTGTATTGGGGGTGTTTCGACGGACCCCATCATTTATAATCAATCTTTGATTCATTAAAAGATAAAGAACAAGATATAAAACAAATGTACTAATAAAATGTTCAATTTATAGAGAACACAAAAAAGATGCACTGTCATCAAAATTTCTCTTCATTTAGTAACGAAATGTTCGATGTTTCAGAAATTAAGATTAAAACGTATATATTTAAACTTGAATAATATGATACATATAATTATACTGTCGTAGTTGACAGAATACCATTGTACTATACATGTAGACAAGGTCGGACGGACGGACGGACGGACGGACGTATACATACATACATACATATGTGTGTATAAGTCCTTGATGTAGATACATAATATAATTTTATCATTCTTGAAATAAAGAAGGGATGACATACCTGTCTGTTTGACCTTTAAAGATGACCTTTTCTTACAGTCGAAGTCAGCTTCCTGCAACAGGACCATAGTGTCTGTATTAACTTGTGATATCAACATTTAGAATAACTTGTGATACTTTAAAATTGAGTCACAAATATATATTTCTTTTACTGTCTGTACCAATCCATTACTCCACGCGTAAAACATACACCACGAATATCTTAACCACTCCTTTTTTGTTATTTTATACAATTACCCATAAGAAACTTTGTATTTCAACCGGCTTCAAAATCGTCAGCTTAAGAGCTATTATCTCGCAATCGATAGATACACAATTGTCAAATACTACAACGATATTTGAACTATCCTTTTGTCGTAGTATGTCATAAGTTACCTGTAATACACACAGGTACACCTAAAATTATCCAATTGGTCCTACAACGATGATCTTAATCACATTGTTGCGGTATGTGTTTAGCCCTAACCGCAGACGACAAAAGTTTACTTAATGTACGGTTGTATTTCCGGATTACGGCCGCTTAAGTTATTATCCAAAAAATTAAATATACACACAGTATGGGAATGTAGCTTCGACTATATGCTTTACTCATTGAATAAATTTACATTCCTTACAGGATTAAAATCAGCTCAAAACGAAATTTATTGATTTAAAATTATATTAATTGTAGTCGCTAAGGTAACTTGGTACTCGGGGATTGTGCTTGGGGAGTACTGGGTGTGTTCCAACATTGTCCATGACATCGCGACCCTTCGCTTCAGAAATGGCTTTCATGACATTAGCTGGCATTTCAATTAAATCGGCTTTCCCAAATACTATTTTAGTGAATGGTGCAATGTGAAACAGACGATGGGAATGTCGGAATTTGAATGTATGCTTTAATAGAGCGAAATAGAGTGGTCTGGTCGACTGTTTGAGCTGTAGGCTTATAATTAGTGAAAATAAGTATAAGTTAAATCGTTCATATTTGAATTTTATGGGATATATCGCGGAGGGCAGAGATATGTTGCACAAAATCAGAAATATGAACGATAACTGATTTACAGTTTATTTTCTGTGCATATTAAAAAAGCAAGAGTGTCATTTTCTCCATACCAGGTTCTTGGCACATTTTATGCGATATTCTACCCAAATGTCTAAATAAGGACAATCTGCAATACACGTACGACCCAATATATAGACAATCATACTGCCTACATACTCCAGCTAGCTCACGTCCTCAAAACATTTTGCCAACTGGGCATATATTTTTTACTCTTTAATAATAACATTTCATGATGGAAAGTAACAAAACAGAAATAAACAAAATGTGACAATATGCAATTGCCCTCCAAACAATTATTGATAGTTTGACGAACACACCTTTCAGTTCTAAAAAAATAGTAACATTATCATATTCTGAGACAATTCGAACTCGCAGGGTGAGGTTCAAATGTTTACCTGTCAGAGACCATACCCACTGGACAATGGAGGCCGTTTATGTATCAAGTTTATTATTTGAAGCTGAACGATAGTTCCATAGTCGTCACTCGCTCGAGCGTATGAATTTTAATGTCGACCGAAGTACTACGTTTTCTTCACCCGCCATGCAAATGTTAAGCTGGTTCCCGTTCCATGTTGCAGTGCATGTCTGTTTAAATTCTTAATAACTTGACGGGTATGAGGACCCCGTTGTCTAGTGGTTATGGTCCAGTGGTCTAGTGGTTATGGTCCAGTGGTCTAGTGGTTATGGTCCAGTGGTCTAGTGGTTATGGTCCAGTGGTCTAGTGGTTATGGTCCAGTGGTCTAGTGGTTATGGTCCAGTGGTCTAGTGGTTATGGTCCAGTTGTCTAGTGGTTATGGTCCAGTGGTCTAGTGGTTATGGTCAAGTGGTCTAGTGCTTATGGTCCAGTGGTCCAGTGGTCTAGTGGTTATGGTCCAGTGGTCTAGTGGTTATGGTCCAGTGGTCTAGTGGTTATGGTCCAGTGGTCTAGTGGTCCAGTGGTTACGGTCCTTGCCTTGTAATCACAAGGTTTGAGTAGGAATCTCACACACGCTTGCAAGCTGTCCAGCTAGTTTATGAAAGATCGGTAGTATCACCTAGGTACAAGCACAGGGTCTTCCGAATTACCCTCATGGTTGGTGCGACGTTAAATACGAAAGAAGCACGTTCTAAAACATATATGCCGCTTATATCTGTATTATTATTATTCTTCCGGACCATAGTAGTTATGTTACTGCTATCAAATAGACCGGAGACTAAATACATAATGCTGAATTGTATATGCAAACATAGGTTTTGAGTTAAATTGCCTTTTTATACATCTCGCAAATAGCATGCCTTAATTTAGAACTAGCTGTCGCATTATTTGCATATTTCAAAAATTTTCGTAAAGATTAAACGTTGAATCATACAATGCGTTTTATTTTCACCTAACATTATAACACGGCTGATAAAAAGTCATATTTTGCGTCTATTTATAATAAACCTAATTTATATATGGCACGAGTAATTGAATGATCAGCATGGGCGTTCACTTTGTTCCCGCCCACAACTTTAAAGATGACGATAGTAAATCTGTGTACAATGTACTTAACAAATTTATATCGAGTATGTAATATTTACTTTTCACAAGAATTTAGCCCCGATTTAAGTGATTTCAATAAAATCCCTGAATGAATTGTAAAGTAAACAAGTATTATACTATTATGATGTTTAACAGGGCCACTCTAGATCGCCCTTGATAACCAATAGGCTTCTCCTTTAGCTAATAGAGGACTTCGTCAAATATCAAAACTATTTCAACAATTTTGAATGATTTGTACTTTTACTATTTTGTCTCGATTCCATTTAAATGATGCCTTATCTGATTTTTTATATCAGGATGAGGTGTCTAGCTAGCTTGTGGAAGGTGGGTGGTTGTAACCAGGCGTGCATCTGGGGTCTACCCATGGTCTCCACAAGTAAAAGTTTGAAGTCACCAAATGACCCAGGCTGTTGGTGCTACGTTTAACCACAGGTAAAAAAAAAGTCGGCGCATACACCATCTGATTTGGAACGTATCACAAAGGGATTCAAACCTAAGACCTTACGATGGTCTTCACTATTTCGCTTTTTCAGTGTCACCAAAACTTACTCCGATATACTAATTATTCAGTGTCATTTTTGTCTGCATTTCAGTTGTTATACTCCCTTTAAACATCGTCTCTTTAAGAGACAAAATGATAACCCCTTCCTTGTTTGGTCACTATAAGGCCTAAATGAAAAAGTCTTTTGTTTGCATTAACGGTACCCCAGTTTTGAAATTTTGAGTCTAGGTATAGATATAGATTTTTTCCCTCAAATGTTCTTTTTTTAACCAAGACTGAAACGAAAATAATTCAACTGTACACATAATTTTTCTTAAAGGTGCTAGCTGGACTCATAAAGCATATTGTTTAAAACGTGGATACCGAAAAAAAATGTTTATCAAGAACGGCAATTTGCCTCGTGCTGAATATAATTCTAGCCTAAAAGTGAAAAAAAGGTCCGAGTCATTTTTCCGGGACGGTCGTGTTAGGCCAAGCATTCTATTTCTTTAACCTAACTTTTACGACCTAAGAACCTCAATAAATGCCAAAGCAGGACCGAGAAAAGAACGCAATAACTCTACACATACCTAATTAATAACGCTCCAATAAAAGTTCGGAATTAATTAATCAACATTCAAATAACCGCGCCTAAAGATTAAAAGGAATTATATACACTCAACAGATTAGATACAGTGCAGGTCAAATAAGACCAATATCATATACATACTGTTTACTTCATCAGTACATAGTAACAAGGAAGCGAAGCGCTTTGGTTCAAATTTGGAGCAAACTAATCAGACAGACAAATTAAGACCAGACCGACACAATCACTAAGGCAAGCAAATGTATATTTAACGTTCATACACAAATATTAATGGCTTAAGCAACTGAACTGGACATAATCCATTAATTAGAATCATACTGTTTTGATCTTTTTTACAGTATGTCGATTTTAAATACTAGTACATGTATGTGTATATTCTGTATTGTACATATTTGCAGTGTGAGCCATGTATATTTCGAAAATACATTTCTATACCAATCATTTCGAAAAATCGAAGCTCGACTGTAAGTCCTGTCAATTTGAAGCAGTTTCTTTATTACGGAATCTTTATATGACCAGAAAGATTAGTTATGGTACGGTCACTCGATAGACACAAACAAAAATTAAAATAGCAAAATTAAAAGTACGAAAATACGTTTTTACGAATCGTAACTCCAAATTATAGAAAAAAGATTTGCGACCTTCCTGCTCGGATAATATTTTTTTTTTTTAGTGAAGTAACCATAAATGTGACTATTGTTCTGGCCTAATCCTGAATCGGGTCTCTTTAACGCTTCACCACAACCCCTTTTCTAACACAAACTTTGTTTCTATGGATTAACGCCGTTTATCAACAAATGTTCAGTTATATACGGCTTCTGGGTCATCTAACCAGTCTTCCTGGACTGTATTCTAACCAGTACTCATTTTAATACCCTTCCTAAAGGAGGCGGCGACTTCTCCTCAAGTGTACGAAATTCTACATGTTTGTCGAATTTTCATAGAAGGATCTGATCTGCTGTTGTCCAACACGTAATTACAAATGTCATTTTTTCACTTACTTTTTTAGGCGACACGACACACAGGGAGTGTCGTTTATGAGGGTTTTTGCCGGCTTCATCCCTCAATCTCTGCTCCTCCGATATTTTATCAAGAATGAAATCTGTAAATTTGTAATTATTGACGAAATTCACCGTGCTAATGATCATTGTGGCTGTTATGCGTAGTTTCTCGTAACTCTACTAATGGTTGCTCAGACGCACCTGAAATAAATAAGAAATGGCTAATAGACACACCCAGATAATTTGAAAAACCTTACGGTCAATGTCAGAGACAATGTTCTATCATGGAACACCGTGTGTTCATCAAGGATATGTAATGTACAACAGAACAGAACAAGACCGAGCCTTGACAAAACCCTGTATTTATAACCCTGGGCTACCTTCACATTGCTGAAAAACTGTGGTACGCTTACCCACAATAATTCCCCTTCCCGTTTTCAGGCAAAATCTAAAATTAGTGCCCAAATCTGCAACGTTTTCCTACGGGCATGTGTAGCACATATAGAAAGTGTGAAAACAGTGCAAAATGTAGCATAGTAAACGCGATATGAAGGACTATCGTCAAAAAAAGTGAGGAAAACGCCTATTTATGTAAAACCTAGGAACAACACGTTCATCAAAACAAGTATGATGACGCAAACAAATATAAAATGATATACAGTCTCGAGCAGATACTAAACTCTAGCCAATGTTTATAATTCTTTTGGCTGTGGATGTTTACGGACTTCTGACTGGCCAAAGATGATATTGAAGAAAGCTTAATTTCTGATACTGCACCAACGTTGAATGACCTGAATCATGATTAATATAAGTTGTAACTAGTTATTGATAGATATTATTAAATGCAGTCTCCTTCGAATAAATCCACCCTGTGAATTAAGGCCATTCATTGATTATTTCAAAGAAATTGACCTCTGAATAAAGACCACCTGTCTATAAAGGTCACAGTTTGTCTCTGTTCACAGGTTTGACTGTATATTCGTATACTGAACAGAATCCTACGTTCAGAGCGCTAATTGTTGCAATAACACTGGGATCGTCAAACCAGTATACCCCCGGTAGTTTTACCACAAACCGTTCCAAGGCGGTACGCCAAGTGGTGCTAGCGGTGTTTACGGTAAAAACTACAGTATTTTAAGGTGCATGTACTGAATAAATTCATTACTCTAATGATATTTCAGCCGACCAACTATAGAAATCCTTCAGTAATTGGACGAACACTCAATCGGGTGACAAACAGACTTTAAACAATATTCTACAACATACCGTGAGTACAACCTCTCCAGAGCGACCCTCTCTTGAGCAAAAACCTCCCTTCAATAACTGCATGATTTTTACCCACTGAATTATTTAACTATAAGTTTTACCTCTCTAGATCAACAGCCTCTCAACCAAAACAACATAATTTTGATGCTCTCAAAGGAGGTTGTACAGTGCTAGTAATTTAAAGTAATCAAGTATAACTATGATATTGTTCGAACTAATCTTTTTAAAGCCCAAACTATAAGTGGACAAGTGAAAACAGACAATTGTCTTCTAGCCCGAATACATAATTTTGAGAAAGTCTACCTGAATAGAAATTTGCTAGCCCCGAGCTTTGGGCTGTTGGGTTATGACGAAGACTGCTATTAGATATTTCAAGTCATAGCATGAACATATCCAACTTTTATCATTGGGTCTGACTTATCTTAATCTACAATTGTATTAGGGCTTTTTGGCAAACCTGCAAATGAAGCATTAGTAGACGATATATTGTCTGCAATATTTACACGGTGTTCAACCTCTTGACATCCTGTCAAACGATCTTCTACTCTACAAACACGATTCTTAATCCACGGAATTTTAATTCAACATTGCTTGCATTTCAGGTGCATTAGAAATAAATTCTAAACAAATAAATATTTACGTTTTGTGTGTTCGATATCGCTTGCGAAATGGTTAGACGTGATAAAATGTGTTTATATTGTATCCTATGATTAAGGCTTTCGTTGCTTAATACAGCAAAACCTCTGTTTTACGAGCCCACTAGGGGCCGCACTGGTATTATCATCATAAAATATAAAAAATAAAACGAAATATAAATGAAATAAAATGTATACAAAATTAGAACTATTCCAAGATATGTAAGCATCATTTAATTAAGTTATGCAATCATATTCAATCTGCAATCAGAGATTACAATAGATCGACTTTTTCTTCGAAAACTAACAAGATAAAAATGAGATATTTCACAAGATTTAACGATGTCTGTTATGAAACACTAAGTCAGAAACGGAGCCGCGGCCGTGGTCAAGTGGCTTGTTCGCTGGCCTTGTAACTCGGACATCCGGGCTTGAATCTCTGTCGCGGTTAGTCATCATGTGACCCTCATGTGACCCTCCCAAAAAATTATATTATCCTCAACATGTGGAAAAGTTTAAATTTACAAAGATAGCCAAACGCGGGACAAAAGAAAATATTGTATTTTTATAATGTTACAGCAAAGACCAGTTCTCTCCCTTTAATTGAAAATCAATTTTAAATTCGATCAGTTTTCTTATAGTAGGTTTTTTACAATAGAATGTACATGGAGTTAACCAGCTCACACCAACTTACCATGAAGCCAAAACATTCAATGTAAATTCCTCTCAATTTATCCAAGACAAAATTATCTTACTCACGACCTCGTGTTTCGGTTAATTTTCTGTCAAAAAGCACAAGTCATGTATTATCTATAACGCATAATCAATCACTGAGCGTCTAGAGTATAAGGTTTTAATTCCGTTGAAATACAACCGAATAATTTAAGTTATATACTAAAAGAAATGTCACCTAGTTGCTTCTGTCACACATTTAGAACACAAATACAATATCGTCCTTGTACATATATTATATATAAGTACGTAAACAGTCTCGGTCATGACGAATCACTTGATTATAAGTGACATGAAATGAGTCTGTTTTGACCACTTAACTACAATGCAAAGTAAATACACGCGGAAATTAGCAATCAATGGTAGTCCCCAATTATAATTATTTTGAAATCCAAATAAACGGATCTTGTTTGGTGCAACTGATCCGGCGCGAGTCTCTTTAACAAGAGGGCCAAGATGGCCCTATATCGCTCACATGACAATCACTGTTCACTCATTAAAACATTGTTTTGAACCGTTGACCTAGTTTTTGACCCCGGACGACCTATGTTCGAATTTGTCTTACATATCATTAAGACAAACAGTCTGACTAGGTTTGGTGAAGATACGATCAAAATTTGACATCTACAGTGTTAATAAGGTTTTCCTAAGATTGGACCTTGTGACCTGGTTTTTGACCCTAGGTGATCCATATTTGAACTTGTCCTTAATATCATTAAGACAAACACTCTGACAAGGTTTGGCCAAGATCCAATCAAAACCATGACATTTAGAGCTTTTACAAGATTTTTACCTAAGATTTGACCTTGTGACCCAGTTTTTGAACCCGGCTGACCCATGTTCATCCTTGACCCACATATCATTGAGTCAAACATTTTGACAAGGTTTGGTGAAGATCCAATTAAAACTGTGACATCTACAGTGTTAACAAAGTTTTCCTAAGATTTGACCTGGTGACCTAGTTATTGACCCCAGATGACCCATATTTATACTTGACAGTTATATCATTAAAACAAACGATTTGACAAAGTTTGGTGAAGATCCAATAATAACTGTGAAATCTACAGTGTTAACATGGTTTTTCATAAGATTTGAACTAGCGACCTAGTTTTTGACCCAAGATGACCCATGTTCGAACTCGTCCAAGATATTATGAAGACAAACATTCTGACAAGGTTTCATGATCATCCAATCAAAACAGTGACTTCTAGAGTGTTCACAAGGTTTTCCAGCAATTTGCCCTAGTGACCTAATTTTACTACAGAAATTACCCATTTTCAAACTTGACCTACATATTATTAAAATAAACATTCTGACAAAGTTTCATGGAGATAAATTCAAAACAGTGATTTCTAAAGTGTTCACAAGGTTTTCCCTTATTTGGCCCTGGTGACCTAGTTTTTGACCCCAAATGGCCCAATATCGAACTCGTCCGAGATTTTGTTGATATCAACGTTCTGACCCAGTTTTGCTAAAATTGAGCCAAAAATGTGGCCCCTAGTGTGGTCACAACAAAAAGTTTGACGACGCACGACGCCGGACGCCGGACGGAGAGTGATCCTAATAGCTCACTTTGTCACTTTGTGACATGTGAGCTAAAAATCTGACAGTTACGTATTGTATTTTTTTATGCACTATGACGACAACAAAAGCGAGCATCATGAGATCATCATTCATAAAGAATTAAACAATTTATATTAAGACAACATCAGCGTTCATAAGATCGCATGTCGCTTTCCTTCAAGTGGACATTTAATACGAACTGTCTGGATCGTTTTCTCTGCAGTATAAGTTGCATCAGAAAGAAAGAAAGTAGGTAAAAGTTTGGTTATTTTTGTGTGTCCTGAGTTTAATGGTAACGATAATTGCAGAAAAACCTGTGAACAAAGGCCACCCCGTGAAAAACATATGTTCTTCATTAACAGGCGGCCTTTCTTTGGAGGTCAATTTGCTCATAATAATCAACGTCGATTGGCCTTTAATCATAGTGCGACCTTTATTCGGAGGTGGCCGCTAACACAGGTTTGACTATATACAACAAATTATTCGTGAAACACAAAATACTTTAAGTAAATACAAAAAGATGTTTAAAACAATTAAATGTCTACATCATGACAACAATAAATCAACTTAAGTTCGATGACTAATTATAATGTGTCATAAATTAAAGAGGAAAACAAAAGACTTTAATGCAATTGTTTGATGAAAGTTCACTTTTCAGAAGAAACCGCTTAGAAATGAAGTTTGAAAACGGGAAACTTATTTTCTCACTGGCTGATCAAAGCCATCCTTAAAAATACTGATTTGCGGTAACGCTAGCTACTCACCAAAAAAGCCCCATACCCAACGTGTTTACCTCTTGTGTATTTCTAATATAACACCACCTGATTGTAACAAGCGGGTTGCATAATTTCCTCCGTACATCAAGTTCTTACTACTAAGACAATGGTTATTTGGTGCTAAAAGTGATCTGAATGTCAAGTTTTGATAAGTATCCATCATATACTCAACGATTCCCGATACAAGAACTGGTGCTCTAAGGACCTAGGAACACGAAAAAGATAAAATTTGGTCACACTCCCCCCCCCCCAGTCAGATTTCTAAGATTACACTGGCTTCTTCAACAAAGACGACGATGGCATTCTTAATTAATATACATGATATGTAAATATAAATTGTCGATACCAATGGCAAGAATTAAGTCAACAAAATCTCTAAAAGCCTCCACCTACGTTGTTTGTTTCCCTATCTGATATCTGACATTATGACATTGTGTCAGGGGCAGGTAATCCAGCCTAACACCTTTGTTGATGTACTAATGCTACGAGCGACGTTGGAGAGTATACACTATATAACCAGGGATAAGCTTTTTAAAAGGAGCAGGAACAGAAGATAGAATTAAACAGCTTTGTAAAGGTCACAACATGACCACAAGCAATGTTATTGAATTGAGAAAACATTCCGTTGACAAGAAGATGAATCCTTGAACGACAATTGAGCGCACGGGGAACAAAGCATACGTCCTCCTTTGCAAGAGAATGACGTAGCAATTATTCAATCAAATCTGATAAATGCGCGGGGTATATTTAGACCCCCTTGTGGCTTTTGTACCACCTAGAGTCGTCCAATGATTTAAGAAAACTAGGAATTTAAGCATCACCATCAGTGTATTCCATGTGGATTAACATTTATTGCATAACTAAATTATTCATTTATTTATTTATCCCTGGGATTAACGTTCATGTAAGACACAAAATAGGCTCTGCTCTGTAAGAACGCAAACGAAAATACGACAATTAGTATAGATCATTCTTTGAATAGACCTCACTACTGTTTGTCGTTAATCTCTACCTTTTGATGTTCCATTACGTTTACCAATCAATCACATTCCAAACGCTATGGGTATTTTATATTCACATAAAATACCACACAATGAAATCAACAGGAAGTTTACAACGCATGCGTAGTATGTTGCAGGGAGTATTTCATTTAATATTTGTTTTTTTAATAATAACGGCACAACTATTTCTTTAAAGAACTAAAGGTAAGTGAACAAGTTCTCAATCCTGAAGAACGAATGAAAAATATAAAATTAAACAGTACATCCTCACCAGAGCGGTCTTCTTTTGAAAAACAACCTCCATTCAACAACAGCATGATTTTTCTCACTGCATGATTTAATTATTAATTTAACCTAAGTTGAGCAACAATAATATATTTTGTCGCCTCAAAAGTTGTTGCTTTGCTTACGCTGTAAATCAATCGCAGTGAGCCCATAAATGAAAATATATATATATAAATATATCCATGACGGCAACACAATTTCTATAAACGGAATCAACAAGGAAAATACTAATTATACTCCTCTACAGTGGTCCGCAAATTTAACAAATCATGTTCCAAATATAAAGAATACCAACAGACACGTTGTTTTCGAACGGTCTGACACACCTGTAAATCAAATAAGTTTTAATGATGTTTTTCAGAATCCTGAAGGTAGCAGAGTGTTTGTTTTGCAAGTTTGTTAGCATCGATTGACGCCTGTCGAAATGAACAACATTATCAGCGTTTACCAATGACGCAAGAGTTTCCTTTCATGTCGGATGGAACAAATTGAAGGTTTATCAAATCCAGTCGAGTGGCTTGAATATTGTATGGAAGAAAATGCACCACACAACACTTCATTACTTTTAAAGTCAGACAATTAAATGCCCACAGCTTGACCATGAACATAAAAAACTCAGCTCCAGTATATGCCCATCAATACTATGTCTAGAAAATCATAGGAAAGGGGCGAGGTGTGTATCGGTCCTTTACACCGGGCACGATAAAGAAACAGAAACAATATATTCGAAAAGAGAACGAGTATAAATGCCCTGTGCTCCTTAGACTTATCTCCCCTGTCTTGGGCGGCTCTGAAATGACCATAGATGTTGAATAGGCCGTTTTTAAAGACAGATAAATTAATCGTATCATAAATAATTCTATAAATATTCTTAGTACCATTTTTAATTTCTCTTCTCTCATCATTTTCGTTATATTTGTAATTTGGTCTTCATTGAGTCTTCATCGTGAAAAGTCTAGATTAAGAATATCTATGTTCGCTGAAAAGATGTGGATCGAAAATGACTTTTTCGAACCTCGTACTGAAGACAAAAAATACACCCAGAACACTGAAATAAAATATTTTTTGTCGTGGTCGCGTTAAGGTAAACATTCGTACTCCTGTTCTTGGCCTGATTGTACAGTGCCAGCGTATGGGTATGATATGAGCAATACTCTTCAGTGAATCATTTCAACTTGATCGAATATCAAAGTTCACAAAGATGCAAGTACTCGTACAAGGTAGACCAAGTCCTAAATCATCTATATTGTATTAAAGATAAATAAAACCTCTTTATTTGATCATTTGTTACGACATTTGCCACAAGTTAACACCTGTCACCAGCCTAATAAATTCTACATTTTCTGTTAAGATCACTGCGTTCATACGTTGGTGCATAAAAGTTTCAATGCTTTAATGTCCTCGAGTTTTATAAAAAAGACATATGGGGTCTTCAATCGAGCATCTAATGATTTCAATTTTGTACCAAATATCAAACGACATCAGTATAAACTAACATTTACTGCGGTTAGCGCTTGCTTAACTGTGAAATGGCTGGGTATAAAAAATCTTTTGATCAAAACAATGGCCCCCATCCCATATGATTTTATTTCATTTTTTGAGAAAAAAAATAAACCGATATTTAAGTCAGCAATGAAACATGAGATAAACGAAGTGCCCTAAGACTCCTGGTGCTCTGCACTCGAACAACCCGTAAGTATTTGATACCGATGTGTGTAGTCAGCCATACGTATAAACCCCTAGGCTGGCAAATTTGAATACGGAGAATTTGCTTAAAAAATAAAAAATATAGTTAATGAAAAACTTAAATGGTTGTGATTCATAATTATAAGACTTATTGGTATTGTTAGTTGTTTATATTGCGTTTATCAAAATGTGGTGAATTTGCATTATCTACTTGAGCCCGTGATGAAGCACGTGATGTGGGGCGTCAATGATTCATTAATAACTGGTTGAGATGTCGTTAATAGTTACAGCATTAATCGTCTATCTAATAATACTGAAAATGATTCGGATTTTTTCCATTTGGTAAGAGAACAAATACAATGCTTAAAGTCCACATTAAAGGTTTAACCAGTACTAATAACATTTTATCCATAAGCTTCTAAGCTACCTCACATAATTCAGAGGTGGAGGAAAATTTAACATCAGATGTAATATATTCAGCCAAATTTGTCACGGACAGTGTGAGCCTCGCCCTGGCTGGAAATCACCACCTCTTGACCAGTAAACAAACGCTATAAACACTGATCTAACCAATTGGGCATTTAATGGCATAACTCATTTCAAAATGAACGAACGTTGAGTTAAAATGTCATTTTACCATTCATGCCATTTATAAAGCATCACTTTGGTAATTTACCAGACTGAAGTTGAATCCAATACGGGACAAAAGTTCACACAAGAAGAAAAAGTCCTGTTAGCATGTTTGTTTGTGCTTCTACCCTTACTATACACCTGGTATCTTTCTGTATTCTTAAAGCCGGAAAAGTCACAAATTGACCATTGCTGTAGATGCGACGCTAAACCTCAGTAAATTTTTTAAAATATCATTTATCTGTCTTCGTTGAGTTTTATCTCCCATTTTTATATTCCCTGCAAATGTTATCTTTTCACAAACAGGTACGATAGTTAGAAGTTAGTTCACCTTTCTACATTTTGTACATTGGCATTGATGTTGCTCGTAACACCTAAGTCTCCTACCGGTTGGGCCATGATAATGACTGGTTGGAAATTTCCTAAAACTTGTCCAAGAATATCCATGCTTAGTTCTCTCAAAACTAATATCTATGTATAAACATACAAAATGTATTTAATAACCAAATTTCATCAACCAGACAGACGGACGTTCATAATGTCCACAGTGCCATGTTTTCACATAATTATAAAGTTTCACTATAAACCTAGCTCGTGAAATATTCAAGTAATTCTCGCATATTCTCATACCAAGTTTCACCAACCTAGCTTAAATAGCGTTTATCAATAGATCAAGATGTTGCAGTCATATTTTGACTTCCTGTTACGATAGCACCTAAAATTTTGCCCTAGGGGAAATAAAAAATGACGTGCATAACCTGCACATTGACACCAATTAACATACGACAGTTACTGTACTAAGTTTCATTAACTTTGCTTGAATAGTGTTTAAGTTATCATAGGGTCCAGTTTTGAAGCGGACAGACAGATAGACGGACGGACAGGAGGGTGGACAGATGGACGGACGTACTCATGAGACGTATGGTGTGGGGCGTACCCTTTGATGTTCGCGGTGTTTATCCCCACAAGTCTACACCCCACAAGTCGAACTTATCCACACAATTCCAGTTTGAACGTAACTGAACCTCACAAGACCTAAATGTACCAACCCTAACCCTAACCAACTCTAATCCCACAACCACCCTCTGGTGTGTACGGACAGTCGATGAAAGATCTACAGTTCAATTCGGTGTAAACACCAGTTGATAACCTACAAATATGTGAATGTCGCTAATTAACAGACATGATGTGTAAGCTGATTTGATGAACAAAATAGAACGTACATCGGAGCATTTAAGGATTCTTGTAAATTTTTACTCTCACTTATTCCTATGGCCTTACACCTCTAACATACAAACTATCGCGTTGCGTGTGCTGGGTAGTCGTTATGTCCAATCTTCAGATGAATCAGCGTCGATTTGAAGGCAATGGGTTCATATTTTTCACGAGAGGATTGACATCGCACCAGCCTACAGTGGAGTGATTTGGCAACTTTTCCAGAGCTTCAGTAATGGATTCGACAACATCTGGATAAAATAATTCACCTTCAGATAGCTAGCTCATGGACAGCCTCCTTCATGTCTAACTTTTCTGGCCTTGGGAGGTATTTCACATGAGAAGAAGCTTACCTGTTAGCTTCTTTGCGCTCTACTCAAGTGTAGGCTAAGCCTGGGATAATCCGAAAGTAACGATGGTTGTGGCCACCATAACCGAAGAGGCTTTGGGGAGGCAGGCAAATAAACAGTTGGACGTAACATTTTTTTTTATGACTTCTTTCTATTAATTGTAACACTTCTTTCTCCCTGTATACTCTATTTTGTATTCTTTTTTTTCTGACCAACAACCACCCATCGCGTTATAGTGTGACTGCGAGGGTGTAACCTGTAGTCCGTTGAGCTTTACTTCCAATTTTTATTTTCTTTGCAAATGTTATCTTTTTACAAACAAGTATGATGATAAGAAGTTAGGTTGACTGTCCAATAAGTTGAAAATCGGTTTGGGTGGATTCGTCACCATTTGTATTAAAATAAATGTGTGAGTTCCGCTAATAAGACATGACGAGTAAGCTGTTTTGCTGACCAAACTAGCAACGCACCTCACGATTTTTATTGATTCGTGTTAACTTTTACCAACACACACTCCCGTGGCCTTACACCTTTAACATACAAATTATCGCGTTAAACATTAAGAATCATTCCGTCCAGTCGACTGAAGATTGAAGGCAATGGGTTCATTTTTTCTCACCAGCCGCCAGTGGGTCATTGGAACGATGGTGCCTGGTGGAAGATCCAAACCACACACTTGAATAGAATCATTAACCTTACATAGGCTCGTGCGAAATTTGTCCCGGAGGGCCGAAGGGAGTCGAACTCACAACAGCGACTGATATCATTGAATAACAGAGACCTGTGTACAATATTATACATCGGTCAGGCGAAATTACTGATAAGCCAGAAAGTAAGACATTAATCTTTCCACAGACGTATGTTACCTTATAACAAAGTTTCTGGTTCTTAAGCTAATACTTGTATAAGCATTTGTCTACGTTAGAGCTAGAGATAAAATGGCTACTTTCAACCATATGTTTAATATCAACTTTTTGTTCAACTTTTTTATCACATTTAGCCAATTAATTGTCATTCATAATGATTAGTATATTTTATATAGATTGTCATATAATGATAGAATAGTTTCATAAATTAAAATTTTATCTTACATTTATTGTTATTTTCGGTATATATGTTATTAAAATGAACTACCGTTCGGTTATTAAAAAAAAAATCTTTTCGCAGACGCTTCAATAATAATAAGACATTACATGATATGCATGACTTGTAGACATGAGAATTCAATTCATTGTCACGAATCAGGGACTATAATTATGTAACATGTCGAGGGTTCAGCGCAAAAGTGTTGTAACTCATATTGAAATAAGAACAAGTTACAACAGTGTTGCACTAAGCCCTCGATGTATATATTCAGATATTCTTTTAAAATGTCTTTTTTTTACGAACGTGAAATGTTGAAAAAAATGAACAATCTATTACTTACGTTTCAAACAGTATATTATACAATTCGACCATTCAAAATCCGCCAGTATTAATTCCACATTGCCACATTAAAAACTTATTAAAATCGTTTCCTTAGATCAAAATCACATAAATTTATCTATCCCAGTATATTCTCACTTCCGTAACAGATCGATATCACTCAGTACTCAATATCGAACGTAAACAAAAATTAGATATATGAACATAAATACAAAGATCTATACATACATGTAGCTCTAGAACTGCATCAAATAACAGTATTGAACACAGAACTACTTCAACCAAGGGTGTCTGACTCTTATACCTTATCAATCTGTTTTCATTTTTATACGCAAGACACATCTTTCAAAATATTCAAGTCATAAATTACGTCCAACAAATATTTCTAGTAAGCCTATGTTCCGGAATTAAGCATCGCGAAGATGAAACGATTTCAATTATCAGTAATAATGCATGACTAATTTATTACAAATCAACATAATCACACGCTATTATACAAAATCAGTCTGCTAATAAAACTTACGCACGAAATCATGAAAAAGTTCAAGAAAGTACCTGCACCGAAGAAATGTTACAGCCACTAAAATATTAATAAATCTGGCAAAAACACAAACATCACACAAAACAATAGTAACAAGGTGTTTGAAATCAATGCTAAGTTATAAGTATATTACTTTCTTACGGTACGATTTAGTGTTGTTAGAATGCACACTTTTTACCTCCAAAATTCCACACGTATTATTCCAACATTAACACCAAATGTTTGTCAGACTTCCAGACATCGAAGCAAAAACAAACGTAATTCTAAATGTATTAGTCTACATTCCAATTATAGACGCGGTATACACATACAATAGTTGGCACAAAATTGAAATAAAACATTTCGTATTTCGAAACTGGCGTAAATTTATAATCAACTCATTGAAACAATAGGTACATTTTCAAGATCATATCACCCGCTTCTCGTCAGATCTATTAATCATTGAAGATTGAATGAATTTCCTGATATACTTTCAAATGTGAATTTAAGTCCGAGTTGGCCAATGAAACGTATTTAATTGGTACTTGAAACATCACGGAGGAATTCTGGGAAATGTAAACTAACCATTTATTTTTGGATACAATGACATTAAATACGTTCCATTTGCCAGAATAGGACTCGATCGAATTTGGCATTCGTGAAGGTCACATTGAGCAGATTTTACGCCAATACAAATATCAAGTATAACGGTCAACAGACGGTATTATTTTCCTCTTTTTTCAGAAGTGGAATTTTACGTATATTTGGAAACCTTCTTATTCATAAATCATAAACCCAGCCAGAAGAATTAATACGCAAGTTCTATTTCGGTAACTCAAGTGGCTGGTCTTCTTTCATTAATTATTCGTCTAGACCCAAAAAAAAATTATTTACTGTTGTTTTTTAACAGAAAATATTCGAATACCCCCTCCTCCTCTGCAACGCGAGTTTACTCCCCTCCCCGAATAATGGAAACTCCTCCCACTGATGTTCGAAATAGCCTCAAAGCAGTGACTTATCTATTGAGCGGACGAAAAAAAATTATTGTTGCAGGATATTTGAGAGAGTATCTTGTAAGTTGCCGTTCAAAAACAGTGCCATTGTCCATGGAAATGTCTTCCCTCTAGTTAACAAAACATCAGAAATTTCACACACCAATCAATTTATGGCTTACATTGTCTCATAACAGGGCAGTGGACGTTTCTCCAGATCATCAGCACCTAAAAAGAACCAGGAAAACTCTTCGAAATAAGGGTAGGGATAAAAATGTCCGGTCCTTCTGTATAATCTCTCCCACTCTCTCCGGGGCAGCTCTGATATGACCATACTGGGTCGTTATCCAAGAAATGAATATAAGTTTGCAGTGATTGGTGTTTCCAATAATCCCGACATTTTTTAGCGATTTTCACCAACATTTTTGGTTCGTCATTCCATCTTTTCATATCCATTACTAACATAACCCAAAATGTTGATATGCGTATACCCATTGTTAAATTGTTAAGAGTTCGGCTCGGGTAACCGAAAGCCAAACGTATGTTTTAAGGTCGGCATCAAGATCCCCCCACCCATCCCGCTTATACCAAGACAGTGCGTTACAGTATTGAGCTACAACATGGCGGAATATTGAAAGCCGGTGTAGCATAAAATTTTGACCCCGTTGAAAAATGACCCCAGGGGTCATTTCTCAACGTTGAAAATCGACCCCGACAGGTTTTCAACGTTAAATTTTGATCAAGAAAGTCGTTGAATATTGATCAATGTTAAATTTTGATCAATCCTGGGGTCAATTTTTAACGATAACTAAAACTCTAGACAAACACCATAGATCGACTGTACGAATATGAGAATTAGTCCTGCAGGTGCATAGCTCTCGTAAAACACTGTTTCGCGGCCTATATATACATTTTGTCGTCCTAAGCGCCCTTTTGCTCTTGTCTATATGCGACATCATATCGATCTTATGGCATTTTGTTTCAAACTTCTTTAAATGTGAGTTTAACTGTTATTTGAGATGCGTTTATTAAAACAAAGTTAAAAGACAAAAATAAAATTAATCTTTTAGCTCGGTTATTTATCAAACAGTGAGTATTCAATTTAGGATAATTAACGGACCCTAATACAAAATAAATGTCTATGAACAAAGTTAGAAGAATTTTATCCTGATATTCAAACATAATTAATTAAATATTATCTTTGAAACATACAACATTTTGGAATGTTAGGCCTGGAAAAGTTAATTAAATTTGACTTTGTATCATAAAGGGAGGTAATATTGATAACTACGTAGTTCTCTCCCTTTTCTATGATTGTATAGCATTTGTAATTGTATGTTTACAAATTCCAAAATCACACTATCAAAAAAGCTTGTAGTGAATGTTTTACAAATTATTCATTCTAAAAGTATGTAATGGTTGATAAGGTTTGCTTGTACTAGGTTCTGTGATCCATTATGTCTAAAACGGTCAATTTTACATTTAGCGATGCAACGCGTCATCGGGCACTACAAGGGTTTTTAAATCCACGTAAATGGAGTTTTGGGACTTATTTTGTTACTGGAACAGGACAAATCGAATACATATATGATTGGTGCCGAAACGGAGACAGTTTATCCAGAGCCTTGCCCAGTTTAAGTTAGTTTTCTTAGAAGTCGCGCCGGATAAACTCTCAATCTCGGCACCATACAACCATGCATTCTCAATATGCCGCAAAACTCTTGTTTCAGCTTTGAATGATGATTTTTCAATGTTTCATGCAATTTGTCAGCTTTTCAAATAAAATGAAAATTTCGGTGTCTGACCCCATCAATACACAACGAAAGAACCTCTTTAAGATCGTTTAAATACGAAATTCAAATTACCTATAGAGTTTTATGAACAGAAATCGTGAGAATGACTTACATTATATAATTATTTACTGTAAGGGATGGTTTTCAACGCTGAAAATAACTCTAACAAAGGTTGATCAGTTTTTAACGAGGGTCAATTTTTCACGCGTAATGGGGTCATTACTTAACGGTATGGGTCAATATTTAACGTTGAAAATTGATCAATAATCCGTTGAAAAATGACCCATGGGGTCATTTTTCCACGGGGTCAAAATTTTATGCTACACCGGCCTGACAATAGATGGTCGCTTTATAAGGTTGTGCTGACATTAAGCTGGTCGCTATCCGAGGTGTTACTCTAACTGAAACGATCAATATTAACAAGACACGTTTTCTGCTTCATTTGTTATTGATCTCCAAACGTTCAATGAACATTCTACTAAAATATTAATGACTGTATCTAATTCTCAATTGATTGATATTGCTTGGTTTGTACACTTTCATTTTTCCAGGTTTAACGTCTTATACTGTGAAAAGTGAGTTGTAATTCATGACATCATATGTGTTTGTACATTGTCAATATATGTAATCTTTATTAAATAAATAATTATTATTAGTGTATAATTATTATTTCTATCATTTCATTATATCAGATTTAATCATTTTGTACATATACAGTTAATGAATAAAACTAATAATAGACCATTTCGAACTACGAAATTTTGGAAGACTGTCAGGGAGGAATACCCACCGTTCTAGATTATCGATACTTTTAGTGGTTAGCGCGCTCCATGGATTTGTAACCCGGAGACCCGAGTTCGATTCCCGGTTGCGACAGGTCATAATTATCATTCCATGAAAATTTGACAACTATGTTGCTTTCCTCCATATGTGGAGTAATTGTCGGTTACTAATGGAAGGGTAAGTTATAGTAGTCCAGGAAACCTGGTTGAATTAACCTGATGTCGTATATAACTGTACCTAAATACATTAACAAACATTGGGTTTGAGAAGCGAAACACGTGATATAAATAACGGTTTAAGCTGTCCGGTTAAACAGTATCTCAATTCTGTGTTAGGCATATGAAACATTAATGTAGGGTCGTCCATAGTTACAGTACAGAATAAATACCACATAAATAAACGTACTAATAATAGAATAAGCTAGGACATGCATGCATGGTTTATAACGACAATACATTATACACCGATGGTTTACTGACCCAGATTATCGTCAATTTACTTTATATGTATCACGTTTTTTTATGATCTTTACCCATGAAATGTTTTATTTCGACATTTTCAATAAACCACTTATGCATCGCTTTCATTTGAAGAAGGTGAACTTTAAAGAAAAAGTTCATTAGTTAATAAGGTGATATAACCGTTAATATAACGCATCACCGACCAAAAAAATGCCTTTCACGTCATATTTATTATGACAACCTTCTCAACATTTACATCAAGTTAACACTTAACGTATGAATCATAAACTTTAACATCGTCCGTACCATTTAAACAGGTGTTATATAATGAAACTTACTTGTTCAATTGTCGTTTTTATGTATCACTCTATGGCATGTAATAATCCATTCACGTATTAAAAGTCCATTCATATTTTCTCTCTCCACGTTGTACAAATTGATTCTACAGGTCATTCATAACTCGATCCAAACATTTTCCGTGTTCAAACGAGTGTGTAATATCTATAAATAGATCTAGATTACATCTACAGTCGAGTTAAGACAAGCTTTGATAAAAATAGACATTAACTTTACGTTACTTTCTTTTCTAAATTGGCTCCCGTTCCATGCTGCAGAGCATCACAGGGCCAGACTGAGACAACGGGAACCAGTTTAAACGCTATCTAGAACGTGACTTAATTAGTCGTGCTGAAAATAATTAGAACATTAGGACATGAGTTTAGAAAATTTAAATAACATAACAAACTCGTGGTTTGAAAATTAACCATGCATTTTGTATATGTTACGAACGTAAGAAATAGAATGTACGTAGTGAAAACGTGGTCTTCATATGTAACACATGTCATAAAATGCATGACTTTAATTGACCAATAAAGTGGCATCTTTAAGTGTATGACTGGGACAATGGTTTCCTCATTATCAAAATTTGTAACAAGGTCATCCTACGTGTAAGACAGGACATACTTGCGTCATATTTGTTTTTAAATCATCAAATTACGCATCATATAGTTCTGATAGACCTAGTTATTTTGTCCACCCTTGATAACTTGACAAAGACATCGGGATTAATTATAGATGGGGTCTTATTATTAAATAGAAGTTCGAACAAATATTTTAGTTTTTGATGTACATATTGTAAAATAACACATACTGGTTGTTTGTACTCGTAATCTGGCCTATTTTTAAAGATGTATAAACAATTTAAATTAAATACACGTGTAGACAGAGGCCTTGTCAAAAGAATCATATCATGAGCTGTTGGTAGATATAACTTTTTGATTAACTGATGCTCAGTTTGATATATTAAAACTGTTCGTTGAATTCGTTGAATTGTTTACCAATCTGTTTCGTATCTATAAAATATGTTAAGATTTTTTCATGAAATCTCATACCACGAATTACCTTGTAAGCGTGTCGGTATTTTAATAGGCAGCTGTGACAATTAAAAGTTAATAAAATAAACATTTTTGTCCCAACCAGGGTCACCGTACTAGCTTTATTTCCTAACATGATGAAATATCAAAGGTAAAACACGGGAAATTCCAGACACGTGATGTATATTAAATGATTTGGATGTCGATTAAATATAGCAACTGACGAAACATAGATAATGTTTGACATAGTTTACCTTCACAACAATGTTTAGATGTATCTATAAACATAACTTTGAGGTTGTCAGACGTAGATTAAGATATACAAGGTTTCAAATTTCCTTCTGTGATATCAGCAAGATTTTTTAGCGTTTAAAGCGTTACATAAATCGCATAGGGAACAATATTGCGCCTGTGCGAGTGAAACACTACCTAATTTGTTTCCTTGTCGAATTGCGTTCTATATAGTAAGACCTCCTAAGCTTTATAACGGCGGCTTACTAGTACAATATGTATATACGGGTCGGTTTTCAATATTGCCTTTATATTTTAATTCAGCCGTCAGACTTTTTTCTTCATCTTGATCTTAATGTTTATGTCTTCCATTTCGACTTTATTTATTGTTTGTGCGACACTCACGTGTATTTCTTCAAATATGTTGTTATATACTGTTCTATTTATATACATTGTGTATTTCATTGGGCGTCAACCGTTTTGTTCAATAAATATTTATCGTCTTCTCCACGTTTCTACGTTTTATTAATGCGTGTAATCCACAATCGACCTTAATGTCTCGACTTCAATCAGAATTTGTGAGGAAGTTTTTTTCATTTCAGTATGTTTAACGTAGTTTTCAATGAGATTTCAGAAATACACGGCGACCAAATTCTCCTAACTATATTCTTACCAATACAGTACATCCTCTCCAGAGTGCCCCCGTCTTGAGCAACAACCTCCATTTAACAAAATTATGATTTTTCCTACCACATGATCTTAACTATTAATTTGATACTTCGAATGGAAATAAATGCCCAACATCGTTCTGTAATTTTAAGTCGTAGATGAAAATCAAAACTTCTTACATAAGAGTTTACGGTAACAGGACTCTTCGTGCAGAATGCGCTTCCTGCCAGTTAATGAACGCGAGGTATTCGGAAACTATTATAATTATAATTATATTTCGTTGGACTTTATTTAACGTAAAATCTATCTGATAGTATACTTACTGCTCAATGTCTTAGATTAATGAATTGTTAGGGCTGTGGCGAGTTTCCGAGTACTCGGGTATTCACGAATTTGAAATTGAAAAATTGAGTATGAATAATCGTCATTACTAAGATTCCCTTTTCTTTGAATAATCTCAGCATGGACTACTTTGTTTGCCAAGATGTCCAACCGGGTCTTTAAATAATGATGCTGGTAAATGGGAGTACGTACACATTAAAGCCATATAACAATTTATATTTATAAACTTCATTATTCCCCCCCCCCCAAAAAAAATAGCTGTCTTCAGGACTGTTTTGAAGTTTTAGATGGGTTACTTGATAACAAAAGATTCGTGATCGTCAGTGTTGAATCGTGGATTGGATCGGATCGATCGCTACTCACCCAACGATCCACAGCCCTATAAATGATACAATACTCGACGTGTCAAGTTTACGTTTAATTTCTCGGACGTATTACAAGTAACTTCATTTTAACCTACCTCGTACAGAATACTTGCTGTGGATTGGTTGAGCCGGGTCACGTGCTAACCTTATATTTCAAACGGAACAGAACATATCGTATTCTTTAAGTTTATACATGGAAGTATAAATAACTAGGAAAGTATATACATTCTCAACCAGTTCGAAGTCCTGAGATAACTTAAACAATAAATCATATCAGTTATACTCCCGTCACACCGGACTTCCTACGGTGACACAGGACGCGGTTGGGACAGGATCGTGCTGAGGACCCACAGAGACAGAAGGACGCAGAGTGACGGCGTCTACTTAGGACATGTTCAAAGTAAACGCCAAGGTTCGGCGTCCTCACTCAGGGTCTCCATGTACATGCACAGATCGCAGAGAATATGACGCGGGTTTGACGGGTGACCGAAATCCTGATTTATTTTATAAATTTTGTAAAAGAATCATTACCATTGCGTTCTCAATGCTACCTTTGGCGTCCTCAATTTAATAGTTTAGGGCGCGGTATGAACGCGAGTCTGGTGTGACGGAGCTATTAGTACCTTTAAATGCGTTGTTAAACATGTGCGTTTCTTGTGAAAACATCACATTTTCACCTTTAGTTAAGTTCTTTAAACCATATATTACTTCCTGACCTGCCTGACTTGGTCCTGCAGGAAAACCAACGAACCCAGACACTTTCTGTCGGTACTGATAATGATTCAATATCCTTCGTACAAATGTATTTGTTTGGCTTAAACTGAAAAAATTGTATCCGGAAATCCAGATTTTTGCCAGGCCGGACAAGCCGAAATGACAAATTTCATCAATTTTTACGATGAATAACTAACAATTTGTGAAGTTGTCGGAATGATTGCCTTGAGCGGACTTAATCCGTATATTTGTGTTTCTTTTTCAAGTTGAGTCATTTTATACATAGATACTGATCCAGTATAAATAAATATTCAAATGTAGGCCAGTGTTACCCTCCAGAAAAACCACAAGATTTAAAGCACTAAATGGAAGTCGATGAAACCTTACGAAACGGTGGTATGGAAAGAATGTAGATACTTGTGAATCACTCCCCCTCAATATCAATAAATGCATACTTGTTTGCATAATGTTATGTATGGTTGAAAGCTAGTTAAATAATTGCGGTCACAATATCCTTCGGTAAATTTTTGTCAATGACTATACACGAGGCTAAAGTGAATGGGTATTTAGAATTAATTGATGAATTAAGCAATCCATCTTAAAGCCTGTATGGATATGATAAGGATCACTTTCCTATTGAAATGTTTGACAAACAGACTGTAAGAACTTTTCATTCATAAACTGGTATTTTTAGTTGATCAAGTATTTATAAGACGTTGTAGGTGTTAACTCTACAAATATTCGCGGTTTTCAGGGTTTGTAAAAACTTGCGGTTTTTTATTTTGATAAATCGTTGACCCGGCCCCTAATTTCACAATGCCGGCATCGCCTTAAAAATAGATGGCGATTTTCAATTTCTCTTTCATACTTTAAAACAAAAGCAATCATTACCATCACCACTTAAATGTCACAGAATAATTGATTGACCATCGAATCATCACCAACAATGTGCTGTCGGCACATACAGTGACCGGTTTTCCTGTATCTTATCTCCTCCCTCACCTTAGGAACGGCTCTGAAATGACAATAGTGTCAAATGGATCGTTAACATGATATCAGCAAGTAGTTAAACCAATCCTAGCGGGAATTGCATTACAACTGCCGCTTAGATTTCGATTATTATTAATTTGTCCGAAAACAATCTTTTTCTGTGTATTCCATATTTGTGATTTCCTCGTGTTGTATGTATGTACCTGGGGGAAAACTATGTTGTGTTCTGTTCTGTTCTGATAATAATTTGAATTTCAACTTGCAAATGAAGCCCCAGAATATAAAGAGTGACGTTCCCAAAGTAGTTCTTAATGTAGATATTGCACAGTATTTCTTCTTATCTTATCCAACAGAAAATGGTTCCTGGTTCGGTTTGATCAATTCAAACTGTTTTTAAGGCGGGTTTGTTTAGACTAGTATATATATATTCACAATAAATAATGGTTTTCGTACCAGTACATACATCACACTGATAATTATTATACATCAGCCTAACAGGTGTACAAAACATAGCTGACCAAACTGATTCGTGCAGACAAACTTTATGTAAGTTAATGTTACATTCTACTTATTTGAAGATGATGATGTTGTTGACGAAGTGAATTTTGATGATTATGATGACAATGTTACTGCTAATGAAGTTAACATTGATGATGATGATGATGATGTTGGCGGCGACGATGATGATGATGAGAAATCAGATGATGTAAAATATCAATAACATTTATATGGCTCACAATGCTTAGCTCAATAAGATGAATCATACAGGAAGCATAATTATGTAGAACATTTTGGTTCAGATGATATTTTTGAAGATGTGAATAATGATTAAACTGATCCTTATGTTAGCTCAGACAACAAAAGTAAATATTTCATAAAACAACTCAATCGTCTGTGGATACAATAGGTGTGCCCGCTGAAGCATGTGGTAATATTGATAATATCATAATTGTGGTACAGGTATATGTCATGGTGTTGCGATGCTGGCAATATATTGATCTGTGGTTATACGCAATAATGAAACACCTTGTATTAGATGAGAAGCATTTAACCATGACTACATACTACCATGAGAAATACAGTTTGAATTATGTATGAGACAAGCTGTTGTTGAGAGTACTTGATATTTTACATCATTACAAATAAACTAGCTATTTCAAGTTCGATCCATAAGAGTGACTGCCAACTATTTTGATGTATCGTCATATTTTGTTGCCTTTACATGCGTAACTTCCTAATGCTGTTCAATACCATCTGTCGCATGCCACAATGTTCAAGGTGCAGTCATGCTGGTAGGTGGATACAACCAGCTGGTGGGTCCAGTCCGTGGGAATATAGACCGTCCCGAATTCAAGTCTTCTCCTTTTCGACATCACGAATTCCCAAACTGGTTCAGAATGATAGGATGGTGAGTTAAACTATATATGATGAAGAAGTTTAAGTTGAGTAAGTTCGGACCCAGGACAGGTCGACTAGATGTCGCAGGTTCAATACCCGGCTAGGCAAATACCACTCCCTGACGAGCAGTGTGTCATTTTAACGCCATATGTCGTGTGTATCTTTCATCTGATTGGTTGCTGCCAATGTTGTCAACAAAAGAACAAGTTATCATCGTTAAATTAAGGAGAAAGACAATTAACTGAAAATTGTTGAAACCAACAGAAACATATTATCAGTACCACACCATAAGGGCTAACAAAAAGAGACCACTTTAAAATGACGTACGCTCATCAGAAAATCCATATATCGAAATACTCTTCAGTCACCAACACGTGAAGTATTATTTATATTTATATTATTTGTATATCAAAACGATATGAAAATACCATTCACTACATTTTACCGACATATCTGAATAGTGTCACTAAGCCTTCGTTTATTTCTTTTATGTTATTAAGTGGATGCGTACTTTTATAATTGTACTGCTCACATATCAATGCGTCAAAGTTAAATTGTTGACCACAAGAACACGCAATCATCGATGATTAAGGCTTGGCAATTATTAATTATTAAGTCTCAATGGGGAGGCGATGATATTTCAATCAAATACGGGTTCTTCTGTCACAAAATCACCGTTAGGAGCTAATAATCGGACTTTACATCGAGTTCATCACATTTATCTATAATGTCGTTTAACGACCTTTTCGATCGACCGCTATGGTAATTTCAAAGCCACCCCAGAGCGAGGGGAAATAATATGTGTCTGGGTCTTCAGCGTGCCCTGTTTACAAAATCATGCCTTGCCTTTATTCCTGTGATTTTCTCGATACAGTACTTGACTCGGTAGTTTGAACGGGGACACTGAAAAAGCGTCTCTGAGAAATTCGAAAGGCGTAGCCGAGAATCGAATCCACGACCTTTCGTTTAGTAGTCCAGAGCGTTATCGCTTGACCACCTGTCTCACCTAAGGAGATCTTAATATCATGAAGAAATATAGAAGAAAAAATGTAAAAACAATTACAAATTAAGGTCGTTTAGTCTGATTCCCTGTCTCGTAATGTTAGGGGCAGGTAATACAGACTAGGTGCCATGTAGTCTGGTTCCCTGTGTAATATATCTTATATCATTAATCACGTAATGTCAGGGCCAAGTAATCCAGACTTGATGCATTAATGAAAGATTATGAACATTCATTAAAACATCATCACAAGTGTCAAGGTATTATATAATTATGTAAGTTAAAACTTCGACAGTTAACACCACACCCTTTGACATATCCGCAGAATATTTCGACAGGGTCTCGGAATGTCAGATGATTTCGGTTGCCTAAAATAATAATAATGTAATCAGTGAGATCTCTCCGGTTCAAACGTATTCGCACAAAAAAAATTGATTCGAATTAAAGGCATTTTCTCCTTTATCGCACATCATGTGTCACTTATTTTAACAACTATAGTGCAACCTCTCAAATGCAACACCCTTCGAGAGTAGCAATATTATGTTTTTTTAGAGGTTGTTGCTCTAGAAAGGTTAAATTGATAGTAAAATCGAACAGTGTGAAAAAATCATGATTTTGTTGAAGGGAGGTGTCACTCAAGTGGGGCCCGATCTGGAAAGGTTGTACTGTACAGGTAAAGGGGTGCAAACAGGTACCTAGGTCCTTCTTTGCCAAATGGCCCTTTCTTGCATTTACTCCTTCAATTCATCGTATAAGCAACTAAAACATCCACAATCTAAATAATACGTTCGGTTAAAAGAGGTCTTACCGGTTAGAGAGTACTCGGTTTGTAATAAGTATCTAGTTCAACTTCTATAATTAAGTTAATACTTTCTGTAAATGTAGAAGTTACCGATGCAGATATACCGTACAAAGTAACTGAAATTAATGTCCGCCCGTTATGTGTACATATACATACAGTAGTGTATAATTTCACGTAACTTGTCTCTATACTTATCCTTAACCTAAATTTCTTTTGTTATTATCATAATCAGCTGTATCTACAGTATCTATTAAGTTATCATTAACAACATGGCGAGTTGTACACCATAAAGATATCCCGGTATCATTACCTTGATTAGATGATCATATTTCGTTTGCAATGCGTAATGATAATGTTGGGCTTATAATACTTTGTATGGAATTTGAGAACTACACATTTAAACCGTTTCAAGGGACCTCGTCTACCACACCGAAACAGTCCCGCTAACTGAAAAGCAAGGTAATGTATAGTGTTCATGTAATTTGCATTTCTGATTATACTAACAGAAGAGCCTACGCGGTAGAGTGGTTATGGTCTGGGACTCACCGCTGTGAGTTCAAATCCCATCCGAGACCAGACAAAATTTTAAACAAAATAATATTGATAAACCTCATTGAAAGGGCTACATGTGGTGAATTGGAACTATTGTCAGGGACACTCTCGCAGCGACTATTTCGTTGAAGATTGTTTACACTTGTTCCACACCGCTGATTCACCGTCAGTAGAAAAGAGATGATAGAAAATTACATGCAGCACTTTTCCCCGGTATTGTTGAGTTTCCGTATCTTCATACTCCAAGTTTTGTTTTTATTATGCTGTTGTTTCTAACGTCGGCCGCGGTCGTGGTCAAGCGGTCACTGGTCAGTGTGCTGGACTTGTACCTATGAGATCCGAGTTCAATTGTGGGCCCTGGCAGTTCATACATTGGACAAAAATGTCATTTTTCCTTCATATGTGGAGAAGTTGCCGACTCTTTGTGGAAGGATAAGTAAATACTGTTCAGGAAAACTGGTCAGGTGTAACAGCCGCCGTACATAACTGAAAAATCGTTGAAACGCTGAAATATTTCTTGACAATGAAAATGCAGCATGCATTTTTTTCTTGTCATATAAAAAAGGATTTTAGTGGTGAATTTCATGTAACTTGGGTCTATAGTTGGCATCACTCGCTAGACTACGTATTTAAGGATTGGTAAAACGTAGCTTATATTTTGTTGCTATGTAACAACCATATAAGGTCTATTATCATATTAAGAAATAATTATGTATTTGCCTTGGAAGTTAATTGTATTTATGTTTCAGAGGATGGTAAGCCGGCGCGCCTACATATCATTATTGTTTTGTAATGCATGTACTTGTTTGGTTAGTTCGGTGGGAGCTGTAGATTCATACAGAGCCGCTGTCTATGGGCATAATGCCACTTACGTCAAAGATAGAGCTAAGACCGTTACAAGACATGAAGCCTTGGCTGTGATGATGAAAAACATCGCTTGTTACAAGCAGGAAACTTCTGTCGCGACCAAACTGGTAAATTCTATCATTGTATTTCATGGAGCTGTGAATTAGTAGACGGACATACCGTGGTATGAGCCGCGAAGTCCGGAGAGTTATTTGGCACACCTTATAATGATGAATGACTGTAAACTCTAATTCAACTTTTAACATCAAGAAAAGTACATGCGATTGACATGCAATTTGGGCAAATGACCATACAACCACAGGGATATTCGTTGTTTAATTACAATTGTATTATGTTTTTGAAAATAGTGTCCACATGAAACAGTATATGTTGTGAACATGCATGTGTGTTTGTGCAAACATTTAATAAAACCCCTGCTATTCACAGACAGCCTCTTCATGGTGTCGCTCCTAGATACTATTGTCCTTAATTAATTACGACAATACAATTTTTATAACAATAACAATTTCGAGCAACATTGATCAGACAGGACAAATATTGCAGATATAGGGATATAACATATTAAGAAGTTAGGCTACTCAACATAATTACGAAATTCTGTTGTTTTTTCTTTTGTCCACAACCAACCTCATTTTGCAAAACCTAGCTACTGATTTTGAAAACAAAAATCACTTTTCTTGACTTTGATAACAGGACCATCATATTAAACAGTCAACGGACTAGTTTAAACTCAGAACATAAAATAAAATATGGCTTACAGTTTCCCCTTTTTATCTTTACTAAAATGGTGTGGGGTCTTTTGTCTGACGGAGCTCATAACCTGACGCTTACCACAATAATAAAAGAGAATGGCCTTATATTCGGGACTCAGGGCTCTTCATCATTAGTCATGTGACAAACCAAAACGTTAATATAACCATTTTCTGTTTGGTCAGTTTCTCTCCTTAGTCTTTATATCCTTGGACAAGCGTATTTTTGTGTATTATTTAAATTGTGTCCTGTGGTTGCATATGGCTTTCTTATATATCAATTATTATTTTTAAAATGAATGGGTCAGTGCAAGATGGTACCTATTCTCTGCCAAAAAGTAAATATACAGATAAAGGACTTCTGCACTCATTCCTTCTAATATGCTCAGTTGTTGCATGCCATTATGTCGCTCATACGTTAATTTGAAAGTACATGTGTATAATTTTGCTCTGCTTTTATTCTTTCAACAGGGAGCAAAGATAATCGTTTTCCCTGAGTATGGATTGTATGGTGTAGACTGGACCCGCTCCACAATTGAACCGTATCTTGAATATATTCCACCAGTCGGCGAGACAAAATGGAATCCATGTACAGGCAGTGGTTTCCTTAGCAACACAGACGTTCAGCGGGCGCTTAGTTGTATGGCTAGGTCCAATGATATATACGTTGTGGCGAACATGGGTGCACGCCAGCCGTGTCCACCAACGGACCCGAAGTGTCCATCTGATGGACATTATCAGCATAGCACAAATGTCGTTTACGCACCTAGTGGTGAATTCATTGCAAGATACTTCAAGTACAATTTAAATTCAGATGAAACTTATCTAGATAAACCAAAGCGAGCCGATAACACAACGTTCATAACACCGTTTGGACGTTTTGGTACCATGACGTCCAATGACATTTTGTTCCATGACCCAATCGTGCACTTAGTAAAAGACATGAACATCACGAACATAGTATATCCAAATGCTTGGAGAAATGATTTACCATTGTATTCAGCCATAGAATTCCACTCGGCATTTGCTGAAGGAATGCTGATCAATCTGTTGTCAGCTAACCTCCATTTGCCAAGCTTGGGTTACTATGGCAGCGGACTCTATTGGCCGACCGGTACATCTATCAATGCATCTTATGCCAACAACGCTAATCCAGAAAGCGGTGGTGCTCTTGTTGTTGAGACACTGACGCCATTCATTGTTAAGGATGCTAGCAAATCAGACATGGAAAGAAGATATGAACACAAACAAAGCGACCATGATACAACACATTTAAACAATGATTCTGGAAATGTCAAAATAACAATCAATCATGATGTGTATGCAGCAACATTAATGCGTGGTTCTTATGGCGGTCCAACTGTTTGTATGAATACATTATGTTGCTCCGCCGACTATGAAGGGCAATTTTCTTCGAGTGAACTTTATGCTTTCGGAGTATTTGACGGTGTGCATACAGAGGGTAACAAATACTATCTCCAAGCTTGTGTATTCATAAAATGCGCCAATAATTCAAAGGAGAGCTGTGGCATGCCGATTACCTCGGCGGCAAGTTACATGAGCAAAATGTCATTCGTTGGAAATTTTTCCACGCCGTTCGTATTCCCGGAAGTCCTTACTGACCAGGGTGGTAATTCACCAGGATTAGTGACCAGTATATGGTATTACCAGGAGTCCGTTATTATTGATGCCGGTCTGTATGGCGGACCTTTATCCATATCTATGATTGGTCGAGATTACACACGTGACCCGTAACTATAAACAGTGGGCGTAAAGGTGGGAATTGAAACAGGACTGGTTAATATCTCCTGCTGGTTTACAACAACATGGAATTTACACAATCAAATACGGTAAGAATCCAAATGAAGTCTGCAAAAACAACAGAATGGAGATTTTCCAACTGAAGGAAAACAATTAAAACATAATTATTATGATGACACAGCCAACAAACAATCAACTAAAACGTGCATTTATTTATAGATACATTAACATGTACGATACAATTGGTATAAAATCTATTTCCGAGATTATAACTTCCTCGCTATTATTTGGTCACGTATTCATTTTTCCAACACATTGCTCTTTGCTTGTTTATGATATGATTTATATAATATACATACATTTATAAAGAAGACATTGATTAGACCGTCTATATTTATATATGGAGGCTTAAGGCAGTTTGCAAATTGTCTAATATTCAAGTTTACACAGTTTCAAACATGTTTATTAACGTGTAAATACTATATACATATGATAAACACCATCATAATGTATTCCCTCTGTGAGAACCAAACTGGCTCTCGTGCACTTCAACACTAATTGTAGGTGATCAGTGGTCTAGTGGTCACGTGCTGGACTATCAATCGTAATGTTTGATAGTTCAGGGACGCCATATCGGTGTCCTCATCCAAACTCCCGAGCCAATTAGGAAAAATCACAGGAAACGGGTGAGGCGTGTACCAGTGCATTACTAAACACCAGGAAAACATATTCGAAATAAGAGTAGGCATATAAATGTCTGATTCTCATGTATTTTCTCTCCCTTCTTTCTGTGGTGACCCTGTCAGATGGGTCGTTAAACAGTAGATAAGCATAATTATGCAACACATACGGAACAAAGTGATATCACAAGGGAGCACAATCCACAAATCAAGAAATTGATAAAATACTTATTTAAATGCGATTTCAATCTTTTTCCATGCAGGTGGATTAAAATAGCCCAATGTGACATAGACGTCTTATTAATGTAGAGTCATAAATTATACGCACAAAACGGCGATCGTCGTGTGTCTATTTAACATTATCTTTGGTAATCATTTTTGGAGGACAACAATAGAATGAAGATAGATTATTGACAAATCCTTCAAAATGATCCTAAACCGAACACATACTGTCTTGAAATATTTGAACGCTACCCGGATCATTAATTAGTATGTATGTTATCATACTGAATAATTTAAAACTATCCAAAATATGTGACAAAACATAATTGCATCGTTTACACACTTAAATGACTCCAATAAAATGTAGCTGTGTCGGTTACAGGCAAACACTGGAGGTATAACCCTATGTAATGATTGAATAATCTGATAATAAAACCGTATAATGACAAAATGGAGGTGTGCCGAACATCGCTTCAGACCGCATACTGATGCTATCTATCGAAACTTACCGGTATGCATTGCAATAAATTCTTAATGTATAAATTCCCATACGTTTTAGGTGAACATCAAAATAAGGCTAAATTCGTAATCCCCTTTGAATGGTAAGAAAAATTCACGAAAACATTATTTTTTTCCGGAATTTTTTGTTGTATTATTCAAGAATAGTTGATGAAATATGAATAACTATTTGACTGGCATTAAAGCTGGAAATGTGACCCGTACCGGACAAGGGATTAGACAGATTGTGGTTCTGAAAAGAACATATATGAACCTTCTTTCTTTGAACTACAAGGTCATCCTGTGAATAAACGCCATTCCTTTAAAAACCGTTATTGATTATTTAGAACCAAATGGCGTGCAAATAAAGGGGATTTGTCACTTAAGGTCACATTTTGTCTTTCCCATGACATGGGTGGCCTTTGTTCACAGGTTTGACTGTATAGAAAGATTTCTTAGATAGTGTATAATGGCGCACCAACACGCACATTTAGCGCCTTTTTCAGTTTTTACGGTGGATGAAGACATCTAGATACCAGCTGGCCCCAGTTTCACAAAATTATATTACCAAACTCAACTTATTTATAAAATCAAACTTGTCCTGTTTTATTGTTCGCAATTCAGAATTTGATATTAAAAGGATGTACAAAGATGATCTAATAACATTTTCCCACAATTTCAATTTACCTATAATTTCTTGATATGGAATATTTCGATACAATTGATTTGAGTAATTCGATTTTTCACTCAAATGAAAATGGAGTTTTGAGACTTAATTTGCTCGCCGGACCTAAAATATTTTATGCTGGAATATTTAATATGTTTTTGCTCGCCAGATCTAAAATACTTTATGCTGGAACATTTAATCATGTTCTTAGAAAATAAGAAAACAAGTTTCCAATCAGAGACACAAGATTTCTAGACAGAAAAAAAACATTAGATTGTATTATTGACTTTCCACTCAATTTTCTTCGTGAAACTGGGCCCTGGATACAACTATCCACATTAAGTAAGCGAGATGGAAAACTTCATCGCATGTGATATTTGTCTGGAAGAAAATGGACGGGATTCGAATTCACAATGGCTAGGGGCTGATCAGAAATCATATGATCTGAGACTTCTGTAAGGGGTTCTATATATATAACAAGATCCATAAGTATACATTCAGTTTAATCTAGGTATGAATTAAGATAGGTTCAACTATGAAGTTTAACTGGTTCCCGTTCATTGTTGCTATGTACCAAAGGCTTTGTACAGACAAGTTAAAGGGGACCAGTTTACTATGAAGTTAAAGCATATTAATCACTCAGGAATGTAAATGATACGTACATCTACCGTTTTAGTAATAAATCTTTAAGAAGTTTATAATATCTAACTTGATTATGTAACGTAGTACTGTTAGGAATGCAAACATGGTCTAATTAATTCTTTCTCGAATTAAGAAAGTCTCTAATCGTATTAGTCTTCCATTACTTGTGGATAATAATTATAATGTTCGTTAATTGAACGAAGTCTACACTGCTCCACTTTTACAATCGGTCAGCGTGGTATATCTTAAATATTTTGTGAGCAGGACTAGTAGTTATTTTATTCATTAGTGATACTAAAATATTGGTACAGTTTACATTTTGTATAGTAAAGGTCCTTGAATGCTTTAAATATCTTATTGGTGTCATATACGTGTCTATAGGGCATTCAAAAATCTAGGTGACCCTCTGTTAAAGTTGAGCAGTATATTTCGATGCAAATAATGATTAAAGAGGTATCCGAGACACGTATTAAAGTAAATGATCATATTCCTGCCAGGGAGGTGACTACAGGTACAATATTAAACATCGAATCTTTAGCAACCCAGTAGTCAAAAAAATTCTATCAAGATATCATATTTTGGTGTGTATGTATGTTTACATAGTTATCTAAAAAAATCTTATTTCGACCTTGAAATTCTAAATTACATAGTTTTGGATTATGCTATTGAAATGACTGGTATTTGAGGAATGGAATGCGATAAGTTGTAGCAAAACATATAACATAGAAATTGATATCAAAATATCAGTCAGCTGTAAAATCAAATGTTTATATCACCGACGATGACTTGGCAGTCCATTTCCAGTAATTTGACGAAATTAGGATTTGGTTTCCCATGGGGATTTTTATCAATGTAATTGTTATTTATAAGTACGTAAATTGGTATGGTCGATGTTTAACATATGATTTATATGTGTATTAAAATAGAAGGTAACAACTTTATTAAACAAATTTGGTAAAATCTTATCAACATAATTTCTCCCTTTAGGAGCCGAAATATGTACAGTGAAACCTCTCCGAAGCAACACCCTTTTGGGAACATAGAACAATTATGTTGTTTTTAGGAGGTTAATTGTTGCTCTAGAGAGAGCCGCTCTGTAGAGGTAAATTCTATTCATATGTTCATAGACCATGAATCATCACATACGTATAGACTCGTAGGATGCTATTAAACCATGATGAATAAATAAAACAATTGTATATTATGTCCTTTTCTTTATTTGTACACCACATAAGCTACATAATGTATTATATATTATTGATATATGGTGTACTTTAAGGAGTGATGTCACCGTATTCTCCTTCACGCGAATTATTCGTGTTGCTTACCCTTTTATAAAAAATGTGCGTCGCATGACCATGCGCCATAAATCAACATTCAACTAAAACTTCCGTATTCTTAAAATAAAATTAAATCAACATTTAATATGTACGTAAGAAAGGGATTCCTATAAATAAACCCAAGACCTTAATATGATATTTGGATGTGTACATCGCTAAAATTTCAGACGTTTTTTTTTCGATTTGTTTTGGTTAAATGTCAATACATTTATACATGTATTACACTTCAAGGTTAAAGTAAGGTTGTCTATAACAAATCTAAATATTTCATTTCCGATGAACAAAAGAATTCACAGAAATAAATAGATACGTTATGTAATTGTCATTGTTGTGTCGATCGTCTGATTATTGCAGGAAGGTAGGGCCTTTAAATTCCTTCATTCACAATCTATTCATGATATCAAATTCATCAAATAGCATAAAGCAAATATTTAAATAATTCAGTTAAACCCAGGCGGGATAGATCAAATTAGATAAATTCATACTTCAGTCATGAACCCGTCAAAAAAGAAGCGTCCCGTCTGACTGATTCCTACCATCTGGTTAGAAATACATAACTGTTAATAATAAGCATGCACCGCCTGCTTTAATGAACTTTTTTGCAAATCTGTCCTTAGTCACTTGGATTATTGTCTTCTAGATTATACACAGGGTGGGGGGCTCCGTTTCAAGTGGTTTTAGTCTTTACCTATTTATCACGAGCCCCTTATCCCTGACTACGACTGCAGCCTGGGACAAAAATCACATTCGAGATACTAGCAGTTGCCTTGCTGACAGACGAACGTTCGCTAGTTCTACCCTGGTGCACGTCTGTGGCATTCTTCCACCGCAGGACTGGAACACTCGCAAAAAATGACCGTCTATTGGTCCGACGTTAAGACCTAGGGAGTTTATTATTTATTTTGATAGGTAAAGTTCTCAGTGGGTTTGTGACAATAAAAGGCGTCCCTACGATGATGCGCTTATAGCATTATGAAACATTAATATAAATAAAATCAGTATACAATTATCAAAGCTTTACAAAAGGACAGGGCCTTCGGGGTCGAGCGGTTAGTGTCTCTGACAAGTGCTCTCTAGCCATTATTTATTTATATTTATTTATCGTTATTCATATTTTAACTATTTCACTGCTGTAAGATCAAAACTTTCCAGCTAGCATGCGGTAGGTCGTTGGTTCGATCCAGGTGCATGCCTGGTGTATTCTCTTCCACCGCCGTAAAAGCCAGAAAGTCTCCAAATGAAAGTCCCCGGATGACCATACAGTTGTAGGTGAGATGTTACATCTCAATGATAAAAAATCTAACCATAGGCTTAGCAAGCTGGCGGTTAATTTAATACAAATGTGCATTAAGTGAATATTGGTATCTTTTCTATATAATCATATCTGCACACTATCAAAATTATTTTTTTTTGAAAAACATTTGACTTTTTTTCATGTTTTTGATTTAAAAAAGTCAATATAAAGTCGAATCTTAAAATGAATGACATTTTTTATAAGATATTCGTAGTATTTCTAAATGTACGCCATATCTACTGTTAAAATGTAGTCGTCCATATATTTAACGAAACGGTTACCAAGCAACGAATTTATATAAGTCATATAATTTTATGGTGCTGACTGTCACAAAAACATAAAGAACGAAACAAAAATAGTTTAACTACCGGATCTATGATAGCTATCTTGGGAGAACGATTTAAAACCTCCCAAGTAAACTAAAGATACATAAAAATGATTATCACAAAACGGTACCGGATCAAGTAAATATCTTAATTTGATATTTTCTAAATACTAGTACCGGTTTTAACACTAAAATATATCATATTTCTTATTTAATGCATAACATTTTACGGTATGACTAAGTTTTGATTAAGTCAGCAAAAATTAATGATAATAACAATAACGAATTATTTATTTTATACCGTTATATCGATATGAATGAATAACGCCATGCATGGTATAGCAAGCCAATTAGTGTGATATTTTATCATAGATGCTGGAATCTAATAAAAACGAGCCTTTTGACCTTTATCCTTAAAATCAGTTAATCATTGTTAGAAGTAGTATTTTTGTATTAAAGTAATTGAAATAGATATGATGCACTTATCATTATAAGACCGTACATAGTATAAATAGAGTATGCTGTAATATGGACTTTTACAACTATGTTAATGCGGTTCCTGGTTTTCACTAACACGGCCAACCCTATTTTGTCTGCCTATCTTAAGAATATTTCTTTCCATCATTTTTTTTATTTCTGTATGGTGGATTTTTCCATAATATTATATTGTGTATAATTTTTTTGCTGTTGGAATTTTTCTAATAATCGTGTTTTATTAATTGCAGAATGTTTGTTGCTCTTGAATGCAGCCAATCCAAGACATTCCTGATTGGTTTTCGCTAAAAGGACAAACCCTATTTTGTCTGCGTATGGTAAGAATATTTGTTCCATTATATTAATAACAGTCTGCGGGATTTTTCCAAATGAAGTATATAATTAATTGTGGATTCTGTTGTTTGTTGAATATAATGTCAATGACATGCAGCCAATCCAGGAAATTATTCTAAACAAATGGAATAGTTACTCCTTCATTACTCACCACGCATGTGTCTTGGCCAAAAAGATGCGTTTACTTATTCGACGGGTTCTTGGCTGCATGGCTGAATCGTGTCGTCACCATAGTTTGTACAATCAAGCATCAGATAATTAGTCATGTATTATAAGATAAATTGATTCCTAGAAAGAATTAAATTCCATCTTATCCGAAAACCAACAAAACAAAACACCCTTTCAACACATACACTGCATACAAAAGTTGAAGGGTGAAACACGGACTCCTGGAGATTTACCTCCTTGGAATAACTTCGGATATAGGTTTTAAAGTCCCATAAGCTTCTAAATTTATCGGTCGTAATAGTTTCTGTTTGTCCTATAACAGAGGAATCCGGGGTGTTTTCCTTCCGTGCATATACTTTATAGCTAGAAAAAAATGTTTCCGAAGCCACTATCGTATTTTTTGTAATATCATTGAAAAAATACTATTTATAGAACAGCTGTGTTTTCCCGCAGTCGTGTCATGCACACGTAATAAAGTAACGTCACGCGCTCTATATATATCCAGTTTACAAAAGCAAAAATCACAGTTAAATGAGTGTTTTTAGAAGAAAAGGGGCTCGTTTCGTCGGTAAGTATTATCTTGGGATAATATCAGCAATTGCTTGTTTGTTGCATATTTTTATAGCAAATTAATTCTAATGGGAATTAAATAGTTGTCTGGTCAAAAAAAAACACTACCCCCTCCCCCGAAAAAAAAAATAAATAACATGAATGTTTCTAAGAGATTTATTTAAAATAGGCACACAGTAACTATGACGACCAATGGTCATTCTTTATCCTTAAAGCCGTGATTGTGGGCTTCTCTAAAGAAAGTGGAAATTGAATCATTATTGTACAGTTACGAATTCTTAACAATGAACATATTGTTACTCGAATTCTACAGAAATCATGATTGTCACTACATAACTTAGGAAAACAAGAAATGCCTTTAAGATGAATCAGCCCACCTGGTTAGCTCAGTGGTAAAAGTATTGGTCTACTGATTAAGAGGTTGTGAGTTCAAGCCACGGGCGAGGCTCACACTGTTCGTGACAACTATGACTGAAGATATTACATCATATGCTAAATTGTCTGAATTATATGAGATAGCTTGGTTGTACCTTGCAGATATAATATGGTTAGTATTGGTTAAGGCCTAATGAAATCCAGGGAAGCGGGTTTGGATAAAAGTCCGCCACGATGTGACTAAAATAATATTGAAAATGGCGATAGATCCGAAGAAATATATGCATGTAAATCAATTGAATTGAAACCTTATACAAGAACATTTATTTACAAGAGTATAAAATGTAAACGTTTATGTATACGTACACTTTAAACACCATGGTTACGGCTGTAGGGGTCAGTTAAACAGGTAGATGTAAGCCACGAATATGCCATACTTACAACACGACCAGATTTTTTAAAAATTGTTGAAAGTTAACACGCATTGAAGAACAAATTGAATGCGGCTCTTCTAGAGAGGTTTAAGATTCTAGTGCCATAAAATAGAACTGTATTCATTTGTCGTATTGCTTTCTCAGTAAACTTAAGATTTTACTTTTGAAAAAATAGTAAAAATGTGTTAAAATTTGGAATTCTTGTAGGTGACGTCTATTTATCATGACAAATATTGTATTGGTTTTGTTTATCACAAAAGGAGAGGCACTTTAGGGACAAGCAATTAATTATAATACTGAAATCACAAGTTTAACAAACATACTTCTGGTGGACAACAGGCTTGGCTAAATTTTCAATGACCGACTTTGTACGCACGTTCTTGTTATTCAACATAGTGAATACATGACATTGCATTTTATTATGTCCTCGTGTCTTAGCCTCGAACGGCGAAAGGCGAAGACACAAGGAATGGCCAGTTATCGTGTCTTCACATTTCGCTTTTCGAGTCACCACGGCCTGTAATCTTCATAATTTCGGAAAACTTACCTTGTTGACAAAAAAATGGGTGCTCACAACGAGGACGGAAGTTCCTCACAACATTTTTGCCGAAGGATAAATTACACTTGTTATGAAATAAAACGGGATACGAAGATTTCATACCTGCCGACACAATAACTAAGTTTTCATTTGCTCGCCTATTAAAATATTGTTATTTCGCCTACAACATACCGTGTCCTCGTGTCTTCGCTCGAAGGCACGACAGGTTTGTAGTTTATCATGTGTTCGTAACTTCGGCTTTTGGGGCGAAGACACGAAATGGTAGAAATCAGCTACCATAATTTAGAGCATAAATTTCCCTCCTACGCAACCAGTGGGTTGACTTTCCAAAGCCTTATTTAAAGTCTGAAGGATTTTAAATTCAAAAGTCACTGTCAGAAATTATGTCTATTCATGCTAGATGGCTTAACCTCATAATATGCAATATTGTCTTGGGGCATTGGCGGATTAAAATTCCTATCATGCGTACAAGTCTTGTAGCTTTTGACCAGAAACTATTTTAATCCAGTTTTCTTACATTGAACTTTTTCTATTGGGTTATATTAGGGTTGATTCAAACTATTTAACATTCGTGACATCTTAGTGTAAGGTCAGACAGATTATAGTTATGAGCTATGAAAATAAAGTACATTATGTTTGAGGATATAGAATAGCAATATCATTGCAAAGTTATGGGTTTGCGTCTGTATTTTCATTATTGGTTCTGAAAATAGATAGACTAGTAAATTGATACTTAGGTCTATAAATTATGCGTGTCATCTTTTGGGAAACAACAAGCAACGTTTTCTATGAATATTACATGATTGGTCATATTTTGTATTAAGTTTGTATTAACTAACATTGGCCGTTCCGACGGCTCTCTCGTCTTCCCCAAAATAACCCACATGAATCTGAGAAATTATGGAAAAACAACGCTTTTATTTCGGAAGACTTTATACACGCTGTTTTTTCCTTGGTCAACTTGTGTGGTTGACGTACTTCATTGTATTGTGGTCATTATTGATGTTGTTGCTGTATTTTGCTGTTGACATTGCTGTTGTTGACGCCGTCTATGTTGTCGCTATTGTGTTCGTCTTTGCTGCTAATGCTATTGTCGCCAGTGTTGTAATGCTTTACCAGCCCGACCGGTCTGCTCAGTGTAAGCGTTTGTCTATTGATCAAAAGGTTGTGAGTTCGAACCCGGTGACAAATTTGACAGAAGATATTACATCCTTTGTTTAATTTTTCTCCACCTCTGAAGTATGTGGGGTAGTTTGGGAATAGCTTGCCTTTAGAATTTGGTTAGTACTTGTTAATGCCAAATGAAGTCCAGGGAAGCTGGTTAGCATAACTGCCCGCAATGATATAACTGAAATCATGTTGAACGGTCTTAAGTAGGATGAAATAAATAAATGTAATGCTTTACGGGGTCTACATGTCCACGGTATTATGTTGATCATCTGCTCTGATATTATTATTACATTTTCAAGCAACCACAAATTCTTCGAGATAACATTTTAAGATATTTTCAATCCGATTTTCAGTTGAATACCGATTTATAATTATTAATGAGAATTACTCTCTTTAACCCAGTGATGTAGTCCAGTGGTAGTTACTGAATGTTTAAAATAATGCGTGTATTTTGGAAGTGCAAAGATTAAACAAACATCAAAAGACATGGCGGCACTTTAATCTTGCTCAAAACCTGTGAAGTATCCGCGATATTGATTAGTCGGTAGATTAACATAGAATTCCTTAAATGTTTTAATCGGGTAGTCTCAGACACTCGAATATTCCTTTAACAATAGTAAAATAGTTTAAATATTGATAGATATCAAATGGTATATTTAATCATTACAATATAAGTATTTGTTCTAATTATAGTCGAAGTGCATAGATATTAACTTGACGCCCGGATGAATGTATTTAGCGCAGTAGAAGAATTTAGGTGTTTACCACTGTGATTAATACATGATTATTGATCACGAATCAAATCTAATGACCGGTACCACAGCCATGGTCATTTCAGGGCCGCCCCAGTGTGAGGGGAGAAGAGAAACAGACATTTATATCGGATTCCTTTCTCTTATTTTGAATTGTTTACCTGTTTTTTTATCATACCCGTTGTAAAGCACCGATACGGGCCTCATCCGTTTCCTGTGCTTTTCTTCACACAGTACTGGGCTAGATAATGTGGATAGGGACACTGAAACAATCGTCCATGAGCTATCTGAAGCCGTAGACAATATTCGAATCCATTACCCTCCGTTTGTTAGTCCGCTGGTCTAAACAAGCACTTCATCCTAGCAATCGTCTTTATTCAGTCAGTTTTTCTAATTGTACGTAAAATGAAAACAGGCTTACACTAAAGACGGACTTTATCCAGAATGCCATTATCATGCAGTCACACTTTTTAGGCTATTTTTGAACATGACATTATGCCGTGGTTTAAATGTTACGACCAAACACAGCGATTGTCATCCGCCTCTCAAACCCAAAGTCAGCTGTACTTCGGTATTTTAACACAACCGTAGTTCATTTTTTTTTTGGAAACTGAACGATAGTTTATCTTGGCATAGCATTCACTTGCTCGCAGCGCATGAATTTTGATGCGGACCAAAGTACTATATTTTTCAACATCCGCCATGCAATTGTTAAGCTAGTTCCAGTTCCATGTTAGCTTAGTGTCCATGCGTGCTTTCAGTACTTTTGTTTTCACTGGATCATTTTGCGATTTCTTCAGTTTCAGTTTTCACGATGGAGATATACAGGCGTATACCTGAGTATATATATCTTCCGTTAACTAACTGGACAGCATCCTCACTTGTGACATTTGGTTGCGGATGGGATTCTAACTCACAATAATGGAACCATAAGCACTCGACCACGATGGCCTCCAATCCCCGAGATCACTTATTAGTTTTGAAGAACAACTCAGTATACACTGCGCATGCTCAGAGAGTATTGTCAGTTTTGATTATGTCATTGAAATGAGCATAGCTAATGGACAGAGCACTAAGACGGTAAGAATGTACGTACATGTATTTGAATGTTCTTTGTAATTGGTATAGCTCCTTTTAGCACTATCACTTACGAAGAACACCCATGTATGCCCTCTAACATGTACTCGTATGTTTTGTGTAAAGTACAAATCGGTTGCGCACTTTTCTTGAAAGTGTAGATGACAAATTAACGCATTTCCGAAATAACGTGCGTTTAGAAATTATCTAGGGCGGTCCTTGTCTTGCGTGAAAAACAGAGTTTGTGTTAGTAAAAAGGTGGCAAAGACGGAAAGATCGGCGCACATGTTGTGTTATATGAAACAGACTTCATAAAATGAAAATAGAAAATCATCATAATATAGAATTTTATTGTTTCATTTGAATAATGATATATTCAGACTAGAATGTATAATAATTCATTGACAATATGATATGAATATTGCGATGGTGGAATTATTAACCATGTCAATAACTGTTAGTTATGTCATAGTTAGAAAATACAATTAAGGCACATTCCACGTTCATTTTTAATCGACTTCGTGTATTCATGTCCTGCAAAAATTTGTTTGTGTTTCAAACATACCAGTCAGGCCAAAAATACCTAGAAATTATTTTAAAAAATAGATGTACTTTTCTGATAAGGCCGGGGAAGGTATAGATAATAATTTTCTCTTTCAACAATGCAGTGGTAAATAACTCAGTGTACAATTGTATTGGTAAAACTTAATAACATGACTGCGTTGTCATTTTCCATTGTTTGGAATGACAAAGTAAATTCAGAATTTAATATTCAAAACAAATATTTTTAAACGGAGTATGTATTTTAAGCAAACGTCCGAATAAGGATAAAATTTTGCATTGTCATACATGTACTTAGTTGATCAAATAATAAACATTTATAATGAACCATATATATCGTCATGCTTATTCAGATTTATAATAATATTCTGTAATCTGTATGTATGAACTGTATTTAAATTCTAAAGATAAACTACTAACTTGCTTACTTTCATCAAGTAGTTTTATTAGTCAATAAAACTACCTGCTTTTGATGATGTTCCGGTCAAACCTGTGAAAAAGGCCACCCTTTGGAAAGACATAATGTGGCCTTCATTCGGGGTCTTTGTAAACCCCGCGAACTGGGTTGGATTTCCGGTCGAGGCTGGTCATGCCCTCTTCCATGAAACCTGTCGGTTTTCCTCCAAATGTGGAAAAGCTGCCGATTCCTTGTGGAAGGGTAAGTTAGTACTGGTGAATACAGTCCAGGAAAACTGGTTGGTGAAATGGCTGCCGTATATGCATGTAACTGAAAAAATAAATGTTGAAAAACGGCATTATTTAAACCCAAATGAAGAAACAAAAATAAACTGGTATCGCACTTAGTTTCATTGCAATAATTTGATAGCCTAGCTTAAAGCGACCAAGATAACTAGATATCTCGAAAATGATTTAATTGCAAAAGAACGCGAAACATCTGTTTTAGCCTATTGATCTTAACCGCAGTCAATTAAACCGATTTGTACAGTATTTAAATACAGTACGGTTCACGCTAGCTGTCTGAATCAGTTTAATACACAAGACACACATAACTGAAGGATTGTCTATGGTTAATAGTAGTATTTATACGGTGGGCGGAGCTTACTGTTGAAAGAATGTGAGATATGTCATTTAGCGCTAATATGGGCTGTAACCAATACATGCCGGTATAAATACACCAACTGTAGATACTGAATAGTAAACTTTGCCTCGTGCTCAGCGACAGACATAGTAAAACGATACAGAGACAATTATTAGTTTGGAAAATCAAGGACTTGTTTGATGTTAAAGTTTTTTGTGGATGTAACACTTGTGTAACAGCCGTCTATTCATTTTTAACACAGATTGGACTTAAACTCGAAATGCTTCTAAGTTCAGTAAATTTTGTGGCCAAGGCCAAGTCAGGGAAGGCAAAAGATGGTTCGGAGAAGAAATATGAAAAGAAAGACTTAAATAGAACAGTTAGCACCGCAACAGAAAGCATGTGTCGAATGTGCCGAAAAGAGGTAAATAGATTTAATCCATATTTCTTATGATAAAGAATTACAATTGATCTGCATTGACTAAATGTCGAATGTTACGACATTTTCATTAACTATAGTATATTATAGCTAGTATTTGTATAAATATTTGTTTATTGCTAAGCACTATGATATACAATGTCTACATACATCTACGTATACAAATGAGTGAATTATAAAAGTTAAACGTTTTACTTAGGTTAAATTTAAGTTGCATTGAAACTCTACTTTAAAAAAAATATAATCAAGAATTGTTAGCTGGTACAGTAAATATTTACACCCCTTTAAACCTATAGTAACATCATCGACTTAGCAAACATAACATACGTGAACGATGGTGTACTATTAACAATATTCAAGAATGTTTTATTGGTTAAAGTTGTATGTTACAATGTACAAGTGCACTATTTCTCCCACGCATTTGGTATGAAACCTTGTTAAGTGTGGTTTAATTAAACATGGGAAATGAATGGCAGAATGTCGTATTTTCTTAATTGATGTTTTACAATTCTTACTTGTACACTTTGTTTTGAATATATTTTTACATCCTTAGAAGTAAACTGAAAAACACACTCGGATCACCTTTCTCTATGTGGTACATGTTCTTATATGTCTTATATAACTTGTTTTCAGTTGGACGACGAAGATGCAATTTTCAAGTTCCCAACAGCGCCAGTCGCTAATAATGAAAATCAAAAAATCGTTACAGGTAATTTGCATTCTTTTGTAACAATAAGTTGTTGATATTATTCGGACTCATGATTTATATAATAAAGAGTTACTCATTATGTACGGTGGCCCTTATTTTGAAGATTGTAACACTCACTATCTAAACGTTCAACGGTTGATATTGACCAGAATTCAGTTTGATATTATTGTTAGAAGTTATGTAAACATGCCAAATTACACAGAATTACAATCTAAACTTAAATGTATTCAAAGAAAAATCTCAAGTATTGTTTTTAATTGAATTGTGTTCTCTTCAGATGATGTCCAAAGTCAAAATACGCAAGATCTGGGGTCTCGTGTTTCCATAACAACAGGCGATGATATGTGCCTTACTGTGGATCAGTTTTATTACAACATTAGTTTAAAGGACGAAAAGCAGTGTGATAACACATGTAAGTATACTTAAATACATATCATATAATTTTATCTTAACTTCTTAATTAACGCTATACATTTGGTTGGGGCATGACAGAACACATCGAAATTCTTTTCCTGTGCCTTTAATATTCTTAATCAGTTTGTAAGCTGTGCAAATACTATAAGACTTAGTCAGATAAAAGATGGTTTCATTTAACGAAAAAAAAATGTACAATTTTTTTAGGGATTACACATACATCGTATTTCATTTAGAGTTTTATATTATACAGGTATATTTCGCAAGAAAGTATTAAAGTCCAAAGTTGTACCTAACGGACATACAGAGACAGTAGTGTTTGTGCTGGATTGCGATAGAGACTTTTACATAACTACAAACAAACAAAAGGATTTGGAGTTGAATGTAAGTACATCTAACCATAATCTAATGATAAACAGGATTCGGAATTTTCGAAGAATTCATTTTCTTTTTCTAGAAAAATCTATAAATACTGTCGTGTTATTATTTATCTTATTGTTCATTATATATGTATTGTTTTGTCTCATTCAATATGGTATTAAGGCATCCGTTTTAGAATATCTAAATAGCTTATTTTTGGTACCATACAGGAGTTCCAAAACCATCAAGGTCACAATGTTGCATTATATTAGATAAAGTCCCTGATACAAGGTATTATTTTGAAACGAAAGTAAGTAAATAAATTTACCAAACTAAATTCATAGCGTACTAGTATTGTAAATTCCCTTAACACGTTGTTAAGCATGTCGTTTATAACGTTCTTTTTTCAATTTTCAGTATTTTGCAAAAAGCCCAAATGAAAACACACAAGACGATAGAATTTTTGAAATATTCTTCACGAACGTCGGTCAGTGTCTAATTCAACCTCTTCGTCACAAAAACGCTTACCTGCATCACTTAGACGCCGCATTAAGCGTCCAGCCACTTGATCTAAACTGGAGATGTCCGGAAGAATATTTCTTCCATTTCAACGCCGTACCGGAGCCGATCGTATACAAGAAGAAACGCCGGGTGCGCAAAATTTGCACTCATCAGCGTGAACTGATCAACTTACCAACAAGCCAAAGAAATTCAGACAATTCTAATGTTTCGAATTCGGAAACAAACACTGATTCAAACAAGGCTCGTCCACAGACGTGGTCATTGTGTAACCCTGCGAATGCCAAACTTATGGAAGAAATGCCGGAGAGATTTTACATAGAACTTCCCACCAGAAAAACATGTAAAAATAAAAGTGCTCTATCAAATCTGTTCCGTGGATGTTTTGGAGGAAGAAGTAGCAGATTAGTTCTTGGAAGTTCATGATAATGTTTGTTGACATTGTAATAAAATTGGTGCTAAATTCATTTAATGGATGATCAATGGTCTAGCACGCTGTACTACTGAGTAAAGGTCGTGGGTTCGAATCTCGGCTCCGCCTTCCGAACTTCTAAAGAACGCCTTCTCAGTGTCCCGTCCCATCTACTGAGTCAAGTACTGTGTTTAGAAAAGGCACAGGAAAAGGGGGGGGGTTGTGTCTCGGTGCATTACACCATGCACAATAAAGAACCAGAAAAAAATATTTGAAATAAGAGTGGAGATACATGTATATGAAATGTCTGGCTCTCCTGTATCCCCCTCTCTCTCCGCTCTCTCTGGGACGACCCTCAAATGGCTGACCATAGCTGTCGAATCGAATGTTAAACAACAGATACAGTAAATTCGTCTTGTTTGCAAATCCGTCCAGTTTCATTTATCATTACACAAAAATACATACATGTACATATTACGTGACCTGGTCTCCTATCATTTAATAGTCAAACATTGACCTGTGTGACAGAAACAATCATTTATGATTTTATAATATCATGATTCAATAAATGCAGAACATTCTGAGTACATCTAGTCCTTGACGTTTATGAAGCGTTGTATTGTATAATTTATATTGCTATTTATGTTATTTATTTATTGTGATGTATTATTGGGTTGTTACATTGTATTTATTTGCCTAATTTGTCAGAATAAAATGATAAAAATCTTCATCTAATTTGTTTTATTTCAAATGATTTCTTACGTCATCAGTTTACTGTTATATGTTAAACATGTTTCTATGATTAACACATTCAACAGTGTCAGCACATACGGCCTCGCAACCGGGAACTCACGTAAGGGCGGCTTAATTACATTTTCATCTCCACGTCTATGTGTGATATAATTATATACTGCCGCAAAATCGGGAGCGATCACACTAGGCAGTTGTTAAGGAATAACTGTTAAAATAAAATTAGCTGCAAGTTACTATACGTACGGTTAAAAGTTAACTAGAAGACTAAATTAGAATCAGAATTTGTAGAAAGGACGCATGCACTGCCCAATAAGACTTAGTAAAGCTGGGAGAGCTAGCAGGGAAACAAGAACTTAAGGTCATTCCACTGACAGATACTGCGTTAAAAGAAAGAACAATTACAGAGTGATGCTGTATGCATGAGTAAGTTATCAACTTATCAGCTTGTTCACGTACCTTGTTGGTATATAGTGGTGACAGACAATAAACGGACAAGATTCTCTTTGACTAAATGTAAGAAAATAAGTTTATTTATTTATTTTAGATTCATAAGGCTCATGCCCATGTGAAAAACATATTTACATTCTTAAGTATATACAAATACATAGACGTAAATGTAAGAAAATAAGTTACGCTAGAAAATAATACATCTTTAGAAGGTTTAATTACACAATGTATGGGGTAGATCATAAAACATAATTTCTACTTTTTTGCTTTATTAAATGAATCACCCGAGTATTTTATGGTCAGCACCAAAATTAGGGCATTTGGGGTAATCGTATAAACATGGCGCTTTTTCACGGATTTTAACCGAATTTGATTCAGTAATGTATAAAGTACTAATGTATATTACACAAGAGACGTATAATACTGTATTATACGTCTCTGATTACATTTAAGAATTCGTAGCTAAGAAAATATTAATGAAACGCCGGATAGTTAACAATCGTAACTACTCGGGCATTTCCGTAACTGAGAAATGAGCACTTTTTAGACAAATGCCGAGGAGTTCCGAACGGGAAGTTAAGACATTTCTTTCTTAAAATTTGATGAAACGAGGCATTCAACTGGAATCAACCTGCGAAATAATTATTATACCCTTAAACAAAGCTGAATAATATCATCATAAAACGCAAAGGAAAACAGGGATAAACTTTTAACAAAATTAATTGAAGTCCGAATATAAATTATATGAGTATTTAACCACTCCGCATATCAACCTAGTAATAAGAAATGGCGATCTTCGGAAAATTATATGAGTGTTATTATTGATAAACACAGGCATAAGCATTATAAAGAATAGAACAAACAAAAAGACTACCATGTAAATGTTAAAGCTTATACCGCCATTCGAATTACTCAAGGATGCTTTTTCAGTGTCCCCATCCGCCAGGTAGTTGTATTTAGTTGATACAACTACCTGATTGCATGCTTAATCTCAAAGTACTTAAATATTACATTATATCATAAATATTTTCCGAAGATAAGTATTGATACGGCATAAATCAATAAGAGTTTTACTTTATGTCCATTCTTTTCAATGCGACTGCGCATGCGCGCGTGGATAACGACAAGTGTTTCGACCGGATTTTTAGTTGCATCTACCGTTAATACAACTACCTGCCATCCGCCAACTACCGAGTCAAGTAGGGCCTACAGTGTCTAGAAATTCACTTGAACAAGGACAAGGCGTGTGTTGGTGCTGTACACCTGATAAAGAACGAGAAAAAACTATTCCGCGATATATATATATTCCCAGTTCTACTGTATCTCCTCTCTGCCAGGCTCTTAGACGGCTCTGATACGACCATGGTTGTCGAATGGTTCGTTAAACAACTGATGATCGAATACATAGTACATGTACATTGTGTATATAAATGTAAAAGTCAACTTGGAATCAGTTTATACAATCTGTGATCAGTGTGAACGCCTTGATAAAGTAAAAAAATAAACACATGTCAGTTTAATAGACTCTTTGACGGTGATATGTTTTACGTAAAACGGACAGCTGCTCCAGAACGCCTCAGCACGGTTTTATTGGACTCATAGTGAACTGGAACGCTCATGCATGCATCCTTCTTTGAAAATTCACTCCTGTATGATATGCTACTTGCTACGAGTATATACAACCAACCCTTTAATTATGCCACACGTAGATCGCCTACGTATTTAAAGACTAGCAATTAATCTCGGCGTACAATTTTCATTTATTATTCTTCAAATTATTAACACCCATATCATTGCTGAAAAGTCAGAGTGAGAACAGTATTAAATATACATTCAATCTGAATCTTCAAAACAATTAAAGCGCTCTCTAAGATTGAAGTGCGTAGGTGAGTGTGTCTCAATTAAGTTTCTAACCTTTCGTCAGTACATTTCTACACAATTTATCATGCGTTTCACCTGTTTTAGAGGTTTGACTGTTCTTGATTATTTGCGTGGGTTCAGAAAGTCTCAGGATCTAAAAATGGTTACCAGTGAGTTCAATATACTAAGGTAATAAGAGTTCTCTTAGAGACAATCTTATTATATAGTGACAACCGCTAATAATTACATCCTCCGTATAACGACCGTCCGAAACAAAAAAAGGTCTTATCATCGTGGTTTTACCATAAAAGATATTATAAACTGGTTCCCGTTGACTCTGACTGTACAAGCCCTTTGATGCGCGGGAACCAGTTTGATCATATATATTATATTAAATACTTATATGTACTAAGGGCGACAACGCTTGCTTATTTCAAAACGTCATTAAGCATTATTCATCGCCCTTGAGTATAAATCACCGGTGCTGGGAAAGTGTAAACTGGTTCCCGTTCCATGATGCAGTGTACACACACGTCAACGGGAACCAGTTTAGGGAAAGTGTTGCTATACGTCAAAATTACCGTCTCATTATAAATACCGCTAATTTCAGAATCGATTTTTATAATTATATTTCTCTTGAATAATCTAGACAGTGTAAAAATTGAGATTTTTTGTATGTGCGGTTATTTAAAATAAAATAACAAGAATTGCTGTACATATTTCATTTTCGTTCAGTGATGACTAGCATTTTTTTAATAGATAATACAATACGGTACACTCCCCCCCCCCCCCCAAAGGACCTCTCCACTACAGGACCCCTCCCCAGCCACAGGGACCCTTTGACAAGATGTGAATAACAATATTATAGCTAGGCTTCGAGCGGAGTTTTATGTCTAGTAATTTCACTTTAACACCAAATAAATTCTAATTTTCGCATTGCGACATACAATATATTGGTGAAGTTTGGTAATATTTGAAACGCCAATTAATGTAAAATTGATGAATATTTGCAACTTTAGGTCTTGTTTTACCTCTACGTACGTACGTAGTCAATACGCCTGCCCCCAGGGCATGATACATACAATCTATATACAAGTCAAGGTCCTTGGTGATTACATAGACGTATAATACATTATATTGTATTATATACGTCTCTGGTGATTATGAAGGCGTTTCACACTACGCTTCGGTCAAACCGTTCATCGCATAATGTAAAATGTAATATTAATATACACTATAACTATCATATATCATGAACTATGTCTCTAAAGTTAAAGCCAAATATTTATTACTTTATTTCTGTCATACTCTCGGAAGTAACTAACAGACACCATTGGACAAATGAAACCTGTCCACAACGGACGAAAGGTGATATTACTACTGTATGTAGCGGACATGCCCAAACCGCGGACAGTGGACACCATGCAGAATAGCCAAATCGTTTCCCGAAATGCCATTTGGACCTTCAATAATGGATCTAAAACAAGTCTTAATTAATTGTGTCTTACATTCAGTCAGTATTTTTCTGGTATTATTGCTAAAAATTCAAAATCCCGTTATATGCGTGGCCCAAACAAGGACTTACATACATACATGTATGTATATAAGTCCTTGGCCCAAACAAGTATTTCTTCAAATTGTTTAGTAACACCACTACGCATACTAAATGCTAAACTGGTTCTCGTTGAATTGTTTGTACAAAGCCTTTGGTGCACTGCAACATGGAACGGGAACCAGTTTACGGATAAATCAGACCAAGGGACGCAACTCTAGACAGACTTGTAAAAGGTAAAACTCGTGGTTAGTTTGTTCACTAATAATTTCGAAAACGCTGCCATTCTATGATAAAATTCTGAATCACACTGTTTCAGATATCATGTTTTAGTTCATGTATGCCCATATTTTTTCCGTTGTTCTAGTCAAATAGCATGCGCTAACAACGTGTTTTGATGAAATGTACTGAATTCGGATATCGTCTATATTTCGGATACACATTTGTTATAATAATTTATAAATTTAGGCTTCCAACAACGATGTTAGGAAGGAATGATAAGTATTTTCCTAATCTATGGAATTTATTGTGTTTTAGTTATTATCTATAAGTACAGTCGTATGAACAGTAGCGAATCATGAACAAATAGAGGGTCACGCGAATGGTTACAGTAAGATTTCTCCGCTGTCTTTCCATATTGTTTGATCAAACTTTACATTCCTATTCCTTGATATTTTTTGTCCTATTCAACAAAAGATTATCTGAAAACAATGTTTTGATCAACTGTGTCACTTAGAGTTTTGTTAAGCGTGTTTACATGAGCAAGATTGCCTAGCTTCGTTCTCATAACAACCTTTGCGCATAAAGATGCACTGCCAAATAATTTTGATGTAAAGGTAAATGATTTCTTTATGATCAAAATGGTCATAGCTTAACCTTCAAATCATGAAAAGGAACTACATAATTTCTAATTATCATGTGTGCAAATGGAATGATTATGTTGCAGGTCAATATGAATAATAAAGGATCACAAACAATTTGCATGAGGATTTCTCAAACTAGATAAAATGTGATCTAAAATGGACTTTTAATGTAACTAAATTTGTATTGTTGCGTTATTTTGAGATGTTAAATAAATAATTCTCAGTGCCTTATAACTACCTTTTTCATTAGTAAGTGTAAGCTTGCATCAGTTGCTATATTGACTTTATTCGTAGAGATAATAACTCAATAACTTTCTATGCATGTATTTTCTATGTAACACCACAAATAATGAATTATCATACAAACATTGCTTTTACAAAGAAAGAAATGTATGATGATGACATTAATTTGTCAGTTTTAACAGCTCTGGTGACCCCCTGTAAGAGAATGACATGTGACCCTTTATTGTTCATATTGACTCTCTATTATACCAATTACTTCCATATCTGAAAGGTATGTAATGGTCGAAGTTTTGTTGTTGAAAAGGCAATTTTGGTGTTTTTGAGAAGAAAAATAAATTTGCAGTGTGCCTGTTATCATTTTAGGCCAAGATACTAAATGCGGTAATCGTTGACATTAATTAACACACTAGTGATCCCCTACTGTTCATACGACTGTATGTAGTCTTCAGGCTAACCCACTACTGACAAAAGCTCAAAACCAAGGGCTAGTATTTTTTTTATCGAACTTTCTTAAATATTAGCAGTAGGTGTTGTATCAGCTCTGAGCTATTTTACATATACATAATATCGAGTAATGAGTATTGCATAAACTCTTTAATAGTCACATGGTTTTAAATGTGTACTGCATGCATGTTTTCAATCAGTTAATAGTAGTTATCATCCCAGGGCTCAGAATCTAATTAGTCAACATGATTATGTTGCTATATCAGGGCACGAAAAATCCACTCGTAGAAAATCGGCTACGATCGTCCGATGGGACGAGTTGCTTTTGCGTTATGAAACCAATACAAAAAATTAATCTCTTGCAGCGGAATAACGATACGAAATGTCTGTTCATAATTTCTTGTTTGACAGATGGAAAAAATAGCCTTGACACTGGTTTGGAGTAAATGCCGATCGCCCGGTTCTCTCCGTGAGTGGCGAACGACTACTATCAAATGGACAATACTTAATCAAATTTACTCTTCGTACTTATAGCGTACATTTTACGAAAAAATAGATGTGAAATGGACATACATGTAGTTATCATTTGAGAAATGAATGGAGGTACTTAATATTTATACTCGGATTAGCCGTGTCGTAAAACCTGTAAAACGGCCCGTCTTGCATTTATCCAGACTGTTCTCAGATGTTTATCATTTTCGGTTTACTGTCGTCTGTTTCAATTACATATTCAGTTACTTAGCTGTTTTGAACTCCATTCTCACCTGATACAATTATTGTGACAGCTTACAAGCTTTTAGTTTGCATTACTGTGACACTATTACTGTCAATAATAAAGTTGTTCATTGACAACCTTGAAGAGTTTTAAAATGGTTTAATGTCATGAAGGCATCCAATGCTTCAGAAATGAACATTAGGTTGTATATTTGACTGTTTAAATTATCAAAAAGGCTCAGTAAGTGTTTGTATAACTACTATATTAGTGTTCCATAATCGGAACAAAATTGCTATCGATTATTGAATCGAATTGACGTATCACTATCGATTGATTAATCGATTGTTTAATCAAAAGTGTGAAACAACATCAACTGTTCATTTTTTAGCAATTCAAGCTTAAATGGTTTGTAATTTAGCAAAAATCACTTGCCCACTCTGAACTTTCGTACTGTACAAGGGCAATTCATCAAAACAATGACTAGATTTATTTCTTTCTTATGTTTATTGAAAATCAACCGTATAAAACACGCAAATATCATCAACACATCAATCAATGATGATAACAAATGATGAAATGAATTTGTCTGAAGAATCAATGAACAACAGCAAGGATTTTTAGTAACTTGGGAAGAAGTCTATAACGTAGTATTGCTCATTTAACTGATCTTACCATAGTCAACAACGAAAATCCACAAAACATGATCCAATTTAAAAAGTTTCACCAAATCAACATAAATACGATATTTGGTCGATTTTCATATCAAACCTCCGTGTCTGAACGCAAAAAGTGCTTACTTCAATACTAAACATGTTTTCTTGCTGTTCCCATCGGTGTATGTACTATGTAACGAGCGTCAAATGCTGGTACTCATTACGGCAAATATTTAGATAAATTATTTCTCTTCAAATATTTGGATTTTGATTTCTACTTTGTCCTGGGAGTGATGTAAACAACGATAAAGGATAATAGATAATATTTAGATGTGTGTCGGGTAATTGGTTTATTTACTAGCAACTATCGATTGTTCTAATGCACTATCGATAGTCGGCGATTTCAACCGTACAGCGACGATTGTTCGATTGTCGGCGACTATCGTGAGATCACTATACTATATATATACATTTACTGTTTCTACTGTGCTTTTTCTAGCAAGTAGTGGTAGGACGAGTGACATCAAGGGCAGGACGAGTGGATTTTATATGTCACTAGTCCTGCAGGACGACTGCCCCTCAAAATATTTTTCATGCCCTGTATATTATTATTAAATACAAGTAATATGTATACACTGAAACAATGTTTTATTCTTTAACCACCTCTCAGTATAACAATACAGTCGTATGAACAATAGAGGGTCACGCGAATGGTTACAGCAAGATTTCTCCGCTGTCTTTCCATATTATTTGATCAAACTTTACATTCCTACTCCATGATATTTTTTGTCCTTTTCAACAAAAGATTATCTGAAAACAATGTTTTAATCAACTGTGTCACTTAGAGTTTTGTTAAGCGTGTTTACATGAGCAAGATTGCCTAGCTTCGTTCTCATAACAACCATCGCGCATAAAGATGCACTGCCGAATAATTTTGATGTAAAGGTAAATGATTTCTTTATGATCTAAATGGTCATAGCTTAACCTTCAAATCATGAAAAGGAACTACATAATTTCTAATTATCATGTGTGCAAATGGAATGATTATGTTGCAGGTCAATATGAATAATAAAGGATCACAAACAATTTGCATGAGGATTTCTCAAACTAGATAAATTGTGTTCTTAAATGGACTTGTAATGTAAATAAATTTGTATTGTTGTGTTATTTTGAGATGTTAAATAAATAATTCTCAGTGCCTTATGACTACCTTTTTCATTAGCAAGTGTAAGCTTGCATCAGTTGCTATATTGACTTTATTCATAGAGATAATAACTCAATATCTTTCTATTCATTTATTTTCTATGTAACACCACAAATAATGAATTATCATACAAACAAAGAAAGAAATGTATGATGATGACATTAATAAGTCAGTTTTGACAGCTCTGGTGACCCCATGTAAGAGAATGTCATGTGATCCTTTATTGTTCATATTGACTCACTATTATACCAATTACTTCCATATCTGAAAGGTATGTAATGGTCGAAGTTTTGCAGTTGAAAAGGCAAATTTTGGGCGTTTTTATGAAGAAAAATAAATTTGCAGTGTGCCTGTTATCATTTTAGACCAAGATACTAAATGCGGTAATCGTTGACATTAATTAACACACTAGTGATCCCCTACTGTTCATACGACTGTAGTTCTTTAAAGATCAGTTTGAACTTTGAGAAGTTTTCCTTTTATAATTATATGTAGTTTAAATTTATAATTTCATGTTAGATTTAGACAAAATAAATATGAACAACATGCGACCACATGGAGGTAACAACCCATGGGGGTTTCAAGCTCAAAACTGGAATACACCTTTAACAAGAGGTCCTCCTCCTCAACAATTCAACAACCAGTGTGGACCAAACATGCAACAAAATAGATTTTATCCTTCAAATAATCTGAATCAGCAAGCCATGGTAAGTTGTCTTACGTCATTTGCCGATGTGGTCTGTTTTGTATTTCACAAGCCAGTGCTCATAAATATAACTAAATATAAAATTTCTCAAACTGTTGAAACAAAAAGTCATGACCAAGGACTTATATATATACATGTATGTATATAAGTCCTTGTCTCGACTAACATCAAATTAAGTTTTGTTAATGGTCAGGATCCGTAGGAATCAACTTCAGATTGGGGGGGGGGGTGCTAATTTTAGATGTTGGCTTAGGTGTTGCTAAGCCCCTCTCCCTGGCTATCATGGTCTGAATACGATGTCATACTATAAAAAAATATTTTTAGTAAATCAGATAAGGCTGAAAATGAACAATTCTTTGTTTGTAGTGCTCCGACCGACCCATCAAAATGGCCCCTAATTTTCTTTTTTTTTTAGGTTTTAAAGTTTATCTTTTTTTTAATATCTGTTCGCACCAGTTCAGTTAAAAAGTACTTTCTGTTTTTAAACCAAACCAGAATACATGGCCTTTATCCAATACAAACTGGTTGTTCATCATATTTTGTTCTGTCTAATTACATGTTTAATGCAGAGCAGACTACATGAAAATTTTGTGTATTTCAAAATTGCCAATTATTTTATCCATGCAATTTCAGAAAAAAATATTCAAAGAAAAAATACCTACCTACCTATCCATCTCTGGAAATTAGGGTCGGAACACTACAAACAAACAATTTTTTAATGATGGCCTAACTGACCTTATTAATTAGCATTTTCCACACTTGCATTTATTTTATGTACAGGGACCTAGATTTCATAGTCAATCATTTGGACAAAATTGTGCACCTGCCAGATTCAATGTTCCTCCACCTGACATGCACATGCCAATGAACAACCCAGTAAGACATCCAGGTAATGCCATGAATGCCAACAACGTACCTTTTAACTGCCCGCCTCCTAATCCTCCTAGACAATGCGTTCCACAGATGAATGGTTGGAATCCCAGAGGAACAGGACCCCGGGGAAATCATCCTCCCGGCCCTTACAAACAAGGTCAGAAATTCAAACAACAGAACAACAACAAGCAAAAGAAAAACAAGGTAACTAGATAATAAAATAATTTTCTTTGAAATTAACATTATTGTATGACTCAAATTTCTGGCTGTTTTAAAGATGTTTGCGTTGACGGTTGTGTAATATTTTGTATTTCAATGCATTTATTTTTAATGTTAATTGGAGTCTTAGGGTGTAAAATATGTTGTTTGGATTAAAATAGTCAAATGGAGTTAAAACATATAAATGATGGTGTTCCAAATAGCTGGCAAAATGATTATTGTTGTCTTGCTTTTGGCCAATGAATAATTTCTAAGGCTGTTATTCAAAGAAATATTATGATATTAAATCAACCAAGATATTGATAAAACCAGAAATCAGTATCAAGTTATACATCTATACATTTTTTAAAGAAATAAATAGGCCAGTTAAGTGATACTTCATATAATTCAGTAGGTAAAAATAACTAATACATTTTTATGAAGAAATAAAAAAGTAATTTATACTTTTCTATGTATGTATAGTTTCATTACCATAACTTTGAAACAAGTCAATCTCTTTAAATAGACGCAAAATGAAGCTATTACATCACTGGCATCGAATGATGCGGGTTACATACAGTAAGGTTTGGGTGATTTGTCCAATTTTCGCGTTTCCCCCGCGTTCGTAATCGGCAATTTATCACCCGTAGCGACGATTTTCATCGCGGCATTGATCTTGAAAAACCCGCGAGTCACCGCAATGTCGCTATTCACCGCGTTTTATGACTTATTATCAGTCGGTAATCTTTGATAGCGATGGATCACAGTGATTCGCGAATGTCTAAAGCCGACTCTCAAGTAGCTAAATTGATATTTATTTTGAATTTTTCTTCTACATTGGCTTTCTGTTGACCGTTCATTTTCCGAAAACGGTCACATGGTAAGATAATTCAGGATTTATTACTTACTGAATCCGTCGGCCAAGACCGACTGAAATCCAGACATCTGATTAAATTTTGTCAAGTAGGAAATCCCATTCTTGAAGTAAATATGTAGAAAAAACGGCGAATTGCTAAGCGAGTTTGTAAACTGTGTAGCTATGTTTTACATAATTATACAACGCCAATTTTTTACACATATCAGGTAACAATTTGTTCACAAAAGCGCAATTAAATAATGTGTGAATAACACTGTTATTGACAAGAAATTTGTAAGTTTTGAGTAAACTAAAAAGGCGACATCGCGCATCACCGGGTTGAGCAATCCACCGCGAATTATTGCCCTTCAGTGGTGACGGTCACCGTCGATCATCGTCGCTCTGAACGCGACAGCAAAAATTCAAATCGCCGCGTTGAAGCGATCTACCAGTGGCTTAGCGCGATTTTAATTCCGCGGCGATTCGCGAAAATCAGACAAATCACCCAAACCGTACTCTAGGGATTGCCTTGTCTGTCTGTTTGTTTAAGGTTACTTCAAGCTGCCGGAGGAGGCATAATTATGTGTGTTCATTGAAAGCAGCTTCTTGTTCTCGCTTGAAATGAAATCTTTCCTTTAAGTTTCTACCATACTTTTCTTCCAAAACATTTTAGAGTGCATATCAATTTTCGATCACACGAAACAATTAATGTGTCGTTATTGTAATGCATTGTTTTGTTAAGATATTTATCTTTTATTATAACTTGTTTCAGAACAAACGAGATCCTGGTGTAAATGGGGAAAGTTGTGAATTTTATTGTGATACATGCGATCGTGGCTACAAAGATGAAGATAAATATGATTTACACGTCAGTCAACATGAGAAGGTTGGTGCAGTGTTATCTCCAAGTTAGATTTTAATAACCTATTCATTCTGTCATAGAACTTTAAGACTTTTAGCTTCGCCGTTTTCAAAGAAACAGAAGAACTATTCTGATCATTGCATCGTCTGTGTCTGTGCAAAAACTTTAATGTAGCTCATAATTCAGAAATGCTAAGAGGTAGCAACATGAACTTCATAGTTGGATAGATCTCACTGAGGAGGTAAATAGACGAATTTTGTTTTATTTCCATATAAATGTGCAATGTTTAATTATTTTTCCTGAATAGCAAGTATGAATAAACTTGCTTTCCTTTAACTTTCCTTGGTGTCAACATCAAGAATGAATTAAACTGTGAAATTTTCTTTTTGTTATATTACTTGATATTATGTGTAATTAATATTAAAATAAATGATATTATCATTTTACAGTGTCCCAAAGATGGCTGTTCATATATAGCGGCTGGAAAACTTGTTCAGCTGCACATCAAATTGGTAACTATATATGACAGGAGTTTATGTCACATGCTTTCTTTGACTTTTTATACGCCCATATTGACCAGTACATCAAAACGCATTTCATTCTATTGGCATGTTTTTCTCAGTATTTTGGGATCATGACCCATACCTTTGAAATTGGGAATTTTAGCAATGTTTTGTTCTAAACTGGAAAGGAAATGTATGACTGCAATTGTGCGATGATTTAATTACCAAAAACAACTATTGTCTATGATAGGAACTTTAAGTCATTATAAATCCACTACATTGCAAGATCTCTTGGTTTTATAGATTCAACAATATCGTTGTTATTATCATTTATTTTTTTAAAAGTTTTTATGGGGAACTTTGTCTCTGATTTGAGAAAAAAAGATACTTTTTTCAATTCGAAATATGACCAGATTTTGGCTATAACAACAGTCCCACCTTGATTGTTATATCTTATTTTTAGCAACATAATTCTGGCTTAGCCAAGAAGATTTGGTCTCTGGAGTCCAAGAAAGACATTGAAAAGTGGAGACTAGAGAGAAAACTGTAAGTGTAAAGTTTATCTGCTATAACAATAGATTTCCTGCAAGTCCTTGAATCAACAGACATGTCTGACATGTTTAGCAAGTCAGGCGATTTTTTAATTATATAAAAAACTTGACTCTTGTAATTGTTTCCATTTTTTTTTCATTTACAGACCACATAATTATTTGACATTTTGGTAGAAGTGTTTGTACTTTGTAATAGTGAAATATTTTCGAATGAACTGGCCTACAGTTAGTGGTCTTTTTTGGCTTCTTCAGTTTTGTGACCTCAAAATACAACTTTATTTTTTCTTCACATGAGCAAATTTTTCCAGAGGTCAGATTTGACCCGCCTTCATGGTCGAGTGGTTAAGGTAGCTGACTTAAAATCACTGTAACCTCTCACTGATGGAGGGTTGTAGGTTCGAGCCCACTATCGACCATGTCTCTATATGTGAGGAAGTATACAGTTGCTTACGGAGGATGGGAGTCTAGTACTGGTTCTTCCCAGGAATGATGCCTAGGTGAACTTTCCGCCTCATGTGACTCTGACTGTTAAAAAAGGGTGTAAAATTTGATATATACGAACAAAACAAGAGATCAGATTTGTATTTGCTTACATAAAGTCGTGTGTATGTCAACTTTTTTATTTATTTGTACTACTATGTGTTCATCAGTCATGTTTTGCTTTTTTCTTCAAACGTTCAGGAACTTCCCAACAGCTGAAAATATTGCGAAAAAGAAAGCACTTCTGGCAGAGAAAATTGCTAGAGGAGAAGTTATAGAAGAGAAATATTTTGGGTAGATATTCTTTGTTTGTGATAACTAGTATTCACTGTGTAAACTCATGGTTTATTTTTTGATTAAAATCTAATGCATTTTTTCATTGGTGTTCATGTGGAAAACATGATAAATGTAAAGTAAATATGATAAACTAAATGTGAGGAATAATTTCAAGATGATAAACTTTAATTAAATGAGCAATGTCCAATTAAATGTCCAATTCTCTGTGATTGAAGTCAAATCTACAGCCACTACAGGGTTGCTTGTGATCTTTTACTGCTTTAACAATGGAGAAAAAGCCTCAGGTGTACACATAGATAGAATGATCGACCTCCTGTCAAGGTTGTCATTAAGTCTGTCTGTAAGAGGCCAAACCTTGATTGAAGGAGGCTTTCCATGCTCATTTTCAATATTGTAAATGATATATTTGGGATATCTAGATGACCAATTTTCATTTCTAAGCAGCCAATTAGGCCTTTGGCTACCTCTTATTGCAAAAACTATTCTGTAAGCTTAGAGTGGTTAGTGCACTGGTTTTGTAACCCTGAGATCCCAGGTTCAAGTCCTGGTCACTGCAGTTCATACTCTTCTATGCAAATTTGATATGAATGTCGAATTATCTTCTACATGTAGAGAAGTTGCTGGTCCCTTATGTAAGGGTAAGTTAGTACTGGTTAGAATACCTTCCAGAAAACTTGTAGAATGAAACTGCTGCCGTATATAAATGAAAAATCATTGAAAACCCTGTTTAAGAGCCTGAAACTGTAAGCTAGCTAGTCATCCTGTTATTAGTCTAATATGTAATATGGTAATATGAATGTCTAATTAAGGTCTGAAACAAGTTTGTTTCTGGTTACACGCTCTTTCAGGTAAACAGAAACAAAAAAACTTTTATGGCTTATTAAAAGTTTATTTCATCATTTTAAGCTAGTATTTTATTTTGATTTTGAAGGAAGATGCACAAAAGAAATGATCGAGGGAAAGACAGAAGGCAAAATGGAAAAAATAATCAGAATAAAAATGTAAAAGACAGAATGAAAGATATGAAGAGGAAACTCGATGAAGGTCTGTTGCTATGGATACCCTTGTAGTTTGCTAGTTTTTTCAAATTTTTGCCTTTCATGCAGTGTTTAAGTGGTAAAAGCTCACTTGCTTAGCACAGCTTTAGCTACTGTCCGTACAGTTAAAACCAACTGACCATAGTTACTATTTATTTTTTCACCATTTTCACTATTCTGTGTTAAACCATTTATTTGTATACCATAGTATCATTTCTATATGATTATGGTCTAATAAAGTTAAGTTGAGTTGAGTTGGGTCTACAAATCGTTGGTTCATGGGTTTGAGCCCTGGGCATTGCACTTATTATCTGTGATGTTTTGGTGGAAGGACTTACATCTAGCGCCATTCATCTTTCATCACTGAACGTTCAGGTAGGGAAGTTGACTGTTACTTGCATAGAACAAGGTTGGTGCTGGTGTTCCAACTAGGAAATCTGGGTCAGTTAACTACCTACCTGTACCAGTACTTGACTGATAAAACTATATAGTACTATAATTTATTAATAACTGTAGGAAACAAGCATAAAACCTCACAAATCATTTCTCTTCTTTACAAATTATAGAGTTTTCACCTAATGCACTTACAGAATATTTTATCACTGTGCCATTACCACGTTATACATATACAAACGCTTGATCCAGTTAATATTTTCTTTGATATCTTCTCGCATATCATGGAAAGTCACAGGTATGGGTACCGTGTTGATGTAGGTTTGAGAAATAGTAGGAATAGCTAGGGTTGACATGATTAAATAATACTATGTTGAACATGTTTGAATGTATTTCAGACCAGAAAGATGAAGAGTGTTCTAAAGAGAAACAAATGAAGGGTGATGATACTGTAGATACATCAAAGGAATCTCTTAATGTCTTCTTTAATGGAGATGCTTCAGGTATGATAAAGATTTAAAGACATAGAATATACTAATATTACTCACTAAGGTTGCAGTATATAAGTCATGTCATACGATTTTTGAGGCGGTAGGAATATAGCAAGAAATGAGAGTTGACAATTATCAGTTGTATTATTTTAACAAATAATTTGATCGAAGTAAAGTAAGATTGGAGGAATCTATATTCTTCAACTTTGGAAACAATATAAAAAATGTTCTGAGAGTATTTTATTGTGGTTTCGCCACTACTTATGTTTTGTAGTATGTCTGAATATTAGATGTGAAACGAAAGACCTTTTGTGTAATGTCAAATATATGTACGTGGCTGTCTCAGGTCTGGGTCTGGTTACGTCTAGTTATTAGCTTTATTGCCTCAGATTACTCAACGTGTAAGTTCAGGCATAAACAGTGATAATGAAATTCTTACTTCCTGAGTGTTTAACTGGGTAATATTTTCAGATGCATCTATTGCAGGGGCGTAATTAAAATAATGTTCGCCTTGTCTGTCTGTTTCAGATTAACTAGATTTTTATAGACTTACATGCTTATTGAATGCAGCATCTTGATTATATCTTGGTATGAACAAAAGAATGGAATAATTCTGTCTTTGTTACTTAAAGATACCTCTAGCGCTCTCCATAATCCTGTCTTTGTTACTTATAGATACCTCTAGCTCTCTCCATAATCCTGTCTTTGTTACTTATAGATACCTCTAGTTCAGATGGAGAGAACACAACAGGTGAGAACAAGGCTGAAGCTAAGAAACCATCTGCAGAGCAGGAAGTGAAGGCAGCTGGTGCTCTTGGGTCACTTATTTGCTCTTATACAGATTCTGACGGTAATTCGGATGCTGAAACTGCTGATACTAAACATGTTCAAGGTAAACTGAAAATCTGATCAGGGGGGACAACTCTTGAGGGCTTAAAATATTGATATATATATTTTGAATCACAGCTTGTTCATTTCTTTTTGAGTATTTTTTTAGGACTATTGGATTATTCTTTTTAGCTCACTTGAGCCTATAGTTCATGGTGTACTTCTAAGATCGATGAATGTCCGGCATACATCGTCCATCCATTCTTAAAGTGTTACACTCTAGCATCCACTATAGCTCTGAACCAATCTTAATCAAACTTGGTCACAATGTATATAGCCACAATAATCTTGATTGTGCAAGGCTGCAGTGGTAGTCATGTGAGTGATATAGGATCGTCATGGCCCTCTGGTTTCACTTGGGTTTAATGTCAAACCAATATTCTCGGCCATTCGGCGAGTTTCAACCTTAGTGTTAGAGGTAGACCCAATAAGCCAATAGGAAGAGCTTTTGATACCCCTTCTAAGAAATGGTGGTATATTGCTTTGCACATGTTGGTTCAGACCGAGTCGGGAGCGATTTGACCTATAATCCTTAGACTTGATAGAGAGGTTGGTCATCACATTTAGATAACCCTAATGATCTCAGGTCAAGGTCACAGTGACCTTCAACACAAAAACCTCGTACAAACAATAACAGCAAATTACTGTCCAGTTCGCATTAGGGGTCATCCGTGTTTGACAAACACCTCTTGTTTTGCCTTTCGGTTTACATTAATTTTGTCAAATTTCTTGTTTCTAGACAAGAAAACTGAGATGGCTGAAAAAGAGGATGAAGTGGTTGCAAAGACAGAAGACACTACTTCAGTTGCTAAGAAACAAAAGCAAGACAACAAACAGAAACAAAGAACTCGACAAAGACAGCGAAAGAATGATGCAAAGACCCTGTCAATAGCAAAGTGTGATAAGTCCTTATTAGAAAAGGTAAAAATTAGTTATTTGGGTTTAACACCATTTTTCAGTTATACTGTGGAATCATTAATTTTTGTTTGGGATTTAATTTTGTTGATTTCATGGGTCGGCTCATCAACGAAATCAAATCCCCACGAATTCAAATGCAGAGATAAGGAATTTCATAACAAAAAACAAAACCTATGAATTTATGTCCCCAAGAAATAGCCATTTTAGTAAAAATTATGAAAATTGAACCGAACGAAAATAAATGAACATGCTGTATATGGCAACCCATTCATGTGACAAGTTTCCCTTGACTGTATTCTAACCGAAATTTACTTACCTTTCCACAAGGAATAGGCAACTTCACATGTGGAGGAAAGTCAACATTGTTGTAAAATTTTCGTGGAAGGGTAGGACCTGTAGCTACCAAGATTCATACCTGGTTCTCCGGGTTAGTGATCAGCATCAAGTATCAATAAAAAAATATTTTCAGTTAGAATTTGTGAATGTTCTAATCGTTTTAGGTATGACTTCTGTGTTATAATACTGTTTTCATTTATTTCATTTCAGTTGCTGGCCAAAGAAATTAGACAAGAGAGAAATAAGATACTGCAATGTGTACATTATATTGTAAAAAACAATTTTTTTGATAAATAAATTTTGTTGAGTTTTCTATTTTTGTTGTAATTATTTTTTCGAGGAATAACAAAACAGGATGATCGATGGTCTAGTGGTAAAGTGCTGGACTACTGAAAGACAGGTCTTTGGTATGAATCTCAACTCCACCTTTTGATAATTAAGGGGCCTTTTTCCAAATTCCCCATCACAACTACCAAGCCGAGTACTGAGTTAAGGGTTCAGAGGAAAAACATGAGGCTTGAATTGATGCTTTACACCAGGCCCAATAAAGAAGCGGATAAAAAATTACTCGAAATGGCCTGTTCTCCTATTTCTTAAATCCTCACTGGGGCGGCCCTGAAATGACCACAGCTGTTGAATCATTGGAATGGTCCATTTAACAACAGATGAACAAGTTATATTTTCAGATTTAGATCTGGTGGCAATTAGATGGCTTCAAAAAATCAAACAAATATCATAGCTATGGTATTTATTATGACTATTAACTAACTTATCACAGTTCTGCATATCACACATCACAATGGATCTTATATAAAAAGGCCATGATGGCCCTTTACTGGCTCACCTGAGTAAAGACTACAGCTTCTTTCATATCAATGTTCAACAAGAAGAGCCTAACATTGACAGAAATCATCAAGACTTACATTCCGAGCTATTTTCATCAAGACTTGATAAGAAATGTAGTATCGACAGTGTTAACAAGGTTTTCCCTGTGATTTGACCTGGTGACCTATTTTTGGACCCCAGATGACCCATGTTCGAACTATTATTGTCCAAGCTATTATAAAGAGAAATATTCTGACAAAGTTTGGTGAAGATCCAATCGTAAATTGGACCTCAAGAGTGTTAAAGTTTTCTTAGATACGACCTGGTGACTTTTGGTGTTTTTTTACACAAACATTCTAACAAGGTTTGAAGAAGATCCACAAAAAAACCGTGACCTAGGTTTTCATTTAATTTGACCTGGTGACCTGATTCTTGACCCCAAGTGGCCAGTGTTCGAACTTATTCATACAAACGATCTGACACGGTTTGGTGAAGATCAACTCAAAACTGTGACATCTAGAGTGTTAACAATGTTGTCATTTGATTTGAGCTGGGTGATCTAACTTTTTACGCCAACTGGCCCATGTTCGAACTTGTCCAACACATTATGATAAACATTCTTAAAAAGTTCTATTAAGTTCCTAGCAAACGTGTTGCCTGTAACAGTGTTAACACCCCGATTGAGGATGACGGACGCCGGGCATTGACTGACCAAAACTAATAGCTCACTCTGAGCTCTTTGTGCTCAGATGAGCTGATAAGCACAAACAAGACCAACATTAAAATTGTATTGGTTTACAGTAAGGTGACCCGTATCATTATTTGTTCTTAATTCAAGATTTTTATTTTCAATCGCTTTCAACGGTTAAAGTTTGGGCCGCTTACTGCAAAACAACAAATTTTAAAGAAGGTTCATTATAAACAAAACAATAATACATGTACTCATAATTAGAAAATCCAGGTATGTCAGATGCTTGACAACAGCAAATGCGGTGAATTCACAAGTTATGACCACCTTTGGACAATAATAGCGGTCTTAATATCGGGGGATGACCTCACTGTTCAGTTGAAAGTGAAAGATAGAGCCAATGTTGAAAGCCAGTCTGAACTTAAGAGATATTTGTAATGAGACGGTGTTAGTTTTTATTGTACTGTAGAACACCTGTGAACTTGGCCATTATTCTAATATCTTCAATTCAAATTTCTGTATCAGGCCATTCCATTATTAAGAAATTAGGGGTGTTTACCATGATACGCGCACATCAACAAGTGACCAGCCTAGTTTTTCAAACTTCATCAAATAAAAACAAGGCATTGTGAAATATATATCACATACCCAAGTTGAAGTCAGTCAGAACTCGGAAGTATGATTCTTACATTTAACAATACTAGTAGTTATGTGACCCCTCTTCTAGTGGAAGATTTTTTTAGCAATTCTACATAGAAAATGCATAGTTCACTAGGACAATCCAAACATGCTATATAAAGAGAAAGGGGAGGGTAAATTTGAGTTTTTAAATAAAACATGTTTTTACTGGAGTTTAGTATTTTTAAAGCCAACCAACATATTTATTTTGATTGTAGTACATGCTATAGACCACGTACATGTAAGTGCTTTTATAACTAATTCACGAAACGAAAAAGAGATATAGAAAGGAATTAGAATAAACTATACATGCACATGCTTTGACTAACGATCTAGTTCAGTTTAGCATTGGCGAGAGGTCAAGAAACTGCTTTAGTGACTACATGTAGTTACCCGCATTATAACCTTTGACAAGTTGCAAATCGAAAGGAAAATGGTGGCCATGTGTTAAACTTTAGCCCTCACATTTTATTTGTTCCGCTTGGCTTTATATTAAAGCTTAGACTTAGTTAAACATGTTTTGGCTTGGCTCAAATCTCAGTTGAATAACTTCCAGCACTGCATAAGAAGCGGAATGATACTACATACTATAAATACATGTATACCTTAAAATTATTGTTACGGAAAATGCAGTTTTTATTCCACATAGTGTTTAGGTCATTCTCAAAACTCATTGTCCTTAAGTAGTCAATCTTGGCACTCTTGCAAAGCAATATACCTTAGTGAAGTATAATATAATTATTTATTGGTAACTATTCAATGGGCACATTTTAAGAACGTACATGTTTGCCATGCATGGCTCTAAGTCCCCCTAGTCCATGCTTCATATTGCCTAACTTTTGTTCCGGCACTCCAATGCCTCTGTTTTCAATCTTTAACTGATGTGTGACCAAACCTTCAGGCATGGCGATATTTGACGAGTTCCAAGTTCCTTTATGACTATTCACAGCAGGTCGTTGATGATTTCGTTGTTGGTGATGATGATGAGCTACACGATTGTCAACGCCCTGGTAAAGTACACGCCCACCTAGGGGAGGTAATAATGTGTTTCGTCTACTTGATGTCTTACCCTTTTCTGTATCATTATCGTCGGTTGACCAACTAGCCGGCGTCATCCTACGGTCAGGATTTGGACTGAACATTTCTCTGTGACCATGGTTTGGTATTCGAAGAACTGTCTCTCGTCCTCTTTCAGATTCTAATTCTGCAATCTTAGCTTTCAATTTATTCATCTCACCTTCGAAGTGTTGAATTCTTGTGTCTTTGATTCTGTTTTCATGTTTGACATCATTCAACTGTTTTCGCATTACTGTCATCATCGCATTTTGCCAAACAGTCCCCGCAGTCTTCATTTTCTTCTGCGTCGATTGGGTTTCTACCTCCTTGTTCAGATTTTGTATCTTTTCTTGCTGTCCCTCGATAATATGATTGTGTTTTTCAAGTTCACTTTTTAGTGTTAATATATCTTCATCAGTTTTCACAGCAAAGTCTCTATAAGCATTTAATAGGCTGGGCTTCTCTTCCGTTGGATCAGAATGTCCTAGATGCGATAAAATGTAATTCCTTTCATGTAGCAACTGATCATGTTGTTTCTCTATTTCCAATAACAATCTGTATTTATCTGTCAACATTTTAAGATCTTCCTCTAAAAATGCATATTTAAATTCTATCAGTGCCATCTGATCCCGTTCTGAATTCCGTTGTGGGACCGGCATCACTTCTTTTATTCTGGTCTCCAGATTATCTAAAGTAGCGTCATACTTCTCACACATTTGTTGTACACGTTTAATTACATTTTCATTCGCGCTGTTGTACTTCATTTGCGAGCCAAAGTCAGACCTAAATTTATCCTCCGTTTCTTTAAGTTTTGAACCCATGAATCCAATTTGAGATTTAAGTTCAATAACTTCGTTTCTAGCTACAGTTAGATTGTCTTTAAGATCAGATATTTCTTTGTGCATGCGTTTTTCCTTGTCTTCATAGGCAAATGCATCTTCCAGTTGTTTTTGCCGCGCGTCAATAGCTTTATCCTTCTCACGGGCTATTGCCTCCTTTGTCCATGTACCTTTTAGTTTTGCTTCCTTCTCCTGAAAATTATAACTGAACTGATAAGAAACAATGCTTGCTTAACATCAGCAATGAACATATTGTATATTTTTATGTATGTTATTCTGTGATAGTTAGTATGTTCCATCCCGATGGCCGTGTGGAGTGATTCGTTTTGGTGTCTGGGGGATTCAAAGTAGCGCATCATTATGAAGCTTGTGCAATGACGTTGATTTTGGATTGTGACATTTTTTATGATAATAATTAATGTGACTTCAAATAAAAAGCTACCCGGTATTGATATTTTAGGGGTTCAGTGTGTTATCTACACATATTATCATTTCTATAAAACCTCGATATTTGACCAGAAGAAACGGTCTTTATATTGGGATTTGTCTTTAACAAGATGAAACATTGAGGATATATTGAAATTACGTCTGCATGTTAGTTGTCTAATGAAATGGACACGATATTGCAGTGTTGGTTAAGTTAACACTATTTTCAATAATCAGAAAAGACTAATTTCAAAGAAATTCAATTATTATATGATACATGTATATAAATAAACACATTTTTAATTGTGTTAGATCCTGGTCTATCGTATAACATAAATGTCACATTAATGGGAATTTCGGAATTTCCCAATTTAAGAATATTATTCATATGATAGATATATATTGCTGTTTATCAAATAATGCACCAATCTCGATATGAATTAGAATGTTACATCCTCACTGGTTTTAAATCAAAGTCTTTTCACCTACTGGTGAACATTACATCACATTTAATGGCTCACTAGTTAATAGCTGTATGAATTGGACCCCTATTGTCGTGTGTACCTTTTCTGTCACGTATTCTTCTAGTTTCTTCTTGTCATGTTCTTTCAAATGTTTCTCTAAGGTTGGAAGTTTCTTGTATAATTCTTTGTGATCTGTTTTATCGTTGTCGTCATTCTCTGCAAGCACAACATTATTTCTAATTATTCCTAATAAAGTGTTTGTTAGACCAGAAATGAAATCGTCTAGTTTACGATTTAACGTTTCTAGCGGCAAACTCTAAACTACGAACTTTTTGGGGGAACGAACAGTATAAGTACCTCGTACTTCACTACGATTGTTTCGAAAAATGGATAGTTATTTATGCCCCCATCATTCGAAATGGTGATAGGGCATGAAGTGTTACCCCCGCCCATCCGTTCAAACTTTGGTTTCCGAGTGATAACTCAAGAAATATTTCATGCCGGATTGGTTTCAGTTCATATTTAACGTGAAGATAATTTATAAAATAAAGGTCAATTTCGATTTCCGTTAAATTCCAAACATTTTCACTTCTCCGGATAAATGTCTAGTCTTTGCCTACCTATCCCAATTTTTGTCAGGTGACCTTGACTATTCTTTTTAGCCTTAACCTTGCATGGTGACATTACAGTCGTCATGGTCTTTTATTTATACCGATTAAAAAAAAAAAATAATATCGATTAAAAAATCATTTATTTTTCGCGCATTCCAGTGCTTTCAATTTAACGAATTTAGAATGCATTTTTGGCTTTAATTATTCAACAATTTTGTGTTGACAAAATTTACTTTTAGATGTGAACATTACAGTCAAACCTGTGAACAAAGACCACCCTTAGGAAAGACAAAATGTAGTCTTAATTAACAGATGGAATTAATTCGAAAGTATTTCTTTTGTTATAAATGATCATTAACGGTTTACTAATGTAAAGAATGGCATTCATTCACAGGATGGCATTTATTCGAAGGTGGCCGCTATTCCAGATTTGGCTTGAGTACAATAACTGTGAAAGAAAATCACAAAATAATGCTTGAAATAATCAGCAAAATAAATACTTTGAAAATTAATAATGTTCTTATAGTTAAAGGATATTTCAAACAGATAATTATGTTATTTAACCGTGCGGACACAATATTAAAACATTTAATACCATAATCCTTTTTGAAACAGACATTGTAATCAGTGTACATAACCTACCTTCGTCTAACAGAAAATCGGCGATAAATGGATGACCATTTAGAAGAAGTATTTCACAGAATTTCTTGTACACTCCAGAACCTCGTAGTGGCAAAACCTCCAACAGTTTAAGCATTGGTCTCGTTTTATGCTTGCCCACAGCATCATTCTGAAATATAGAAACATTTGTTAAAAGTAATCTACGGATTTTGTTTTTGTATGCGAGGCGATAGCTTCCATACAGTTCAACGGGCTTTTAACGCGGCGACGCTTAGTGCCAAACCGAATAACACAGGACTACTTTTTCCTTCCGCGTCAATTTGGCAGAATTTAAACACCGGATATCGATGATACGGGAGCTAAAAAAAATTGCTGTGTTTTAACCACTTGTATATATTAATTAATTATATTTATCATAAGTGGCTCTGTTTACTTCGACACATCGGTTGCTTTGGCATACTTTTATGTCTTATGAAATTGTTTAAGATTGACAATGTTTGCCGATGTGAGTTTTAAATGAATAATATAGTGTTATTACATTTTGTCCACAGACTTCAGGATAGCCCCTTGTTTATTGAAATAAAGTTGCTCGGGTAGTCTTTTTATTGGTGCACCATTAAATTTATTGTTAAACAATATTTTTAAGGACTTATAAAGTAATGTCTCTGATTAAGCCTTTTGTATCGAAGACAATTTAAAATAAATTAGTTTCTCTTCTGAAGTTTTAAATTTTTGTTGTCGGATAGAGTTGAAAAAAAAAATTATGACTTACTATTACATGTACATTTTTGTTAATTGTGAGAAACTTGTCGAAAGAGCGTTAATTGTGTCTTGCAATTAAGATGCACTGTTTGTATTGAGATTTATATTTTTGCAATTTTATATCTTAATTGAAGTTTTTACCGTGTTATTGCGTAATATATGCATCATTTGAACATTATCTGTACAAATATTCACGTGATTTATACAGTACAACAACGACAGAGCGACACTCTCTTGAGCAAACCCCCCTTCAACAACAGCATGATTTTCCCCACAACACAGAGCAACAACTTCCCAACAAAAACATACTTTTGCTACTTAACTCCCAAAGGGTGTTGCACTGTACTTGTATTTATTATATTTTTTCTGATTTAGACTGTACAATACACGTTCTGATAAAGTATCTGTTCTGTTATTGAGACAGACTATCTTGATAAAGATGGCACAATTATTCATATCAATTTCTCCGTTCATAGTTTGCCAAACATCACCACAAAACGTTGTCTATACAATGTCTTCTTTGACTAAACCGGTTATTAGGCAATTAGGTAATCAGTGCTCATATGTCTGATTGATCGTGTACGTTCTGTGACGTACTTCAAGAGTCAAGTTTCCAGATGCCGTGCGAGTGTGTTCATATGTATTAATGCTCAATAGTTTTGCCATACAGTTCGATTTATGTTAGAATTATAATTTGCATATTTATTCTATCCGTGGTTATCCCTATTCTGTGTATACGGCCACTTACGAATAAAGACCATCTTGTATTATACGATATGTACCTTGCTTTACGTTCAATGGGGTTAAAGACATTCAACGTTTTAATCTAAAAAGGAAATATGTCAATAGTACATGTACAGTCAATCCTGTAAATAAAGGTCACTCTTGGGACAGATAAAATATGGTCTTTATAGACAGGTGACCTTTATTTGAATTTAGGGGTTCGGAGAAGTTTGAATAAGCTAGTCAATCAATATTTTAACGACGTCACTAATCAGTGTTTTTTTTCTATATGCTCTCGTAATATCATGAGTACATTTGTTATAAGTTACTGTAATTGAAAATAGTGAATCTATTTGTGTGAAACATTTTTTTCAGTTCAGACTTATTTAAGCACTTCGTGTACGGTATGTTTATTTATTTTGTCCTTCAATTAAACCCTGAGAAGTCTTTAAATATGCATAATGATATCATTTACAAACATCAAAAATACAGCATGAAATCAGACACTATTGAACTATTAAGGACTTAAATGATAAGATCAATATATTTGTGTATTTTATCAAATACAAATCTTGCACGGTCTGTCAATTTTGATTCCAAGTAGTACTGATAAAAATAGTATTGTTAGAAATCCCGTCTAGACAAATATTTCTACATCAGGTGACTAATAAAAATATGTTCAGCACATCCAGGTAGCGATATCGAGACCTCCATTTAAACAAAGGAAAATCTGTTGTTCATTGTAATGAAGTGGTCTTAATCTTCAAATTATCCAGAATGGTCTTAATTTACCGATACAACTAGAAAAATATGAAAATGACCCCGAATTTTTGTGCGACGTTAAACCCTAGTTAAACAAGACGTGTTTTTTAAACAATGCTCCCTTCGGGCGACCTTCACCCTTGACTTACTGACCTTAAAATGCGCAGGTCTTGTAGCGGTTGGCTTGAGGAACCAACACATGAAGTTTGATGATTGTAGATGGAAGCGTTTTGATTTTATAACCAAGTTAAAGTTTGGTACAAACAGACAGACAGACACACCCACAGACAGACAAGCCAAAAACAATACAAGTATGTCTCCGATCTATCGATACGAGAGCATAAAAATAACACTAGTCTTTAAAGAGACTATGAGGTGATAATAAACGTCCATTATTTACATAGCGGTCCTTCAAATGCTGTAAGCTTCGAAGGGGTGCCCGAAACATGAAACAAACTCGCTAATAGAAGCTGCGTTACATTGATCACGTAATTAAACAAAATTAGTCGCTTGAATAAAGAATCTACTCATAGTTTTTGTATGGAAAACTGGTGACATAACATGCTCGCTGTGTTTACTCTAGCTTAATTGATGTTTGTAATTAATTGTAAATTGGGTACAACTGTGCTCTATCTAAGGTCCTGTTTTACAAAAATATGTATTTACGGTTTTACAACCCAAAACTTTTAATTGTGTGCTTACAGTTTTCAATTTCTTTTTTTATTGTTTTTTATTATTATTATTATTAAACCTTTTCTTTACATTATGACCTGTGTGTCCTGACAACAAAGAACTGGATTAAAGAACATGAACAATAATCGTCAAACTTTTTTGGGGTCCGGATATTTTTTACTGTGTTCGTGTAATTGCAAAGCAACATTTGTTTAAGAAAGGCCTAACCTGAGCAGGCTATAGATCCTAGAAAGATACTTGAGAAGCATTTGTCCTATAGATTAATTCTCTTCAAGGCAATATAATAATCAAGATTTTATCTTTATCTAACAGAATATTGCCATTAATATTATTTGTCCTGCTTTAGTGATAAAATATTGTATCCGCATTTAGTGCAGATAGCTTTCCATGGTCTAGTCAAAAATCGGATATGTGTCATGTATTTTCGCGATGTTGAAACCTTTATCTGAATGATTTTTACAGATGTCAATGAAACTATGTGTTATTTCATTACGAATATGCACACATTCTCAATTACCACCCAGGCTTGAATATTTTAAGATTGTGACCGTAAAATGAAATCCAATATTACCTTTATATTCGATATGGAAATGTGACGGTCGCGAAATTAAATGGCAAACGTTTGTAAATGATCACAGCAATTAAAATTAATGACATATTTTGTGGTAGATAAAAGTTAGGGCTTTACACCATAGATCGCTTTTACAATACCAGTGTGTATTCTTGCCGCAACGTATTGTAACTTCTAGCACATTGAGCCCTACAAAATTGTAAATGACTTTTCAATTATTGAAAGACTTTAATTCATCTTGTCAGGGTTAAACTTTTATTATACCAGGCGTTAGATTTCATTCATTTTACAGCCTTTATCACGTCCTTGAATCTAGACACGACCAAATCTACATTAGTCTATCTCTGTGACGCTTCAGAATACTTTCTGACGATTATAATTATACAAGACTTGTAAATACACCAATAATCTAATATCTACATATTTATCCTCTTTATTCTACCCACTCACGTGTTTACTCAAACAAGTAGCACCCGTAATTGGAACTTCCGACGAGCTCGACTTCAGGGTTTCCAATTAAATAGAAGAAGAATTGGCTTTGTCGCTTCTTTTGAAAATGTTCTGGCATTTTATGGATTAAATAGTTAACAAATAATGATTGTTTGCCAAAGGCACTTGAGTTCGCTAGGTATAAGTTAAAGTTTTTGTCTTCAATTTCCGAAACGTAACATATTTTACACCACTTATTTGATCTATTATATTTAATCTTCAAGCTAGGTTCGCTGAATTCCTGTCCTTCAGTTAAATGTTCAAGAGAAGCTAACTGTGTTGATTTTCCATTAAGAGTTATGGATTGGATTTGGTATTCCGGATTTGTTTTAAATGCCTTCAACAAAACTTTAAGCATCAGACTAAGTTTTATCAAATGCTGAGCATATTGCATAATTATGGTAAGCATATTACGAAACTGTTTGGCCATTGGAACATTTTGCAAACTTTGATGATTATTATTTTCTATATTTATATTTTCTTTATTCTTCGTGGGACACACTCTTCCTCCGGTTCTGTTCCTCATTTATCAAACACTATGATAATAAGCAAGTTTACCCGCTACACGACATTACATTTTCATATTGTTTGGAACAGTTCATATATTCAAGGCAATGAAGTAATCTAATGGTTTCTGTGTAACTCTTACGGTTAAGAATGAGGTAGGACTAAGAATGGGTTTCGAACTCACGACCACTGAAAACGAGTAAGACCTTTAGTACGTATGTAACTAAAGTACAACCTCTCCAAAGCAACAACGTCTGTTAGAAGCAAAAGTATGCTGTTGTTGAGAGGTTGTTGCTCTATAGAGGTTAAGTCAATAGTTAAAACAAAATGTGGGGGAAATCATGATGTTGTTGAAGGGAAGTTGTTGCTCAAGAGAGGGCCGCTCTGGAGAGGTTGTCATAACATTAATGGATACCTGTAATATTTGTTAAAGAAACTCAAAGCTATACAATTATAGTATGGGAATAATTGGTTTCGAGTTGAACTTGGTTTAAACGCCGTCTAATGTCTTGAATCTTGACCGGAGTTCTACCGATTTGGATAAATGTGTTGGTCGCCTTTACATTAAATACTTCTGTTAAAACTTTGAAATTTCTTATACTTGTTTTAAACGATACATATTACAAAATCACTGAATCAAGTTCGTGGCGTATAACATTATCAAAGACAAGTAATTCAAGAAGTTCACTTTAAAGTTTTAGCCAAGTTTACGTACTTGAGAATTTCTCAATTTCTGTTTATATACACAAGTAGCCCACACAGATCAAACATAGACTTAACTTTATCATAGAAACATGACAATCCAATTATATCATAAATGAACGTTTGTCCTCTGATTTTTAATTTCATACAGAGAACGTCATAAAGTATTAGTGGGATTGGGTTATCTACATGTATTTCTATTTGGAGTTTACGCCGTTTTTTAACGATGTTTCACTTATATATGGCAGTCGACTCACCTAACAAGTTTTCCTGGACGGTATTCTAACCAGTACTAACTTACCCTTCCTCACGTGACTGACAACTTCTCCACATTCGGAGGATATATGACCTGTCGCGATCGGGATTCGGACCCAGATCGCTGGGTCGCATATATCCAGTACACTAAACACGACCGTTATCGTGATTGTGTTAATAACGTTTTCGTAAAGAATCATAGGTTCTTTGCTTTTGAACAACAAAGTAAAATGTATTCAAACATAGCTGGAACGTATTGGATTCATTTTAAACGTTCGGGAAAAAGTTGATTTTCCTAAAATGTTATATTTTGAGATGCGCGTATAAAAGGGATACTTTATATTTATTACCAAGTATTGCAAAAAATAATATGTATATACGTACATGTAGTTTTAATATAAATATTCAGGAATTCTAATATGACAGGCTTCGCTATAAAATAGTAAATATCGATAATGTTTCTGTTACAGCTTTACATGTAGTTAACTGTCGTATTCAAACGTTTAATCTTAAGCCCCCCCCCCCCCCCCCTCCCCTGTAATATCGAATATTCTTTTTTATGTCTGTCGTATCCTGTTTTCAATATTCTACGTGCAAAACACTCATGTCACATAAAATTCGCATCAAATGCTACGTAAATATTTTCAAACAAATTAAATGCACAGTAACACCACACTCAGCGATCGCTATGATATTACGACGTGCTAGCTATAACGAACTGCTAATTTCAGACTAGATTTTATGTTTCCTATTGTGTACTGCAACTTGAAGTATATTTAGTAATCGTATTTTGGAAACTGAACGATAGTGCAGCTTTTGATGAGGGCCAAAGAACTACGTATTCCTACACCGGTCATGCACGTTCATGTTAGTTCTGTTTCGGTCATGCATTTTGTTAAACTTGCTCCCATTCCATGTTGCAGTGCACGTTCATGTTAGTTCTGTTTCGGTCATGCATTTTGTTAAACTTGCTCCCATTCCATGTTGCAGTGCACGTTCATGTTAGTTCTGTTTCAATGAGTACTTTCAGTACTTTGATATATTGATATTATTTATCTAAATGGAATTCAGTCGCCTTTGGAGTCACGTCCCATGGATGGCCATAGAATCGAGGTCTACTATATATTCATTGATTCATTACTTGTTGATATTGTTTAACTAAACGGAATGCAGACGGCTTTGGAATCGATAAAGTTAATTTAATTTCCTACTCTTGTCTACACTTAATTTTGTCTTAAGAATTAAACATTAATAGTCGTCGGCAACACAAAGTACTGTATTTAACATGTCAATCAATTTTGCTAACCTTTGATCGACCGCGTGAGAAATTAATTAATAAAGAAAATATTAATATAGGCGCTCTATTTGATCAGTATAGCATTCAGCGTTTTACATTGTACTCGTACAAAATTCAAAAGGTATTTTCTCTTCATTTAATTGTATTGTATCTTAATTCCCAAAATAGAAATTATATTTTGGGTCGGAATTACAAGATAACATAATCAATTGTTATAATGTTAGGATGCTAGATCTTAAATTATGGTTTTCGTAATACAAATAATAATCGGTACAGAGAGAAGAACACACATTTCAAGAGTTTTTGTTCGTTAGTTTTTTTTGTGGATTTGTGTGGATTGTCGGTGGTCTAATGGTAACGTGCTGGACTACTGAACGAAAGGTCGTGTGTTCGAATCTCCGCTTCGCACTCTGGGATGCGTTTACAGTGTCCCCATCTCAACTACCGAGCCAAGTACTGTGTGTAGAAAATCACTGGAAAAAGACGAAATATTTTAAATAAGAGTAGGGCTAAAGGCCCGGTTCTCTTGTATCCCCCCCCCCTCCTATCTCTCTGGCTCTCTCTCTGTCTCTCTCTCTCTGTCTGTCTGTCTGTCTCTCTCTCTCTCTCTCTCTCTCACTCTCTGTCTCTCTCTCTCTCTCTCTCTCTCTGTCTCTGTCTCTCACTCTCTGTCTGTCTCTCTCTCTCTCTGGGGTGACCCTAAAGTGACCATAGCTGTCGAGTGGGTCGTTATATAACAGATAAATAAAAGTTCTCACAAAAGCCTACAGTTGTTGTTTTAGTCATGTAACAAATCAACACATTGGTCATTTTTATGAAAAACTATTATTTTACTATACATACATCACGTGAATGCGAACAGTCATTAGGCTCATTTGTGCACACCAACTTCTTTATGAATCTACCCTTTCCTCCGTATCTCAAAATACACGTATACTTTTTTTTTACATGGTTATTCAAGTAAAAAGACTGACTAATTACCGATCAGTACAGTTCAGTAAACCATATTACTTTGAAACAGGTGCGATTTCAAGGCAGTAATATGTACCCATAGTTTACTCAGTTAAAAGGTATAGAAATATATTTACTTCAAATGAAATTTTAAAGTGGGACTTTATTTATCACAGCTCGAAGGGTAGGATTTGATTATAAACTTAGTCATCATATTTTAACCCATTAAACAAAACAAACAAGCTATTCATACGAATATCCTGATCTATTATTGTCCTGAAATATGCTATTAAAACATTAATTGGCGACTTTTAATCGTTCTTATCTAATATATTTCGCATTGACCTTATAGATATGCTATTGATATCGATATAAACACTGTGTTTTGTTCTACTATTTAATGGTTGAGTTATATTTCATAATGCTGTATATTGTTGGTCGAATTTAATCCTAAATCCGATTGTGAGAAGCCTTTATTAAAATAAAGATAGAATTATTTATTGCAGATATCTAAGTGCATGTAATGGCTTATACACGGTCGGTACACAGTACAGCAGAATAAGATATGTTCTTAAGAAACATTCTTTGTTCATTTGTTCTTGTAATGTTTTATGCATTGAATTTAGAAACGTTTGAGCTATACGATTTTAAACATTAGGTGCAAATGAATAAGGATAAACAATATTTTTTCAATCATTGATGTTGCATAATGTCGAATTGGTTCTACCGAAAACATATTGCAAATTAATCGATTTACTAACAGTCCACTGGTTTCACAAATCAGGCGTATGACTATAGAAACCAAAATACTAGTAGTCATGTATAATAAAAACGTGTAAGGCTGGTTTGTATAGACATATCAATTACTATGTACTGTCGAACGGCCTGTGTTAACGATCAACTTCGAATAAAGGTAACCACGTATGAATAAAGGCTTTTAAAAACATCATTGATAATTCAGAACAAACTGACTTACGAATAAAGGCCACCTGTCCATGAAGACCACGTGTTGTCTTTCACAATGGTGGCCTTTGTATACAGGTTTAACAGTACCTCGAAAAAAATGGTCCAAGGTGGCCGGACCTAGCAGGAGTTTAAACTATCTGTGAGGGTCACGTGGGTATGGTCACTGACTTATAATCATTGGCTTTTCAACGCTGTGAATTAGTATCCCACTTGGGCCCAGAAATAAAATCATATTTGAAGAAGCTGACTAGTTAGCTTAAAGGAGCAACATCCGATCAGACTATCGGATGCAAATTAACTCTCTCTCTCTCTCTCTACATTGTTTTATCAGTGATAGACATACAGTGAATGCTGACTAACAGACTTACTGTACTGTATCTATAAATAGCTGAAGCAGACATGGTTTAAACCACATAAACTCCTCCCTCTAATTCAAATTTGAATTTCTGTTATAAATTGTTCTGAAAATATAAGAACCTAAATCTTCATACATTTTGAAATTTCTTATCTGGACTGATAAAAGAATCATTTTGCTTCATTCAGAATATTTTTCAGTGATTAAAAACACCATTTAATATCAGTTTTTTTAAAAATCTCTCCCTGAGCTGAAAACAGTTTAAAAATCAAGGGAAACCACCCACCAGCCATAACCTACCTTTTATATCCCTGTTGGGGTTTAAGGAAGATATATGGTCTACCCAGGTTAACGCTGGATATCTTCATCAACCGATAAACAAGATAAAGTCGCCAGCCAAATGACCAAGGCTGTTGGTGCAATATTGAATCCCCAACCCAAAAAATAAAGGTATATGTATGTTAAGCAAATAAAGCTAGAATCTATACGTAGATAGCTTAATTTCACTGTGGTTTTGAAAATTAACATTTAAACTAATTAAATTTAAAAACGATTATTGTGGTTATTTTGAATAATATTAATACATTTTATAATTTGAACTGTTTATATGATGTATGAATTAAATGTTAGAGATGTTTTACGTACAAGTGACGTTCATAAAGTTTGAAAGTTTAATAGAATGGTATAATATTCGGCTTATCCGTACCTGATACCAGCCGGATTGTCTGTTACACTTGACTCGTTCCTGAATTTAAATTCGTACTGACAAAAGACGAATAAGGGGTTAATAGCCAGTGCTGACCTAATCCTTTGTTATGTTTCCAGCAGGGTACATGTGCAACTTTTAATCTCAATAATTTGTTCCATAGTTGAAGTGATATATACATGTTTCATGACAGTGCCAAAACGGTGTAAGTTGTATCATATACTGCAGCAGAGTTATTGTCTTAATGCAATAAACGGACGACATAAGATCCATGAACACCAGGTCATGTTAATTACTCTCCCACGTTGACTTAACAGTGTGATTGCAAAACGAATAATAATGAACCAGCGTATAGATTGTATTAAATCATTAAAGTACTCATACAACGCAGTCTGATTTTAAAGCTATATAAGTGGGTACGGCCTTTAATTAGTAATCACTAGCCCTTTACTGCTATGAGCCCGAATCCTTAACCAACCGGGACTATATAAAGCACACATGTTTGGAAGCTTTCCAGCTAGCTTACGGCAGGTGAATGGTTTGATCCATTAGTACACAAGGGGTATTTCTCCTCCGTCATGTCGCCAAATAACCCTGGCTATTTGGGTGACTTCTAACAGAACGAACTCCTAACTGTAGTCTCTTTCCTAGCAACCGAGTTCAGAAAAAAATACCCATACTTCAAGTAGATTCGACCTTATTCTAGGCGTCCACAAATCAAAATGCAGTATTTCGATTATTTCATTATTAAACGGGTGTTTTTGTAAAGATTTTTGGCTTCAAATCAGCTATAGTCCAAGAATTTCGACCTTAGTCATTTTCAACTCACAACGAAACTCTTAACTCTTAAAGTTATTGTGTACATGTATTTCATTCCACCTGGAAATTACGAAAAGAGCTTAGTTTTTGTTCATTGAATGATTTCTAAACAGGACTCAATACTTACCGACCATTTTTTTTTTGTAAACTGACTACATTAATTACTTTTAGTATTTTATTTATAAATAATTCCGTCGTATTATCTGTGTTTAAAAAGGTCCCACGTTGAAATAAAGCATTCGGTCCAATAGCAAAGTATCTAATTTTTTTTCAGCATGAGTAAAGAGATAATAAACCAAAATAAACAAACATATTGAATAAAAACGGTGGTCATGTTGGGAAATCGATTACAACTGAAGGGATAAGTGTTCTATTATCAATTTAAATATATTTTTAGTAATACATGTAGCACAATTAATTGTGACTTAACTGGAGGTCAATACAGTTGCCAGTGTAGTCTATGTAAAAGTTAAAGTGTTCTTTGTAAATACGAAAACTAAAAGCAGCGGTAGCGAACGATCTCAGAATAAACTGATGTGATGTTTCACAAAATAAGACATTCCTGATAACATTGCACTCAAGACGAATCCAATCCACATTATCCGGCCGAAAATATTAATATTTGTATTTGTTCTTCTGATCTTCGAATAACTTCAAAACATTTTGCGATAAGGTTTCGATTGACGTTCTTGCCTACACTGTTTCTCAAAAATAATGTGTCAATCTGATTGTAGGAGACATACGTTGTATAAATACAATATTTCTTCCGCCTTCGATGTAAGTGTCCTTAATAAGCCTGTTAACGTTTTCAAGATATGCGTTTGTGACATGAAGGGTGTAATTTTGATAATTTATGTTCGTAAGATCGCTGTTTATCGGTTGATGCGATGATTGAAGTTTATATTAAGTTTGGAATATGCTTTTAACAACTCTAAATATTGACACAGCCTCGAGCACTGATAAGAAAATGTTAGTTTAATTCATAACATAAATCAAATGGTAATGTTTATATATATATGACAGCGTTATGTTTTCAGTGCTCAATTAGCAGTTATAAATATCTGCTCCCGTTAACGGTAGATTGAATCGAATCATTACAGTAAGAATTCGTTTTCAAACTGCTGTTTGAATACATGTTCCTCGTGCGAGCAAAGGTAACTTATAAACCAACGTTTATTGTTACAACATGCCAAGCAAACATCGATATAAAGGCTCACTTAGCATTTTGTGGCCGTTTGAACAGCTACTATATAAGTGACCCCCCCCCCAAAATCCACATGTGGTCTAATCTATTAATTGTTTTATTGCCCCTAATCAGATAAAACCAATCTGGTCACGGTCTGTAGACTTGACACCTAGTCAAAAAGTGGGGTAATAAATCTTATTCATTTTCAGTGATAATAAGTTTATGACTAAATTGCTTTTGTTTTTATAAGCATAGAGTAACAGATTATGTAAACAGGTGCTAGTCTACCAATGACCCTGTCTGTTTTATTGACCCCTACTGTGGAATTAGGGGACTTTCTGGTCCATAAGTCACATGCCTCGCATTCCTGGTTCAATGTCTTTAAGTAGCCTATGTCACAGGGTTGGCTGTATTGGAAGGGGACATATAATCTTACCAACCTTATTCGTTGAAGTAACGGACTGAATGTAAACATAATTTATAAGAAATATAATTAGGTCAGTCCTAAAAGTGATGGCTTACAGTCACACGACACTTTTAAAATCACCGACAAAAATCGCATAATGTCAATAAAATGGCCTACCTACATCTATCTAGTTTACGTCACGTAAGCTAAAACCTACCTTTGTCCAAGTTTCAGTTGGATATAAATAAACAGATACGTAAAGAAGATAAAATGTAATTTTACCTCGAACAAGTTAAGTCTAGAATACCGTTTTATAATTATTATAATTGCCATACATAGAAACAGTCTGTTTTGTGTGTTACGGTCATTTCTATGTCGTTGAGTACATTTGTAGTAAACTTCTTTGTTGTGTAATTACATAATTATGCTGAATGAAAGCTTTAACATCGATTTTACTGTATCCAGTGATAAGATTTCTGTAAGACTTAAATAATGCTATTTTGACTTCTCTCAGATTGAAACTGGGAAGACAGTTATACCTGACCTTAAAACCACTTTAACATGAGGACCGCACTATCACTCCGCCCACTTATTCTCGGATCTGTTTTTAATATGTCCCCTGTAGTTCAATTCAGTTCTTGACGGTTACAGTGTGTTTTACACTGTTTTCAAACGATATATTCATAATTCATTCTTAGTAGCAAAAGTATGTAGTTGTTGCGAGGTTAATGCTCCAGAGAGGTTAAATTAATAGTTAAATCGTACAGTGGGAACAATCATACTATTGCTGAAGGGAGGTTGTTGCTCAAGAGAGGGTTTCTGTTGAGAGATTGTTCTGTATAAACAGCGGCCTGTTCATCTACAAACCATTTTCCAGGACTGTTTAACCAGTACTAAATTACCCTTCCAGATGAAGCAGGCAACTTCTATACCGGCAGCTTCTCTACAACCAATTTTTGTCCAAATTTCATAGACAGGTATGACATTTCGCGACCGAGATTCGAACCCGGACCGCATGACTACATGTCCAGTGCTGCAAACCACTTGACCACGGCTACGGTGAATTTATTTACTAGTACTAGTATGAGTCCACCTTACTATAAAAGATCGATATTTTACCAGTAAAGGCGGCCTTTATAACAGGGTTGGACTGTTCTGATGTGTTACTTACTGCAATCGTTCACACTTATATATACAAGTTAACTCGATCCAATTCATATAATAAAACAAATATATTAAACATACAAAACTGGACAGTAGAAGTATGGGAACTCTTCAGCGTAAAGGTGATATTTACACTACTAAGTGGCCAGCAAATAGTATTAATGTATATGTATACTTTTTCAATTTAAAAGGTTTAATTCCTGTCACAGGAAGACATACAAATAAACTTACATACGCCAAGAATTTGTATTACAGCAATGACTTTTATATTGACAAATTTACACAAATATTCTTAATGTTATATTTGTCTAAAAACCTTTCACTTTTTGTGTTTTGAAGATCAGACGTCACTGGCAAACACTCTAACATTTGGTTCGTTAATTGACAATGAGACGTGCAACCTTTGACCTTTTTATATCACATCCGGGATGGCTTATCAGACTCAATGTGAGGCCACACTTAATAGAGGACTTTACTCTTCGTGAGTATTCTATTGACTTGACTTTTGCCCAGGTATAGGTTGGCTGATGAATTAACTTCACTAAAGCACATGTAGATTTAAGATACAAATGAGCAATATTTGGTAGAAGTAGTCCAGGGCTATTTTTAACTAGTGAATATACATGTACACGCACCAGCTCTACCCTATCAAAATGATAAGCTTTGATTTAGTGCAGTATTAGTTTCATGTACCTATTAAACACAATTATGTTCCACTATCGATCATTTGTGTTAAGGCATTTTACAATAATTCATTGTCCCGAATGTGAATAGCTTTACTAAAACAAAATTGTTGATATTGGTGGTAGTTGCCGGAGACTCATGGTCGATGAATTAAACAAATATTTCTCTGAATTCCGTACCATATTGACAGTAATGAATGCATCGACGATGTCTGTAATGTTGTTTCAAAACTAAGCAAATTCGACGAAAAAAAAAATGACTCAGAATGAGATTCATGAAGTAATAAGGAAGACCATATAGTTGCTGCTGCTGCTGATACTGTTGCTGCTGCTGCTGCTGATGATGATAACAAGACGAATAACTTTTTATTAGGCCATAGGAAAGGTACATTGACTGTCTCACTTTTTTGCCTTTATGCACTTATTCAAGGACAGATAAAACAGTCTTTAAAAATCCCTGTATACCTAAATCACTCTTATTTAAATGAGCATGTAACTATAAACAGAAAGTTTTTTACGCCTAAAGAGACTAAGGAGGAAGTCGGACACGATGATGATAATGATTATATTGTGAAATCCATTTTCCAATCGGTCTAAATTAGCAGCTAGTGTCATAAAGTATAAGTTCTTACTTGTATATCTTTGAGTATTGTGTCAGTTATAACTCCATGGGCTAGTAGTTTAAAGACTAGATCCTCCGTCCAGGGTATGTTCTTAGCAAGAAATGTCCGGTGTAGATGTAGTAATTCCTTCTGTTTATTGTTCATGATGGCGGTTTGTCACTTATAATCTGAAAATGAAAACGAAATTTAAAAAAATGTTTAAACAAGATGTAAATAAATTAAGCGATTAAATCAGGGAGCTGATAACATTATTATTATAACAAAGGCCTAAGAATCTAAGTAGACAAATCACAATATTTTAAAATAATTCTTCAGATTAATGACTTGCAAAATAAATTGTTTGTTTCGGATGACCCGAACTACCCTAATTTACCCCAGGGCCCTTGACATGTTATCAGGCCTGAGGCACGGAACATTCACTTTTTACTATTCTATTCTCTACATGCGCTTTCAGAAGCCTCAATAATGAAACAGCACCGACCTACGAGTACATTATCCTATTTCCAATGAGCACGTAACCAGAGACAAATATTTATTTGACCTTAGTAGCGTGTCAATTCAATAATTAAACTCGTCGGATTTTAACGAAAAACATAATTACACTCTGTCTAACTTAAAATCAAGTTAATCATAATTAATATACTAGTCAGTATTGACATACATAATGAACTACAGAATAAATGAATTCAATAATTTCCTTTAAATACAATTATTTCAATTTGTTTAAAAACATACATTTTGACAGTAAATCCATTTTTGTCGATTCACGAGCTAATTTTACAACCATGCTTTATACCTAGGAACTGAAAATTCCCTATTGTCCCATAATTGATCGATGTACGAATACCTTTGAATATATGTAGCATTATACGATTGTATGTGACATAAAACTCGCTTATAAGTCGAATGACGTGATAACCGCCATTGGCGGGGACAAAGTTTAGGTATATATCTTATGATAAGAATGCATATTTAATTGTAAATATTCATTTGAAATCGGATCATGATTATATATCGGAAAGATACGAACTTATTCATATTTTTTTTGTCATAAAAAAGACCACACTGGACGTACGTATTTAAATTTCATATAGAGTTCTACTAAATATACAATAACTTAGCATTTTATATACTATATCCAGTTTCAAAAAAATGAATGCATTTGGCAGGTAATGAATTTAGGAAGTAAAATGATAGTCCGCCATTCCATGTAAAAAAATGGTCTCATTGAAACGTATGTCAACCTTTTTATGTAAAGATCAAATAATGATTCACAATATAACCAAGCTTTAAGGCGAATCAAATGCACACACAGTTTCGTGTGATTTGTTAATAATTTTTTAAAAATAGGTCAAGCTTTTTTGGCGAATTTATAGCTAAACCGATATTTAAATGAAAATCATATAATCTACAAAATTATTTATACCCGTGCGTGCGTTTGTGCATAAAATAATAGAAAATTCGTTATAATTATATTGTATTATAAATGTAAGTTTGTTGTTAGAATAGTCGTTATATCATAAACTTAAGTTCGTTGTAAACCTAGTTCAATTTAGTTCAATATGCATTTAATTCAATTAATCCGACAATACAATAGTTCGATTTATTTAATTATATTCTAATTAAATGCATAAAAGTTCATTTCATTAAACTATAATTAATTAATTATTCGACTGTTCAATTTTTAAAAAAATCAAATCATACAATTGTTCAATTTAAACGACAGGAGTTTAATTTATTTTTCAATAGTTCAATAAACTTTGCTAGAGTTTAGATCATTTTAAAATAGTTCAATTCAGCAGTTCAATATTTGAGATAAAAGTTCAATGGAATGACCAGACTGTAGAAAATAGCTTCTGGTTATCATCAGTAAGGCCAAATAGTTGCTTGTTTCTGGTAACATGCTATTTAATAATTGAATAGGAAGACTGGGACATTTTTTTTGGTCATTTTGGTTACTCTGAGAAGCGTCTGGAAAGGTACAAAAGTGAGAAAGTTGATTTTCACTTCCTTAGGCTGATAAAAAGTCTAGGGTCGCAGTACGAAACAATTGATATAAATCACCAGATTCAATAAGGAGTATCGATCTAAAGGACGCTCAACAACACGTATAACAAACAATATTATCAAATACCTTTGTCTGATCTTGATACTTCAATGAAAATAAGCCATCAAATAATATTTAAAGTCCAATCCATTTTTCTACACCACTTGTTGGGTATTAGATTAATCCCTGTCCGAAAATATACTTAGACGAAATAGTGTTAAATTTGCTTACGACAGTGCTTTGAACGTTCACCGACCGTTAATGCGTATAGTTAGGTTAAACTTGTCAATATATATCAGGGTTTACTCCTTAAGGTCACTACATAATCGTGAAATAGGCACTTATACCGAATAACCAGTTAAAATAGAAAATTTCCACTGTTAAATCTGCAGCGACTTTTACTATATGAAGTATATATGGTCGGTTTTTATGATTAATTACTTGGGCAAACTATAATACACAAAAATCAATTAGTTCAGCTAAATATTATCCAACCGTGGTCGTATTGAAGCATTTATTAATTATTTGATTGTCATACTTAAAGAACTAGATACTATAATTGTAAGCTATATAAAATACCTTGCTATTAAGTCATTATGTGGATTTAAGACCCACAAAATCGAGGATCGAGTCAAAAAAGCTTAATCGATTCGCCGTCTTGGTCACTTAATTGATTAATAACAGATGTATTACACGAATGCGTCTTTATGTATCTTTTTCTAAAGACTGGTATTTTCGTTAAAATAACCCGGTATTGTACTATAACATGTGACATATATCTACAGTATAACAATGTACATATTTTTTCGTATGTGTCGAAGGAAGAGTTTAGTGTTTCATATAAATGATTATAAATACTAATCGGTGTCTGTTTTTACTATGATTTTTTGTATACAAATATTGTTGAAAAATAATAAAAAAAATCAATTGCTTTAGATATTGCATGGGGGCCTAATTTTTCTTTATCAAATTAGATTGATACATGATTATATTACGTTGTTGCACCATTTTACCATGAGTTTTCAAGGAAATAGATGTTGTTATTTTCTTAATCTTTAATAAATGGACTATTCCCACCGACTTTAAAGCAGATATATACGTACCTGTAGATAAAAACAACTCATAAGAAGGTCATTGCTTTTTCAAAAATCTCTTTCGGGAGTTCGGATCCTAGTACCTTAATACAAGCTGTATCTGGGATTTATACCGGAATAAAAAAATCCGGAAAAATATTCGAAATATAAGTAGCGATACAAATGCCCCGTTATCCAGTATCTTCTTACCCCCCCCCCCCCTTCTCTCTCTCTCTCTCTCTCTCTCTCTCTCTTTGAGGTGCCTGATAAACAGATAACGTGATAAAAGCAACCGTGTAGTACTTGACATTGAACTATCTAATTTGATTCGCTGGAATTATATACATGTACATGTATTCCAGTGCTTAATTCTTTCTGGCACATTGTCTCACATAATGGAAAAAAATCAAAATGTGTTGAATCTCAGAAATTCAGTAATAATAATGCCTCGGATTGCAAGTTATAGATTTATAAATCATTATTCATAATTAAATACGAACAAAGTCCTATATACTATATCGTGAAGGATATGTCCTTGATACGACTATACGGTAAACATCGACTTACCTTGACATAAAATCTTTTCAAATTTTTAAAAAGTATCCAAATGTCCTTTAGAATTTATCAGTGAAATTCCGCTCTAGGAAAATAAAAATTAATTTCGATACAATTTTCTTTTATTTAAGTCTTTATAAGTTAAATTCGTGTAATAAACGGCTGTTTTGCATTCCGCCAGTACTTCAATATTAACCCCTATGATCTCTAGCGAGCTGATCAATATCTTATCTAAATTGAACCACCTATCTCAACAGGGCGACTTATATTCAAAATTTGAGCCACGAATATTTAATATCCGATGATTCAAAATATAAACCCAAGGATCATTAAATAAAAACAAGGTCTTGTTTCAGGAGATATTAAAAAACGTCATTGGGTACGGCACGGGTTGGTCTTTATACATTCCTATCTAAATTTGAATACTTAACATAATAATAGAAACGAGTCTTTATTACAAAATTAAGTGACGAATATTGGAAGCTACCCGATACTTAAATCCGGTAAAATCATATGTCTATTTATTTTGTTCATGTGAACAAATAGAAGTAATAATGTTTTATTATTGCTACTGAGAGGCAATTAAATTTGAGAGAGAAAAAACGATTACCATACTCGATAACTTTTACAACAGTCCGAAAAAATCCTAACCGCAGCATAAAAATAAGTCAAATGTTCAAAGACACCGAAATTGGTCATAAAGGATTTTCTTGACGTCATGAATTTTGGTTAAATCACAACAAGATGATGTAGGATAACAAGTACTCGATAAAAGGAGCGTATTTATTTAAGTAATTTCATATATGTAATAATTAACCACGAATTTAGATGACAAATACTAAAACTTTTGAGTAATATACAGTCGATAATGTTTTCCGATTGTTCTGTCAATACGAAGGATCGTCTTTCAGTGAGATTTTTACTGAAACATTCATTTGTGGGAGAATAAAGTATATACTAAAATTTCTTCAATAGTTTGCACTTACACGTGACAAGGGAAGGAATAATTTGTGGTTAATGCTCTGTTTATTGAGTCAACCCTGCTGAAAGCCGGACAGTCAAGTTGGCTTATAAGACACCGGTCTTTTATGCACACAGTACCTCCCGAAAACTTCTCTTTTGCCGCGCGCCTAGCTGAGATGGGCCTACGGTAACCTTAATTTAACTAGCTGGCGGCCCACCAACCGACATCAGTTCTAACCCAGTCTACAAAGGGGTTCGAATCTTCGATCTCCCACTCCAAAAGTGGACGCCCTAACCACACGGTTTCGTAATGTGATCGTTGTCATTCCGAGAACAAAATGATATACATGTACACAGGACGGACGAACGGCACCAGATTGGTGTGGTGTGTATAATAGGGCGTCGGTTAGACTCCATACAGAAGACATCAAAGCACTGAAAGAACTCATGGAAACTTACCATACATAGACTTGCACTGCAATATGAAACGGCAACTATTGTAACAATTGCATTTCGGATGTAGAAATAACGTAGTATACTTTGGCCCGCAACATTAATTCCCGCCGAGCGAGTGACGGGTGTGGAAAACTTAACTATCGTTCAGTTTCCAACAAAATCAAATAAGACAGTCATTATAATTATACCAGTGGCTAAACTTTGACAATTGTCTTTCATATCCTATTTCTTAAGCTAATCTCCTGTCAAATACTGTGGAATCATTAATTTACGTTGGAGATTTAATTTCGTGGGTTGGCTCATTCACGAAATCCTATTCCTACGAATTTAGATGCATAGATAAGGCATTTTTCTTCAAAATTCAAAATCCACGAATTTATGTCCACTCGAAATAAACGTTTTAGTAAAAACCACGAAAATTGAGCCCAATGAAAATACAGTAGTTATTCTTACTTCTTAAACTATTCAAGAAATGTCTGGAACAATTCATGTTTTTCATGATTTCCATTCAAAGAGATATAATAATCTCTAATAGAAGTGTATATAATTTATCCCGTCGCTATGTCTCTGTTAAAACACATTTTTTGTTTTTATTACATTTTCTTTTTTCGCGAATGTGCCTAAGCTCACTTTTGACCTATATTTCTTGGCATGACGTTATTAATTACTCGGAAGAAATTGCTCATTCTATTGGATGATTCAGAGGAAACTCTTCCTTCCATTGGGTGAAATCTACAAGCGTAGAAAAATTAAGACCACGCCAACTTATTGCGAGTCTGCAATTGTTTAATGTGTACTTCTTGTGGTTGTAAAATTTGTAAAGTAAAAATGTACGAAAATGTATTCTTATGCGGTCGAAATAAAGTTATAAACCGTTCCTGACAAACAGTGTACATTGATTTGAATTATTATACAGTAGATATATTGAATAAATGAGTAATTTATTTAGCTGACCTTATATCAACATTTTAAAGCGTGACCTCGTTGGGGTTCTAGCTGAAAAGTGGTGTTAACACGGTAATATAACGGCAGTTTAGTAATTTGATAAAACTCATACTTTTTGATGACATAAAAGAAACTTCGCGACTGCATTTTTAAAGACATTTCTTGTTTTAAATCAGTAAAATACCATCAGAACCATCGCATATGAGTGGGTTTGTCTGAAACGCGATACTTGACAGTACAATGATGAAAAGACGACAGTACGATAACTCGACAGTACGACAGTGAAAACGCGATACTATATCGTACAATCATTATCGTAATGTCCACGAACTTAATAGTAAATGGGTAGAGATGTATATGCCTAGTTCTCCTGTATCTTCTCTCCCCCTCTCTGGACCAGTCCAGAAATGACCATAGCTGTCAAATAGGCCGTTAAACAAAAGATACATAATTGACATAACCACAGCCATGGTACCTTCTATTAGCTACTACAACTCGTAGTTGTGTAACGCATTCTAATCTTCCATGGTGAACTGCAAGTAAGACGCGTATGGAGAATGTAAGATTTTGGGTGTAAATTCTACAGATCATAAGGTGTCCAGGCGAATACTTTTTCCACCAAGAGCCAGGGACATATTGCATTTTTGTCTTCCTATTCCTCATTTCAGTTTTTCATGTGTGTGTGTGTTTTTTCAATACTAGCATAATTATACTGTTTGAGTAAATGACTACCTACCTGACCACTGTTAGACTTTTGGGTCGCGTTACAGAAACCAATACTTTCTTAGAACTATCCTTAGTTGTTTTATTTTTATTAAGTATTAAGAGATCGGTTGCCCCCAATTAAAATGTTTCTGTTATCATATGCTATGATCATGCAACGTTTAAGAAAATTCTGTGAAACAGTTTTCATTCTGCCAATATGTCTATGTGAAAACTGTAGCAAACGTCTTTAACACCGAGAAATATACATAAAAGAAGCTATTTTATTTAAACAACATTCGTTCAATACTTTTATCAATGAGCGATAACTCGAGCGGTGTGACCCAACCACGCGCTTTGACTTAACTCCCTTGTCTCCGAATGATCCGCTTAAATATAAGGACGGTATTAAAGAAGTGATATATGTTCAAAAACAATGGGGAGTTATACCTTCTATGTCCGCTGATATTTTTTACAAGTTCCCATTTGCCTTATTTCGGAAACACGATAACGAAGCGCTTGTACGCAGCAAATGAATTAATTATTAGTAAGGAACACATTTTACACACACGTATAATTATTACACCCTGAAGATTTTAATAGAGCTCAAATCATTGCCTGTTGTTACACGGTTTACAAGACAAATATATGGTCAGTTTTATCTTCTTGAACAACACTTATAAGCTTTTGATTGGATTATCAGTAAATCTGACTGGATAGCGATGGGTTTGCGAACAGCGCGTATGACATTCGCCATTGAAGTGTTTCACAACATATTGGCCGGTCTAGCCGATGTCGCCTAACCATCGCGTTCTTCTCGCGTAAATTTTCAACATGTTGAACAAATTCTTGCGACAAACTCTCTCGCATTTGTGTTCCAAAGTCTTCCTTAATGCCACAAATCATTCTTAAACCGTTCTTCGAACCATTTATTCAAATGTATGCCTGCTTTATATTTCGCTTTTGTGTTGCAATTGTGTAAATTCGATTTCTGCTCATGATAATATCGCACAATAGACGCACGATATTAGCGGAACAATCAGAAATATTTGGTGAAGATATCGTTATAATTACGCTGATTTCTGTGAAGATTCCATGAAGATTCTATGAAGATTCCATTTTAGATCTGAATTAGCGATATTCGTTTTGTCTTATCACACGGCCTAATTAAATCAGCGTAAAACTTACTTAGAAAAGCAATAAAGCAAGTGATGTTGTTTTTCATTTCCAAGCTGATATGTTATATGAGGAAAATGTAGTATATGTTTTAAATCGGGGTGTCTTTCAGAACTTTTATTGACGAAAACAACAGGGGAAAAACTAAAATCATTTAACTAGGTTTGTGGTATAAACTATATTTAAAGCATCAGGGATGGATGGTATTCACGAAGAATGTTAAGTTTTCCCATAAGACATTATTTACACATTTTCCTTAACCAATGATAAAGACATTTTCATCCTTAAAGTTTTTCCTTAGAACATTCTTTGATAAAAGCAGCGTTTTATACTCATAATGTCCAAAATTATTATCTCAATATGGAGCCGACAGATTTTAGGTACCTTTATAAATCATACAGTATGTGATAGAAAATTATTTACCGTGAGATCTAAAAAAAATATGATTATCAATTGAATTATCTGCCCTTTAAATGTGCATTGAATTCTATCTTTCAAAGATTGTAGGGAAAGGAGATCCATTTTAATGAAAACCCACTCTATAGAAAGATGCAAAAACACAATATCAATCTAATTTGGCAAAGAAAAATATAAGTCACTGTGCAATACCTTCAAAAATTAACATTTTTCTAATTTTCAACAAGGGCAACTACTCTTACAATGTGTTCAATATATGTAGAGAATAGATTAAAGCATCTATGGTATACATTTATATACGTATCAAAGAAATGAAAATAATTGGGCAATACTATCTTAAAAATATTAACATTTTAGTAGTATTGAGCGTATATGTCAAAAAGGAATAGTCTTATGGACATATTACCTTAAACATGTCGATACACGTGAAGTTTTCAGTCGTCATGTATTATGGTTTCATGACGATGTACTGTGTAAGATTATTCATTATTTACGAATCACTCAGACACGAAGAATGTTGAAAGAATAGCTACAAAGAAACCGGTTAATCCCCCGAAGACTTATTTTTAGTTTTTATTATATTGGTAAAAAATGAATACAGGGAATATCAGCTTTGAATATCAATAAGTTAATTTCACAGTATGTATGCGAACAACAAACAGTTGGTTTGTGACATTTTGCACGTACTTACCAATTTTGGACCGAGTTTTATAGAATTCATACACCTTTTATGGACCGATTTTTAAAACAGTTTTTGCTACTCGAACTGGCTCGAAACGTTGAAATTCCTTTTTTTCGAATATTCGTTCCCAGCCCTACTAGAAAGATACTTACTGAGAATTTGTTGGGTAACGGCAATAGTCATGTATAAACAAATTAACAATAGTTGCCCAGTTTCTGGGGGCACCTCGTGTTCATAAAGGTCCATTGTGGGCACGTTTTCTTCGCTATCTTTCTATTAGTCATTTCGCTTTCTAGGAAAATCATGTCTTCATAAACTAAACCGATTGACTTGGTTGTTTATAGAGAGCAAATTGTTATTAAGATAGAGTGAAGTACGAACTTCAGTTTTAAGACCATCGTTTCATAATAATAAAACAATATAGATATGTACACTATGAACATATTTCCTATCTAAGGATACACTTGTCTTTATAATGTATCTGCTATGGTATGGAAGAACAAGCATTACGATGGGTTAGTTGTAACATTATATATAGTCTTTGAATTCGAGAGAAAAAAAACATATTTTTTAAACATATAAACGTATACATATAAATAAATGAAGATAAGATTGATTTAATGAGTTTTTGATCGATGAGCGTCATTATAAGTTCAGAGTGTTTCTATTTAATTGGGTATTTTTATTATCATTGACTGGCGAAGACCAACTGATCATTCAACCGCACCATTCACTTTCTGAAAGCGTACTGAATATTTCATAAGTGTAACATGTAAGTAACCAATGTAACATTTCTATGATTCAACGTTGTTTAATTCAAATACAGAATAACCTCTCCAGAGCGGCCATCTCTTGAGCAACAACATCTCCTGAGCAACAGCCTCCCTTCTACAACATCATGTTTTTCCCACTGCACAATTAAACTATTAATTCAACCTCTCTAGAGCAACAACCTCACAACATTAACAATATAAATTTGCTACTCCCAAAGGGTGTTGCTTTGGAGAGGTTGCACGGTATACACAAGAATATCGACATGGCTTAATATCAATTTTCGCAATAATAAATTACAAGCGCCTTAACGATCTAAGTAAAACTTAGGTACATTGTATATTCGTATACTGTGGAATCATTAATTTTCGTTGGGGATTTAATTTCGTGGATTCAAACCCCCACAAATTTAAATGCAGAGATAATGCATTTCTTTTCAAAAATCAAAATCCACGAATTTATGTCCGCACGAAATCGCCATTTTAGTAAAAACCACGAAAATTGAGCCCAACAAAAATAAATGAAAATACAGTATATTGGCACTCGTTTAATGTCCATAATTCGATCCACGGAAATCTGATATTTAGATCAAGTTTAAAAATCTCAGATTAAGTCGTAACTATGCTCGACTACCTGTATTTTCTAACCACATACAGACACATATGCGGACATTTCATTGGACAAGAAATTAGGACAAACTGTAATATAGGCATAATGCAAGTTATAGCTTGAAGCTAAATAGTTTATTGCAATTCGAAATGAAAATAACTAAAAAATTGCCAGTTTTTGTATTCAAAAGCAGTAAGCTTTGGAGATTGTTTGTATTTCAAATTAAAGTATTCAATATAAGTTCATTGCAGCAAGTATTTTTGTAAGGTAATTCTTAATCATAATATCCTTCGTCCGCATTATCTTTGTTGCATAATTTCTTTTTATTATACTTCACGGCCTCGATGCTGTAAAAAAGTCCAATATGTAGATTATAGTTTTGTTTAATTTTCATTGTTTTATTTTGCCCATAAAATCCTGTGATCGGCTGTTTACCCGATATCACTCGAAAAAAACAGATATTTCTGCATTTGTAACAAAATGAATGATAATTTATTTTGGATATTTTATTATTATAATCATTAAAATATGTTTACTCTTAAACAAGAAGAACTGCCCGGCCGTGAATTTCATTTCGACATTTTTTTTCATTTTTATATTTTTTCCGTGATGCTTGATAAAACAATGGTGTGTTAGGGGCTTAATGGTTTCTTCTCAATATCCGAGCTTTCACAATATTCGAGCTTTCACATTATTCGAGCTTACACAATATTCCAGCTTTCACAATATCCGAGCTTACACAATATTCCAGCTTTCACAATATCCGAGCTTAAACAATATTCCAGCTTTCACAATATCCGAGCTTACACAATATTCGAACTTTCACAATTTTTGAGCTTACACAATATCCGAGCTTTCACAATATTCGAGCTTGCATAATATTCGAGCTTTCGCAATATTCGAGCAACTGCTATACGACCGGTTGAAAGTCATATTTCTCTGACCTCACCAGATCAAAATAACAAACAAACTCAACATAAGTAGTTAATTTCGTATATTTGTAAATTTGAAAGTAACATTTGGGCACTATAACAGAACGGGAATTCTAATTGCATTCTAAACCGTATGCAGTCAATGAATTATGACAATATACATGTATAAACATCAAATATAGATAAGACTTACTGTGGGGGCTAGGAAAGGGGCAGCGGTGTTCATGATATATATAAACACTCTTATAAACATCTGTTTCTTAAAAATATAGAGATTTTTACTCTAGAAAATTGCCAATTTGTCAGTTGTATGTCGCCAAATGTTGGGCCTCATTCCTGATATAAATTATCCAATAATGATAAACTGTAAAATAAACTTTCCATTGCGTTAGATACGAGTATGATAATTTAGGAGTTTATTTCTGATACATTAAGCTCTAAGACCCATATGAACAACATAATTATACATACAGTGTTATATACATAATTTATACATAGAAGTAACAAGATGTCAACCGAAGTGGTATAAATTAACATTTAAATTGGTAACCATGCATATATACAAGTTAAAACTGGAGATGGTAGAAACAAAATTACAGTATATAAAGTTATGCTTACTACACATACAAAGAAGAGGGGCAAAGTAATTTACATAAATTATATTTACAATGAAGGGAGTAACTTTATAAATCATTTAGATATAATCATGACCACAGCTAACGCATCATTTACTAATTGATATGCAATATAAGTTAAGTACATTTTTTTTTCAATCGATCAACAAATAGTTATATAATCATCACAGTAGACGTAAAATTCACGAAATCACGTCATACTGAACGCTTTCACAAATATATTCAATTTTTGTTTAATTGAAGTTTCTCTAAAAAGCATCAACTAGTACATGTACACACATTTATATGTTACCATAATATTTGATGAAAATATCATAATGATAGATCATTAAATTACTTCAGATCCATTAGACCAACTGGCCTATGAGGACAACATGTTTACAAAATATACATTAGTAACATACATAATTGTATGATATACATACATAAACAAATCTATAAATACACTTCAGGGAGAAGATGTATACATTATCATATGGTAATAAATATCAAATAAAAAATTAAATAATAATAATTGTAATAATGAAATACGGGACATATTTGTCCAACTATCCAACCGGCTCGCCTGACTAATAGATTCAAATTTTTTGGGGCGAAAGCTGTCCTCAGCGATATTTGTTTTCGCTTCTAAACGGCATATTAATTCAGGGTACTTTATTTTAAAAAAAACGCGTAATGTTGTTTTTTCATCTTCACTTCTATTATGTTACATGAAGGAATATATATTCTTTTTTTAAATGAGTCTGGTCTAGATTGTTGAGTTCATATTTCTCGACAACCTCGGTGTATAAACAGATTAACAGTGACAGTTTGGGGAATCCACGTGACCAAGTGACGTCACAAAGTTATCGTAACGAGCGCGATTTCTGTCATTCGAACTTGGAAACATCACGGTTTTTATTTTTCGTTTACTGTTAAAACCACATAACTGTTGCAACTCCTGGCACAAAGAGCTACCTCCGGTTCATTTTTTGTCACTGTGGTACCTCTACTTTTTTACTTTTCTTGTCCAAACCGTTTGACAGTGTTGTGAAAATGAACGTTATTTTTACAAGTCGAAGCATTTTAGAAATTTACTACACTAATTATAAACCCATTCAAACCATGCATAAAAGCAAACTGGCGTACACTTCGATTGTCCGCATGTTTTGATAGAGTAAATATGCTTATTGATTATGTCTACTTCATTTAGAACGATTCTAAAACAATTTTATTGCTACAAACAGAGTAAACGTTATCGTTACAAGGCGATTTGGAAATGTTATTGTTTCAAGTATTAACATTTCAGGTTTGAATGACAATACAAGCAATAGACGAAGAAATGTACCTGCTATAAAAAATAAAAAAAAGTCGATTTAAAGTTGCATACTAATGAGGGATTAGTCTCATTTCGATATTTAGGTGTAACAGGTAAACCCGATAACCGTCAGTATAGATAAGATAGAGAAAGCATAAATGCAAATGCCTAAATAACGTAAAGGTTAGTGCTGATGATTTTTAGATAAACATCATTCTAACCATTGGTTCGAACCTAGTTAATGTCATTTTATAACTATATTTTGTATGTTTTTTCTTTTGATTATTTTAAATCCTTTTATTTTGTATTGTTTATTTTTTTCATTATTTTTTCATTATTTTATTATATCATTTCAAAACATTTCAAACTTGAAGTACATTTGTTGTTGCTTCAAAAAATTGAAAGTCGGGACAGTAGCGCGTTCAAGAAAGAATGCGATTGGACTGTGGTGCTAGACGGAACCAGAGTAAGATGCTACCCACCTTGAAGATTGGACTTGATGTATAATGTGGATTTATTTCACTGCCAAATACAAGAAAGGCATGTTTATGAATGTTATTTTACAGATGACAATAATACATGTTTATGCATATTGTGTAGTGTTTGTTTATGTATTATCAAGGACTTATATACGTACATGTAAGTCCTTGGTATTATCTTATAATACAGATATCATTATGTTGCCTTTGACTATTGTATAATACTTGACCCAGATAAATATCGTTTAAATGTCATTGCTGCGTTCATGTTATCATCTACCTGGTCTGTTTTGTATAAGATTAACTATCCTTTGACAGTACTTGTAGTTGTGTTGATTATGATCATTTTGTTGAAGTCATCGTGTTATAAGTCTTTGATGACTTAAAAATAACACTTTTCATTTTTCTAATGAATAAGAAATTTAACTCAACATTGAATATATTACTTCATTGATTATTATTTCTAATGATCATGTTGTATGATACTGACTAAACGAAAATAGTAAATGCTAAGTACGTTAAAGTACCTAATACATTCAAGATGCGAAACTTATTAAAACATCTTAGTATGGTTACTATGAAACATAATGTGTCAGTGAAACATATTATGCTTTCCCACAATGTGTCAATTATCAATATTTTTTATCAAAATACTATTCATTGTTTCTATTATCGTGTAAATATATACTATAGTATGTTGTATATTTTATGTAAATGTTTATTATTCATACTTTATCGTCTTGTAACGACAGCGTGGTTTAACGCATTTTTTAAGAATCATTCTAAATGGTATAAACTCTAACACTATTACGTGTTACAGTTTGTCCTAATTTCTCGTCCAATGAAATGTCCGCATTTCATTTGAAATATATATCGCATAAAATGTGCCTAGAACCTGATATGGAGCAAATACGTCACTTTTTTCTGTACGCACAGAAATTAAGTTTTCCTAGTAGTTCGAAGAACAGAAAACGCGCTTGTTACGATAACTTTGTGACGTCACTAGATCACGTGGAATACCCACACTGCGTGACGAAATAGTGAAAATGGGGAGGAGAAATGATTAGCATTTACAATGCAATAACTATACAGATAAAGATTCAAGATGATCATTTGTGTACGTTATGTAAAACCCATCAATAACTTGATACTAGTATTCAATCAGACAGTTTACATTCATAACTGTGTATTTTATTTGATCATTTGTTATTTTTATAAATACATTGTAAAGTTTTGTATTTAATAAGAACTAATGTCTATAAGAACAATTACAATATTGTCAAGATTACATATAATAGTATGATGTTAACACTTTTAGGATCCGCCTCAGTGGTCGAGTGGTTAAGGTCGCTGACTTCAAATCACTATAACCTAACACTGATAGAGGGCTGTGGGTTCGAGCCCCGCTACCGACCATGCCAAGTCTCTTTATGTGAGAAATTATGCAGTTGCTTACGGAGGATTAGTCTGGGGGTTCCTTCCCCTTACACTATGTTATCGGGCCAGGCAAAGCGCATTAATGGCGGCGTCCTCTGTACATTCTAAAGTACTTGATATTTTCTTATATCAAGTGATCAAGTGCTTGTGAGGGTTGGTAATGAATCCTATTTATATAATATATATCATAGATGTCCGTTTTTTAGATGATCACAAAAGATTTTTTTTTTTGAAACTATAAAGACTCACGTCCAAATATAATAGCTACTTCATGAAAGTATATATATCAACAAATAAGAATGATCATTAAAATATCTCACCGCTGTTACAATATTGGTACATAAACAATAATAATATTCCGTTGACTGAAGGCCGCCATTATTGAGCTTTGCCTGACGTAATTGTAGAGCACGTCCGGGAACCAGACTAATGGGAGTCTATTACTGGTTCTTCACACGAGCGATTGTTAGGTGAACTGTCCGCCTTGTATGACTCTGAGTCTCTGACTGTTGGAAAGAATTTTAATTCGATATAAAAACAAAATAACACTTTTACGTTTTTCTTGCAAACTAATTGTGTTAAATTGTCACCTGTATCTTTGTTATTAGTACATGTATTATAAAGTATCATATGTTAAATAATTTACACCATTAACCAGCGTTACTGCGTTACACATGTTAACAATCCTTTTATATCCTTTATTGAAGCCATCAAATATGCTAGCTTTTGTCCGTTTCACAATGTTATTAAGTATTAGTCTAATAGGAGGAGGGAAATGATGTTCCCGATGCGGGGCTCGAACCCGCAACCTCCTGCTCGAAATTCAGATGCTCTTTCAACTGACCTAATCGGGCTGAATACGTCACAGCAAAGTTATTTATACAAATACTATAAATATCTTTTTCTCAAAGTAATCAACTGCGACAACCACAGTCTCTTTAGACTAACCCAGCGCTTACTACACCCTAGCTCTATGATTCCAAGGCTAGTCACACACTCACGGCACCAAATGCAATAGGAGGAGGGAAATGATGTGCCCGATGCGGGCTCAAACACTCGACCTCCTGCTTGCACGTTAGATCCTCTAACAACTGAATTAATCGGGCTGGATATTAACACAGCCAATTTATTTATACAAATATTATATATTTTATTTTTTTATTTATTATTTAATTATGATACACCATACTGTTACATTTGTTATGAAGTTCAGAATTGCGGATTTATAATTATGAAATGAAGGAAATTATCCTTTACACATTTCAGTCATATGCTCATTATCGTGTAGCCAGTACACATTTGTACATTTTGATACCAAATTTGCCTGTGCATGTATTTTGCTTCTATTAGAATAAAAATTCCCCCTAATTAAATGCACACTCTCTATTTCGTGTGAGAATATACATTATATACTGACCAGTATTTTGCGTTCCACTGTGGTTCATATACTAGAGAGAGAATATTTTTAGTTGGATATGATCTGCTATGCTATGACAGAGTTGGAATAAACTACCAGTTTTTTAAAGTATGTGTTTTAAATCACAATTATTAAGTCGTGTATGCAGTTTTAATTCAAAGCACGAACTGCCTTCCAGTTTGATTCACCTTTTTAAATATATTGTTGAATGCTATTTTGATAAAGACAAGTTAGTAACGTGCTACAAACAATCGGCATTAATTCGCCAAGCGTAAAAATCGATACAACAGAAAGTAATGGTTCAATATCGATATTTTTAAGCTTGATTTACGATTCTTACTAAACTGGGTTTTATTGAAATACTACATTGGCCTTTGTTAGTTAAAATTTTATACTCGGACGTGCGATCAAAACTGATATTTTGTGTTAAAGTATTAGTGTATTATTTTTCCTTCAAATGGATTTACGGAATATTTACCTATAAGGTACTTCATTTAATCCAAAATTATATAAAGTTGTATTATTTGGATTAAACTTAATATTCATGTTGCCGTTTTAGTCAAATATTGATTTAATATTGTTTTCAACGAATTTTCTAATATATATATATATATTCTAAGTTTAAAGATTCTAAAAATTCTGAAAATGAAATTATCATCAGAAATCTATAAAAATAGGTGAAACAATGACAAGTCACTCCAGCGATGCAAGATTGTTATCTTTGTTGGCTGTATTTGCCAAAGACCGGCGCGGCAAAAACTCGGTTGTTTTTGCCGCGCCGGTCTTTGGCAAATACAGCCCCCACTTTTACGCGCTTTTGAGAAACAAAAACATTATTACATTGTAGCATTTAGTTATTTAGTAAAAAATTGTAAGTCCCATGTTTCTATCTTTACTAGATTTCTTGAAAAATGCAAAGAAAAACTGTCTTTGCCATGGCAAAAGGCATTTTGCCAAAAAAATCAACACTTTTGCCATGGCAAAATCTGTTTTTAATATCTAAAGAAACGCTATGTAAGGTTGTGTAGGTATCATAATTAACACAATTATTATGGTTTTGATCAATAAATATGAATTTTTAAATTTTAATTTTTGCCATGGCAAAATTACCATGGCAAAATTTCCATGGCAAAAAATTGCCATGGCAAATTAGTCATTTAGTAAAATTAACATTGCGAAAATTAATTTCTGCACTAGATACAAAGTCAGCTGTGAGTTGGCTTGGACCAGGGCTCGCATTTATGAGGCATCATATTTTTTCTTACAATAAAAATCTTATCATAAGATGATTGATATTTAAGCATGCACTTATTTTATCAAAGAAAATTATTAATTTTAATTTAAAAATATGTTGTTGCTACAGAATTCCCGATCTTTCATTTCTCTTAAATTCTTAAAAATAAAAAGGAAGTGTTTTCTATGACGTTCGCGTCCATGCATGTATTTGAATTTAAGAAATAAATAAATAATTCAGCGTAATACCATTTTATATTCCCCTCACCATGCAATATATGTGGTAAAATTTGCAAATTTGCCATGATGTCACTGATAATGATAGCATTGTAATACCAACAATGAGTCCTATTAGTAATTATCATATATGCAGAAGGGGCGGGTCCAGGTTTTCAAACTAGGGGGCGTAATATTTATGAACTGAATAATTAAATGCTATTTCATTGAATGAATTAATTAATGTAATTTTATGTCTATATATGATCGAGAACTTTGAGGGGGCGCACGCTATCTCCCCCAATGCCTTGAACCGCTAGTGCACAGTGTTATATTATCGTTTTGTAAGCTATGTCACATGTTTCGAATATAGTCCTTCAGGGAAGTTCTATCTGACTGATAGCCTGGACAATTCCAAATTTAAGGATTTCTCCAACCAGTCATTTTAAATATCCAACCAGTAGGGAACTATTGCGAGCAGCACAAGTGACTTGTTTGTTCATTATTTTAACCAACAATACTCCTTTTCCTCGGAATACAGCATTTAACCCCATATAAACAGAGACAACATCAAAATGTCAAATGATCTGGGCATGTACACAGTCTTTACGCTAACCCAGTTACAGCCGGAACCTTATATTATGTCTATTTAAGCTAGTAAACTTTAACACAATGGTCTATTCCGGCTTGTTGTAAATTGTCTAAATATTGTAAATTTTCAATAAACCACTAACAGCTGCTTTAATGAAATCAGTCAAAACACTCTGTACATGAATGACACGCCAACAAACCCACAGGCATTGGCGAATAGCCTATTGCTTCTATTCATACATGCATATTTTCTTGTCATGTCTTTATATTTAAAATAAATTATCATGAATAAAACATTAAAGGGGCATGCCCTGGAACTGAAGCGTCTCGAATATAAATCAAATTGGTATCATTTGGATGCCTAAATCAACTAATGAAAGTCCTGTAAAATATTTACGAAATGTCCCGCTATTTGACCCAAAATACACATTTCAAGATTTACGAAACCTGCCGATTACGCCTTAGAAAATATTCGTCATTTTCATAACTCGACCCTTTCGGGATCTGTCAAAAGCCGAAAAAATGTCAACAAACTGTGAAATGGTAAGTATTGCTCATGTCATGTTCATTGTTTGCGACATAAAGCTTATCTGTCGATCAATTATAGGTAAATATCATTGTTTTGCTGCTTGAAAGGCAGCGCGCACGCTAAGTTAAATTCTCAGACGAATCGGAAATATCGTTGTCGTCAATAAAAGGCTTGTAAGCCTTTTATTTAAACCGACATACAAATACCCACGCGTGCGTTATAGGGCCATTTTTGAAGGCACATTCTTCTTTGACTTTTCGGTAATAATTGTTTTTACAAGTGATAAACGCATTTTTGGTGTACGAAAAATAAGACACAGCAGTTCCTGGGCATGCCCCTTTAATCAATTTTATCCTGCATCAGACAATTTGGGACTTTTATTCTGGAAAAGCAACTGCTACTCAGAATACAGCTTCTAATTTTAGAACAGGAGATACACCTGAATTGAATAGAGTTTCGCAGGGAGCTGTATGCATAAGCCTTTTGCAGATACAGCTCTCCAGGGAGCTATATTTGAAAGGATCCCTGAAGGGGGTGTCAGTTATCGGATCTAATGAAGTCCAATATAGAATCTAGTTTCCTCTGCAGCTGAACTTTTTACAACTTATGCAGAAAGTAATTTTGTTTCTGCCCTAGCTGTTGCCAGTGATTTGGTAAATATGAGACTCTTTAAACATATATCAGTGGTACTAGATAACGGTGAAGCTAAATTTAGAATGTGAATTTAGAGTGTATATATAACGGATATTTTAAGATACACCATTATTTGGATAACATCGGTAAATGGGGTACTGACTAATATAAGATCCCTCTTTAATGAACTTAAAACAAGTTAATATTTAAGTTACAAATAAAGTTAACTTACCTGAGATCAAATAACACAATTATAACAAGACTTTTAAAAGGATAATTGACATTCTACATTATTTAGTTATTTTCCTTCTATAACAGGCGCTTTTAACAGGCGCCTTCCCCTCAGGATAACCCTTTAAAATCATGCAGTTTTCCCCTAAAATTAAGTTTACATCCAAGCTTTTTCTTCCCCTTTTGCAAAAAGATATGAGTTATTCTTCCCCAAATTTGAACAAAATGTCACTTTTCCTACCTGTGAAAAAAGCCCTGCACTACAATATTGTAACACACTGAGTGCATCACAGATTAATGTAAAATTCACCTAAAAAAATGAGAACATGATAATTGAAGAATGCAATCCTATTTTTCCAACAATATATGAAAATTAATTGTACAAAATGATCCAAAAAAGTGATATAGCATTGGATGCAGTATGTAAGTACCACCATTGTGAATTACAGGCGAAAAAGTCCAGTTATTTTTTATGACAAGTATCTACTTCAATACAAAGCTAAATACATTGGAAGCACCTCTATCTTAACACTTACATATCGAACTAGAGCCAAGGGAAACTCTTTTTTTTATAAAATCCACGCTTATAGCAATAAGCAAATAAAACACGTGCGTGTTGGTTAAAAACATGGTAGCCATCTTCCATTTTCTATACATTTTTTCTTCGTAAAACTAAGTGCGATTTCAAAATAACTACACCCTTTTCTACCTGTAACTTATATTTTTCATGACAAGGAAGGCAAATAATACAATAAATTTACCTTTTGAAACTGTTAACAAGTTAGATCTTTGAAAAAATGACATAGTATAACATTTCACATTTTGTTTACAATCATCAAAAGTTAAAACGGAAGTGACTAACAACACATTTCGATAAAGTACATGATGGCAAAATACCGATTTGCCATCATGGCAAAATGCCTTTTGCCATGGCAAAGACAGTTTTTCTTTGCATTTTTCAAGAAAAATAGTAAGGATAAAAACATGGGACTTACAATTTTTTAATAAGTAACTAAATGCTACAATTTAATAATGTTTTTGCTTCTCAAAAACCCGTAAAAGTTGGGGCTGTATTAGCCAAAGACCGGCGCGACAAAAACAAACCGGCGGAGGTTACTAATACTATAATTATAATTATTTAGAATAACTGATAATCATAAGGCACCCACGTTGATACCAAAATAAGCAAACGAGTTGTATCATTTTATTATTGCAATTATTTTGCTTGCAGACGATTTTATGTCGCAATGTTGACATAAGTAGAAATGCACCTTTGGATATTGAATGGTTGGTAATTCGTATAACTTCATTCTAGAGCTAACGTGCATTCGAAAATATATTGTCAGTCATTACCTAGCGTGTAAAGCTAATACTCTGATATATACCCATTATTGGCCGAATAATTGTTTGTATGTGTTAAGAATCATACACAAGACTCAATACCTATACTTAAGTAATACAATATTATATGCGATCTTTAAATATTGACTATAACTATAAATATACACAAAAGGGAGATAACTCTGTAATTAGAATTCAACAAAATCAAACATTTTACTGTTAATTTAGGCGCTGTATTCTTCTTTTCAAACGGTCAAATAAATTGCTGTATATATTTAGTGTAAGAGAGAGGGGCTTGTTTGAATACGTGCCCCTCTCGCTTACAACAAACGCTGCTCGGATTGTTTCATTGGCATACTCCATTTCAAGGCGGTAATTAATAATCAATCTTAATTACGAGGGCACGAACGGAGAGAAACAATAATTTTATGACAATATTATCTTTATGCAAAGAAGGTCCCAATTCAGAGGGATTTTTGTTGAGTACAAGTATATAAAAAACGTACACGGTTAACGGTGTCCTTTAATCACAGGTGACCGTATACTAAAGTTTGACATTTTAACTCAGTTTGGCCTTTTTGTCTTTACAGATTCGAGATACAGTCAATCAACTTTTTTTCTTGCGGCGATATTACATGGACATCACAAACATTAACGGTCATTTATCCCGTGTTATAGAATAGTGCCAGTATTTTAAACCTAGATAATGACACAGCAAACCTACCGAACGACCAATATCACCTGGGGGAATATGATAAACAATTACATAGAAAATAGAGAAAATAATCATTAGTATAAGATCGGATCATTGACTTACAAATATATTCACAATGAAATGTACACAAATGAAACCTCTGTTGAATAGTGTGTCGCGTAAACGCAGAACTTTACTTGGTGCTGTCTTTGGTTTTGCATTATTATACTTTATGCTATCTTATATCTCAGAAAGAATTGTACACTCAAAAATTTCAAGAGCAAGCATACCTGAAAATAAAATGCATTTATCAGCTGCGACTGAACTTCAAATGTGTTCGAACGAATCTGTTGCAGAGCCAACTCACGACAAATGTGCGGCAAAGGATAATGACAATAAAACTGTTCAACTTAATTCAACTACAACAAAGACAATTTCTAAGGGAAAAATACTTGGCCCTCCTAATTCAGTTAGTCGATTTAAAGCAAATGAAGTGTCAGAGACAAAGAAGCAGTTCACCTTTGACGAATTTAAACAGCGTGCAAAAACGGACAAGGAATTTCTTGCGAGAATATTGGGACAGTCCTATTTAATCCATGACACAAAAGCGGTGCTAGAAAGATATCTACTCGGGCATACGCATTATTTTACATACAATGCAACACTGACAGCTCAATTAAAACAAAATTACAGCATACAATCAGACGTAATTGTATTTCTACACATTCAGAAAACGGGTGGAAGGCATTTTAACTCCAGGATCAAAGATTTGCAGCTGCCTTTCAAATGTTTGCGTCAAAGAAGAACTTCTAAATATGTTAACAGTTGTTTAAACCCCAGTCACAATATGTGGTTTTATAATAATGTGTATTCAGCATGGCAGTGTGGATTACACGCAGATTGGACTGTGTTTCATAGATGTATTCCAGGTTTAGTAGAAAAAATTGAAAAGAAAAGAAGACAACGAAGGCAAGTTTAACGTTAAATGTCACATATGAATGAAACATAAAATAGGATAATGTTTTTTTTCTCATGTTTATAACGGATTAACGCCGTTTTTTCAACAATTTTTCAGATATTTACGGCGGTTGATTCACTCGACCAGTTTTCACGGCAATCGGGTTTGATTTCCGGTCGCGGTAGGTCATACCCTTCCATGAAAATTTGACAAAGCGACGATTTTTGTTCACATGTGGAGAAGCTGCTGGTTCCTGGTCACTGATTAGAATATAATCCAGGAAACTGGTTGGATGAGTCGGTCGCCGTACATAACTGAAACATTGTTCTAAAACGGCGTAAAACCTTAACAAATAAATACATGATTTATGCAGAATTACTGGGAGTCTGCATACATAAATTATTCAGGTTATGAGAAAAATTACCTTTATATTGGGTTGAACGCCATAGAGATTTCCATGAATCCGCATTTTATCGAATGCTGAATTCTTCTACATGTAATATTGCTGTAAGTTACTGTTGTTTTCTGTGTTACTAACGCAAAGAGGAATGCATTTCATGGAAGCAAGGTGTAAAATATATATTTTTCACTTAGGTTTAATGCCATTCCAACAATTAGAGTTTCCTGGCGAAACTCCCAGCTTTAAAGGTTGAGGAAGACCGCTGGCGTACACCTGCTTGTATAGAACCACCGACCTTTGTATGCTAGCTGGACAGCTTCCTTACATGTGATATATCTGGTCCCGGATTTGATTTGAACTCAAAGCAGTGAGGGGCTAGTGACCATAACCATGTAACTAAGGAGATCCTTTCATACAGTTCTTAATTGTTTTTTATTTTTCATTTTTGGTCTAAAGCTCAATTCAAATAGTTTAAGATCTAGAATAATATGTTAAATTCGAGGCTGAATAATTTAAGATACAAGGTAGAGAAGGGAAAGAAGGGACAGGGGAGATATAGTAAAAAGAAGAAGAGAGAAAGAGAGAGAATGGGATAAAGAGAAACAAGGGAGAGTGTTATGAGGGAGGGTTAAGATGAAAAAGAAGAAATGAAGAAAAGTGAAGAGCAAGAGAGGGGATAGATAGAAAACTAAAAGAGGGGAACAGAGAAGGGGACAATGATGAATAGAGAGGGTAATGGGAGGGATAGGGAGAAGGAAAGAAATAAAAGAGGATGGGAGGGAAGGGATAGGGGAGAAATAGTAGCCGAGATATGAGGAAAAGGGAGATAATGGTGAAAAGAGGGAGAGAGGCGGGATATATGAGGAGAATGGGGTGAATGGGAAAATAGAAAGAAAGAGACGTGAGAAATAAGGAGAAGGGTGAGAATTTGAGGAAAAGACGGACAGAGACGGGAGATATGAGAAGAAGGGATCGAAGGAAGGGGAGGAATAGAGGAAGACAGATGGGAGGTATGAGGAGAGAGAGAGAAAGACAGGAAAAGAAGGGTTGAGACGGGAGGTACTACGTATGAGGAGAAGGGGAAGGAAGGGGACGAATAGAGGGAGAGAAAGGAGATATGAGGAAAAGGGGAGGGTTGGAATAGAGGGAGAGAGAGACGAGAGATATGATGAGAAGGGAGGGGAGGAAGGGAAGGAATAGAAGTGATGAGACGTGACATATGAGGAGAGGTGGGAAAGGAAGGGGAAGAATAGAGGGAGAGAGAGACGGGAGGTATGAGGAGAAGGGGAAGGAAGGAGAGGAATAGAGAGAAGGGAGTGAGTGGAAAATAGAAAGAAAGAGACGGGAATAAAGAGAGAGAGAGAAATAGTAGCAGAGATAAGGGCGACATATGAGGAAAAGGGAGATAATGAATAGTAGATAAGGGGACGTATAGAGCGAGAGAGACGGGAGGTATGAGGAGAATGGAAAGAAGGGGGGTATAGAGGGAGAGAGACGAGAGTTATGCGATAAAGCAAAGGATAAATAAGACAATAGAACTTTTTTTCTTTTTTGCAGATATTTTTATTTCACTCAACTACGAGATGCAGTGGAAAGATACTTGAGCGAATATCATCACCAGACAGCTCATAATCACTGGCAATCTGCAATATTAGGATGTGGAAAGACAATTAACGCCAATAAAGGAGATGTTAAACCATGTTTTATTGGAAGAAACTGGAAAGGTGTCACCTTAGATAAATTTATGGCTTGCAAGGATAATTTAGCAACTCACAGAATGACTCGGATGCTAGCTGACTTACAGATTGCTGGGTGCTACCATAATTTTACGGACGAAAGTGCCATGAGAAAGAGAGCACCTGTGTGGCTGGGGTCTGCCAAAAATAATTTACAAACAATGGAATATATCGGACTGATGGAAGACGAGCCCGCCTCAGACAAACTCTTTTACAAAACCTACAAACTTGCTTTTAAGAAAAGTTCAAGGCCCGAAATTACTCGTCGAAATGGTGCTAACATACGATTAACCGAAGAGCAATTTTTGAAAGTGCTTAGATTGGCAGAACTTGACATTCATTTGTATTTATTTGGCAGGGATCTCTTCTACAAAAGACTGCAAGAAACGAATTAATTAAACATGATGAACATTACTGTGTATACATATAAACTAATAAAACATGGGGAATATATCTACCTTCATTACTGTGTATACACATAAACTAATAAAACATGGGGAATATATATACCTTCATTACTGTGTATACATATAAACTAATAAAACATGGGGAATATATCTACCTTCATTACTGTGTATACATATAAACTAATAAAACATGGGGAATATATCTACCTTCATTACTGTGTATACATATAAACTAATAAAACATGGGGAATATATCTACCTTCATTACTGTGTATACATATAAACTAATAAAACATGAGGAATATATCTACCTTCATTACTGTGTATACACATAAACTAATAAAACATGGGGAATATATCTACCTTCATTACTGTGTATACATATAAACTAATAAAACATGGGGATATCTACCTTCATTACTGTGTATACACATAAACTAATAAAACATGGGGAATATATCTACCTTCATTACTGTGTATACATATAAACTAATAAAACATGGGGAATATATCTACCTTCATTACTGTGTATACATATAAACTAATAAAACATGGGGAATATATATACCTTCATTACTGTGTATACATATAAACTAATAAAACATGGGGAATATATCTACCTTCATTACTGTGTATACATATAAACTAATAAAACATGGGGAATATATCTACCTTCATTACTGTGTATACACATAAACTAATAAAACATGGGGAATATATATACATTCATTACTGTGTATACATATAAACTAATAAAACATGGGGAATATATCTACCTTCATTACTGTGTATACATATAAACTAATAAAACATGGGGAATATATCTACCTTCATTACTGTGTATACATATAAACTAATAAAACATGAGGAATATATATACCTTCATTACTGTGTATACACATAAACTAATAAAACATGGGGAATATATCTACCTTCATTACTGTGTATACATATAAACTAATAAAACATGGGGATATCTACCTTCATTACTGTGTATACATATAAACTAATAAAACATGGGGAATATATCTACCTTCATTACTGTGTATACATATAAACTAATAAAACATGGGGAATATATATACCTTCATTACTGTGTATACATATAAACTAATAAAACATGGGGAATATATCTACCTTCATTACTGTGTATACATATAAACTAATAAAACATGGGGAATATATATACCTTCATTACTGTGTATACATATAAACTAATAAAACATGGGGAATATATCTACCTTCATTACTGTGTATACATATAAACTAATAAAACATGGGGAATATATCTACCTTCATTACTGTGTATACATATAAACTATTAAAACATGGAGAATATATCTACCTTCATTACTGTGTATACATATAAACTAATAAAACATGGGGAATATATCTACCTTCATTACTGTGTATACATATAAACTAATAAAACATGGGGAATATATATACCTTCATTACTGTGTATACATATAAACTAATAAAACATGGGGAATATATCTACCTTCATTACTGTGTATACACATAAACTAATAAAACATGGGGAATATATCTACCTTCATTACTGTGTATACATATAAACTAATAAAACATGGGGAATATATATACCTTCGTTACTGTGTATACATATAAACTAATAAAACATGGGGAATATATCTAGCTTCATTACTGTGTATACATATAAACTAATAAAACATGGGGAATATGTCTACCTTCATTACTGTGTATACATATAAACTAATAAAACATGGGGAATATATCTACCTTCATTACTGTGTATACATATAAACTAATAAAACATGGGGAATATATATACCTTCATTACTGTGTATACACATAAACTAATAAAACATGGGGAATATATCTACCTTCATTACTGTGTATACATATAAACTAATTAAACATAGGGAATATATCTACCTTCATTACTGTGTATATATATATAATATAATAAAACATTTGGCATATCTACCTTCATTACTGTTTATATATATATATAATCTAATAAAACATGGTGATTATCTACCTTCATTATTATATATATATATATAATCTAATAAAACATTTGGCATATCTACCTTCATAACTGCATATATATATATAATCTAATAAAACATGGTGATTATCTACCTTCATTATTGTATATATATATATAATCTAATAAAACATTTGGCATATCTACCTTCATTACTGCATATATATATATAATCTAATAAAACATGATGACTATCTACCTTCATTTTTGTATACATTGTATATATAATCTTACAATGTGTTGATGTTATGTTACACGTATGATTTTTATTTAATTCCTACATTACCGTTATAGTACCGTGTGAACACCACTCATCACCTATCAGTCCAATTAGGTCACGCATTAAAATGTTGATATTAGGTCAGCTAAATGAATAACGCATTTACTCATATCCGTACTGTATATTAATTTAAAAAATATAAAATGTTTGTAAAAAACGGTTTATAACTTTTTTCGACCGCAGAAAAATACATTTTCGTTCATTTTTACTTTACAAATTTTACAATCACAAGAAGTACACATTAAACAATGCAGACTTGCTATAAGTTGGCGTGGTCTTAATTGTTCCTTACGCTTGTATATCTCACCCAATGTAAGGAAGTGTTTCCTCTGAATCGTCCAATAGAATGAGGAATTTCTTCTGAATAATTAAAACGTCATGCTAAGAAATATCTATCAAAAGTGAGCTTTGACACATTCTTGAAAAATGCGTGTATCTCCTTTGAATGTGTTTTTCAATCAAGAAAAACGGCTGATGCAATCAAAAGTTATAAACGGCCGTAATCGTATCACATATTATTTAACATTTCATTTTGGATGATTTGTTCTAACCGGATTACCGTTGTACCACGTGTTAATTTCTGTAATGAAATGTATAGTTCAATGTTTAGGTCAGCAAAGTTACTGTATACATGGAAGATCCCATTTGTAAATTTTTAGGTGACACGAATACTATATGTAATACGGTATAGAACAATCCATGAAACATTATATCAGTATCCTTTGTGGCGCAATTGGTAAAGCATAAAGTTAGTGAAACTTGAGGACAGCGCACGTCTGGTGTTGGACTTCATTTTTTGTATTTAACTTTTTTTTCGTTTTTCATAAAAGTGATTTTAATATAATATATTGATATGATAATAAAATAATGTTTGAAAGGTATTGTTTTATTAAAACTGTTCCGTGAAATGAACAAAACTATAATAACCTCACATGGGTAATTAGGAGTCATGTATTATTTTAATTGTGAAGTAATTATGTAATAAGTAGAAATTGGTTTAGGTGTTTAGTATTGGAAATAACTTCTGAATTCGCGATTTCGTGCAACAAAATGTATAAAAGAAGCACAAAAAAGAGAAATACACCAGAGAACAAATGCGCGCATTTCTTCTTTCCCTTTTCCCTTTTGAAAAATCAAAAAGCTACTATTCAGCGTGTATACGTACATGTATCAATAACAAGCATACTTCATTAAAAATATAAATAACAAATGTACATGTATATAATAATTCATAAAGAAAATGCCATTGACTGAATTCTAACCACATCTGCTTCATTTTGTTAAAAATATCATGCATGTACATAAACAGCATCATACAGAATAATTAAAATGTATTTACGGCGTATATTGACCCGAAGCGTTGCTTTGATGACATCGACAGAGATATGCTACTGTATAAGCTACTGATCAATAACATTGATGGCAAGTTATATAACTCAATTAAAAATATATACGCAACCTCAGTTTTTTGTGTAAGAATAAATAGCAAGCTCACAGATTGGTTTGAATGCTACACTAGTGTGAAACAGGGCTGCAATCTTTCGCCAACGTTATTTTCAATATTCGCCAACGATTTGGTTCACGAAATCCATGCTCTCGGTCTTGGTATACCGCTTGGAGACATTAAACTCTCTTTCTTAATGTACGCAGATGACATTGTCCTTATGGTGGACTCGGAAGATACATTACAGTCAATGTTAGACACTATGCACGCTTGATGTAAACGCTGGAGAGTTTTGATCAACGCTAATAAATAAAAATGCATGCACTTTCGGAAGGGCAGAGCTGTACGAAGTGACTTCGAATTTAAAATTGGCAATCATACGTTGGAAACAGTAGGAAAATATAAATGCCTTACCAGTGTTATATTCCACGAGAAGAATGACTTCACAAATAACGGGGAATCACTTGGTAAAGCTGGCGGTCGTGCTCTTGGTGCTATCATCAGTAAGATACACAACATGAACGGGTTTGGTTTTAAGTCATACGAAAAGTTGTTCTCGTCGTGCGTGATTCCCGTCATGGACTATTGCTCTGGTGTACTCTGGGGCTTTAAGAAATACCCACACATTGAAAACGTGCAAAATCGGGCAATGAGATACTTTTTAGGTGTTAATCGAATTACCCTAATTCTAGCCATAATAGGACTACAAACAACAAATTATTATCAGAAATCAGTTGTTAACTTGCCTCATGCTCGCGAACTATTACAAACATACTACTCGGGTATTTGGTCAAGAGATGTTGGCAGTGTCTCCAAACTCAGGACGTATCGCCTGTTCAAACAAAGTTTAAAATCCGAAGACTATATCACCTTAAATCTGAGCAAAAACGAGCGATCTATTCTTAGCCAATCCAATGCGGTATTCTAACACTAAGAGTAGAAACCGGACGATATACCGGTGAACAGCTTGATCGACGGTTATGTAAACTTTGTTCTTCAAACACCGTAGAAGATGAAGCTCACTTCCTTCTGAATTGTGAACTGTATGCTAATCTGTGAAGCGTAACGTTCAGTGATTTGTTCAGCAACAAAACACATCTTCAAATTAACGATAGACTCGCACATATTGTACTTACACAACTAAGGAAATTGGTAAAGTTCCTTATTTGTGCTTTTCTTGAACGAAGAAATCTTTATTTACGTAACATCGTACCTATGTAACATACTGTGACAATGTTTGCAATTCCATTCTTTCTTACGTGTTGTTAATATCCATGAAAAAAACTGTTTACGTATGCATAATTAATGTAAAATATTATGTTGTATAAAATTGCATATTATTGAAACATTTAAAACATCACATGAAAATTTATTAACAACGCTAAATATTTTCTCCAGTAAAATTGTGACTATATACATGGCTTACTTACTGTACAGATTGTAATTATATCATAACATAAATGCTGTATGGTATTTACACCTTCAGAGTTATTTTATTAGATACAATTTAATTTTCGATTGACAAGTATGAATGCTTTACTAAATAATGTATGTTTTTCTTTTGTACCGTTATTTCATAAATGAGTATCAACTTATCTGTTAACATGTTCTTAACATTTTGTATGTATTAAAATTAATGATACTTTGTAAAACTTGGTGACATATTGGCCCGATGGGCCGGGTGCCTATCTATGTATTTTGAAAAATATATTTTGTAAATATGTTCATGCACATGTCACAATAATAAATAAATTATGTATCTATCTATCTACGTGTCACCTTATCCAATGCACCATGACTCTGTTTCACGTGCGTGACATTTTACTACGGATTTTAAATTATTTTGGCAATCAATTTACAGTGATTACACAGTCAACATGTGTTCGTGAATTTGTCGTGTTAAAGGTTACACAGTAATTGTGAAAAAAAAATAAACACATGGCTGTAGTCCGACAACGACCTGTGAATGATCAAAGATCAGCTAAGTCCATTATGTAGGGTGAGTGGCATTTCGGAACGTTTCGGTGGTTTCTGTAATGCATAAATATCAGTTATTTGACCCTCCCTGATGAGATTAAGTGCGTAGCTCAATTGGTAGAGGCGCTAACCTTTGTACTTCTGCAGCTTGTTAGTCAAGATGTTACGGGTTCGAAGCCCATGTGAACGTTTTTTCCTTCCATTTTTATTTGCTTTTTGACATTTTATATTTGCAAAATTTTATTTCAACATTTGGAATGAATTTCATACGTATTTAATTTAATTTAATTTCAATTTCAATTACTCCTTCGTTAGCAGTATCTGCACTAGAGCCGCTGTCAGAATCTAATAATTTGCTTCGTTTCTAACATGGCATCGCCTGCATACTTAGGAACGTCATTTGAACTGATTTCAGGACCACGTAGGCCTCTTACAACAGTGGCCTACAAATGTAAGGTCATGTTTAGTAATGTACTTGGTCATTGCATTACGTATCCCTATTTTAAAGAATGGAACAATCCTCGACCTTTCGTCACGACTCTCTGCTCGATTTCTATCTATATCATTACATCGTTAGTTTACACCGTAAGTTTCGACTGAATAGTTTAATAAATAAATTTTATGATAATATGGATGGGTAAATAAAAATTGCGCCTGTATCTTCACAGCAGAATTTCTAGTTCATTCTAAGGAGGAAATACATTTGATACTTCAGGTAATAATACTGTTCCGATTATTAATTTATTCAACGAATCATTGAGTAATGGTCGTTGACGTGACGATGACGATGCTCCCATTTCGTCAACGGATTTTTTTATTTTATACAGAGTTGTCGTTCTTGGCTAGAGTACTGCAGGCCTTATACTTTGCTGATAGTGGTTTCACTTTAAAGACATAAATGATTGATTTGATAAGCCAGTGACTGGTGTAATAAAAATGCTGTTCAAGTTGTATCTGTATATGCTGCATAATTCTGGTTCAGTGAGTGTTTTAATAGGGGTATACAGGGGTATTCATGCGCAAACGTGTCCACCAGCTAGCTATTGGTGAATGGGAGATTATTTTTTTCATCCATATGGGGATTCATATGAATAAGCGATCTCTCCTATACATTTAGCATTTTTTTGTTACGCTTACTCGAACATCCAGTGATAATCATTTGGTGTAACAGTACTAACATTTATGGTCATTTCCTCTTTAATCAGTTTGACTTTTGCCTCTGGTTAATCGTTCATGGATTGATTACAGTCACTATCAGGTAAGTTGTTTAATCTAATTACTTACTCTAACGTGATCTATGAGCTAACATGTACACCATAAAGAGATCAATTAAATACAATAATACATATCTACAAGCTGTTTCAGAAGACGCAAATATTTGCGAAATCAACATTTTTATTTTCAAACATAAATATTTTACTCGTACACTGCCATTGCTGTTATATATGTTATGTGATTTCTGATTGATTAATATTGTTTATGGATTCATAGCCATGTATGATAAAGAAATTCCGATTGAAAATATAAATCCTGATTTCCCGAATATTTGCGTCTCCTGAAAAAGTTAAACTTTGTAGATCTGTAATAATGTATTTAATTGTTCTGTTTAGGACGTACTGGTTAATACAACCTATGGTCGACTGGCAATCTTGCATTTAATTTAGTATGTGAAATTAGGCCATTTTGGTGTGGCCGCATTTTTCTTGACAAAACGAAATCGGGTCTAATTTTAGCGTTTCTTATACGACTTCTCGGGAACGGATTGAGCTAGGAACTTTGTGCAAAATTTCAAGATTTGGTAATGAGTGGTTTCTAAAAAAAGTTCTTCTTTGCCTAAACAAATGCCAATTTCATTAAAAATGGCCTATTTTTTAAAGAACTTTCAGTCTCTTAACTTAAACTGAAAAATGGTAATAAAAATGTTTAATGGAATTGCATGAATTTTGTATTTTGACCAAGAATAAAATGAAAAACATAAACCAAAAGTAAAAATATAGTATTTAAGATTTATGTATGAGTGACCTGCCCTTGAAATGACCTAACATAAGCGAAACTTCAAATTCAAGATCAGATAACTCAAAAACGTGCACCGCGACGCCCATTTTTGTCGCTCAAAATGTTTCTATTATCATATACATGTATTATGACCATGCAAAGTTTAAAAATCTGGAAACTGTCAGATATGTCATTAAGGTAATTATGGGTTAAAATATGGTGTTTATGTAGACTTAATTACAATTTTGCCTGTATGTATACCTATTGCCTATATGACATACTTTGTAAGTTGATATTTCCGCGTGTGGAAATGTTAGCGAAATTCCAACTGGTAATTTGCGTAATAATAGCACGTCGTAAAAATTACAACCAGAAGTATGTCGTGCATAAAAGCATACCGTGTCCCATGTATATTACGTTTTTCAATTTATTCATACGTAAAAATACCCACTCCCGTGTACAATGAACGAATATAAGCATGTGTTAACAAACAATGTTCATAGACTATGGGGCACCAATACTCCCCTCCCCTCCCCGGAGGCATTTGTCTACAGTATGTTTTCCTGAAAGTGTATGGAAAGACCTACCAAATCCCAATGTCTACCATCTGGGTGTTGGGGCTTTACTCCGTTACCGCCATTTTTGGGCGTTTCCATAATTGAAATTTTAAAGTTAGCATAATACGTGTACCGCAAACAGATCAAAATAATTTGTGTTAAAGGCTTTGTAATAATAATTATATTCACAGAGAATGTAAACAAAAGTGCATAAATGTTAAACACATCATTAAATGTGGTATAATATACGTTACCAATATTTTATCATTGGAATAAGGTCACAAATACTATGAAATATTCGATTATCATTATAATTATACTAACTGTTTCTGGATCCAGCAGAACACTAGTTAATGAGTAAATGGTACTCAATTGTATTTTAGGTTTACAAGGTGACAAAAAGGTCAGAATAATGTAGAAAATATGTGTATATTATTTACTACGTTCGTTACCAAAATATAACTATGAACATAAGTACATGTATAACTATATGTTGATATTTTTTTGCATCAGACATTATAAAATCTAAAGTGGCATTTAGGCTTAAATGAAAACCGTTTCATTATCAAATTTTCAAATCAATCAATCAAATCAAATCAATCGTTAATAAATAAATATTTTCATTAGTTAAATAAATGTTTAATTTAGTCTATCAATTTCATAGCAATTAATAGATATGTTTATGTTTTCAATGATTATGCAATTGTAACCTGTGACCTAGCAGTGACCATGAAATCGTACTTTTTTGTTTGGCAGTTTCCGGACAAATTCACTAAAGTCATAGTGAGAACGGGTGTATTTCACACAGTTAAACAACATCTTCGGTACATCTAGGTAACGTAAAGAACGACAATGGTCTCTCGCGGAACTTACGATAAAATTCGGAATTGTGCCAGTGGTTCTCTTGACAAAGTGATGTCTGGGAAACACCAGAACCATGCTCTATGGGAGCACAAGCTCCTTATCAAAGCATTTGATCAATTATCCTGGCAAAGGTTTGAAGAAACACAACCTTGCACAGAGAACATTTCAGCATAATATAATAACTCAAATACGAGTAGAGCGTAACGCATTTGGCCAGCTTGTCCTCCAGTCATTTCGACACGACATAGACCTGAAGCTTGCCTGATCATTTCGTCTAGGTCGAGTGCCTTATATTGAGTCACCAATAGAACCAACAACTAGCCATTCTACAGAAGGTGTATCCTATGTTGTTAATGGTAACGGCTAATTGAGTAACTGCAGGGTCTTACAGCAGTTCCGGACACATTCGAGCAAGTAGCTGAGTCGAATTCTTATCAATTGCCTAAGACGTCTCGTGTAGACCTTATATCAGACACATACAACAAGCAGTCTGTTAAATCAGATGAGCGCCGATGACGCGGGGCAGGTCCAACGTTTTTGTTCTCAGCATACCCAACTTTCGCGGACATGCTGATTTAGAAAATCGATAAAAAAATTTACATTAAACAAAGAAGGGGATTTTCGCTATAATAGTCATAACTTTTATTCTATTTAAAATACGAAATTTGTACTCATCACAAAAGTTTAATTAATCTTTTATCTTTCTTATGGTGTATTTTTTATTATTCTAAATTAATGCTTTCTTCGACCCTTTTGCGTTTGAAAAAGACACCTATCGATTCCCTCTATATTCATTGTAAAACGCGTAAAATTGGTAGATTTTTCAATGAAAATTTGATGTTTTCAGCATCATAACTTTTTGGGGGGAAATGTGATCAAATTTGTACTCATTGCATTCGTTTTGAAAATTTAATTTCATTCACCATGTAAAATATGAAAACAATCAAATAATATCTTCTTCGACCCTTTTGATGATTTTTAAAACTATCCCTTACATTTTTTTAAGTTCAATTCGTCAATCGTTCGGCAAATCTCGGACATTTACGTACGTTTACGGAAACAACGTGTATTTGGCGATGATCATATCTGCTGATTAGGTACCCATATATATACAGCCACAGCATGATGTATTATACAGGGTTATAAAAATTAGACGCGTTGAATCAAGTTTTAGGATAATTGAGGTTGAAAACTAAAACATATTACAACATGGATGAAAATATTAGAATCTGTGAAATATTTTACTTTACTTCCGTATAAATATTTATAACCCAATTTGTTGATATTATAAAAAAAAAAAAAAAGATCATGGTTTTCATTATTGTTAAAGCCCCATTAGCTTTTTGGATGTTAAAAATGAAGTAGGTCTTATTTTACCTAGATAAATGTGAAAATGAATTTTACTTGCAATAAAAACGTTCCAATTTTTTTTTTATCACAAAGTACATAATTATTATAGAAATACAGCACAGTATTTTTTTACCATGTTGCAAAAAAATAAGAAGAAGCATCTGAAAACTATTTTATGAGATATACAGGGTGTCCCAGAATACATGTCCACTTAAATAACGGCTAGAACTTTTCAAAGACATGTCACAAACAATGGAATAATATCTCATTTTAAAGGGTATAGACATAAGTTTTTGTGCATCAAACAATTTTCTTCATTATTTGCTTACCAGTTCTACATGATATGCTCTAAATGACCACCGTTATTTTGTCCCACAAGCCCAAAACGTTCCCTGGAGTTACTTATGACGTTCACACATGTGCCTCTCGGAATCTTCCTCATTTCTCTACGATTGGCATTTTTCAACTCAGCAATACATGTTGGTTTTGGATTGTATACCTTGTCCTTTAAATATCCCTAAAGAAAACAATCTGGGGGGCTTAGATCGGGTGAATGGGGAGGCCGAACATGAGCCGTCTTCAAAGAGATCAAACGGTTGCCAAATGTTTGCTCTAGCCATGTTAGCACACCATTTGCTGTATGCGGAGTCGCACCATCAAACTGAAACCAGCATGTTTCAAGTCTATTTCCCTTTCTTATCAATTCAGGGATAACCCTTCTCTTCAATATAGCCATATAACGTTCAGCATAACTGTGCAGCATTATCCATTTTCCTCATAATAGAAAGGTCCGATAACACCCGAGGAGCTCATGGCAGCCCATACTGTTACGTTATGGCTATGCAGCGACCTTACATAAAGATTTTGGGCTTTGAAGATCCCCAGTATCTAACGTTTTGCTTGTTAACATGTCCATCTAGATGGAAATGACACTCATCACTAAACCAAATAATGTCTGCTAATTCGTCATGGTTTTGTATCCACTCTGCAAATGCTAGTCTGTCGGAAATGTCATCATCTTTCAAGTGCTGCATAAAAGAAATTTTATAAGGAAGGAGTTCTAAGTCATATTTATGCATTCTATGCACAGAAGATTTACTAGAACTGTTAGTAATGTCACTTAAAGTACCTTCCTAACAGATGTTCTCGGCGTAACTTCAACAACTGGTGATACCAATTCAATCCGTTCTTCTGAACGTGCACCATTGGTCTTCCTTTGTTGTCTTTCCTTCTGTCTAAAATAGCTCCATGCTGTTCAAAAACTTTTACCAAGCGAGTTTACTTGAAGGTACTTTCACTGCAGAATACATTCTTAATAATTTTCTTTGCACAATAGACAGAAATTTGCCATTTTCATAGTAGAGCTTCACAATTTCATATCTGGAAGCCAGTTTGGACGTCTGAAAACTAATGACATCATTCATGACGTCATACAGTGTTACCATGACATCGCACAATGCCATTCTTGAAATTATGAAAAACGTATATCTTTTACCTTCAAATTGAGACCAAATTTCGTTATTAGTCAGCTATTTTGATGAAATTATAGGCATTATTTAAGTGGACATATATTCTGGGACACCCTGTACCTAATGGAAGGTATTATGTAAATATTGTTACAGATCAAGTAATATATATTTCTTATATTTTACTGTCATTTCATCTATTGCTCTAATAGGCCTTAAATAGACGATGATATTTCATTAAATGAAATTTATTATTAATACATTTTTGATAATATAAGTATATGCTTAATATATCATTTTGGCATACGTCCACATGTCACTTATAAAAACATATCATAAAATAATATAGATTAACTACTTTGTATATTTATTTTTTCAATGATGTGTAAACAAAGGACGGATAATAAATTCATATTTTTGAGATCCCTTTATATGGTTGCTAACTTTACCTGATTATTGATTTTTATACGCATCTCACATTATTTACAAAAAATTGGGCACGTCGAGTTATATTTGTTGGATATCATTTCAATTAAGACGGATGGAAATTGCCATAAAATTGCAGAAATTGATTGTACTGTTTATACAGGGCCCGTATTCACAAACTAACTAAGATGAAAAATTATCTAAGAATGTCTAAATTATCTTAGTTTTCGCCAAGTTTTGCTATCTTTGCAAGATTTTTCTTAACTTTCGTCTTAGAGTGAAAAAAATCTTAGAAAAATTCTTAGATCGACGATTTTTTATCTTAAAAGTTAAGTCAAGGTACGAGGTGTCTTAACTTTAAGAAATTTACTTAGATAAAAACAAAACGAATATGGATGCTACGCCGAACTCATTATTTTTCTATATCTATGAAAAATACGGATACTTATTGGCTAATTTCATGGACTGTGAGCTTTTTAACACCGTAGTTTTCTGTTGTTAAAAATGCGTAACTCTTGCTGGTATACCAGAGAGTATTTGTGGGTTGGGCTATGTAAACAGGTTCCAACATGACTTACAGAAAAATGCAGTATCAATACATTTGTTGTTGACATCAAACATGATATTGCTGATCGACTCAACATGCAGCAATTTATAAGATATAATCATTTTCATTCATTGTTTTTCTAACAATTTGTTTAAAAATAATAGAATAATGCATAAACTCATTATTTTATTACAATTCATTGAAAGTATGTTTTACCATTGCTTATTAATCATTAATCTTTACAAAATTATAATTACCTAAAATTACATCATTTAAGATATTTCACTTGTATTTGTACATGTATAAAATATGAAGACATTATATGAATTGAAATGATGTACTTTGTATTCACAGATTCTTTTGAGGACTTCGTGTACCATTTATGATGACATTAATTAATTAAGACATAGACAGTTCATGATATGGATTCAACTACTGTTTTGCAGTATCAATTTTTATATGAACAAGAAATTAAGAGACAACTGTTAATCTTAAATCTTTATTACCTTGTATACATTTTGTTCTGAATGCACTCATTGTGATAAAGCTTGTACCAGCTGTCCTGCAAGTACTACATTGTGACTTTTAGTATGTCATGAAATAAAACTTATGTATTCTTTTGTGTAGATTGTTGAATAGAAAATAATGCAGGTATAAGCTATGTTGAAACTACTAGTAATTATGTAATTGTATCCTTGACAATATGAATTCAATGGGGTAAATGCTATCAGTAATGTTTATAATCTGCTTTTGTATGAACTTACATAAATATTGCACAACTGAAACGGATGTTTTTTTGTTATAATCATTAATGTTCAGTTTTAGATGACCTGAGCCTCTGTTGTTGTAAGTAATCACACGCTGTCAAAATTCTCATGTGAGTAATGCTATGATAAGCAGAAATATACCACCAGACAGACAGTAAATAAAATATATACATGTATACATAGTTCATAATAAGAGTCAATCGAAAACATGAGAGATCAATGCTACTTGAATTGCATTTGAATGTATTATCATCTTAATTTAACACCTCAGAATAGAAATTAAATAGGTAGTTGTTAAAATGGAAGATATGTGCAGATTTGAAACACTATTACTGGTAAATTGTGATTGGAAATATTGTTTTAAGCAATATATTGCAAATCTGAGTGGTACTGATATAATTATGAAGGTTGTGACTCATTAAAAAATCAAATGATCACCTAAAAATAGAATTCTTTGATGAAATTGATGGTAATCATAACTGTAATAGTGTAACTGACTTACTGCTTGAATGTAACATTATCAGTAGTCACAAAAACATTTCTGATGGTTTAGAACCACAGCAAACTTTCTATTCTGACGATTTTGAAGATAGGCACAAGTCAAGTTAGATAATTAGTATGTGTCCCCTCGTACATATTGAATACACAACTAAGAACTTAATGTGTACAATATTGAAATTGAATGTGGAGTCATCGTAAAACCGTATTCTTGCTGTACAACATAAAGACTTGTAACTTAAATTTACACAATTTGCGTTTACAACGTATACATGTACAATATAACAAAATTCGTTTTTCTTTTACGATTTGTTGCCTCAGTTCGACGCCTATTGTTGCGTATTTGTATTTTTGATACTTCTGTTGCTTAAACTTAACCGAATTACTGCATACTTCATAAAATGTCAAAAACATTAATTTGACTGTTCACAATACCGCCAACGGATTTTTAATTGATATATCAGTGACCCTGTTTATAAGGAACCTGTTTGTATTCTGCAAATATGACTAACAATTATATTTGTGTCATCCGTGCAATTTTGTGGCTGAAAAAGTACCAAACGTATCCGTAAAATTGCAAACAGTGTATGATAGGTTTAACTCATCGCCAATTTAAACGCAGGCGTAAGTTATGACGTATGGTAATTCCGTGGAAACCCCCCTGACAACGGTAAATTTTCAAAACTAAGATTTTTTCAAACTAAGAATAATTTCGTCTTAGTTTACGCTTAGAATAAATCTAAGATGAAAACTAAGAAATTTCTTATGTCTTAGTCTAAATCTTAGACAAAGGAAATTCTTAACTCGGATAACTAAGAACGTTCAGGTCTATAATTCAATCGTATTTTTTCTATTTTGTGATGGAAATAGATATCTGCAACAGTTTTTGAAGGATGTAATGGATTTGGAAGTAATTTCATTTATAATCATTGACCTACAAGACGTGTGACATAGTGCAAAATTTCTGGTTACTCGATCGACCCTAATTAATTTTATCCCGCGACCCTAGACATTTTCATGATTTTATCCGTTGAATGGAAAATCCTCTTTCTCCTGTTTACTTTCCCAAATGCTTCCAAAGCCAAATAAAGTCCATACCTACTAACCGACTTTTAATAAGAAAAGAAAAACATTTTTTCACGCCTAAGTGTAATCATGATGATTTAATGTTAAATGTTTCAGTAGTGAAAATAAATGTATTGTAAGCTAATGTGTTAAGTTTATATGCAGAATAGAATCAAATTACTATTTGACTGTGCAAACAATAAAAAGATTATTACTAGGATTCTTGAATTTTGTCTTTTCATGATATTCGCATTTGCAAAATTGATTTTACTGGTGAAACAAATTTAATTAATGTCAATATCATAAGTTTCTGTCCATTTTAACGACGTACATATCAGAGATCCAAAAGTAATGTATACAGTGAAATATCGATTTTTGGATCAATTAAGATAACAGATTTTATCTGCTACGCGTGACTGACTTTATTACTTTATGACCCCTAATAAAGTCAGCATAACGCAAGCAAGGAGGGTAACAATAGGTAGACTGTATATAAACCCCTGAATTGTAGTTGTTTCCCTTGAAAATTGATCAGATACTCGATAAGACCATGTCCGCCAAAGTTGGACAAGGTAAAAAACAATAACTCCATGAAATCTGAAGGGCTTCGTGTCTAATGATGACAATAAGACACAGTCGATAAAGCGAATATTTGAGCAGTGGAATTCGAATCCGTATGCTTCAAACTTATACTGCAGAAGTCTTATAGAGATGGCGTTACAGTCACACTAATTGAGAATCAAAGCACTGAGATTACTGTCAGGAGCGAAGTTCAAATGTGTTAGATACTAAAAAGTAAATCCATCCTTAAACAATGGCCCTTTCCCATAACTAGGTTACTTCCCTTAGTAAATCGACGGTAATGTCCCCTGATAAGGAATAATTCTACTTCCGGGGACTACGCTTATATCGATGATAATGGCGGACAACTGAGAAAGTCTGTTCTTACATAATCTGGTAACATTAAAGGACAACATTCATTACTTACATAAATTGTTTATAAAACAACAGGAAGTTATCTATAAACTAATTATCACTAAAGATCAATACAATTTATGACCCTCTTATGTGCATGACTAGGTGTCAAGTCTACAGACATTTAGCTGACCGTGAAAAGACAGGATTAATCCCATTAGGGGCAATAAAACAATTAAGAGATTAGACCTCATGTGGATTTTTGGGGGGGGGGGGTCACTTATATAGTAGCTGTTCATTGTCTTTAAGACGGATGGAAATTGCCATAAAATTGCAGAAATTGATTGTACTGTTTATACACCAGGGCCCGTATTCACAAACCAACTAAGATGAAAAATCATCGAAGAATACCGAAATTATCTTAGTTTTCACCAAGTTTTGCTAACATTGTAAGATTTGTCTAAGAGTGAAAAAAATCTTAGAAAAATTCTTAGTCAAGGTACGAGGTGTCTCAACTTTAAGAAATTTTTTTAGATAAAAAATAAAACGAAAATGGATGCTACGTCGAACTCATTATTTGTCCATATCTATGAAGAATAAAGTTAATTTCTTGGATTATGAACTTTTAAACACTTTTCTGTCGTTATTTTGACTTGATCTTGGGCGGAGCAGTTGTCAAAATAACGTGTCAATTTCACTTACAAATATTGTGAAAAGATACATTAAATTTTGCCATCACAAGAAAAGCAAAGATCCAACAGAATGTAGACCTTTGGTGCTTAACTTGAAATTCATTGCCAATGATCCAAGATGCTTTTCACTGGACTTTATGATAGAACAATTAACAAGTACGTGTTATGTGACTATTTGCGCATATGTGGGATATTGTACGATTTTCGGATAGACATTGGTTCAATACAAGGACAATGCAATGTGAACTAAAATACCATTAAACCATATACCATTTAATATATTTCGTTATTTATGTCGTTTTTGCTTCTTCATGAATAATTCAGCATCAGTTTCTGAGTTTATCGACTATGAAGACTTGCTATGAATTAAAATGATGTACTTTGTATTTGAGATTCTTTTGAGGACTCCATGAAACAATTTTGGTGACATTAGTAAAGAAAGATACCAGTGCCTAATGTGATTTTGATGTGATAAACATTTAGATAGATAAACATTGCTTTCCATGAATTTGGGTGCAAATATATTCAGCCACTTGCTGTATTAATGTTTGATATGAACATGAAATCCAAAGACAACAGTATAATCATAAATCTTTATTACCTTGTTAACATATGCTTGTTAATGCACATATTGTGATAAAGATTGTTCCAGCTGAAAGTATTTCATTGTGACTTTAGTATATCATCAATTACAATTTATTTATTATTTTGTGCAGTTTGTTGAATAGAGTATGATACAGGTATAAGCAATTTTGAAACTACCTGTAAACATGCAATTGTATCCTTGACAATATGAATTAAGTGAAGCAAATGATATCAGTAAACTTTATAAAATGCGTTTGTGTGAATTTGAAATTAATGCTGCACAACTGAAAGATGTTTTTGTTATTAACCATCAATGTTCAGTTATGGATGAAATATTCTACAGCTATACTCAGCCTCTGTTGTTATAAAATCTCCCAACTGTGAGTAATGATATGACAAGCAGAAATATATCAGACTGTAAACAAAATACATACATGTATACATATTTCATAGTAAGAATCAATTAAAAACATGAGTGATCAATAATACTTGGGTTCTGATGCCCTAATGGTACATATTTTTATTTTTGATACTACTGTTGTTGGAACTTTACCGAATTACTGCATACTTCATAAAATTACATAATATCAAAGATATTCATTTGAATTGATATATCAGTGACACTGTTTGTAAGGAACCTGTTTGTATTCTTGCAAACATGACCAACAATTATATTTGTGTCATCTGTGGCTGAAAAAAATACCAATAGTATCCGTAAAATTGAGAAAGTGTATAACAGGTTAAACTAATCGCCAATCGTAAGTTAGAACGTATGGGAATTCCGTGGAAAAAACCCTGACAACGGTAAATTTTCAAAACTAAGATTTCTTTTCAAACTAAGAATAATTCCGCCTTAGTTTACGAAGAAATTTCTTATGTCTTAGTCAAAATTTAAGATAAAGAAAATTTTCAACTCGGAAAACTAAGAACAGGCCCAGGTCTATAATTCAATCGTATTTTTTCTATTTTGTGATGGAAATAGATATCTGCAACAGGTTGAAGGTTGTAATGGATTTGGAAGTAATTTCATTTATAATCATTGACCTACAAGACGTAAGACATAATGCAAACTTTCTGGTTACTCGATCGACCCTAATTAATTTTATCCCGCGACCCTAGACATTTTCATGATTTTATCCGTTGAATGGAAAATCCTCTTTCTCCTGTTTACTTTCCCAAATGCTTCCAAAGCCAAATAAAGTCCATACCTACTAACCGACTTTTAATAAGAAAAGAAAAACATTGTTCACACCTAAGTGTAATCATGATGATTTAATGTTAAATGTTTCAGTAGTGAAAATAAATGTATTGTAAGCTAATGTGTTAAGTTTATATGCAGAATAGAATCAAATTACTATTTGACTGTGCAAACAATAACAAAATTATTACTAGGATTCTTGAATTTTGTCTTTTCATGATATTCGCATTTGCAAAATTGATTTTACTGGTGAAACAAATTTAATTAATGTCAATATCATAAGTTTCTGTCCATTTTAACGACGTACATATCAGAGATCCAAAAGTAATGTATACAGTGAAATATCGAGTTTTGGATCAATTAAGATAACAGATTTTATCTGTTACGCGTGACTGACTTTATTACTTTATGACCCCTAATAAAGTCAGCATAACGCAAGCAAGGAGGGTAACAATAGGTAGACTGTATATAGACCCCTGAATTGTAGTTGTTTCCCTTGAAAATTGATCAGATACTCGATAAGGCCATGTCCGCCAAAGTTGGACATGTGAGGCCGAAATCGGCAGGTTTTGTAAATCTTGAAATGTGTATTTTGAGTAAACAAGTGGGATGTCTTGTAAATATTTTACAGGACTTTCATTAATTGATTTAGGCATTAAAATAATACCAGTTTGATTGTTATTTGAGACGCTTCAGTTCCAGGGCATGCCCCTTTAAAGTGTTTGAAATCAGTAAATTTATAGTTGAAACTAATGTGTTCAACACATTTGGTATAAGATATGTACATGTACAGCTTCTTTACCTTTATGTAACTCCTACATATAGGTATTAATATATCATTTAATTGTTAAACTTAATTATGCACTCATTTTATTATTTGTGTTTGCTTATATTCGTGTAGATCTGCAGTCAATTTTAGGTTATTATGACATAATCTAATGTCGGGGTATATTTACGTCAATTTAACGATTAACTTGCTACTTTTTACACAATGCTGTTACGAATTTACAAACATTCATTTAATTACTGAATTTTGAAAGTCTACATAATTATAATATGTCACATGGTGTTTTATTTGCCAAGATATCACTAGTTGTCTGTGTATGTACCAATTTTCAGTTTCGTTTTAAATAAATAATAACAACTTTCATCGGATTTTGTGAGTTCATTAGTGGTTTATAACATAATGTGTGAAAAAACTTAATTATTGACTCAATACAATCAGGTTGGCGAAACAGTATTGACTTTTCCTTTATGTGATCTGCTTGGCGAATTAAGATATAGTCCTCGGAAGTAGATAATATTTTTAGCGCATGCGCACTGCCGACAAGAACGACAATCTTCCAGGGGAGACTACCTAGTTATGGGAAAGGGCCATTTAAAGGCCTGTTTTATCATCGTATTGAATTAGAATTTGAATGTGAAGTATGTATAGTCTGTACACAATGTACATCATTTGGCCAATTAACCACAATTACCAAGGAAAAGCTACATTGCCTGGAAGAAGTACGCTAACAGTCATGACCTATTGAGAAATTACAAGCTGCAGGATATTTTGAAAATCAAAAAAATGATGAAACAGATACACTAGCAGAACCCTGCATATATCTCCAACTTTTATCAAAACTGCAAAGTCTGCAATGTATACTTATATTATTTTTCAAAGCGGATGTATGAGGCGTCACGTAATTGTAATTAGAAAAAGTAATGTATAGCTATAGGAGCTTCGCTCCTATGAATGAAGATTCCATGTCAATATTGGCCAATTTACACGCATGTTTGTTCGGATGAACTTTACAGTGCCATTGAGACATGTGTATGTGTGTTGTATGGTCAACCAAAATACAACGACATCAACAAACTAAGGTATGGCAAGTATCAAAGCCATAGTTGTGTTCTGAACGCTTTAAGTGGTATGGACATGAGCTTACTCCCTCTCTGTAGACCTCTCTCGAATGTTCAGTGTGTTACGGGTAATTACAAGGTGTATATTTGGACCTATGCAAAGAGGGCAATCCTGATCTTCTAAAAGTGGAAGAAAGTGGTTGGAAATTCGGTCCTGACAACATGTTGGGATATAACTGCTACGACGATAATATTGTGCCAAAGGAAAGCGATGCAGAAGACACTAAAGATAAAAACGACATTGAGCTCATTAGTATGGTCGATGTTGTCTATGAAACAGAAAGTGATGAGGATGTGTGAAATTCGAAGAACAAGAAAAATATCTTGATGATAATATGTACAGCTAATCAAACCTGACAAATGTACACGTTGCATAACATACAATATAGCACTTAAATATATGCATATAGAATATCATGTAACAAATGGTAACGTAAATGACACACACATGTTTGTGTGTGCCAATGGCACAATGTTTATTGCACTGTCGCCGTCAATTCAAATTTTATTGTTTCATAAATACATATTCTTAGAATACATTTGATGATGATGTTATAACAGTTTCATATCAATTTAATGTTGTTACCCGTTTATGAATCATTTAAAAAAGTAACATGAATAAAATCATGTAATGTAAAACACAATCAGAAATGAATTAAAAATGTTGGAATGTTAATTTACATGTATAGATTGCTAGTAATCAAGTATATATATTAAATCAATGTTTTATGCACTGGAAAGCCTGTTAAGTACTTATCGTACAAAAGGTAACGTTGTGTAACGTAAACTACTATTATGCCAGTCAAACTTTACCACATTTGTAACTAGGAATGTTTTCCAGTTACGGGTATTAATGAATGTATCATGATTACCTATCGCTGTATACCTATTTGATCATAATATGTCATCACAGTAATATGAATGATTTCAATGTAACAGGTAAATTTTTATATGTAACGTATTTTACGTACAATGAAGACACAAACGAGCATTCAATGAAAGAAAAACATGAAAATGTGGTAATATTTGCCTAATATGAATAAAAACTTTGTTTACGACTGCTTTTGTGTTAATTGAACATTTACAACTGTCATTTCCTTGTCAGTTTAGGGTAACGCTGGGTAACGTAATTTACAGAACATTTATTGTGTAATAAAGTAAAAAACATGCATTTGATCGACAAGTAATGCCGCTGATAACTTGTATTGGTCAAAGCAATTGTTCAAATTGATGAATTATTGAAAATATCTTGTATTAGACTTCCAACCCCCAAATATATTGTCAAACGTATTTTTCGGTAACGGTAATTAGCATGCTGTAGTTCACAAACTCCCAACGCCCAGACTGTAGACACTGGGAAAATGATCAGCAGGCACTGAGCTTTCAAAGAAATGGTGTCTACAAAAATGCCTCCGGGGGGTAGGGTTTCGCCCGGTAGCCCATAGCCTAGTATGTTTGAAGCAGGTACATATATACGTACCTAGTAAGAAGTAAACATGTGTACATTACATTGTGATATAAATGTATATATATATATATGCACATGAACGAAATTAGTAAATATAAGTAGTCAATCATGCCTGTCCAGGCATAATGCACCCGGTGACGCCTTCTATATTCTATATAGGTGATACAATCCGGTCTGAAGTCAATTTTCAAAATCCTTCAACCGTAAGAAGTCAAGGCTAGAAGAATTACATTGTATTATATGAATAATTATTGTAAACATTCTCAATCAAAGCATTGAGAGTACTGTCAGGAACGAAGTTTACACGTGTTAGATAAAACCAGCCTTTGATGAACAGTTCACGAAATGTTCATCAGTTTATTCATGAATTGTTCATGAATTTATTCATGACCTACAAATTGGATATGAAGTTCATGAACAAATGTCCATGAACTAATTGATGAATGTTAGGCAGTCTTTATCAAAAATGTGTTTTTCATTAGGTTCATGAATTATTGATGAATTATTTTGATGAATCTTTGATGAACTTTGATTAACAATTCATAAAACTTCCTGAATGGATCATAAACTTATGATGTTCATGCACATCTTCAGTTTATGAACATATTCTCAACAGGGGTGTTATCTGAATTATGAATTAGAATTTGAGGGTCAAGTTTGTAGTCTTGAAAAAAATGTACATCTTTAAGCTAATTAACCATAATTATCAAGGAAAAGCAGCTACACTCTAAAAGTCATGACATGCAGTGAGAAATTACTAGCTGAAACCCCAAACAAATTCAGTACCTTCAGCGCTTTGATTTGTAGTAAATTTAAATTACTTGTAACGTTATCCAATCAAATTACTTTCACATCAAATACATGACAGGTAAGCCGTTCGTGTTTCTGGAAGCGAGTGATCAGTAGAGCTGTGAGGTTTTATCGGTTCATTGGTATATTGCAATATCGGCTAGACAATATAAATATCATAATATTTTTTCAGCATACCGATATATCGGGTTTAGCTTGAACTTTTATGTTTATTATAAAATAGTCCAAACACAGTCTTAAAATATAATTCATGTCTAAACACTGGTCAATCTTGTATTATTAATCGCGCACATGCACATTATTATACATGTATTAATAGTTTAGACACTACTAGAAAAGAATAAATTCTTTGTGAAGTGTGATTCCCGACAACACTATCAACAATAAACTGCATTATTACCTAAAGCATTATGTGAATGTTAATTCATTATTCTTTACAGTAAAGTTGCAATACATATCGCGATACAGCATGCAATATTGTGATATATCGTGATACGCTTTTAAGATGCGATACCCAGCTCTAAACGTCACTACGTAGGTAGTTTATTATGCGTGTATCTCTCTTCATCACCTGTGGTAAAGGGTTAAAATTTGTGGTGTATTTTCGATAGCAGTTTTGAGTTGTTCCTGGATTTATACGATAAATTATACAATATGTACGCCTATAAATGTACATAAAATACAACAAGTACAAGTCTGGTTATAATAATTTATTTACACATATTTACAAAACATAAGATATATGATAATAATTCACATATACATGCATCGTGAAGTTACAGGTGTTATATTTTATCCAAAGTCATCGGCTTTCTACCAGCAGTAAAATGTTTTAGAGTAATACTTCCACTTGACAAAATCTTGCTTACTTTTTCCTTTTCCTCGGGTTTTAAGAATTGTGTCGATTTTAAACATCTGATTGGGATTAAAGTCTATCTTTTGTATTTCATGTTGGTAGAATATTCCAAATATTTCTTTTCCAGCGAGGTCTTGCAGGAATTGTCGTATTCTGTTCATACCAAGGTTAAATTTTCCTTCATCCTTCACCACTTTATACTGTTTTTGTGGTCCCGCAAAACCCGCAGAATTTATATAGCTGTCGGTGTATATTTAGCGTTGTCACCATGTTTACCGAATATGGTTTAAATTGTATTATACTTGAATTGATCTAACCAGAAAGCGAAGTATACATTAGTCCCATAAATAAACCAATGATCAGGAAAATGACATGCCATACATCTTTGTATATTATATCATAGTGAAAAACAAAACAACTAACAACTAATAAACAAGATCAAACATTACGAAGATACGTATACAGTTGATAAATTGATGGTAAATGTGCGCGGTACAGAAATGGTTGAATGGTTTTGAACCGGGTTGCATCATCTATATAGAATATAGAAGGGGTCACCGGGTGCATTATATGCCCTGATTGACTTCTAATATATATTGTACCTTTGTTCATTATTTGATATATTTTCGTTACAGGTATTGGACAGAGCGATTATGTCGCAGCGAGTACAAAGCAGAATGAAAAAATTCCATATGTAGTTCATCAGAACTGATTCATTATTGATGAATTACAGAGCGGATATCGCCCAATACTAAGTTACATCCTATGGATCTCATGTCTATCGAACATCAATTATTCAAGACCTTGTTATACATGTTCATCATTTGTAAACAGTCACGGTACATGTATAGAAGTAGCGCTTACAGACAATTTTGAATTACTGAACCTACAGAAGTCCTGGATCTAATGTATGCACATGTAAAGATGAATTGTGTGAAGTCTGTTGCAATTAAACGTGGAACTATTTTGGGATTTTGTACCGGAAGTATTTTAATGTACTTGTTAATGACAAGTAAGTTATACCATAGCAATCTGTATAATATATCTGCCGATGAAACCCCAAGGACACAAGCTGATAGAAAAGTCATTCTGAGTGCTACTGAATATTACAAACCAGGTGTAACAAAACTGACTAAATTCACTCTTGATGAGTTTAAACGGAGAGTAAGCTCAGATACTGAACTATTGTCGAAGGTAATGGGGCAGAATTATTTACTTGCGGACACGAAAGCAGTGTTGAAGAGATATTTTCTGGGACAACCGTATTCTTTCAAATACAACGCAACCCTGCAAAATCAGTTGAAATCGAATTTCAATATAGATTCTGATATGATTGTATTCCTTCATATTCAGAAAACGGGTGGAATGCATCTGAATAAAAGATTTAATCAAGAATTACAAGTACCTTTTCCGTGCAAGCGTTCGTGCAATAAGCCGTCTGCTCCATGCAGTTGTTTGAATCCCGGAAACAACATGTGGTTTTATAACACAGCATATTCAGGCTGGCAATGTGGGTTGCACGCAGATTGGACGCTGATGCACATGTGTATACCAGGTTTAGCTGACAAGATTGAACAGAAAAAGAGACAACGAAGGTTTGTACATTGATATTCGTCTTTTGATGATATCAGTCATCTAGGTGTATTCGAACAAGTACATCGTATTATCCGGTACACGTAATTAAATGGTGCATTATGAATGATTCACATTTGGAAGACTCTAACCATACAGGTTTAAAATCTATGAGCATAGGTTTGTCATGCGTAACGTTTAATTTAATAAATATATTCAGATCTGAGATGCTCATAAATGTTCATAGTAAAGGCCAAGCCTAAATATTCGTGAACCTAATTCTGTATTTCTTTATTGCTATGAATGATAAAATAAGATTTAGGATAAAATGTGAATTGTTTAATTGATCATAGAAAACTTACCTTTGTGTATCGTTGGGTAAGTGGCGACCCGATCCAATTCACGATTCAAACACTTACGATCCACAAATCGAATCACGAATCTTTTGTTATCAAATTACCCATCTAAAACTTTAGCATTACAGTCCTGACGACAGCTAAATTAAATTTTCTTTTAGGAATAGTGAAGTAATTTAATTATTGTTGTATGGCCTAAATTTATACGTACCCCCTTCTAATTAATGGAATCATTAGCATCGTTTTCTAATGTGAGCCTGTGACCCAATGTTTAAAGATCCGATTGGACCTCTTATGATGAGACAATATTTATTCAGAGAAAATGGATTTTTAAGAAAAAAAGAGTACACAGGCGAACCACGAATCTCAGTAATGACGATTATTCGTACCCGATTTTTCAATTTGATTCGTAATTACCTGATTACTCGGATACTCACCACAGCCCTATCCCGTACATACTAGTACATGTAGTTAGTTAAACGGTTTTAAATCTATGGTAAAGAAACAGGTATTTGAAGTACAAATTGGAACAGTGATTTTCTGAAATTGTGTACAAATCATCATCAAACTATTAGATTTCTTCTTTGTTTAACAGATACTTTTATTTTACTCAACTACGAGACGGTGTGGAAAGATACTTAAGCGAGTACCATCATCAAACTGCTGCGAGCCATTGGCAGTCTGCAATATTAGGATGTGGAAAGACAATTAACGCCAATAAAGGAGATGTTAAACCATGTTTTATTGGAAGAAACTGGAAAGGTGTCACCTTAGATAAATTTATGGCCTGCAAGGATAATTTAGCCACTCACAGAATGACTCGCATGCTCGCTGACTTACAGATTGCTGGGTGCTACCATAATTTTACAGACGAAAGTGCAATGAAAAAGAGGGCACCTGTGTGGTTGGAGTCTGCCAAAAATAATTTACAAACAATGGAATATATCGGTCTGATGGAAGACGAGCCCGCCTCAGATAAACTCTTTCATAAAACCTACAATCTTACGTTTAGACGACATCTTAGCCCTGCAAAGCCGAAACCGAACGGTTCAGTGGTGAAAATGAACGAAGAACAATTTCTGAAAATACTGAGGTTGGCTGAACTTGATATTCACTTGTATTTATTTGGTAAGGATCTTTTCTACAAACGATTAAAGGAATAAACATCATACTAACAATAAAATCATGAATAAAATAATATCAATCAAGTTCATTGAAAACATGACATGTACATACATGGTTGGGGCTTTTTTCATATTTGTTTTTGTTTGTTTTCTTTTAAGGGAATACATTGAACAAAGAGTAATTACTGTTTATTAGTATGGTGAGTTATTTATTGGTAATCTGGAAGTCTTTTTAAAACAAAAACGATATTTGTAAACAGATACTGCGGGGACGTACAGATGCTGTGGGGTTAACGCACATGTTATTGCTTTCTTACCGGTTCGCGCGGACGACTCACGTGGTCACGTGACTAAACATTTCGGCAAGATGGCGGCGTAGTGATGATATTATAGACATACCGTAAATTGTCTGGTAGTTTATGTACAAAATAAGGTTTTTATGTTCCAATACTTTGCTTAATTAAAGATTATATATTTTATCGGGATTTACTTCAATTTACTCCATTGCATTCTGGATAAACCAATACGAGCGTGACAGATTCCTATCACGATTAGTGGTACGCTTTCATTCAGCGTACCCGTCCTGCCACAGTATAAAACGGGTACGCTGAAGACCTGAAGCTACGTCAAACCCTTCTATGCTTTTTGACAAACACGTCGTTTTTTCTCTTTATTTGGAGATTAGTTATCGATTCTTTCTGGAAGGGTAAATCAGTACTGGTTAGAATACAGTCAAGGAATACTGGTTTGATGAACTGGACACTCTATATGACTGTTCAAATGTACTCACAGGCTACGGGCGTGTGAAGCCACCCCCCCCCCCCCCTTCTCCCACATACCCTCTACTACCCAGGAATTCATTTTACACTCTGAAATACTGTCCAATATTATGTTTATAACATGTTTTATAACAAAAATAACTGAGGCATTCAAGTATTCATTGACTGAATTCTAACCTGTACTAATTTTTGACCTTTCAAAAGGAACCGATAAATTCTCCCCATAAAGAAAATAAACGACATTTTTGTCAAATAGCATATTATAGAAGGGTTTGGCCTAGCTTAAGGTCTTCAGCGTACCCTTTTTATACTGTTTTATACGGTCGACTATATGCATGTATTAAAAAACATTAAACCCTCTGAAATAGAAACAATCTTGACTAAAGTAAGTTATGTTTAATGAAAAGTTGATAAAACGATGCTAAGCGTTTGTAAGATGCATCTTTGACATGGAGGAGATCTTGTGCAGAGAAATAATTCAATTCAACCGTCATGACTGTTCGCGCAAGCGCTAAAATAGATATACACGCGCGGTCTTAAATTCGTGATTTTTCAATTTCATCTAAAACTTCTTCAATATTGTGTTGTGCCATCAGAGTTTTAGTGTTGTGGTTAACCTGATCATCCACCTCCTAGCAAATTTGGCGAAAAATTATTCTGAGTGAATATTAAATTTTACGGTACCACTGTAAATCGGAATGTGCGTAAAGTGTTTGAATATTTCATGGCATGGTATAATGAATGCTACCCAACTATTTGTCCGTAATATATAAATATCAGTTATTTGACCGTCATAGCTGAGACTAAGTGCGTAGCGCGATCGGTAAAGGCGCCAAACATTTTACTTTTGAAGCCTGGTAGTCAAGATGCTATGGGTTCGAAACACATGTGAACGTTTTTCCTTTCCATTTTTATTTGATATTTGGCATTTTATTATTGCAAAATTTTATTTCAATATTTGGAATGAATTTCATATGTATTTCATTTAATTTCATTTCAGGTAACTTCATGAAATTTCAATTACTGCGTTCATTTATAATAGCAGTATCTGTACTTGAGCCACTGTCAGAATCTAATAATTTGCTTCATTATATTAAGTTATATAACATGACAACCTCTACATACTTAAGGAACATTATTTGAACATAATTTGATTTTGATTGCATATAATATATATACCTTTCAAAACATAAATGCACCGAAATCACGAGCAATGCATTATTTGAAAAAAAATAGTGGCATGATTAAGGATACGAACCAACACAATTCAGTTTAATAATGTTACTAGTTTCAGATTTCAGGACCACGTAGCTAGTGCCGTATTCGACTGGTCGATTTCGTTGAGGTAGTTAACTAACGATGTTTTGTTAAGTAACTGATTTCATTCGACTGGGACTGTGACGTAAAAGTGTTAACTAACTTCTTAACGAAAAAAAAGCTTAAGTAGGTCACGTGGTAGCTAAAAATGGTAAATGGACACTTCGGACCACGGACATTACGGACCAGACCATATTTTGGAACAGTACGGACCATACTTTGGGACACTACGGACCTTATCATAATTATAGGGGATATGAAATATATTTGATTGTGAAATAGTGTCTTATCTAACGATGATATTTAAATGTCTTCAATGCACGAAACACGTATAATTACATAATTTTATAATGATTTACGAAGAAAATATGTAAAGAGTCGTTGTAGGAGAAGACCAAATATACATGACTTTGTAGAAATACCGACTTGAAAATTCAGTTCAATATTGAGAATTTTGTCGATATATTAATCTTTTGAAATCAGAAATGCACTGTACTTTGAATAATATTGCAGCTTGCGATTGCTGGTAAATGATTAATGTAGACAGAGACATAGATGTTATCTACTTCTCTGATGTAAACGATTCTTGTTTTTATTTGTATTTTTTGCGTGTGCGCTGTTAACGCACGTATCATGAAGGTACAATGTATGATGCTATTATTGATTATTAGATAAATAACTATATGTATGTATTGTTTTATACTATGCACGTACTCAAGTGCATATTTGCATATTGTATATACTAATAAAACTATGAAAAAACTGTAAACTCGTTATAATTACTTTCTGGTGTTTCGTCCATATTTCATCTTTTAGATGTGTGTGTAAGTTCCACTCTTCTTGCGGTGTTAAGCATAACTCATTAATTTTCCCATAAATCGTTACAGACGCAATATACAATGCGAACTATCAATTATCTCAGAAATTAGTTATGAATACTCAACGTCTCATGACCAACGTAATTACAATACAATCGAGTACCGTCGTACCAAAAAATGCAATGGAAATGTTTGTTGCCTTACAAATTTAAGAGCTTAATTGTGGTGAATGTTGCCTCCTTTTATATACTCAAGTAGCGAGATGGGTAAATGAATTTATGAACGGCAGAATACTGGTAGAAGATGACCAGGGTGCTGGGCGGAAAACTAGTGTCATGGACACATACAAGTACAAAAAGCGAGAGAGTTACTGAACACAGATATACGATTAACATGTGAGGAGATAGCCCAGGAAGTCGACATTAATGTTGGAACAGTTCATACAATTTTAAGGAACAAGTTAAAAATGCGCAAGATTTCCGTGCGGTTGGTGCCTCGGGGTCAGACGTCTGACAACGCCACCCCTCATACCTCACAGAGCGGGACGTCCTTGATTTTGGATTACTAGTGAGAAACGCTTTATCATCCACCATACTCACCTGACATAAGCCCCTGTGATTACGACATATTCCCTGCCGGACTAAAATAAAATATACGAGGTATTTGCCGACCTAAATGACATTGAAACTGTCGTGGCCTCACAGGTTTGGGTGTATGAGCGTAGTTACCAAGCGACGGAAATAGAAGATCTTCCGAAAAGATCAAAGTCGGTCATTGAACGCAAGGGATGTTACTTTGAATGATTCTGACAATGTAAGAACAATTCTTGCTTTTATTTAGAAAGTATGTGGTAGTTGGCATATTATATATTGAATGACCCTCGTATGCGCATTTTGAGTGTATACAGTATAATATAAATGTACCCCACCTATCAACATTAATAAATTAAGAAATTAAAATAAAAACAAGTATCAAATTGTATTTAATCTGATACAGTAATATACACACATTTTATAACAGAACGGAACACAATTATAACAGTCATACATTCATACATAGGAACATTTACAAAAAACTTTTGTAATAATTATTACCTAATTAATTTATCAATTAACATAGATTATTGTTGGTTCCCGGCCGTTAGTTATGGTGTCATAATAACAAAGAAAGTCTCTTGACAAGTGAACAGCTTCGTGCTGTCAGAGACATAGATATCTGTGGTGACGTGGTTTGTGTGTCCGCTTGTCATGCAGTAGAGTCACAGGACCTATCCTCGCCCAAAATATGCATACAATTCTCAGGAACTGTAAGTGTCGATAAGATCAAATTAAAATCTTTTACGCTCGACTTTTACACTGGCGAAGTAGCATCTTGTAAAACAACATATTTAAATCCTGGCCTAATTGAGGAGAGTCTGGACCCATGCTCACCCTTCAACATTATAGTATCTAAAAAGACTGTCAGGAGAAATAATATATTCCCTTGATAGACTAACCTACAAATGCTTTTTTAGATATATTGAAGTAGCGATAACAGTTAGAACTGCCAACATAATTAATAAAAGCTTCAGGTCATAGTCCACCACTAACGGGAATCGAATTCACACAATAATCGGAAACTCTACTCCAAAAAGACTTCTAAAAACTCTCAAGAACATGGGCTTAACTCAAAACAAAACAAACTGATGATTTATCTTGAGAAAATGATCCCTGCTTACACGTGCATGCACATTGTTAATTATTTTCCCGCGATTCTGCAAAGTACGAATTCGTTCTCTATGATCTAAGCATTTCAAATAAAAAAGTATAGTTGTGAACGTATCAGCTAACTGTTAATATTTTAATATACAAGGTCATGATCTATTTAGCTCGTACATACTCAAAGAGTAATTCAATTCCTTCCTGAAAACTTTAAGTAGACATATATATATGTATAAACATTCATTGTTTCATTTAATAACTTATTCGTGCTACTGTTAGAATATATTTTAGTGAACAAAGTAATGTCAGACTGTTTATGTTTCATCTTGATATCTTTATAAACCTTAAAACATCGTGATAAGAATATTGCCAACGAATGATTATAAAAAAAGCTTTCTAGTATTTATGAATTTGCAAGAATATTTCTAATGAAAACCATTAAAATTAGTTATGATAAGTAATAAAATGTGTGATTTTGAGACTTATTTCAATATTAATTTCATATCAAACGATGTCTTATATAGCTAGTGTTCTAAATTTCGTGAAAATGGCTCATGGTATATAATAATTAAATGCAACTGAAAATGAATATCACTTCCTCCTATTTTACAATTAATAATATCTTCAATTAAATAGCAACACTTAGTCATAACTAACCACTTGGATATCTTAACTCAAACTATAATGCCGAATCCATTCAGTGCAAATTGCGTACTAAAAATATCATGTTCAAATTTGGACGAATAGAAAAAATACTCATTAATGAACAAACTTAAATTTCATATTCAGAACTCCCAATTTAGTAAATATTGTAAAACATCTATAAAGATAAGTACAAAATATGCTCAGGTTCTGTGGCGAGTCGTTATTACTTTGTGAGTCGTTTTTACTTTGTGGCCAGTGGTTATTTATAGTGTGCCGAGTCGTTATTGTGGCGCGTCATTACTATATACCGTTTCCTACATGTACCGGAAGTTTACAAATGCACGTTAAGTAATCATGTAGTTCGACTGGTGATTAATGTTAAGTAACACCATTCCTCTGCGCATGTAGGCGGAGCTTAGCATTACTTAACTAGGATTCCCCAGTCGAATACGTCATAGGCCTCTTACAGTGGTCTACAAATGTAAGAGGCCAACAGTGGCCTACAAATGTAAGGTCGTGTTTAGTAATGTACTTGGTTATTGTATTACTTATCCCTATTTTAAAGAATGGAACAGTCCATGACCTTCCGTCACGACTCACTGCTCGATTTCTATCTATAGTCGCTTGACAGCACAATGTAGTCACAGGCGTTCAACTGGATCGTAATACAACAACGCTCCCCCACTTGACAGTGTAAGATTTAAATTAAATATATGCTTACGTGCGCAATACTTTTGTTGAAAATAAAAACGTGCCATACCATATTTCAGTTCCCTTAGCTATCCTACTGGTAATAAATACCACATATCAGTGTTGTTTTTCATGCTTGACAAATTTCACAATTTCAGAAAAAAAATCCAATTTTTATTATTTAATTTTAGTTTAAATAACCATGGATGGATATACAATGTATCTAATTTCGATAATCATTAAATGTTTCATGAGTTTATTTTATTATTGTATCCATACATTTTCCTACCTCTAGCCCACGTATAATGTAGAAAATCGCAAGTAGCTTGCAAATAGAAAATACTAGTAATCAAGATATAACATCTGATAATTGGAATTATGTCAATATATAGTAAAAACATAATAGTCATGTAGGCCTTCATGTGAAAATTGGGCAGGTCATTTTTTGTTATCCTGCTGACTCGAAATTAGGGCCTACTAGGGATGGCAAGACTAGGGATTTCTTTTAAGGTCACATCTGACATATGTGCCTCTTTCAAAAACAAAATATACGAAATATTACAAAGCGTCAAATAATCATTAGCATACTGAATACATGATATTGAATCAGCAATAGAAACATTTGGGGATTCTGAAATATGATGACATCTTAGCAAAGAAATACGATTGTTTACTTCCTGCGTTCAGTTGAGGTTAGAAAATAGTCATGTTTAAAATTTCTCGTAAAAACAGGGTACGTAAGTCGAAAACTTTTCTTTTTTAAAACATTCCTTTTGTGAGAATACGAGGAACTATTCGTTCCCGAATGTCTTCGTACTTCCGGTTTTGGCACTGAATCTTACCGGTCGCTGCAATAAAACGTGAGTATGTCAAGTTACAGTAAACACCGTTATTTTGTCTGGGTTTGAGTATCACGATCTGTTGGTGGAAGGAACTATAAGTCTTATTGATTGTATAAAGGTAATTGTTTGTCTGCCAATCTATTTTTCTATTCATTCAATAATTTGGCTTGTATTTGTAGTTCATATTAAGGATAAAGGTCTCCACATACTCGTACATAGCAGTATATGTTTGTATCGACCAAATCATGAACTAATCTTTATTTAATGTCATGAAATGCACTCATTAACCCGACATTAAACAAGCTGTATTTAAAATAAGTTTAAAATTTTGTTTTATTACACCTGAGTAGTCAACCTAATTGCTGATAATGTGGCAAAAGGAGATTTACAACCAATAGTGTTATTTAAACCTTTGTGTTAAATAAATCGACATTGTGTTATTCCTTAGTTTATTAAATATCCAAGACAATTCTGTATTCGTGTACGTATAAATAAATATTTATTTTTCTCAATGTGTCTAATCAGTAAAACATAACAAAAGATTGACCACGCCGGATTGTTTAAAATCACATATTTGCATACCCTTTGTTATTAAAAGTTACTAAATGTACATTGTACATGCATTTTAACTGAGATTATGTGATCTTATCGACAAGAATTTTGTAAATCGTTTTCAAACCAGCAGTGCCCTCGCTTACATAGATTGAAAAGCTTTTTTATTACAATTAGTAGATTTTCGAGTGTCTTATTTAAGTCCATAACGCATGAACGGGCGTTATTGCTGTTTTTGAACAGTGTGTATTGATTACTTCTTGCATTGAACAAAACATTCATGTGATCACAATGTACGACTTTAAGCTTCGAACAATGATACGAAATAGAATTTATGATTGTATTGTTAAGTAGTTGACGAAATCACAATACAGTATAGTATATACATTTCGAATATATACATTCAACTTATTGAATGGTGTGCGCTTTTGTTTTGTATTTTTTGTAGTAGAGAACTGTATTTAACTTCTTAAATTCTTATACTACATAACGTTATTGTTTTTTTATGAATGATCCTAATGTATATAAAACATGTCTGTTTGCTTGGATTAGTGTAAACTAAAGTTGTTCTTCTGTACAATATTTGGATTAGTTACTAGTAATAAGCAGACATAACCCGGAAGAGGACTAATATATATGTTAAATAAATAGTGTTCATTTTAGACTTGTATATAACAAATACATGTACGTTCACTCCTTTCTTGTGGCTTTATGTTGTGGATTGTTTGTACATGCTTTATGACTTGTGGAAGAATAAGTGGGATTTTAAACTAATGAGGAGTAGTAATTGTGCTGTATGTTAGAATAACGTGTAGGTTTTAATATGGCTTATTCTTACGCGCGAAATACTTTTGCTGAAAGCAACAACGTGCCGTATCAGAGTCCTGACAGACTCGGTGTAACACGCAATACAGCCGTACCCATATTTCTGTCAGGGTCTCGAATTGACACCACACCTGGCTACGTTGAATTCAATGCCGTAAACATGTATGATAAGGCTAATAACTTCAATAGAAATAAGTCAATAGCTCAAGAGAGTTCAATTTCACAGACGAATAGAAATCCATACGGCTGGTTAGGCTCTACATTGGCATCACCTAGAAATGCTACAGGTTATGATGACCGTGATGAAGAAGGAATCAAACGTGATGATGACAACGCTGATCAAAGAGGACGAAGAACAGATATGCTTGAAGATCGACGAACAGAGACCATTGACGGATTCTTCGACCTTGGAAAAACACATCGCGATCCACAAATTTACCCAGACCAGATCAGATCTGAAAGAAGTGGACAGTATACTTCCAGGGAAAGCGCCCGTTTGCGAGAAACTGTTCAAGAACCTCCTGGCAATGCTTTGCGGGCAACTGTTCCCAATGTGCATGCTCGAACGGAGCTAGGTCGAACACAGTTACGCAGTACAAAGTTAGACGAAAGTATCAGACAAGAGGATGATGATGAGAATCCTTTTGGTTGGCAGAATTTAGGACCGACAAGGCTTCCACAGGCTAGAACTGGGCCACAGCAGGGTTTAAACGAGAGAAATGATAAAAATGACAATATTAACGCAACACGAATCCGACCAGAAACCAACATTTCAGCTTCAACCAAACCCTACACAGAGAATAATTACGGCGACACTCTTATGCCCCCTAAAAGGCAAGTGGCCCCTCAGAATATTAGACAGACGATGACGTATGATTATCCCTACATGAAACAAGTAGCTAGGTCTACCGAAAGTGACATAGATGTTGCGAATGCAGGATCCCAAAGATGGATCACAATGGCGACTGATCGTAGGTTTATGCGTTGGTTACATATGATGTTCCGTAAGGTAAGTGTTTATTGTTAGTACTTACACTAGTCTATGAAAGTAAATTTAGTCGGCTGAAATTCTGGGGCAATACGTAACAGATGGAGACCCTAACAACTCCAGTAAAAAAGAAATGTGAATTGTTAAATTTCTATTTGTCTCAGTAATAAAATTCCATTAATGATTTGGGATGATCGCTAGGTGAGTGTTAAGCTACTTCAGTGTAAAAGTATAAACATGGAATCGAAATTTACCATGCTTACATGTATGTCTCGACATTAACTTAAATACATTGATTCGAATTTCTAAACACCTACCTTACAATGTACACTTCTTGGTAGACTTAAATAAGTGATTAACATTGTATTTCTTTTGTTTTACAATTCTTACAATCGATCCGTACAAAATTGGGTATGAAATGTACGGGTAATAGAAGGATTGCATATATATATGTATATATTTGGTCCGCATAAATATTCACTGAAAAATTGAATCTTTTCTAGATCAGATCAAAAGGTAGACCAGAAGACGTAACTTCAACACAACGACGAGAAATAAAGACCCAGCGACCAAGGCCATCGAGAAGGCATCATAGTGTGCCTTTATATACATGTTCACAACGATTAATTATCGGAATAATAGTTATGGCTGTAATTGCTTTTGCCTCGTTACTTACTGTTTTTATAATCTCAGATTATCAGCAAGGTACGTACATTATTAAAGGGAATAGACCTTTTTTTAAAACGGAATTTCCTTTCATTTTGGTGGAAAACTTATTCTAAAGTATAAAAGAGGTAAATCAAGTATAATTTCATTGTTGGTATTTTCTGCAACACTTGGTTATAGTCCGACAACGACCTGTGAATGATCAAAGATCAGCTAAGTCCATTTTGTAGGGTGAGTGGCTTTTCGGAACGTTTCGTAGGTTTCCGTAATATATAATATCAGTTATTTGACCGTCAAAGCTGAGACTAAGTGCGTAGCGCGATCGGTAAAGGCGTCAACCATTTTACTTTTGAAGCCTGGTAGTCAAGATGCTATAGTTCGAAACACATGTGAACGTTTTTTCTTCAAGTCCATTTTTATTTGATATTTGGCATTTTATTATTGCAAAATTTATTTCAATATTTGGAATGAATTTCATATGAATTTCATATGTATTTCATTTAATTTCATTTCAGGTAATTTCATTTCAGGTAATTTCATGAAATTTCATATACTGCGTTCATTAGCAGTATCTGTACTTGAGCCACTGTCAGAATCTAATAATTTGCTTCATTAAATTCAGTTATATAACATGACATCCTCTACATACTTAGGAACATTATTTGAACAGAATTTGATTTTGATTGCATATGATATATATACCTTTCAAAACATAAATGCACCGAAATCACGAGCAATGCATTATTTGAAAAAAATAGTGGCAATATTAAGGACACAAAAAACACAATTCAGTTTAATAATGTTACTAGTGCGGCGCACTGACTTCAGGACCACGTAGCTATGCCTTTTACAGTGGCCTACAAATGTAAGGTCGTGTTTAGTAATTTACTTGGTCATTGTATTACTTATTCCTATTTTAAGCAATGGAACAGTCCATGACCTTCCGTCACGACTCACTGCTCGATTTCTATCTATAGTTGGTTGGTTTTTAAATGGTGCATAAAATCATTAAGTCGCAAAGTAGAAATACAAATATATGTCGAAATCTGATATCAACAGTGAAATCTATGTTTGATATATTTTTTTACAATTGCATACAGTAAATTTTCTATCGACATAATTTAACTCAGTTAACCAATTGTAGAGTTTGCTTATTTTGTAATTGCATCAAGATTAAAGTACAACAAGTAGCCTCTTGATGAACTGAATAAATACAATGTCACCATCTTTATAAATAATACATTATCTTTTATACAATAGTAATATGTTTACTTACATTCTTATTATGCTAAAAGTGTAATAGCATATTTAAAACCAATTTTATGGAGACTTACAAACCATTCTTAGATTAAGAATGTTCCCGTTTTATCAAAGACATAATTAAATAGTGTCTATACAGTATAGTACGGTAGGGCAGGGCAGCGCAATATATTATTTTACAAAGTAGATGTGTTTATTTGGTTGCAGGTTCTCCGACACTTGGATTGTATACCATAAACTGTACTATATTAAACTTCACATACATCGATGCTCTAGGCAACCAGTCATCAACAAAGTTCAAAAATATATCTCAATCATTCTGTAGTCAGGTAAGTAACACATTCATTATCAGTAATGACATTATCTTACTCCAATGTGGAACCGTCCGGTAACTAGAATAGTTATTAGTACGACAAACTATCAGATAAACTGTGAAGAAAGGCCACTCTTGGGACAGAGATAATGTGGCCTTTATTGGAAGGTGATATTTATTCAGAGATCATTTTGTTCTAAATAATCAATGACAGTTTTAAAAGAATGACCTTTATTCATAGGATGGCCTTTAGTCGGAGGTGGCATATAACATAAGTCTGACTGTATATGTATTTGTAAATGAGAAATTAATGAATAAATGGTTTTGTATATAATTATTATCTGATTTATTAAACAATTGGTTTCTGTTTATTATCACTTAAAGTCTGAACAGTGAAACACAATTTTGTATGATAGATAATTTATTTCAATCAGTTACTTATTAGTTTAATCAAGTAATTAGGCAATGTTATTATCCATGTTTCCAGTTTAAAACATTAGGAAGTATTAAGGAGTCTATCAATTTTGCCTAGATTAGTTCAACAAATCTTTGAACTTTGCATTACCGTGCAATTTTTTATATTGGCGCCTGTTGTAATTTGGCAGCCGGCATCCTTACCGTCAAGTCTAGACCACGCCAATTATTTTGTCAAAGTAAAGTATGCTTTTGCTATCCAAAGTCAGTTTCCATTTTTTTATCAATATTTGTGTTTATTATGTTTGAATCATCTTTTTTGGTTTGATTTGAATGTTTCGAAACCGCCAAATATAGAACCCTCCAATTCAAGAACATGTTAAAACACCCAATTCTGCACCCGCACAAATAAAGACGTATACATTAATAAGCTAAAATGGTAACTCAATGCAGAATATACATACATATACATGGGTGAAAGTTTAACATATTGAAAACATCTCGTCATTGGCACAATGGAAACCAGTATGAACCAATCGTGCGAAAAAGGTAATTCCTGCACTTTCCAGAAAACTTGAATACATACGCTGTGTGTATATTTCAGATTGATGTAAATGCTCGATCGCCGTCCAATGATATTGGATATGTAGGTTGTTCAGTCGACCAGTTCAGGTATACATTATACTGACTGTGTGTCGTTCTGTACATAGCGTGACGTCACTACGTTTGTCTAACCTCTATACATAAAACTGATTACTATCTACATTTAGATAGTTATGCATACGCTAAAAGTATAGTTCCGCGGAAGGATTAAAAATGTCAAAACAACCGTATCGGTTGTATGTTCTTAACAAAATTTGTTTAGTTATGTAAAATGAATACGTTGTACCATTTCTATTATTGTGCTTTCGTCAATAACACTAATTATTCAATGAAACGCAATGTTGAAGTACGCTTGGCGCCAATGTGTACCATACGGTGACGTCACGCTATGTTATTGTTTATAATTTCCATTTGTAAGTAGTTCCTGTAAATACCCATAATGCCCCGAGCAGAATAACACAGGTCAGTGCATAGCGCTACCGTAGCGTACACATTGGACTGTGTGTGTGTTTTGTAGTTGTTTTTGTAGATGCTTTTTAGTGTTTTTGTCTTCTTTACTGTTACATTTTATGTTATTTATACAACTAACCAGTGACTATTTTTTCATTTGAAATGTTTTAAGTACAACTATAATATTATATTCACAAAAACCCCTATTATTGATAAATTCAAAATTAAAACAACCACGTTGTGAAGGCCCTTTATGTTCCGACTTGTAATCTACATATCATATATTTAGATACAACTGTGACAACTTTAGTATAATGGCAGGGCTCGACAATTGTTAAGGCTACTCGTCCAACGGGACAACAAGTACAGATTGTTTACCAGTTCTACGAGCAATGTCAATTCGGCCTGAATTCTACTCCGAGAAAATCCAACATGCCTCCATGGTCGAGTGGTTAAGGGCACTGACTTCAAATCACAGTAACCTCTCACTGATAGAGGATCGAGCTTAGCTACCGACCATGTCTCTTTATGTGAGAAAGTAGGCAGTTGCTTACGGAAGATGGCAGTCTAGTACTGGTTCTTCCCAGGAATGATGGTTAGATGAACTGTCCGCCTTATTTGACTCTGACTGTTGAAAAGGGGCGTAAAACCCATTGGCTCGAATGAAAGGATACTTTCAAATTTAGAAAAAAAAACAATTCCCTGGTAATACTGTTGAAAAGGGGCATAAACGAACGAACTGAGAAAATCGCTATTCTGAGCGGACGAGTGGATTTGTCGAGCCGTGTTACACTTTCAGTAATTAATTATTGGGCAAAGATGTTGACACTCATTATGGTACATACAAAAATCCGCAATCTTAGTGCATCGATGTTTCAATATTTGGCTTAATTATGCGTACGTATTTAAAATGATATGAATTTATGTTTATCTTACAGGAATGATTCAGCAGGAGTTAAGATTACATTCAGTGTTGTTTTGCGATCTTATAACTTCATACTGGAAGATGAGGTCCTTTTGTCGTTAGCTCTAATACCGGATGAAACTAACGTCATAACACTGGGTGATTTTGATCTGTCAAACACCAAAATACAACCAATGACAGCAATTGACGATGAAAATAATCCATTAAACCAACAAAGATAATACAGTGTTAGATAGAGTAAGGAAATTATTATGGACCGCGAGAAATAATGGACCAGTGACATTTTTTAATGAATTATTACCTTAGGCAAAAGAAATGGAGAAATGGACTTGTAATGGTAAAATTGTAATAAATTTAACCCTACATTAATAGGGTCATTATCTGTGACATTTTTATATCTAAGATTATTTTGAGTTTGAGTGTTTTAAACTAAGAGACGTAAATTAAAGTGTTTTAAACAAAGAGACTCAAACATTAAAGAAAATTCGAGAATTACCAACTAGTAAATATGGAATGATATTTAAGTAAAAATACACAATGTCAGCTTACTGTTGCAATTAACTCATTGACACTGCGTTTGTGCTTTACTGGAATAGTCAGTGTATGCATGTTGGCATCTTCATCAGGCTTGTTGACAATGATAACATGTTTGCTGGAAGTTACAACATGTATGCTGTTTAGACCCTAATGTCTAAATCATGAAGTCATTTGGCTGACCGACAGTGCATTATAACGGTATGTAAAATTTCAACATGCCGGTGTAACGTTTTCAAGCCCCCCCCCCCCCCCCCCTCGTTTCAAGTTACCCCCCGGTGACTTAAAAACGTTTTGAGATTGCCCATTGGAATTTGAAAACGTTTTAAGTTATCGGGAGGGGTACAAGTAAAACGTTTTGAGATTATCTCCTCCATTTTCAAATGCCCTACCCGGTAATCTAAAAATGCTACCCCGCGAAAGTTTTGAAAAAAAACGTCTTCAGATTTCCCCCGGGTAATAATTTGAAAATTCATAATAAGAAGAGAGAGCTTGTACACGTATAAGGAGATTACAAACATATAAATGCATGTACTACAGTTATTTAGCAACCATAAAAAGAGTTCGATCCCCATCACAGACGGTTTGGATTTTGCATTTGCAAAATAAAGGAAGGTTTCAGGATTATTTAGGGGTGTAGCGACATTTTTTATTGTTCATCAAAGTTGTTTGACCTTATTGCATAATAAGGTCATATGCAAATACCAATGCAATCTTGAATTATTTTGCCAAAAACAATTAACTAATGTAGGTTTTCTGAACACAAGTCAGATCTTGCATTTTTGTTCATTAATTGAATAAGGCTGTATACTCTCCATGACCCTAACATGATTCCATAACCAGAAATATAAACGTTTTCTCAATGAAGAATTAACATAGGTTGGGAAGCGTTTGAAAACGTTTTCAGGTTACCGGGCGGGGAGAGATTATTAAAAAAACGGGGGAGGGACTTTGAAAACGTTTTAATATGTTACCGGGGCCGGTAATTTGAAAACGCTTTTAAGTTACCGGGGGGGGGGACCTGAAAAAGGGAGAGCTTGAAAACGTTACATCGTGACTGTATAATAAGCATCGATATTTCAACATTGCACAGTTACGCATGACAACGCTCTCAGAACAAAATGCACGATGTGAAAGATGCAATCAGTCACTAAGCAAGTTGAAAGTAAGCATGTCAATAAAATAGTATTGCAAAATTACACGTCTCATTTTGATGCCAGGGGGCGCACGTTCATTGTTCTCACGAAAGATTGCATATATATCAGGCATATGACGTAAGCAATGTAGGTACATGTTCGACTTATTATTTGGTCAAAGTGTTTTTGTGTTAATCAGTCCGGAAGCATGCTATTGACGTTAAAAATGTGTATACATGTAAAATATATGAAGTTATTTTATTTACTCTACCGTCGGTTTAGGAAGACATATGCTTATATTTATGCTTATCCGTCTAAAAACGAAATAACCCGCCAATAAACAAACAAAAATAAAAAAGAAATTATGTATTACCCACAAAATCAAAGGGAAGTAATCTGATAGCAGAAATCACTCTGAAATTTTAAAGTGAATCAGAGTTATCGTTCCTAACCTGACATAGGTAAGTCATGAATGTATATTTTGTTCCTTTGTTTGTTTATATCGAGTTTTACGCCCCATTTCAACAGTCAGAGTCATATAAGGAGGACAGTTCACCTAACCATCGTTCCCGGGAAGAACCAGTACTAGGCTTCCATCCTCCGTAAGCAACTGCCTACTTTCTCACATAAAGAGACATGGTCGGTAGCGGGGCTCGTACCTACGACCCTCTATCAGTGAGAGGTTACAGTGATTTGAAGTCGGCGACCATAACCACTCGACCGCGGAGGCGGGTTTGTATATTTTTGTATTTGTATACTTGTCACTGACAGAACTTCGTCGCGTACTCAAGAGTTACTGTATAATAGTTATGGAACTTGGCATATAAACTAAGATACCATTAACAAATTCATGCGTGAAAATCCAATGCAATACTATTAGTGTTTACTGAGATATGAACTGGTACAAAACTTTAACCAATATTTCCTATGCTAAAAAGTGCATAATTAGGTCAAAATGACTTCCAAATGTGTGGTCCTAACTCTTAAATATAAGTCTTAACTCGTAGGTATTAACTGTTAATTCTAAATGTTCCTTCAGCGCTTCCGTAGACGTACAACCCTAACTACGCAATAGCTTCAAATAATACAAACATGTTCGAGACTTCTTTATCATTTCCCACAGACACGTAAGTATAAATTTGATATTGCAGTTTTTTACAAAGAGCTTACTCAAATTCATGTAAATCACGAGTGAAGTTTTATCACAACACGTTCACCATAACTGTTATTTGTATGGTGCGTCGGATTTTTTTATCTGCAGCACGCAACGCCTGAACAAAATACCGATAAAGCTGAGTGTTGTTTACAAAAATTTACAGCATCGTGAATGAATACAGATGTTTTTTTTTTTCAATTCCACTCAGCTTGCACAGACGGATCATATTTACATACGCGGAGTGAACACCATTTGGAATAGACATGTTTGATTTTGTTCTCCATAGGCTGATAATCATTGCGTACTTTACACCATCACTGGTGTATGGTGACATGATGCCGGGCATAGAATTCACAATGTTGAATGACAGACTTGATACATTGACACGCAAAACATACGCGATAGAATACGAGTTGAAAAGTGATATAGCATCTATAAATGACCGCTTTGATAGGCTTGAAAGCATGTGCAAGGATGGATTACAGAAGAATGTTGTTCATAATATGATAGAAGAGGGAGAAAGCGAAGAAAATACTAATGACAACAGGGTAAACTTAGCAAGAGGAGTTTTGTCGAAAGCATTATCTTCGGAAAAGTTATTTGTAAGAAAACATCTGGCTGATTACGACAAAAAGTTTCAAAACTTTCAAAAAACGGTCCGGGATCAATTGTCGACGATGAATATCTCAGTCGTTAAAACGAGGAATTACACGGAAAGTAAACTTGAAGAAATCAACGAGAATGTCAACTTGACATTCCACAAACTACAGCAAAGCAATGACAAATGCTGTGACGACAAGAAAAAGAAGATAGAAACGAATGTGAGCAATACCTCGACCGAAGTGAAGAACAATTGTAATAAAACATTAGACTCACTATGTAAGTATTCATCTAATTAATATCATACTCGCAGATTAAAATTTTATTTAAAACGTCAGAAATTATCGTTATTCCTTTAGGTCCGTAAAATTTTTAATTGGTCAAACAAAATAGTGAAGGCAGTAGGAAAACATTCTTTATGACATTTTTCAAAACATCCCTTTTGCTCTGTGGTATCTCCTAGCAGAAATGTCGTTCGTTTTCTCTCACATGCATTCTCGGCCAAAAGAATGTGCGACATTTAACGTTAAAATTGCAAAAAAAATCATTGGAAACTTACGATTGCCCTTGAAGACTCATGGGGATGGTCTTTTAAGTTTAAATGACTTTTGTTTTAGTTTCGATTTGATATCAAGTATCAACAATGGTCATGTTTTTTAATTAAGTATGATAAAGAAATACAAATATTGATTTGAATTTTTCAGGTTTCAGATTGTTTCAATGTCCGTCTTTGAAGGCTGTAAATTTAACGTGATTTAAAGCTTCCAAGAATATCTAAATTTTGTTTAGATCATTAGAATTACGTACAGTATATGATTAGTCGAGGGGTCTTTGACGATGAAACGTTTGCATTTCATTGCAGTTCATTGTCAAATTCACTTGTTCTTTAAAAGAAAACAGGTAAATGACTCAATCTGAGTCGCGTTCGTTTTCCTATTTAACGCACAAACTCCCGTAACACTTGTGTATAATTCGGTTAATTGTAGTATAATCAATCAACGTGTACAAAAATATACATTCAACAGACGAAAGTTATCAAATATTTTGCCGATGTTTCATACTACCCTTTTCCTCGTAAATGCTTTGGATTAAGTCCGTAGCATTCCGGAAAGCATGTAAATTGATCTGATTCAATAGATGCATGAACAAGCGTCTTAAAGCTGTTGACTTTGTAAGAGGACAATTCCATAACTAAAATGCTCAACAAGACGAAATAAAAATGATCAATTTAGTTATGGGACCCAGAACTACAGTATGATTAGTCATGTGATAAGCGCTGAAACTCTCGAATTTAGGCGGCCGATTTAAAAATGTTAACTTAAACCCACAATTTTTTACTAGTTTCAGTCCTGTATTCTGGCACATGTATTATAAACTTTATGACTTGTTTGTTATGCTAGAAGTCAAATGATAGAAACACATTTTGTGCATTCCAATCCCTCATTGATAATAATTTTGCACACTTACTTTCTTCTACTTCAATGTGTAATTTTGTTATAATTGCAGTATGTAAAAAGCCGCCAGTAATTCCAAATGGTGTTTTGTCTATTACACCCATATCATGTGGTATACGTGTCGCCAACCTAACATGTAACCAAGGATACTACAGACCTGCATCAAGTCTAACATGGGTAAATTGTTCAGATGACACAGGATGGGGAGATGTCACTTCTATGTCTTGTGTTAGCATCAATGAGTCTTGTAAGTATGAATGTTGTGATATTATTAGATATCAAGTATTTTATATTTTACATTGATAAACGTTCACCAAATATAAGTATGAATGCAACAATGTTATTAGACAGCAATTGTTTTTATGTTGTTGTTTTTTCATTTGATATCCGTGTACCTTTAAATCTTCAAAAAAATAACAGCACGTAGAGAATATTGTTGTATTAACTGTTTAATTAGACGAACCAGCACTATTATCAATTAGCAGGACGGCAATTATTAGGTTCTATAAATATGATAATATAGATCTGCTTCCCAAAAAACCTAATAAGAACACTAGGGCCAAAATATATATTTATCCGGTTACCAGATCCTCAAAACTGTTTTGGATGCGACCCAAAGGTTTCTAACAGAGAACTGTGAAGTATGAAAATAATTGGGGCGTATCGTATATACGTCCATTGTACATAGTGCAAGGTTAGGAAAATATATACAAGTTTTACCTCCTGTGAACCCTTTTTTGGTCAAGTAGTTGGAATCATGACCTTTTTTCTTTGCACACGGTTAAACCCACAGTAAATGCATGTTTTGTTGACTTCTATCAAACCTATTAACATACCTACTCTCTTGAGGCCGGTTCGACTGGACTCTCGATAGAAGAGAATACGCCAGCCTGAATAGCTTAGAAAAGAAACCCAATCGAACGCAATCGCACCCGAAATATCTGCATCCGAATAAACAATGCTGATTGGTCATGTGACTAATATCTCTTCCACCTCTTCTAACCATCGGGCGGAATAGATAGAAGAGCTTCTAAAATAAGAAGCTCTTCCGTTTGACCAATCGAACCGGCCTTAAGTATGACCAAACTCATCAAGACAGTTAGCAGGACTGCTAGAGGTCCTTCCCCTACCACTACGTTAATGGCTTTGTAATCAGCAAAAACAGGACTGCATAGCATTTATTTTTTCTATATCTTATTTATTGCTGATTAACGGAATAACTTTATCATCTCCAAGACGTGTCCGCCAATCGTAAAAAAATTATCTTGGACAAGCAATTCTATGTACTAAGTGAAATGCTGAAAATCAAAATTATATTCTTTTGTTTCTATTTTAGCTGGATATTTTGGGAAATCGTTTGTCACTGCATACATGATGAACTTTAAACGAACACGTAGCGCTCCGTATCTTATGATCGCATGTGCAGATACATCCACCATTCGTGTTGAAATACCTTTTCTTAACATCGACGAAGTACACACTGTAAGTAAGTCAGTGACACTAAAATACTCGAGCTCTCTAGCCATTGAGGAGATCGGCCATATTGGGCGCAAAGCCGTATTTGTTACGTCAGACACGCCCGTAATGGTTTTCTCAGCTAATATGGGAAAAGGGACTTTAGACGGTAGTGTCGTATTGCCACGATCAACCTTGAATAATGAATATTTCATCGCAGGTTATCCGACGTCCAAAAGTGGCAAGGATCAATTTACAGTGATCAGTCTCAACGCTGGTACCACGGTTACGATAGATTACAACTCAAAACCACTGGAAACGTTAACATTAAACGAAAACCAAACATACTACATTCAAGATGCTAATTTATCTGGAACAAGAATTCTAGCTTCAAGTCCGGTTTTTGTTCTGTCCAGTCATTCTTGTGCGAATATTCCGAATGATCCCGTGTGGTATTGTGATTATTTAGAAGAAACCGCGCCTCCTGTATCGTCATTGGGGACTTCGCATATAGTGAGCTACATGGATCCACGCACTGACTTCACAATCAGTGTTGTTGTTACCCAAGATGTAACAACAGTCAAGATATACAACGTACACGGCGATATAATTGAAACGATTCCTGGTTTGGCAATGAAACAAACCATTTACAGGACATACAGAAATTCCTCTACCATATCCATAGTATCTAACAAACCTGTCATGGTACATCAATACGGACACGGCTCAAACAACGTGAATGGTGACCCATCAATGATGTTTGTTCCTGGCGTAGGACTTTACAGCACAAACTACGACTTCGTTATCCCTACAGACTTGGAGGCTAACTCTACCCTTACTATTATTATTTCTGATAAGTATTCGATATCGTCTTTGAAGTTGAACCATCAGACTTTGACACCTACAAAGGAACTGACCATCACCGTTCCACGTCTTGGGCGATATATTGTTGTGTATGTCAACGTCAAGGCTGGATACAATACTTTGAATTATGCGCCTGGTGTTGCTACGTTTGGAGCATGGGTCTACGGGCGTTCGTTCAATTCAGAATATTCATGGACTTTAGGATATGTTGCAAAAAGACACCAATAAATACTGCAGCTGAGATACTAGTAATTTGCGCTTAAACAAATGTTGGGCTGGAATATCTAGATAACAGCGACTTGCAATTAATGATTAATCTGTTAGTCTTAGCTAGCTGATGTACGGTGGTTGGGCTGCAATGATCAGCCTATTATCCATTGCTAGCTGATGTATAAACGTTGCTATCTATCTATACCTTTGGTGCTTTACCCCTGTTTTGCTAAATCAATTTATGTTTTAGAAAAACAATTTGATTTATTTGTTAGAATAAGGTCAGTGAATGCATTGGAATGAAATCAATAAATGTATTGCAATTAAATAATTATATTATTGGAATTTAATTAATTAATGTATTGATTCGACACGATAAAGAATACAAAAAATGAATTGTTACGTATTGTGGTGATTTATAAGTCAAGTATTATAATTGTATGTCACCCCTACTAAACGGTGGCTCTTTCATTTTTTTGTGATATGAGCCATCGTCACTTCCGTTATAGAGCCATCGATCAATTTCAAGTAGAAACAGGTAAACCCATTTTATAGAAATATCCGTTTTTTTAAAACACGTGCTTGTTTTCCATAAATCGAAGAACGCTATGCCATCCAGAACATTTGTCTCGTCATTTTGCATGCATGACGCTGCTGGAACTTTTAGAAATTATCAACTCGTGCGTTTTCCTTCACGAAGCTACACACCAGGAGTCATATCTCTTCCGTGAAGTGGAACCTGGACCATTTAATCGTACATGCTACATTGTCCCAACTTCCCCTTTGCCTCAACAGAAAAAATAGCTCACAAAGTTCGCTATAAAACGAAATACTCACATATTTACAAATGTGATTGAGCCACCGACAACGTGCTGGAGCCATCGGAAATGTGTAAGAGCCCTTGCAAATGTGATGGAGCCAACACGTACCATTACTCAGTGAGTGTTAATATATCATTGTGGAATTATCCCGCTATTAAATTATACGACACTTTGATGTTTATACTGTTACTATGTTAACTATATAAACCATTTGTTTACTGTATACTGTACTTCTGACTTTGTGTCATTATGTAATCCCACTACTGCTCAGAGACAATGAAATGTCCTACTGAATGAAGCTATTTCCAACATGTAGTAAATGTTGTTACCTTAACAATTTTAACATAGTTTTAATTACCAAAACATTGTTACATACTAATATTTCCCATGCTTTCATAATCAACAGTATCCTGCAATACATCTCCAACTTTTTTACCATTTACCGAACGGTAATCCGTTTGTTCATTTTTGTAACATATATACAGGATATAACACTAGTATAAATTAGCATGTACAAGTCTGAAAATATAGGGGACTTCGTGTTTGTAAACAAAAGGAAGCATTCTCGCGTATATGCACTTGCTGGTGGGCAAAAAAATAACTGTCGACAAACGTATTAATCCATTGTAGGATGGCATCGAAGTATTTGATCGTATTAAACTGCCTTCGATCTTGTCAAAAGCACGTTTCATAGTGAAATTTAATACTGAACAGTATAATGACCAATCTTTTGTTTCCTGATTCATATAAAGTTGATTAAATCTGCATGCAGTGTCGAACGCTCCATCATTGTAGTCAACGATTTATGCAAGTCATTGTTATGTCAAAGCACTTATAATTTTTTTCAAATGTATATAATGATAAATATGCATGTATTTTCTGTGCTATTAGGCTGACAGACGCTTATTCAATATGCTGACATAGGAGAAAATCATCATCCAAAAACCAGAGCTAAAAATGTCAAACTAATGTTACACCAAAATAATGTGACTAGTACGAGTGTTTTGACCAAGCCTATAGACCAGGGAATGATTCACAAATTTCATTATAATGGTCCCAGATAGATTGTAAATATGTACAAAGTTTTAGAAATTGTATAACGTCCATTTTAAAAAGGGATTGTCCACTGAATCCTATTTAAAATGGTGATTTTCAGCAAATTTTGCTGAAAATATGCATGCATTTTTCAATAGTTCAACTGGGAATTGGAATAAAAAGAGAAAAAAACACATAGTAGTTCATTTTTACTTTCATTTATACATTTGTGGATATTTGACATTTGAGATAGAACTTCATCAATAACAGCTGGTCCTGGGTTTGTTTCAACATCTGCAGCCAGTATAAGAAGTTGGTTATTTAAGTCGAACATATGTGAACGCTGATAACCTATACATTCCATAACAGATGAAGTGCTTGGTACACATTTCGATCCACCAATAGGGTTTTTAAGTTCAGCACAAAATTTCAAAACAGCATTTATTTGGGTATATAGCACACTTATACACACATAGAGGGTAAGCAAGGTTATAACACTAGTATACATATACGTAGATCTGTTGCCTTCATTGCTCAATCTTACATCTGAGTTCACTTTCACTTTCCTACGTGGCTTGTAGTTTACACAGTGTATACCAATGCGTATTCTGTATGACATCAAATCAACACCCATGCCACAAATATAGATGTGTAAGACACAATTTTCATGCCCAGTGATCCTCTCATTGCAGAGTTATGTGCCCTTGAACTTAGCCGTATAGTGTACTATCACATTCTTAGTGTCAAAACGGCAACGGGGTATTCGTCGACTCTGTGACAAGATTCAAGATTCTTTATTTGTAACGTAAACATATATACATGTTTCTGGTTACATGATCCAATGAATTATATATACAAATAACAATAGCAAAACATTTATAAGTTATACAAGTATATATATACAATTTACATGTGATGCAATTCAAACACGAAATTAATAAACAAAAGATATACAGCGAATTCAAGATATCTTATTATGAGGAAGGACTAAAATTTACAGGTGACATTAATTAACATCATTAATAACATTTTTTCTAATAACAAATGCTTCATATACAAACTTACAAAGTCTATACAAAATACCAAAATTTTCATTTCTCATTAACTCAATAAATTTTTCTACATTTGGTTTACCATAAAAGTATTTCTTTATATATTTTTTACGAATCACATTGTAAGCTGGACAAATACATATAAAATGAAACTCATCTTCTAGATCTCTACTATTACATATTAAACAATATCTCTGATTTTGACCAATTCTGTTATTTCCATAACGTCCAGTTTCAATTCTCAAATCATGCGCTGATAGTCTTAATTGTGAAAAAGTTTTACGAAATTTACAGGGAATTTTATCTAGAGATTATTCAAAAGAAAACGTTGTTTTAAAAAATTTATACAAGCGCATATTAGAACTATCGTCTAGATGTACATGCCAGGATTGCAAAAAAATATCTATCAGTCTCTGTTTAAACAATGAAACAAACAATTTAACATCAACATATTCAGGATGAGACCAAATTTCCGAAAACCCATGACTATCTAATAAAAATTTAACTTGGTATAACCAGTTACGTTTGCCTTCTATGAAGTCATCAAATAATGATTTGTATAAATGGTGTACAATAATATTTTCACTATTTACAACCTTTAACCAATATTTTACAATTCTAACATATCTATTCACATATAATGGATATTGTTTGGTCTCACCGTATACAGCCATACTGCTGGTGGAGCGTTTAACAAATAAAAGCTTTTTACAAAAATTTAAGTGAACTCGTTCAATTTCTTTATTTTTGCTGAATCCCCAAATTTCACAGCCGTAACTTAAATAGAGGTCACAAAGGAATCAAATAATTGACACATTGTACTAGGTTTTAAACTTGACAGGTTTCGTGTATTTACTAACAAAGTATTTAAAGCTTTTAAACCTTTGCCAACCAAAGTTTTTTTTTATTTAGAACAAAACTGCCCGTATAATTAAACACTGTTCCTAAGTAATTAAAATTGTCAACAACTTCTAATTGAATACCATTATAAAACCATTTTTCTTCAGATTTTAAACGCCCCCTTTTTCAAAAAAACATAATTTTACTTTTGTCAGGATTAACTTCTAGACCCCAATTAATACAGTATGTTTGTAAAAGGTTAAGACTGTTTTGTAGATCTGATGGAGTTTTACCTAAAATGACCATATCATCTGCGAATAACATAAGAATAAATGAAATTTAATGCAAAGTAATATCAGAGTTATTTTCATCTTGTAAAAACAGTTCTAAATCTTCTAAAAATAAAGAGAAAAGTATCGGTGACATTACCTCCCCTTGTTTTAAACCAATTGAACACTCGAGGAAATCTAAATACGATTTACAGCCCCTAACTCTAGCCTTGACGTTAGAATACATAGCTCGAAAGATTCTTAGTACTTTACCACGGAGCCCTAAATTATAAAGTTTAAGCCAAAGACCATCACGGTACACGCTATCAAAAGCTTTTTTAAAATCAATAAAAGCACATGATAATCGACCATTACTATTTAGAATTTTACTGATAATAGCATTTAATACAAAAATTGCATCTACTGTAGAACGACCCTTCCTAAAACCGAATTGTGCGTCCGAAACGACATTATTATTGTCACTCCAATCGGACACCCTTTTATTCAAAACACCTGTAAATATTTTCGAAAAACAACTGACCAGGGTGATACCTCGATAATTATTCACATCTGAGGGATCGTTTTTACAAAGGTACAATAATTCCCTCCATCCACTGATCTGGAAAATGACCTGTATTTAAAATACCGTTAAAAAGATCTACTAAATGAGACACTAAAATATCAGATGCTTCAATAAAATATTCGTTCAACATTTGGTCACCAGCAAATGATTTTTTTTTTAAATTACGTATACAATTTCACTTGCAGTAACTGGCGAGTCAAGCTCCTCAAAAATAGAATCATCATTTTCAAAATCATGTGTACCACAGTAATCATTGACGTCGTCATTAATAGCATGTGGAAAATTCAGGTTAAGTGTAGAAAAATAATCATAAAATTCCTGTGTACTAATACCGTTATCGCTATTTTTACGTTTCTTTGAAAAATGTTTCCAAAAATCCTTAGGCTTGCGATTTCGGAGACGATCAACTTCTTTCATTTTGGTATAATTATAATGCCTTCTTTTACTTCTAACCACGCGTTTATAGAATGCTTTTTTGTTGCACATATCAATTCGATTCTTGTCAGTTTTATTCAAATTATACTTATTAACAGACTCCATGCATATACTCTCTTTTCGCATTTATACATTCCGTATCAAACCGCTCAGCCTTTTTACTGTTTGGTTCTGTTTACGCTCTGAATTATATACAGTATTACTATGAAATAATGGTTCCGCTACATTGCGTATAACTGATGTAAAATTTGCTACACATGCATTTATTTCACTTTTAGTACAAGAGTCAATATTACTTGTTATGGTATTTAATGTAGGTAACATAGAAATAAGACCCCTTCTAAATTCATCACTAAGGTCATCATTCCATCTTACATTAGTATGTACATACCGATCATTACTATGATCGCGCACTAGGGACGTACATACATTAAAAGACAACGGTGCATGATCTGACCATTCATTAAATGATTCGACCGTGAAGTTAGATACATGTTTAAAATCTTGTTCGCGTAGTAACAAGTAATCAATAACACTAGCACCAGTTACACAGCTATACGTATAGTTACCCGTATTATAATCATTACCAAGTCTACCATTTTGCAATTCTAAAGTAGCATGCTTTACATAAATCTAATAGCCTACTCCCAAAGTTATTATGTACATGGTCCACTGATACACGGGCGATTGGAATGTCAGGACTATAATCATCATAATCAATACAACTAACGGGTCTATCACAAACAACATAATCCTTTCTATCCCCGCTCCCGACCCTAGCATTCCAATCACCGGTTAACAGTACAATACCACGAGATTCATACAAATAAATATCACTCAAAATCAGATCAAATAGATCGTCATTAATACAAGTGTATGCAGGTGACCCTTCTACACAGACATAAACACCTGAGATATATACATCAATGTCAACACGAAAAAACGTCTTATCCAGTTTAAGCCATATAATTGTATCATAATGATTTCTAACAATTTTTACACCTTTGTTTATATCGTTTTTTACGTAGACAACAACTCCGCCACTGCAACGGCGGGCTCTACGATTTTGAAATTTACGATAGAAATTATAACATTTATATCCATCAATATCAAAGTTGGAGCTTTTACTACCCCAAGTTTCAAACAAAAATATAATATCATATTGCGAAAGTTTATGTACAAATTCACAATCATCTAATTTAGACTTAAGACCATTAACGTTCCATGATAGAACTGATAGTCCAGCCTCATCGCACCGTTACTGTGTAGAGCCATCTGCAGCAACATCCGGGGACTTGTTACGCTGGGGAACACCATCTATGTACAGCGTGTCGTACGCAAGCCATGCCTGTCTACCCTGTCTTTTCGCCGCCTTGAGGGAGGGGATAAGGGCCCGTCTGCGTGCAGAAATCTCAGGTGGAAACTGTTCATGCATGAAAAAGTCAGTTTTTTATCGATTTTATCTCGTTGGTGTCTCACTATTTCCCTGTCCTTGTAGAAAGAGAACTTCACAACAATTTTACGTGGTGATGTATTGGCGTTCTTATTGTTAGCATTCCCCATACGGTGTACTCGTTCAAGCTGCAATTTATCTACAAGATCCTGGGCCAGATTAAGTTTTTGCACAAAGAATTCACGCATAATTGTCTCGGTTTGCTCGTGGGATTCATGGGCTCTCTCTTGAATATTTCCAAAAATCAAATTGTTACGCATGGATTGCGACTGAATATATAAGAGAGCGTCTTTGTTTCTGGCCTCATTGCTACGCATCGCTGAAATCTCACTTTGTGCTTTAGACAGTTCATATTCTAGCTCTAGTTTTAAGCTGAGCAATTAACAATTAAAGTGTCGGATCATTATCGTCTCATGAAATCAACGCATTCGAAGCAACCCATTCAATTTTGATAGCCAATCAAAATTGCTAATGTTTACGGTTCAATAATTGAAACCACGCCCATGTTTGATGTCTAGTAAGAGATTTTATAAGAAATTTTTGTCATTAATGAATTACAAAAATGTATACATTTTTGTCAATTCGTTATATGAAAATAAAGGTGAGCATGACCACAGTTAGTTTGTATGGATCTTCAAAAGATTTTCGAAATATTGACATCGATTGATTTCATTTATCTACAGTTTGAGTATCTCTGTCCAGAACGCGGCAATGTGTTCTGTTTTTCTTTTCATAAATGTAAAATATTGAAATGACATAAAAAACCGAGTCCCAGTAATTGACCAAAATGTAATTTTCAGTGTGATACGATTCTTTAACTCATTTTTTGTGCATTGACAAAATATCGCACATATAGTTCAAATTTTAGGTCAGCAATGTTATTGTATACATGGACGATCTCATTTATACATGTTTAGGTAACACGAATACTGTTGTAATTTGCTATAGACCAATTTATGAAGCTTTATAATCACTGTCCTCTGTGGCGCAATTGGTAAAGCACAAAATCAGTGAATCTTGAGCACTGCGTCTGACGTTAGACATCATTTTTATTTTCATTTTTTTTTTCATTTTTAATAAAAGTTAACTTTATATACATCGATAAGAAATTATTATTCATAGGTTTTTTATTTTGAAATTGTTCCGTTAAATTAACAAAACTGATATATTAATAACCTCACATTGGTAATTAGGATTTATATATTTCAATTGTGGAGTGATAATATATAATAAGTAAAAATCGATTCAGGTGTTTAGTATTTTTACATAGTATTTTAAAATTATATATTTGTATTCGCGATTTCGTCCAATAAAATGTAAACAAGAAATAAAAAAGAGGAATACACCTGAGAACAAATGCATTTCTTCTTTCCCTTTTCTCTTTTGAAAATTGATAAAAAGGTGCTATTTTGCGTCTATACATACATGTAACAAGAACAAACATAGTTCAATTAATAATTTATAAAAAATAAATGGATATAATAATTTAAAAAGAAAAAGTGCCATGGACTGAGTTCGAACCACACACATCTGCTTCATTTTGTAAAACTGTTATGTATGTACAATGTACATGCCACCTTATCCAATACACCATGACTCTGGTTCAAGTGAATGACACTTTACTACGGATTTAAAATTATTTGGGCAATCAATTTACAGTGATTACCTTTACAATGGTATCGTCCAATATTCGACCTTGACTATAAGAAAATTGAACTATATTATGGCAGCAATTCTCAAGTCAAAACAAAATGGGGTAAAACAAAGATAGTTACCTATAACCAACATTCACCATTATAGTTATGAAGAATACGACTGTAGTTTGTAAATGATATCTCTGAATTCTCTGTATTTACCATAATTTCAATTCCAACGTCATATATCGATACCAATGGGATATTGTATCTATGTTTATTAAACAATGATAATATTCGCAGCATGTGCAGATAACAGCAAACGTTATCACCCGAGCGAATTCTACATCATTTTTTTCAACATAACACCGCAACCATGGCACATAACAGCAAACGTTATCACCCGTGCAAATTCTACATCATTTTTTTCAACATAACATCGCAACCATAGCACATAACAGCAAACGTTATCACCCGTGAGAATTCTACATCTTTTTTTCAACATAACATCGCAACCATGGCTAATAACCGCAAACATTATCACCCGAGCGAATTCTACATCATTTATTTTTCAACATAACATCACAACCATGGCACACAACAGCAAACGTTATCACCCGTGCGAAATCTGCATCATTTTTTCAGCACCATCCACATACCCTGTATCTAAATAAATATAACCAAGTCTTCTCATTGGAGCGATCACATAAACCATTACTCTTGGATACTGCTTAAGTTTCAAGTAAATTGATTGTTGTTATAAATGAGTTGTATTTTTGTTATCTCAACTTATTAGCTATGCATCTTTCTATCCTTTTGTTCCGTTTCTTCTTAGTGAATTTAAATGATAAAATTGTGTTTACTTAAATTTACAAATCTTTGCTCAGCATATCATACACTAATTCTAACGGTTTACAGTTAAATAACAAATCTTCAACCTCATTCCTAATAACATAAATACTGAACGTACAATTATCTCAATTATCATAGTCATCGAATAGTTCTGATTTACACTAAGTTCATCAAATTGTTATTAACACATAAACTGTCTCTATGTTGAATATATGAATCCATTCTCCTGTCACTGAACAATACATTTAAATAAATAAAGCACAGAGTTTCAATGAGAAATTAAAGCGAGACAGACAGGCGATCTTGTAAAGAATCTTTGACATAACTCTCCTTAGCAGAAATGGTTTTCTTTCTACTATATCAGAAGAGATGAGTTTCTTTTCTCAAAAGTTTTCTTATACAGCCAGGCGAAAATTATTTTAGTCGATCATCCGTGCATGGATTTTTCGAGTGGGAAAAGTATGCGCCCATTGTACCATATTGCGTAAAATATGTAGAACAATTTTAACTTACCACAAGCATTCTCATTTTGAATAACTAATACCAAATAAAGTGCTATGTTAGCTGGTGAAGCTGATAAATAACGTAGGTTCAACTCTTGACTCCATTTGATGAATTGTTTAAAATAACACATGTATTTACTCGTTGTTGAGCATTCTTTTCTCTCTTGATATTACGTCGTTTAACTTCTGAGAACAATACCTCAAACTTTTTAAGAAATTTCAATGGCAGACAGTTCTCTAAATGTTGAACTTTGTTGATTCTCTGAATGAAAAATCACACTCTATATATATGCAACCATTGCAACGACTGATGCATCAGAATAAACAAAACAGCTTGTAAAAATCTTAGAAATGTTTTCGACTAGGAAGTTTATCAACTAATGATTCTCAAAATATTAAACAATATCAATTCGTCTTGAAGGTAATCTAAAAACACCACATTTTAGTTCCCAGACATATTCTTACCATTCTAAATATTGTGTAAGTATGAAAATAGATTTATTTAGATTGGTTATGAATCCTGCGTACAAATTGGGAACCTTTCAGAGTCAAATTGTATGTACTGTTAATTACCCAACCGTCGTCAAGAAGAACTACCTTAACACCATGTGATCTCCAGTATTTACCTAACATTTCATGAACATGCGAGGAGCTGATAATAGTCCAAATGGAAGCACAGAAAACACATAATATTTAACTTTTCCGTCATGGCACCAAGAAAATATTAAATATGTATGGTGTACTGAGATTATAGAAAAATAATGATATCTGATGGATAAATCAAATTTAAACATTTTGAACAATAAAGTGTTAAGCGATTTCGATACGTATGTGTTTAAAGCACTTAAATCTAAAATAACACGTTTTTTACAGTGATGTGGTATGAAAGGTACTTCATATGCACATTTATCTATTGTAAATCAGAAATTGTAGATTCTACAAAAGTTATATTGTTTAAAGCAGACGTTTTATTTTCCATAACAAATAAAGAAGTTGGATTACTAATAAACGGAATGACATAACCATGTTCAATAACACATCTGAACCATCAAATTGTTCTCTGAATATTAATAAAACGAATTATGAACATTATTTCTTTTCCTTAGCACTATTGTAGTAACATGTGATATGAGGTACTAGAACTAGAATATACAGATTACATGTATGTACAATATGTTATCCAGGCTGTATAATGGTGAAATCATAGGCACTTGATTCCGTGATTTGTGCACATTTATAGACCTTATTTCTCAATTAAACTCATCAAACAACACAAATCTGTCCAAAGAAAACATGATGTTTTTTCTTTTGACAGATTTGCTTTACAAGTTTGATGAGTTTAATTGAAAAAATAATGTCTATACGGGTTGAAAAAAAAATCACGGATTCGAGTGCCTATGTGTGAAATTAAAGAAAAAAAGTACGATTTAAGTGTTGTAAACGATTACAGAACCTAATTCAGGCAATCATTATTAACTATTAAACTCTTGTTTATTTTCATTGAATATGGAGAATGAATCATGTACACACATAAACAGAAACATACATGTTGTCTATGTCGCTGGTATAAATTATTCATCATTAAACTTGTTACAATTATAATCATTGAAAACGGAGAGTACTCGTTAGTAACATAACCTCCTTATGATGCAAAGTAAAATATAAATGCCCCGAGTCCAATATTATAAAATGATGCAAAATCTATTAATGTTTGAATGTCACAATTTATAAGGATCGGGTCCTCTAACATTTGTTCATAGTCATTGGCGACTAGGTCAGAGGCGTAGCTTGCCCCAAAAATAAAGTGTAGGCACCTTTGTTGGGGATCCAGGGTCATGCCGCTCCTTATCTCGAATGTTTTCACTGTAAATTACCGGAGTCGCATAGTGGGGTATTTTCTGGCTTGTTTTAACGTTTTTCTACGAAAGTTGCAAAAATTTATTAAGTACTACATATATAAATGTACATTGACATTGAAAGAGGCCACAAATGAGCATCACATTTACTCATCTATGAGTCGGGCTTTAAAACGAGTTATTTATAGTTACATTGTATATGTTTTGCTTTAAGATAAAACTTAGTGTTGTGCTTTTAATCAATGGGCAACGGAAGGTTCACCATAATAAAACAGTCCCTTACTGGATGTGACGTCTAACGGAAAGATTTTGATGGATGAAAACACCGCCAGCAGGAACAAACATTGGTTTGTCGGTGTTATGAAACAAAGAGCTGTATGTTTTACTATGTTATTAAGTTATAGTTATCTTATCTGGAGGATAACGTACGATATTTCATGTTAATATATATGACATTTGTTCGCGTATTTCTGTTCATCTGACATTCATGTATCATTGTTTGAAGGATTTTCGATACCATGAGCATTTATACACTTTTTATCTGGAACAAATACAAACAAATACGGAAGTTACATATATTTCTTACAAATTAACTTGTTGTGCGTAATTTCAATGCACTCACGGTCAAATTTGTTGTCAAAATGATAATAACGACTGTAAGCGGAGACAGCTCAGTAGTAACGCGCTGGTCTGTCAATCCCGAGGTCCCGGGTTCGATACCAGGCCTGGGCCTTGGAGATTTCTGAAATTCTATTCATATTATGCGCAGAAGAAAGAATTAAGTATCGAAAACATGTACGTACGTCAACCTACGATACATGATTATGTTATTGAAAACGTATAAAAGTGCGATATCAATCGTAAAATCAACTTGGACGATTCACTTTCGATCACATTCTAGTGTGCATCAAAAATAATTAATGCATCTTACAAAAAACATACTCATTAATTAATAAGTATTTCATAAACTCAATATCAAAACATGCTTTTAGAATCACAAGTCATCAGACAAAGTGTTGTTTATACATTATAATGGAACAAGATTGTCTCACTTCCTGGACCCTAATAAGGAAATCATAGTTTATGGATCATATCACAGAAGGCTAAATAAACTTAATTCATATGTTGTTTATACATCAATGCCTTTTCATTTATCAAGTAATTAAGTATGATAAATTTTTAAGACTTTTATTACCATATATTTGAATTTATTTATTTAGTTAGGCTTAACGCTGGTCCCCACTCCCTAAAAATAAAGTTATATATACGGCGGCGGATTCACCTAACCAGTTTTCCGGGACTGTATTCTAACTAGTACTGGCAATTCTCCAAATATCGAGGAGAGTTGACGATGTTTTTCATGGAAGGGTATAAGCTGCCGCGACCGGGAATCAAACCCGGATCGCCGGGTTACAAATTTAGCGCACTAACCACTGAATTGAGCGGCTTTTAGATTTACTATGATGATAACAGGTCAGGGGAAATGATCATAGACATTAAACCATATTAGTTGATGATCCAGTTTACAGGTTGTATGCAAGAAAAGAGATAAGTTTCAAAAGATACTGTATAAGTTGATATTTCCGCGTATCGAAAAATTAGCGAATTTGAAATTATGGACATTTCCACGTCGCTAACTTAACCACTTTTACAGTAGTCGCTTGTTTATCATCGCCTTCGGACCAATAGCTGGACATATTGTAAGAATGTGCCTTTTCACTGCTATACAAATGTAGTTAGTAAAAAATGAGTATTCGATACTTACTTGTATTGACCTCATAGTGTTTATTAAAAGTTTACTTTTATGTTGATACACCAAAATACATGTAGGAATGTTTTTTTGTTTGTTTCAGTGTGTTGAGGAATGTCAGTCAGCATAAGGCAGACGATAGTTGTTACAACATATTCATATTCTACAATTAATGGCTCTGTTGGTTAAACCATAGATGTTAAAGAAACTAGTACTTGGCAGCAAAAGCACTTACGTTGATGAAATAAATTGTAAATTCAAATATAAATCACAACAAAATCATTATTTTTAAAGATTAATTTATTTTGTGCAACAACGTCAAGACACTACATGTGCAAATAACAAATGAATGCCTAGAAACAGATATTGAATGATACGAAAACATCCAATGTGTCATTACTCATAGCAAATAACTACATGAAAATGTAGATTTGTGCAAATAAAATATTTACAAAAAAAATATCAAGACTTGATAATAGAAATATTGATTTTATCTGTAGAACTTGATAAAAACTATTTTATTTCCCCATGTTGCATTTAATTTAATTTAGAGAACATATTTTTTAATAATTTGAAATAAAAAACGCGGTCATTTATACATATACAAATGTAGACCCAAAGACGAATTCAATTTATTGCAAGAGTTACTTAGTGTAATTCTTATCGACTGTAATTATTTTTGATAAATTTGGGTATTCCGTATTCCAAGAATAAGCAGAAACTACATGTACATGTGATAAACAAATAGTCTTGAAGAAAACTACTTTCATTTAATTAACAGCTTGTAAATACAGTACAACCTTTCCAAAGCAACACCCTTTTGAAGTAGAAAATCACATTGTTATTGAGAGGTAGATATTGCTCTAGAGGTTAATTATGAGTAAAATCGTACATGGGGAATATCATTATGTTGAACTATTAACAATTAGAACAGCAACAACAATTTTAACCACTGCCAAAGCAAAATACACATATGCATGAAGAAATGTTTGCTGCTTCACAATTTTTAGCAGCACACAGTATCGTATCATAAGATACACTGGTTAAGTCCTAAACCTCACAATGGATGTACTACATAAGTTTGTACATGGCATTGTATATTTCCATAAGTAAAGTCACACTTGTAAGTTCATTTTAGATTATCCTCAATCATTTGTCAAATTTCGTAAAGTTCTCCATTCGCCAACCAAACATCAATCTAAAAGTTCTGCGTTCTATCCCTATCCAGTGATGCAGGATCACGTTATCAATGAGTTGTGTACACTGTCCATTGTTCACAATATATACAAGATTAAAATGGCTAAAGGTTTAAAAGCATAAGATATTAAAGTGTAAAACAGTAAAATGATAAAAGGTTAAAATGGTTAAAAGTTTAAAAGAATATAAAAAATTATACAAGAATAAAATGATTAAAAGTTTAAAAGAATATATACAAGATTTAAATGGTTAAAAGTTTCAAAGCATAAGACATTAAAAGAGTAAAACAGTAAAATAATAAAAGGTTAAAAGTTTAAAAGAATATATACAGGAATAAAATGATTAAAAGTTTAAAAGTTTAAAAGAATATATACAAGATTTAAATGGTTAAAAGTTTCAAAGCATAAGATATTAAAACAGTAAACTGATAATAAAAGGTTAAATCCCCTGGTTAAATGTAAAAAGTTTAAAAGAATATATACAAGAATAAAATGATTAAAAGTTTAAAAGGATATATACAAGACTAAAATGGTTAAAAGTTTAAAAGTATAAGATATTAATAGTGTAAAACAGTAAAATGATAAAAGATTAAAATGGTTTAAATCTTAAAAGGATAAGTGTGTATGATTTCCTCCTTTTCGGTAGTTAATTTACTTTTTCGTCATTTTTGCTTGTGCTCTTTGCTGTAGTTAAAAAACGCTCAGAAAACGTCTGACTCGAAAACTTACTTTCAAAGAAAATAATGGTCGATTAGAGCCCCCACAGTGTAAGTTTATACGTTTTGCAGTAGCATAGATGTTTTATCTTTTGTATTAAACTAGTATTTTGTTTTCATATTCATCATATATCGGTGCGGGGGTCATTTCGTAAAGACTAAAGTAACGTTCGCCCTCAAGTCGATTCGCACAACCTTAGGTTAGTTTCGTACTGCTGTCGTACTTCATGATCTTTATTAGGTTTCGTACTGCTGTCGTACTTCATGATCTTTATCAGATATTCGTATCTTAGTTAGGCATTATGTATTTTGGGTAGGCAGTCGTTTCACTCCCAAGACGTTTCCTCACCAGACGGTTCACTCCTAGACGTTTCACTCCCAAAATGGGAGTGAAAGGTCTGCATTAAATGAGACATTTCACCCCCATATATTTGCCATTATCAGTATATATTTTGTAACTTGTTTGAAGATGTTTTTAAATAATTACAACTAACACATTCAGATGGCATTTTAAACAAGAAAATGATTACTTGCCACCAGTTATCTTAAGAGGTGTACTATCTTATAAAGTGTAAATAACTTGTCAAGAAACATCATGTTCTTGATTCAGTGACGAAATGCGTATGAAACAGAAAATTATCTGCATATACTTGAAAAATTCGATATATTTTCATTTGATGTCTACATGTAGTTGTTATTATCATATTATCATTCTTCTTTAAGACGGTTTTCTCATTTTATTTACATTTTTTGTCGCCGACAATGACGGGAGACTGCTTGCTTTCGGTTTGTTGCGCATGCGCGACCAAATTCTTGATAAAATATTGATCTCACAAAACTATCGGTAGTCAACTGATTAAAAACCAATGTTGCGCTATCGGCTACTTGCATTGTTTACGAACGATTATCTTTTAATCACCAAAAAAAAACAGATATTTAAATAAATTTCTTTTTTTCTTGTTTTGGCTTTTATTCATTTTTAATAGTCATGCTCAAAGAAACCAAATAAAGTGTAGAGAATGCAATTTTTAAGTACACAAATTAATTGATATGCCATTTAAGTTCAGTTCATCAGTAAGGATTGTGATAAGACTTTCATAGTCCACAATGCCACTAGTTAAGACTGTCCAGTGCTAAATATTTTAATAATTTCCTGTTAATTAACATTAAAGAGGTTACTATCTATATATTGTTTACGTTGACAACATGTTTCAGTGATTTTTCATAGTTTAGTGAGACTTGATGTGTTTTGTTTACACTACACTATTGAGATATTTAAAACCCACGACTCAAGGAAAAGCAGCATCTACGTAAATGCAAAGAGGTACTAATGAATAATGACTTTAAATATTGGTATATGGCATTATGAGAGATATGAAAGTTGATATTAGTGTAGATAAAAGGTGTCTTATGTTTTTCATGTATTTTCCATGCTTGTATCTGTGACGTCATCACGCGCCACTAGTCTATTTTTAGAACTGCCCACGACTCAAGGCATATAAAGCATATGGGGGAATATAATTTTTAATTGATAATTTATTGAATTTAGGACAATATAGCCACTACACCCATAAGTGCGTGCCCATTAATATTCGAAGTCCGCGCATGCGCATATGATACTACCGTAGTTGAACAAGATATCCATAAAATATCAACTTACAAGTTAATTTTCTGTACATGAAACGAAATGTAACAAAACAGCTTGTAAACATGCATTGCACGCCTCAAAATAAACATGACCTTGACAATCTTGATCATCTGGAAGCTTTTTCACAACTTCGTGCTCGTAAACTGATGACGTCATGCGGAAGCCGCGCTGCTATTTTCTAAATATATTTTATCATTAATTGTAAGTATTGGGTATGCTCTTTAAGAATAAACACTTGAGACACTTGATAAGATTAGTATTAAAATATACCAACGAAGATAAAGTCAGCGAGTGTCAAATAAATTGGAAATGCGAACTTCTTAACAGTTTATTTCTGTTTGGAAAGTTTTAGTTTTTTTACGCAGTTTTCACTTCTTTCTCACAGCAATATTTCTTCATCTACAACTAGCATAAACTTGGACACGGGAAACCATGTCATTCATCACTAAAAACGGTTATAGCCTCGGGCACGAACTTGGGGTAACGCACGAAGTTGTGAGAATAGAGGATACTACATGATGACTTTTTAACAAGTGACAAAACCTTGAATTTATGCGTCTCCGACCATATAAGGAGGTAACCTTTCCTTCCATTTCCTTATTTAAATATAAGCTTCGGAACCAGTCATCCAAGGTCATGACGTAACTGTCAAAGATATAAACAATCACCTGCTAAACAGATTTTAGGAAAAGGATCAATATATTTTGAAAAATGAATGTAAGATGTAGGTTTACTAATTGAATTATCTTTTTTACATGGTTTTATCATAGTATACCAAGGGAAACTTTTTTCTTATGCTTTCAAGAGCTATTCGAAGCATTTTTTTTTATTGCCGACAGCAGTTTGTCATCTTTGCAGCTGGCTTCCGGGGTATGACGTCATTCAACAAAATATAGCGCAAGCTTTATGTAAATATTTCCGAAGGTATCACGATTTAGGGTTACTCGACTGTATATAAACGAAAATTGAAAGAAACACAGTTAAAAATACTCTCCTTCAAATTTAATATCACAAGTATTTACTAACCATGGTTCATTCGCAAGTTCAAAGTATCCTCTAGATGCTCGAATAAATAAAGATTAATTTCAAAACCTATGTCCAGTATCCATAATATCACAATACAGGGCTTCCGCTGCCATTCGCCAAATACGCAATTGGCGAAAAAAAATTATGAGTGGCGAAAAAAACTTTCAACAAGCATAAACATTTTTGGTTCACAATTTCATAAGCTACCTTAACAGTCCTGATTTAATGTTTTAATCAGTCGTGAAAATCAATAATCCCACTGCCTGCGGCCGTCGCGTGTTGATCCAGATTGTGATTCGCATCACCAACTTCGCACCTCTAATAATGAGAGATTGCCGAGAGGCATAGATTGTTGCAGGTCTGACCCTTACGTTCTTACTTTCTGTATCGTCAGTGGTATTGAATAAAGTTTGTACCATACAGTACGGTCCGGATCGTATTTTCCAAATATTGCTATACACTAAATTACTTGATAATCACATGTTTTGATAGTATTTATGGAATATTTTCGACATTATTATGTTGCATTAAGCACTATGACCAACAAAATATCAAAGACTCATTAATTTCCAAGAACAGTCGTTACACTTATATTTTCATGAAGTGTACGAAATTTCGGATGACAAAGAATTTCGGATAACTGCACTACACGTTGCAAGCATGTGTCATCTGTTGGTATTTGATGTAAGCCTGTTCTAATTGTGTTATCTTATCCTTGATACTTAATCATGTGGCACACATTCATGATGAAATATCCATTTGCCAGGACAGTAGTGATGGTCTTAAGAAAATCATAATTCAATTTATAAAAAAGTTGATTTCAATTTTGATGTTATTGCGGCTCAACAAGATAAAAGGGACAAGAGCCAAAGAAATTGAAGTAACCATCTGTAAATTTTGTGAAAGATTTATCTCCTTTCCTACCAAACGACACAACTCACAAATAAGTGAATGTCATAAAAGTCTTTGGCCGGGTGTATAGGCCTAGATTGGTTTCCAGACAAAATCTAAGCAACAGAATGTGATTAAAACTGACCTAGATAGACTAGGATCTAGAAAAGATTATTTTAAAAAATCAGATTATATAGTACAGCTGTTATTTTGACAGTTGATTTGGACATGTTGATTTTTGTTCCGGACAACCAAGATTTTCAAGTCTACCTTTCCGGTAATGAGTAGAAAGATATGATATTTCCACACCTCTGTTTGTACAGTAGAACATTAAATTAAGCATACTTTTTTCCTGTTCATTTGAATTTATACATTTTATGTCCCAGATACACTGGAAATTGTGTCTTTGCATGTATGAAATGAAAAAAAAATCAACATCCAGGAGGGGATACCCCTCCCGGACCCTCACCCATACGTCATTCATGATGATGTGGCGGAAAAAATATAATGGTCAGTGGAAACCCTGACAATATGTAATGTCCTTCATTTACAAAAATGAGAATTATTTCCATGGCTGAACTGTCAAATGAAAATAGTTCCCCAAAAAAGTATGGTGTTTCTTTTGCCACTAATTTTACCAAAACTTCACTTGATGATGTTTTGTAGACATTGAAAGGAAAAGAAAAAAATATATTTCAAAATGTAATTATATCTAACAATGTTACAATTAAGTGTAATTCAAAATACAAATGTACTTAGGCCTAAAAATAATAGTTGTGTTTCTGGCAATCTCTACCCAGAGTTGTCATTCCTTTCCAATCCACACATACCTCTGTCAACGTCTCAATGCCAAGTTTCTTGGCAAACTACACTGGATCTATAAACATGATTTTGTGTATATTTTATAATTATTTGTTATGTGTCATCATGAAATATGTCATATTGTTTTAGAAAATGGTTCAGGTTGCTCCATTATAAGCTGTGTCATCAGGAATTATTTAACCTTGTAACTCTAAAACTAATTCGGCGGAATAATTGCGAAGTAAACAATTCAAAACACAGATAATATAATGAAGGGATAACAGGCTCTGATGTCAGTTTCCTATAATTTAGTTTAAGTATGCGATTCTCTTCAGATAAACAAAACAACACAATCTATGTTAGTTTCTTTTTGAGGTGTTGTCACCATTTTTAGCTCACATGTCACAAAGTGACAAAGTGAGCTATTAGGATCACTCTCCGTCCGGCGACAGTTAATATCAACAAAATCTCGGACGAGTTCGATATTGGGCCATTTGGGGTCAAAAACTAGGTCACCAGGCCAAATAAGGGAAAACCTTGTGAACACTTTAGAAATCACTGTTTTGAATTTATCTTCATGAAACTTTGTCAGAATGTTTATTTTAATAATATGTAGGTTAAGTTTGAAAATGGGTAATTTCTGTAGTAAAATTAGGTCACTAGGGCAAATTGCTGGAAAACCTTGTGAACACTCTAGAAGTCACTGTTTTGATTGGATGATCATGAAACCTTGTCAGAATGTTTGTCTTCATAATATCTTGGACGAGTTCGAACATGGGTCATCTTGGGCCAAAATCTAGGTCGCTAGGTCAAATCTTATGAAAAACCCATGTTAACACTGTAGATTTCACAGTTATTATTGGATCTTCACCAAACTTTGTCAAATCGTTTGTTTTAATGATATAACGGTCAAGTATAAATATGGGCCATCTGGGGTCAATAACTAGGTCACCAGGTCAAATCTTAGGAAAACTTTGTTAACACTGTAGATGTCACAGTATTAATTGGATCTTCACCAAACCTTGTCAGAATGTTTGCCTCAATGATATGTGGGTCAATGTTGAAGATGGGTCAGCCGGGGTCAAAAACTGGGTCACCAGGTCAAATTTTAGGTTAAAATCTTGTAAAAGCTCTAAATGTCATGGTTTTAATTGGATCTTGACCAAACCTTGTAAGATTGTTTGTCTTAATGATATTAAGGACAAGTTCAAATATGGGTCACCTAGGGTCAAAAACCAGGTCACAAGGTCAAATCTTAGGAAAACCTTATTAACACTGTAGATGTCAAATTTTGATCGTATCTTCACCAAACCTAGTCAGAATGTTTGTCTTTTAAATGATATGTAAGACAAATTCGAACATAGGACGTCTGGGGTCAAAAACTAGGTCATGAGGTCAAATCTTAGGAAAACCTTGTCTATGCTGTAGTTTTCATGGTTTTGATTGGATCTTCACCAAATTTTGTCAGAATGTTTGTCTTATTTATATGTAGGACAAGTTCTAACATGGGTCATCTGGGGTCAAATACTAGGTCACCGGTTCAAAACAATGTTTTAATGAGTGAACAGTGATTGTCATGTGAGCGATATAGGGCCATCTTGGCCCTCTTGTATAGTCACTAACTGTTTACTTAATATTAATTAATATATTGCACATTGGTGTCAGTCGCGTTTGACTGCACACAACGCATACCAACTAAACAAAATTATCAATATCAATCGTACACACCGCTCGAAAAAATCAATAACACATGCTGCGATCATGCCGAGTCGATTTTACATTACAAATTCTGGACGCTCTACCAGTGGGAATGTGTTTTATACGTAGTGGGCGGCGCGATACCTATACAGAGGCGTAGGTTTACTCCAGCGTGTGACAAATAGTCATGCAATTAAAAACCAGTAATTGAACATTGATCAAGTCAGCTAAAATTGTTTTTGTACTGACTATATGTGTTAAGAAATGTACATGGAAATGAAGATTTCATGTCATACTGGGTGCTTGAAAATGGTATAAGGTTGTTGATATTTCTAGTGACTAGTAAGTGATTATGATGTACTTGAACAAGCAGTGTTCAATCTAGGCTGCGCCATTGACCCCTAAAAAATTGGAATGGTACAATTTTAATACTGCTATGGGCCTTGCAGGCACACTAGTTAAATCATCTTTTTGTTACTTTCTCTCCTTAAGCTTCAATCAGTAATTCTTTAGAGCACTGAGCATTGCTATGGTAATCATGTCTGCCTCTAGTCAGGATGCATGAATCTCTAGTAATTTTACGCTGATATCGGTAACAATATCAAACATTGATGAAAAATTCTAAATGATGTTGAAAGATAAACATCACAAAGTCCGAAGTATGTCAACTGACGCCAGTTATTTGGATTAAGCGCCGATGTTTCACGTAGAAATCGCGGCAAGTCTTACTCTTTAAGTCTTAGAATTGTAAAGTGACAACATTATTTCCGTCGATATCTCGTAGCTCTACATCTTAATTGACTCAAAGATATTCTCTGTCTGCTGACAGTATGAACAAACTGAGCTAGATTGAACACTAAACAAGACTGTTTGATATTTTAAAGAGTTTAATTAATGATCTGTTTATCCTTCTTTGTTCCAGGGTTGGCAAGTTTAATGTATGAAGCATTACACAAATTCACTTGTTAAATTATCAGCTCCAGCCAAAGTGTACAAGGTATGAAAATTACATAAAAGAACATATCTATACTTTATTAACCAGGTTTTCACAAAGTGTAACCTGGTTATTAGAATGCCGAAAAATGACGGGTGGGCGTCAAACAGGCGGTGTCCAGTCAATAACTTAAGTTCTGATTGACCAATCTTTACCAAACTTGATGTGTAGGATCCTTGAATGAAAACCTAGCCTGGGATTGTGTTTAGGGTCCTTGGGGTCAAGGTCATTGTTACTAATTAAAGATACTAAATCTGTTTCTGGTGAATAACTTAATTAAGGATTTAGACATTGCGATGCAATTTTGTCTGGAGGTAGCTTACATAGAAACCAAGCTTGGGATTGCATTCCATGCCAGTAGGTCAAAGGTCTATGTTAACTTATTAGCAGCACTGGAAACTGAACCACTGATGACGGCTTAGCGAAGAATTCTAGAGTACTGTAGTATTAAAACCTTGGAAAACCTGGTTTCATGGCACTGCCACGTTTCTTGTTATACTTTCTACTTAGCTTGTTAGTTGCTTGCATTCATGAGTAAACCTCCACCTTAAAAAAAATATTCCCAAATAATTAAACATGCTTATCATTTAGAACTATTTCATTATGATTATTACCATTTGTCTATATTGTTTGTTCAATGACCCACCCTTACTAATTACTATCATTTTTTTATGAAAATTAACTGTAAGTTTCCATTTGTAACAATACTGTTCTAAGATATCTAGTGATTTCTGTAAACCATTCACATTTTCAGATTTCTGGAAGCAGTTGGCATCTCGTTTTTTGAAAAACAATTTATCATCAGTTGAACAGACAAAATGAGTGTAATAACATGGTAAGTAAAAAAAAAAAATTGTCCAATTATGATATGATGCAGTAATTCAAAATCCCATTAGCGTTTTGGATGTTGAAATTAAAGTAGGTCTTATTTTATCTAGAAAGATGTCTTATCATTGAAACTGACTTATATTTGCAATAAAATCTTTCCAAAATTGTATTTTTTACTCACTAAGTACATACAGAAATATAGCACCGTTTTTAGCTCACATGTCACTAAGTGACAGGGTGAGCTTTTAAGATCAGTCTTCGTCTGGTGGTGTGCGTCGTTAAACTTTATGTTGTGAACACAATAGGTGCCAGCAACATTTTTAGTTCAATTTTAGCAAAACTGAGTCAAAATGTTAATATCGATAATTTTGGTATGATTGTTTGTATCACAACTTTAAACTTTACCATAATATTGAAGTCCATCGACTTTCAGCCTCCAAAATTCTTAGGATAATTTTACTATTAAAAATACATAAATAACGTGTCATAGCTGTTTATTTAAATATTTTCATATATTTTCAATACATAATGTTCTTTATCAGGTGGAGATAATTAACTGCATATGTACTCACATATAAATAACAATGAAAACATGACATACATATTTTTTTGTGAAATTTCTTTTCCTGTACTTGTTTTTAGAAAAATTATCATATAACACCTGAAACGTATGAAATGAAGAAAATATATATATCTTTTCATACTATGAAGGACAGTTGGCCATATAATAAATTAAATCATATGATCAGCTTAAAATTTTAAAATACAAACCATATTTACAATTTGAGCAATAACAAAATTGAAAATAATACCTTTATTTCAATATATGAAGTTTGTTTTAAAGTTTATATTAATGCAACACAAATACAATGACAATTTAACTATAAATAAATCAGATTTTCAAGAACTTAAGTTAATTTGTACCATATATTAAGATTAATAATTGCCTAACAACAATGCTTTTTGTTCACAATAATGATGTATTGAAATGCTACATATTTTGCTTAAAACATAAAATCATTAATTAGTGCAACAATTGACTGATGAATTTAACATGTAATGTAAATTCAGTATAATAAAAAAAATAATAATAATAATAACAAGAAATATCTTTTATAAAAGATAGTAAACAGTAGAAAATTAGTTCTTATAAAACACATTACTTGACAGTAATATCAAACACTTAATTTGTTTACAAATGTAGACCAAAAGCAATATTAGACAGCAAGCTGGAAAATATAATTATTTAACTTTTATTCCACCAATAAAGTTAACTTTGTATTTGTCCTACTAGTTTGCATCATTACAAAGGTATTTCGTTTATGCAAAACTTTTAAAATCACACAAAATTGATCTTATTACCATAAGGGCTATTCCATTTAAATATATATACCACCCAAGGAAGGCACGTTAAAATTTCACCAACTCCCTTCAGAAGTTCAACTGACAAAAAATAACCACCCATGTATTATTTTCAACCCAAAATTTGACCCCCTTTAGAATTTCTTTTTATGAAAAGCGATTTATTGCATTCCTATGGAGCCTAAAACAACAAATACTTATCCACATCAATATGGTTTGATAAAGCTCAGGTAAATCAGACCAAAAATATCCAAAAGTGCACATTGTATACCAAAGCAAATAGAAACAAAAAATCTGCAAACTTCTTCAGAATAATCAATATATAGACAACATATTAATTTTGTCTTTTGTTTGCTATGCACATTTCAATGCGGACTAATCTATGTACTGACCGACTGCAACATGGAATGGGAACCTACAGACTAAATAATTTTGGCCTACAGAATGTTTTAGAATGTAGCTGTCAATAAATCTGGCAAATTACCAGTCAAAAAATTTTTTAAAATGTTGACCTGACTGTATGGCTTTACTCCTGACATACCTCGAACAATACATTGAGTGATGTCTTACCTGGTGTTCAAAAATGGTTAAAATTTTCAGGGAATATGATAAGTATGTCATTGTTTTATGTTTACAATACATTATTCAAAGCGTTGTTTAAATTAACCTAATGTTTAACATCATATTGACCTCCTCCAGAAGTGAAAACATTTTTACCCTTCCTACATTAGAAGCAAAAAACAAATTTGACTATCCCCCAATATAATTTCTTTATTTTGCCTTCCTTGGGTGGTATATATTTTTAACAGGATTAGCCCTAATAACGAGCACAGTAATAATTGATGCAATTACAGTGAGTGAGTGAGTTAGTTAGTGTGTCCGTCCGGATCCTTGTCCGGGATGTATCTCCCTCATCCATTGACACTTTAAAATAACTTGGTATGATTGTTAAACACCATGAGACGATGTGCAGTGCGCAAAATCCAGGTCTCTAGCTCAAAGGTCAAGGTCACACTTAGAGGTCAAACATCAAAAATGAGCATTATAGACCTTGTCCGGGCTGTATCTGTTGGTTAGTTAGTGAGTGAGTGAGTTAGTTAGTGTGTCCGTCCGGATCCTTGTCCGGGCTGTATCTCCCTTATGCATTGACACTTTTTAAAATAACTTGGCATAATTGTTAAACACCATGAGACGGTGTGCAGTGCGCAAAATCCAGGTCTCTAGCTCAAAGGTCAAGGTCACACTTAGAGGTCAAACATCAAAAATGAGCATTATAGACCTTGTCCGGGCTGTATCTCCCTTATGCATAGAAACCTTTTAAGATAACTTGGCATAATTGTTAAACACCATAAGGCGGTGTGCAGTGCGCAAAATCCAGGTCTCTAGCTCAAAGGTCAAGGTCACATTTAGAGGTCAAAAGTGAGCATTATACATTTTGTCCGGGCTGTATCTCCCTTATGCATAGAAACTTTTTAAGATAACTTGGCATAATTGTAAAACACCATGAGGCGGTGTGCAGTGTGTAAGATCAAGGTCTCTAGCTCAAAGGTCAAGGTCACACTTAGAGGTCAAACATAAAAAATAATCATTATGCACCTTGTCAGGGCTGTGTCTCCCTTATGCATTGAATTATTTAAAAATGACTTGCCATAATACAATGCGACCATGTGTCTTGGGCAACACCCAGATTTGTATAGGTCAAAGGTCAAGATTACACATTCAGTCAAATATATTTCCTTGTCTGGGCTGTAACTTATGTTTGCATTCAAGGATTTTTAAATAAATTGGTATAAAAGTTTACTTTAATGAAATGATGTGTCATGAATATCACCCATACTTGTAGTTCAAAGGTCAAGATCACAAGCTGGCTAAACAGGGGCTCGACAAGTTGCCCTTGGGCTTCTAGTTGTATTTTTAACAAAGTTTGTTTTCAAAAAAAAAATCATAACAAGGTGAAAAAATATCTTACTTACATTCAGGACAGGTAATGCTTTTGATTTGGATTTTTTTTCAAGCAGCCTTTTTTATTATACCAGCACACTGTCTGTGGAACCATTTCATACAAAATTCACACTGTATCCATTCCTCATCAGTGTTATATGACTTTTGACATTTGCCACATATGTCGTCAGCATCATAATCAATGTCTAATTCATTTACTGATCCATGATTGTCAGGTAGAACTGATTTTAAAAAATGCTAGTTCCTTCAGTTAGTGTTTTCTTTTCTGTATCTTTACTATCGTTTTCATTAGTTTTCTTCATTTTCTTATTACATTTTATATCTGTTTTAATGACTTTAATTAGCTTCCTGTGTTCCATTTTTTTCCCTATATGAAGGGTCATATGCATGTCCCTTATGAATTGTTTTATGAGAACTGCTAACATTTTTTGCATAATTTTTTTGTACAATATCTCTAAAACCTGGTATGTAAGATTACTCAAAATATCTTCAACTTCATTATTGTTGTCGAGCCCGCCTACGGTGAGCTCGACATAGTCGCCACAATGGCGGTTGCGTGTCTGTACGTTAGTTAGTTGGTTAGTTAGTGAGTGAGTGAGTTAGTTAGTGTGTCCGTCCGGATCCTTGTCCGGGCTGTATCTCCCTTATGCATTGACACTTTTTAAAATAACTTGGCATAATTGTTAAACACCATGAGACGATGTGCAGTGCGCAAAATCCAGGTCTCTAGCTCAAAGGTCAAGGTCACACTTAGAGGTCAAACGTCAAAAATGAGCATTATAGACCTTGTCCGGGCTGTATCTCCCTTATTCATAGAAACTTTTTAAGATAACTTGGCATTATTGTTGAACACCATGAGACGGTGTGCAGTGCGCAAAATCCAGGTCTCTAGCTCAAAGGTCAAGGTCACACTTAGAGGTCAAACGTCAAAAATGAGCATTATACACCTTGTCCGGGCTGTTTCTCCCTTATGCATAGAAACTTTTTTAGATAACTTGGCATAATTGTAAAACACTATGAGGCGGTGTGCAGTGTGTAAGATCAAGGTCTCTAGCTCAAAGGTCAAGGTCAAACATCAAAAATAATCATTATACACCTTGTCAGGGCTGTGTCTCCCTTATGCATTGAATTATTTAAAAATGACTTGCCATAATACAATGCGACCATGTGTCTTGGGCAACACCCAGATTTTTATAGGTCAAAGGTCAAGATTACACATTCGGTCAAATATATTTTCCTTGTCTGGGCTGTAACTTCTGTTTGCATTCAAGGATTTTTAAATAAATTGGTATAAAAGTTTACTTCAATGAAATGATGTGTCATGAATATCACCCATACTTGTAGTTCAAAAGTCAAGATCACAAGCTGGCTAAACAGGGGCTCGACATGTTGCCCTTGGGCTTCTAGTTATCATTACCAAACATGTGTTCAGTATGACAACTAGCACTAAACATTTCATACAATTTAGTATTTGAAAAAAGCTGATCATACGCATGCTTGTATAAATCACTGCCATAATTTGAAATATTACAACCAGACAGAAGTTTCAGCATTTCTTCAGTTAAACTAGTAAAAAACAAAAATGCTTTATCAGAAATATTTGTAAGGCCTCTATTTATGTTCTGCTTCCTTGAAATTTCTTGTAAACGACCTATGTCGTTAGATGATTGAAATATGTCATATTCAGATACTGTAATTGCATCAATTATTTCAAGTGCACACTTAGAAAGTTCATAACTTGAAACTGCACTTGCTGAAGTTTTGTTATAGTTTGACTTAATACATTTACAGTGAGCAGTGAGCATTGACGTAGCCACCAATATATCTTACTTTACCTCTAGCAGTATCTATATTATTTAACACTGACCTTTTGCTCATGTGATTTGTGCAGACTGGTAATTTCTCAGCTTTAATATTCAGAAGTAATACCCTCAAAGATGAAACAATACTATAACAAATATGGTATTGTTCTTCTGTGATGTCAGACAAATCATCAGGGACAAAACAAAAAAGCAAAGCACAGCTTTGTTTATATTTAACGTCTGTCATATAACTTTGTATACTTTGATAGAACAAATAGAAACATGATTGGGGCACACCCTTACCTTTTTCTTTGATCGTTTTTTCATATAAAAATATCAATTCATGCCATTGACATTGACAGAAGCTTTTTAATTCATCAACATTTACGAGAAGAAAATCTGTTAAAATGTTAACATTTTTTTGGAACGTATTGTCGGGTTCGTTGAATTTCAACAATTTAATTTCTTCATTGATTTGATACTGTGTTGGAAGCGCATACTCATTAGTGGTTTGCGTGATGTAATCCTCCCATTCAGTTAATAAACTATCCATTTCTGGATCTTCTTCTGTGTCCTTCATTTCTTCATAGTCTATATCAGCATTGTCATGATGGCCACCTGATATTTCAAGAAGCAAACTTTCTTGCAGACTGTCATCCCTGTATTAAAATTTTTTATGAAGTATGTTAAGCAGCTCATTCACATATGGTTGCAGTGATTAAAATAAGAAATTCATGATTCCATTTTATTGTCATTTTTAGATTACATGAGTTTTTGTTATCAGTCTTTGTCCGACATCGTCAAATTTTACCTTGTGAACACACTAGATACCTCAATTTTAGTTAAATTTTCAAAGAACTTTGTCTCATAAATTTATAATTTTTATGTCAGAATTTTTGTCTAGAAAATATATTTTACAGGTTCGAACATGGGTCATCTGGGGTAAAAAAGTAGATCACAAGGTCAAATCAAATGAAAACCTTGATATCAGCAGACCTCATGACACAGGTTCAAAACTATTATTAATGATTAAATAATAATTGTCATGTGAGCGATATAAGGCCATCTTAGCCCTCGTCTTATTCAACACAGTAACTCAAATTTTGACTAATTTAGTTATTGTGTGGAAGAACTGCATTTATGATATAAAGATTGCTATAAACTAATTTTACTATATTATTTCTGCAGGTTGGTAGAAAGCTTGCAGCCAAGTGATACGGGATACCTTAAAGGAGAGGACATCTTTCACACATTCCAAATTAGCACAGCCATTACAGATGATGAGAACAAACCCAAAAACTATCTAACTTTTGCTAAAATTCTGCATAAAGTATTTCCTGGAGCAGACAAGAGAAGAAAAGTCCATGGGCAAAAAATCACAGTGTTTCATTTACAATGGAAAAATAATTTGTGTGACAGAAGTTCTTGTGTTCAAGAGTTTGATCCAAATAAGATTATCCAAAGTTGCCCATCAAATTACATTGTTCTATCTTCATCTTTGCATTCTGTAAAACTTAGCACAGACAGTGGACACATGTGTAATAATACAACTATAGCCAAAATACTGACTTTGAAGAATGATTTTACATTCACGGTTTCTGTGAGAGGTGTTACCATTGACCTCGCTTCAATTTCCATTAAAGACACATACAGCTCAACATGTCAAGAAATTGCAAGTGTGTTTGAAATAGTTGATAGAATACAGCTTTGCCAGGGTATTTCATTTGAGTGTTGTAATTATGTAAGAAAGAATCATATTCTTGAGGAACAGTTGAAAATATATGACAGGGAAGCAATGCGAGTTTTGAGATCTACAAAGTGCAAAATGGTGTCCTCATTTGTTGGAAGGCAACAACCTAACTGTAAAACCTGTCAAACAATGACAGTACACTATGAAAATGATGTTAAAGATACAGATCGACCAATTTTGAATGCAGAAGACACTGTGAGGCTTTTAATGCCAAATGCAAGTGAACAATTGGTGAATCTAATACTTTCCCAAGTGACTAATTCTGCAAACAGTCGTCATAATCGTTGGGATCAGCATATCATGTCAGAATTTTTGAATCTGTACACTCGAAGTCCTGAAGGTTACAGGGTACTTAGACAATCAGGATTGTTGATTCTTCCAAGTCCTAGACTTATTATTCTTTACAAAAACAGTATAAATCATGAACCAGGATTTGAAAGTGCTGTTTTTAGCTCACCAGAGCACGAATGTGCTCAGGGTGAGCTTTTGTGATCGCCCTGCGTCCATCGTGTGCCGTTCGTCATGAAGTAGCGTCCATATTTACTTAAAACAACATCTCCACCTACACCGCTATGCCGATTGCAACCAAACTTTGCTTGGATGATCATTGGGTGGTCCCCTTTCAAAGTTGTTCAAAAAATTAAATTTCATTAAAAAAACTCTGGTTGCTATGGCAACAAATAGAAAAAACTTAAAAAATCTTGATCGAAACCACAGGGCCTAGAGCTGAGATATTTGGTATGTAGCATTGTCTAATGGAACTCTACAAAGTTTGTTCAAATTATTCCTCTGGGGTCATAATTGGCTCCACCCCGGGGGTAACTTGATTTCACATAGACATATAGGAAATTTAAAAAATCTTCTTGTCAAAAACTACAATGCCTAGAGCTTTGATATTTTGTGTGTAGCATAGTCCAGTGGACCTCTACCAAGTTCATTCAAATTATTGCCCTAGGGTGAAAATTGGCCCCGCCCCGGGGGTCACTTGATTTATATAGACTTATATAGGAAAATTAAAAAATCTCCGAAACCGCATGGCATAGAGCTAAGATATTGTAATGATCCAGTGAACCCCACCCACTTCACTTCATCTAATTCATTCTATTAGTCTATTTTATATGAACTTGTCATGTCCAACATTCAGTTGTAAATCATTAATCTCTATAAGTAATTTATTACTAGTACACTTATTTGTTCATCAATATCACTATTTTTGCAGTATGTCCACACTTCTTCTTATTATGTTAACAAGTCAGCCATATTGAATATTAATACCACGTGAATTTATGACGTCACATGTGACGTCATCAAAGTCTTATGATGTCATCATACTTTGGAAACTGTTGATAGTAAATATTGTAGTATTGAGGCACTTTAGGGGATTGTTTGAATTTTCTGTTATAACTATAAAGCATAATTGTCTTTGAGGTCAAATTAACTTTATATCTTCCTTGAAACCATTTAAATACGTTAAGGTAATTATTTTATTATGTTGTTATGTAATTTTATTCTAAGAATGTACCTTAAGATTATTATTGATTTTTGCTGTTTTAGGTGTTTGGATCCCTTATTGAGCCCCATTTGTGTTTGTCTGTATTTTCAATCTTCAAACACTGTTTGAAGTGTTTGACTGTTTGAAGTCCACAGTATAAAAGGAGACTGATCCCATTTTAAAGACACTCAGCAGTAACTTATCAATAGCTTAGGTTCGATCTATATAATTTTTATAATTAAATCTTAATTATTAAGTAACATTTTAAGAGTAAATTGTTAAGACATTTTGTTTGATTAAACTGAGTCTAGCTCTACATTTTTCTTAAATTGTAACCTTGAAATTATTACAATAATACCTGTTGATTATTTTGGACCACTGACACCTTAAACCACCTCTGTTTCCTGTATTCTCTCCACTGTATTGTCATAAGTTTCATATATAATTGCATGACATTTTGATAACAAATAAATCTCATCAAACGTTTAACAGTCTGTCTTATATTAATTTTAATTACTAAACTGCTGGGTCATATTAGGTGATTCTCAATGTCTGCCATCCCCTCCCTCCATTTTGAGTTTTAGTTAAACCTTAGGTAATTAAGACACGCTCGGGAACGTTAACGTGCAGCACTGGCACGTAACATTTATGTTGGCAGCGATGGGATCTGATAATTAGACGTCGGATCCAGTGATATGTTTTCAGTCTTCGACATTTTGATCTATGAACAAGTTGGTAGCTGTAGATAGTGAACAAACTATCTTTGTCAAACAAAGCATCATGGCGGAGTCAAGTAATGATGTCCTAGGGGACAGTGGGTCAGTTTCTTCATTCACAGGGCAGGAGCAGGATGATGTTGTACATACTTTACCAGCAAGCGAGAGTTCGATATCCAAGGACAATAATATGAATGAAGTCTTAAATAGTATAACGTCTGTACTGAAAGATGTAGTTACTGAGCTAAGAGAATTGAAACAGACTCCTGGTGTTAGTCCAAATAATAACATATTATCCTCCAGTCAGTTGCAACAATACAATTCTAACCAAAATGGCCTTAATGACCTGCCACCAGAGGGCAGCATTCAAAATAGAGGTTTAAGCGGTAGATCCCAAAGTAGAGTAACCGTACCTTCACATGAAACAGGCCATCATATAAACCATTACTTTGACCCTAGTATTAGAGATAATGCTTACAGTGCTCCAAATGATACATATCAATGAGGATGGTCATACGTTAAGGGTGGGTTCAAGATATTATAACTCAGGGAGCGATCATAGATTATATAATGGCAGATATAGCGGGTCACGTAGACTTGATTTACGTAACTTTAAGTTGCTGCCTCGAATCGATGGTCAAGCAGCGCAATTCGTATTTTCACAGCTTCATCCCAGTGTCTTAAGCAACTATAAAGAGTTGATAGGCGAAATGAACAGTCGCTACCGTGTTATTGAAACGTCGAGATCTTTTGCGGCTAAGTTTAGTAGGCGCCTGCAAAAAGTCGGGGAGTCGGCAGAGGAGTACGCGGCTGATCTTAAGTTCTTGTATGATAAAGCGCATGGTTACCGAGACAAGAAAACACGCGACGAAGATTTAGTACGGCGATTTTTAGACGGTTTACGTGATGATGACGTTAGGTTTGAAGCGGAGTTTCATAAAGAACCAGCAACAATAGATGAAGCAGTATTCTACGTGGTTAACATGATACAGACCAGAAACATTCGCAAGACTAGGGACAGCACAAGAAGAGCCTGTGAAGAAAGGAACATGGACGTTAGGTTTGAGATGAATGGTGATGACATTGATATGCAAACGAACAACAGCCAACATGAAGACAACATAGATGAAGGTAGAATGAGGGTTACGTGGGAGAGTAAGGGCTTCCAGCAAGATAATGTCCTACATCAGATCTTGAGTAGACTTGAGAAGCTTGAAGGTGATAAGAATATATTTACTAAGAGACCAAGCAAAACACCAATTGACAAGGCAGAGTGCTACGACTGTCACAAAATGGAACATTATGCTCGCGAGTGTCCAGAAAATGTCATCAACAGACAGAATAGTAAGAATAAAGGGGTAACAGAGTTAGGCAACAATGCTTTAAACGAGAACGGACCGGTCCTTGTGGCCAAAGGGCGGTCCCAATAGAAGGAATGGGCCAGGATCCTGCGGATAAATCAGTGGTTGAGGAGGTACCAGCCGTAAGTTCAGGGGTTAAGGGTCTGTATGATGGGATATGTGTAAAGGGTTACATCGCGTGCTGTGATATCGTCAAGAGTTTATCAGATGATAAATGAAGGCTTGAAACCCGACCTGAAGAAAACAGCGGTACTAATAGGAGCAGGAGGGGCGCCAATAAAGGATTGGGGAAAGGCTAGATTTAATATGACACTGGGAGAATTGGTTATGTCTCAGGAGGCAAGAGTTGCCGAAATTAAAGATGATGTGCTACTTGGGTATGATATACTGAGAGGCGGTCAAGCTGGGACTGCTGATATTTTGTTGAGTAAGAACAAAATTGTGTTAGATGGTACAGAGATACCCTGTTTTCAAGTTGGACAGCAAAACTACCAGAAGGGTAACAGTAGCTGAGGATTTTACAATTCCTGGTCGGACGGAGGCAGTAGTTGATGTATATGTTGAGCGCCACGAGTTTGATGATTATGATCAATCAGATTACCTAGTTGAACCAGTAGATACTTTCAAGGATACTTACCAGTTAATGATGGCGTCTACTTTAGTAAATACCAATAACGCAACAACATGTAAAGTACGAATACTGAATCCTTTTTCTGAAGAGGTAACTTTACTTCAGAATTCTCAAATAGGTAGGGCTGAGAAGATAGAGAGGGTTATAAAAGTAGTTGCAGAAGAGGAATATGAGCAAGAAAACAATAATGATTGCAAAGTAAAGCGAATAAATATGGGGGTAACGCTAGCTCAGCTTCAATTTCTCATATACCCGAGGCAGCATCTGGGGACCTACGAGATCATTTGCAAGCACTACATAAGCGGTCTACGGTAAACCGAACAGAGTATGAAAAGCGAGTAGTGGCTTGGTTATTGGTCAAGTATCAAGATACCTTTTCGAAGAATGAATGGGATCTAGGGGTTACACACTTAGCAGAGCACAATATTAATACAGGAAATGCTATACCGATCAAACAGAGACCAAGAAGAATACGCACATGCTGATGATGAAAAACAAGCCATTGAAGACCCGTTAAAGAAGGGGATAATTCGTAAAAGTACATCTCCATGGGCAAGTCCGATAGTTTTGGTCAAGAAAAAGTCGGGGGCTATAAGACCGTGTGTTGACTACCGCCGCATCAATAACTTGGTGAAACCAGACGGGTTTCCGCTACCCAGAGTACGGGACTGTCTTGATGCTGTGGCAAGTGCAAGTCATTTCAGCAGCTTTGATCTAACCAGTGGGTACTTCCAAATCCCCCTCAAAGAAGAAGACATACCTAAAAGCGCATTCTGCTGTAAATTTGGTCATTACGAGATGACAAGGATGCCTTTTGGTTTGAACAACGCAGCAGGTACATTTCAGCGAACTATGGAGTTGGCTTTACAGGGTCTACAGTGGGTTACATGTCTGGTCTACATAGATGATATCGTTGTATATGGTAAGAGCTTTGAAGATCACATTCAGAGGGTAGATGAGGTCTTGAGAAGAATCAAGGATGCTGGGTTAAAGCTGAAGCCAGATAAATGTCAAATGTTTCAAGATGAGGTAGTCTTTCTTGGTCACGTTGTGTCAAAGGACGGTGTTAAACCTGATCCATCTAACATAGCTAAAGTAGTTCAATGGCCACAAAGAAAGATGTAAACTTTAAGTGGAGTCAGTCATGTGAAACAGCTTTCCACTCCCTTAAACAGGCGTTGATCAGTCCTGATGTGATGGGATACCCGTTGAATGAAGCAGGTAGTTTTATCCTAGATGTTGATGCTTCAGGGGTTGGTATTGGAGGAGTTCTTTCCCAGATGCAGAATGATAGAGAAAGGGTAATTGCATATGCGAGCCGCGCACTCAACAAAGCAGAGAGAAATTATTGCATTACTGAAAAGGAACTTCTTGCAGTAATATATTTCATCCAATACTTTCGTCAGTACTTGCTTGGGAGACCATTTATCGTCCGATCTGATCATCAGGCACTTGTGTGGCTTTTTAGTTTGAAGGAGCCCAGCGGTAAAATAGTTCGTTGGATAGAAATTATCGCACAGTATGACTTTCAAATACAGTATCGAACAGGTAGTAAGCAGGGTCATTGTGATGCTTTATCTCGCTGCGAAACTCCCCGAGACTGTACCTGTCATGAAGTTGACATGAATGAGCCTATGAAATGTGGTCCATGTAAGAAATGCAAGCAGAGAACGATTAACATGATGCTTACTATGAATGATCACCATCGCACACATGTTGAAGAAGGTAAATATGACCAAGTTAACACCGTAAAAATTCAAAGTGTTTATGTTGCTTTACCACAGGGCAAAAGAGGGAGCAGAAATAAGATACTCAATTGGCTTGGAGAATGTTTGCCAGACAGGGTATCGGTATATCAACTTCAAGATCCCGACATGTCATTTTTAATGAGTGCGATAGAAGACAACAACAAGCCCACTATTGAAGAAGTTCGCATTAAAGGTCATGCAGCAAGGTATTACTGATGGGGTTCTGTACAAAGTTACTGAATCAGAGGGAGAAAATTATGATACAAAGCAACTACTAGTACCAAAGCAATTAGTGAACATGATTATAACTCGAATGCACAGTTCTTTAACAGCTGGACATATGGGGGTTAAGAAAACAAAGTCAAACATTTCCTTACACTATCATTGGTATCTGATGCCAGATGATATCAAACTTTTCGTTCGAGGTTGTGACGTTTGCGCTTCAGTTAAGAAACCGAACAAGTTACCAAGGGCCCCTGTGGGTTCCCTTTAGATTGGTGCTCCATGGGATATCCTGGCTATAGACTATACAGGTCCATTTCCACTGACCCCTAGAGGTTACAGATATATTCTGGTTCTTACGGACCATTTCACGAAGTACATGCGCCACAGTGATATTAAATAACTTCATAGCACGCTGGGGATGTCCATTGTCAATTCATAGCGACCAAGGCACTACTTTTGAAAGCAAGTTGTTTAAGGATTTGTGCCAATTGTTTCAAGTCAAGAAAACCCGTACAAGTACACGCAGCCCAAGGGCTAACGGGGCGATTTAACCGCAGTCTTCTTAATATGATCAGGTCGTATTTAGTGGGAGAGCAAAAAAAAGTGGGATCTAAATCTGGGGTGCATTTCTGGAGCCTACATATCATCCTCTTGCGAAACAACAGGGTTCACACCCAACATGTTATGCTTAGGACGTGAGATCAGAATGCCAGCAGACCTACTTCTTGGTTATGTGAACTCCAAACAGGAAGAAAACATTAGTTGCAGTGAGCATGTCCAACATCTGAAAAACAGAATGAGACGCGCACATGAAACAGCAAGACAGCATTTAAGAAAAAGTTCAATGCACAGAAAGGAGAGGTATGATTGTAAGCTAAGTTTCCACAGATATCAAGTAGGGGATATAGTTTAGTGTCTGCATGAATCTAGGAAGGTGGGTGTTAACCCAAAACTTGAGAAAGTGTTTGATGGACCATTTGTGATAACAGAGAGGAGATCTGAATTAAATTTTGTTCTACAGTTGAGCAAAGAGGGACAGTTGAGGACAGTTCATCACAACAAGTTAAAATTGTATAAAGGAATTAATCCTCCAAAATGGGTGACCAGCACTTCAAAAAGATTAAAGGACACCTGTCCTCGTGTAAAACTGTAATTAAACTAGACTGAAAACCTGCAGTTGTACAAATGTATAAACTGTAAAACTATGCATGTAGAAATTATTGTGAATAAATATTTAAAAAAAAAATACATATATATAAACTTGCTCCGTTCTAGCATTTTCGTTGTATAATCGAATGAAGATTTCGCTATCGTCTGATATTTCGACTCGTGTAACAACGCCTGCGGTGTTTGTAGGGAGTCATCGCCAGTATTAAATGCCTATTCCTATGAACAGTCAGTGGTCCACTTAAGTGCAAACTTCTTAAGACTCCAGAAAAATAAAATAGTATTATCTTTTCAGAAATTCTGAATATGAACCAGTTTTTATCAGCCAACGTCAGGGGTAGAGCTTACCGGTGTAAACATTGTATGAGAGGTGGGAAATATGAAATTATCAACACCAAACAGAGGATAGAAGATCACATCAACAAATACCACATCTCTAATGATAGCCGTTTTGGTGTCGTTTATGTTTGTTCCGGTGTAGAACTGAAGAAAGCTTGAAACAACATGTTAAAACCTACACAAGACACCACAACATCTTAGTTGAACTGGGGAAACCTGATTCCACAGACTATCTTGTAGAGAACAGCAACCCGTATCTGATTGGTGAGATTGACGTTGAGATCCTAGGAAAGGAAGAGAGTAGGCGTTGGTGGTCAAGGAAAGAGCTGCCTTTGGGAAAGGCATGTATCTTAGAGAGAGCCATAGAAAGTGCAGAAATAGTGAGTGAAAGGAAAATTGTAATCAAGAGAATGGGGCAGAGGCAATGGATTTGAGAGTGGTAGAAAAGGGGGAGGAAAAGGAAAATTGTAATGGTAGTTCGAGTATGGGAGAAGATGAGTACATAGCTGTGCCAGATTATGACATTCCTTTAGATTTACGTGTTGTGAAAACAGTAGAAGTAGAGAGCAAAGTTGAAGCTTGCATAGTAGAGGAAGATGAAGAATCTAATCATAGGAACATGAGTCAGGCCGGAGAAGTTGAGAAAGAGATTACAGGTGAAAATAGGAGGGGAAGGAAGAGAGTAAGGCAAACCCTCAAGACATATAGGTCGGAAAGTAATTCCACATCATCGTCCTCCTCCTCCTCCTCTGAATCAAAACCAAGAAGTAAAAGAAGAATTAGATTTACAGAAGCATCGGGAGAGATGATCAGGAAAACGGGTAATATCATAGGTGAGCAGGTCATCAGCAATGCACAATTAATTAACGATCTGAAGAGTACGGTGGAAGACCTCAGGAAAGACGTCAGGGAGTTGAGGCATGAAATTCAACGTGGCAAGGCTAAAACAGGGAATGAGAGAACTACTGAGGAGTTTATCATCGGGAAACTGTGGAACAGAGACAGAATGTTAGGATTAATAGAAGGGAAGACTGGAAAAGGAAAGTGATCAGACAACATGAAAGAAGAACGACTGACTAGAGACAAGAGAGTGCCATTCACCACCAACAAGGGACGAAGATAGAAACAGACTGAGAGCGAACATTAAGATATAAGTTGATGTCTTTGGTAGATTTAAAGTACAGTGGATAAAATTTTATTAATTGTAAAGTTACATTTTATCTGATATACTCAGTTATATCTACAGTAGCTATAATTGATAATTAATTACTTATTGCATTAATTGTTAAGAAATCTGTTGTTATAAATTTTAAGGGTTACATGTTTTATTCAATCCGTTAACCATGTCTATGTTATTAACATTTAAGCCTGTTCTTTGTTGTTTGTTTTAAGTCGCTTGGAACTTTGACTTAATTAGTAGGGGGTAATGTAATGATCCAGTGAACCCCACCCACTTCACTTCATCTAATTCTTTATATTAGTCTATTGTATATGAACTTGTCATGTCCAACATTCAGTTGTAAATCATTAATCTCTATAAGTAATTTATTACTAGTACACTTACTTGTTCATCAATATCACTATTTTTGCAGTATGTCCACACTTCTTCTTATTATGTTAACAAGTCAGCCATATTGAATATTAATACCACGTGAATTTATGACGTCACATGTGACGTCATCATACTCTTATGATGTCATCATACTTTGGAAACTGTTGATAGTAAATATTGTAGTATTTAGGCACTTTAGGGGATTGTTTGAATTTTCTGTTATAACTAAAATTGTCTTTGAGTACAGAGTAACTTTATATCTACCTTAAAACCATTTAAATACGTTAAGGTAATTATTTTTTTATGTTGTTATGTAATTTTATTCTAAGAATATACCTTAAGATTATTATTGATTTTTGCTGTTTGAGGTGTTTGAATCCCTTATTGAGCCCCATTTATGTTTGTCTGTATTTTCAATCTTCAAACACTGTTTGAAGTGTTTGACTGCTTGAAGTCCACAGTATAAAAGGAGACTTATCCCATTTTAATGACACTCAGCAGTAACTTATCAATAGCTTAGGTTCGATCTATATAATTTTTATAATTAAATCTTATTATTAAGTAACATTTTAAGAGTAAATTTTTAAGACATTTTGTTTGATTAAGCTGAGTCTAGCTCTACACTTTTCTTAAATTGTAACCTTGAAATTATTACAATAATACCTGTTGATTATTTTGGACCACTGACACCTTAAACCACCTCTGTTTCCTGTATTCTCTCCATTGTATTGTCATAAGTTTCATATATAATTGCATGACATTTTGATAACAAATAAATCTCATCAAACGTTTAACAGTCTGTCTTATATTAATTTTTTTCACTAAACTGCTGGGTCCTATTATGTGATTTTCAATGTCTGCCATCCCCTCCCTCCATTTTGAGTATTATTAAACCTTAGGTAATTAAGACACGCTCGGGAACGTCAACGTGCAGCACTGGCACGTAACAATATTTGGCATATAGCATTGTCTAGTGGACCTCTACCAAGTTTGTTCAAATTATTGCCCTAGGGTCAAAATTGGCCCCGCCCCGGGCGTCACTTGATTTATATAGACTTACATAGGAAAATTTAAAAAATCTCCGAAACCGCAAGGCCTAGAGCTTAGATATTTTGTATGTGGCATTGTATAGTGGACCTCTACCAAGTTTGTTCAAATTATGGCCCGGGCTCAAAATTGGCCCTGTCCTGGGGTTTATTCTATTTTATATACCAAGTTTGTTCAAATTATTGCCCTAGGGTCAAAATTGGCCCCGCCCCGGGCGTCACTTGATTTATATAGACTTACATAGGAAAATTTAAAAAATCTCCTAAACAACAAGGTCTAGAGCTAAGATATTTGGTATGTAGCATTGTCTAGTGGACCTCTACCAAGTTTCTTCAAATCATTGCCCTAGGGTTAAAATTGGCCCTGCCCCGGGGGTCACTTGATTTATATAGACTTGTATAGGAAAATTTAAAAAAATCTTCTTCTCCAAAACCATAAGGCATAGAGCTAAGATCTTTGATATGTAGCATTTTCTAGTGGACCTTTACCAAGTTTGTTCAACTCATTGCCCTAGGGTTAAAATTGGCCCTGCCCCATGGGTCGCTTGATTTATATAGACTTATATAGGAAAATTTAAAAAATCTCCGAAACCACAAGGCCTAGAGTTAAAATATTTTGATTGTAGTATTGTCTAGCAGACCTCTTCCATTGTTCATATTATGGCCCTGGGGTAAAAATTGGCCCTGACCTTAGGGTCACTTGATTTTACTTGGACTCGTGTAGAAATATTTTAACAATGTTCGTCTCCAAATGACCTTTTTTTCCTGGTGAGCATTTACAGGGCCATCATGGCCCTCTTGTTAATTGGATGGACCTGGAAGCGAAGAGACTTGAATTATCTCCAGAGGGAAAAATTGATGGCCTTCTAATTGATGAAATGTCCATTTAAGAAAGTATTGAAATGGTTAAATCAGGTGATCACATACAACTTGTTGGGTTTACAGACATGGGTGAAGAAGGAATTTGTTGAAAAATATCAAGGATGGAGAGCACAGCCAACAATCTGGAACTCATATTTTACAGATAATGTTTCAAGGCATAACTGGTTTCAGATTTCCATTTGCACACTTCATAAGTAGACAAGTCAACGCTTCTAACCTGTATAGTCTTATCTGGGAAGCAGTTGACAAACTCAGGTGTTACAATTCTAATGTGAAGTATATTTCTATGGCAACAGATCCTTCATGCATTTGCATTTTCCAGAAAACAATTTGGTTGAAATGAAATTTATTGCAAAATATCCTGTAAATCCACAAAAGGAAGTCATATTTATGATGGACCCATCCCATTGTTTTAAAAAAATAAGAAACGGCATTTTGAAGAGCGGCATTGATTCTGGATGTACAAAATGTTTGAAAACCAGTGCCGGTGAAATACACTGGAAAATGTTCGTAGATGCCTATCAGTGGGACAAGCATAATCCATTTCAAATACACAGACGTCTTACTGATGAACACTTGTTCCCCTCCAACTCCAACAAAATGAGAAACAAATTAGCTGAAGATGTTTTGGACCATGAAATGCTCAACCTCATCTTGGCATACAAACAGAGTTTAGGTGAAAAAAGTTGTGTACTTGATGCAGTTATTGAATTTCTTCAAAACACTTCAACAATTGTAGCAAACTTTAGAGAAAAAAGACCAATCACAAACTCGGAAGACATGAGACTGGCTGAAAACTCTGTTGTACAGAAATGGTTTATGAAATGGGAAGAACACGTCAGAAATGACAAAAATCTGAGTAAACAAAATAAAAACAAAGCACTGATTTCTAGAGAGTGCTTAGAAGATCTTCAGTCTTGTTTACTGGGTTTTGATCAGCTGTGTGTATCAATATTTTCTGAAATTCCTGGATGGTCAGTTATTCCTGCTATGATAAAATCCGGATGCCATAGAAAACCAGTTTTGCCAACACAGAGGAAAATTCAATGGTTCTAATACCAATCCTACGGCTTTACAGTATCAAAGAAATATAAATAGTGTAATTGTAGGACAGAGTGCTATAAGTAGGAAAGGCAATGTTGCAAAAACATTTCAACGTGCTGAAAGTTATGTATTCAATGCAAAGAAGACGTTAAATCAAAAGAATGACGTCATTTTGTTCAACCGTGCGCGATCTCATTTCCCGCAAAATCGAGTAGATTTATTAAAAATTGAAGTTATATCGACGAAAATAATGCCGATCAAGCAAGAAGAAAATAATTCTACCATTACTTATGATTTGTAGATAATTGTTAACAAATGAATTCTTGATGTGAAATTAAATTTTGTGATGCATGAGAGCTTTTTTTATTATTTTGCCCAATCGTAGTGAACTATTTATCTGCGGATTTTAAATCTGTGAACAAGGGCCACCCTTGGGAAAGACAAAATGTGGCCTTTATTTACAGATGGCCTTTATTCGGTGGCGGCCGCAAACACAGGTTTGACAGTATGTATACGTACGTGTATGCGCAAGAAAATTATTGAATAGTATTGAAAAACGTATTTAAAAAGTTCAAGCATTGCAAACGATGAATAATAAACTTCTGAATTTAAAGCAAGTCCAAAGTTTAATACTGTACAAATTGTCAAGAAGCCTTTTGATGGACCTTTAAAATAAGGATACGTTCTACATTATACTATAGAGTGCTGACAACTAACATTGATTTAGATTAACATCATGATGAGTCGCGCTATTAAAGCCGAACCACAGGTGCTTGGCACGTTTTTTATAATGCCCCAGCTGTAATGCATGTACATGTATATAGTGAAGTAACTATTTCCACTCGTCCGACAATGGAAATAGCCAAATCATTGTAACCATGTTCTACTGTAGATAACAGTGTGAGTCGTGTTAAAGTGGTTAAGTTTGTATTATGGGAGATTACTGGAAAAGTTTGACGGTTTCTGTACTTCTCACGCATCCAATCACAATTGTCCGGACGTTTCGACGAATGGACTTTGTTAGGTATTTCTTGTGTTCCAAAACATCCTAAGAAGACCCTTATGTACCAAACAATTGTCCTCTCGTACCCCTCAAGAATATTTTTTAACAGTACCCAACAAGTGTCATATCGTTCGCCCGTCAACACAATACGGTGACATGAAAGGGGACATAGGAAATATTTTATTTACCGCGTGCGCACGCAGTAGTTACGGCATGCCACGTGCGTACGTGATATCTACTGCGTGCGTACGTGAAAGCTATCACGTGCGCACGTAGGAGCTATCACGTGCGAACGAAGTAGCTATCACGAGCGCACACAGTAGCTATCACGTAAGCACGTGGTAATTATCAAGTGCGCACGCCGTAGCTACTACGTCTCTGTGTCCATTTTATGCCGCCGTAACACAAAGACTATGAACAATGAAATTGTGTAAGTTAACCTGATCAGTTTTCCTGGATTTTCTACCAGCACTAACCTTGTTCCCTGCAAGAAACTGTGGTACCTAATGAATGATTAACCTTAGATATCATGTCTTCAATCAAATAGTCCCGGAGAACTTGTGCCACACACAGGGTTAGGACTTCCATCATCGGAAGAAGATTTTAAAAAGTTGCAGTAAGAATTATTGGCATATGTACGGTTTATGGCCGATGCTAATTCTGGCGCCTGACAAGACCATATATAGATACCATGGATACATAGATATAACGGATCATTAATAATGCAGGGATTGACTAATAATTTCGGTTAGTAGATATTAAGGATACATATAAATACGTAAATAGATAAAAGGGAGGAAATGAAATATATAAGATGTGGATATGAGACAGAATTGGAGTGAGAGAACGTGAGTAGAGTATGAAAAGCATGTTTAGTTATGACGGTATGGTGTGTCAGGAATCTGTATTACATGTAAGTAAGTAATTTATTTCGGATTTGTACAATACAGTACATTATCACATAAATACATTTTACAGATAAATGCTGATTATTATAAATTGTTCTTTGAACTATGTCTGTACGTCTGTCCGTCCGTCCGTCCGTCTGTCTGTCTTTTTAAAATTAATTATGTGTAAATGAGGTGGACGCCGATCACGATTGCTATCTCCATTATAATAATATCCATTATTAATTATGTTATATTCATTATTGTTTTGATGTCCTATTCGAAACTTTGTACACATGTTTCACATTGCCTTTATTCCATATATATTATGTTATGTTGATGTACACATGTTTTGCTCTCCAACAATGGAGGAATAAAATAATCAATCTATCTATCTGTTCTGGATGAGCTTTACTAAAATAAAGGTGTTTCGTAATACGTGAAACCATAAGGATTCCATGTGGAGACCACATTTCTTAACGCACATAGTTTCCTGAGTAATATACCGTAGGAATCATGAGACTCACAATATTTCTATGAACGTCAAAATTCGGAAAAACGTCCACGTACATTCACAGTATGACGTCACTTTCGAGGATGTTATTTTTCAAACTGGTGGCGTCTAAGAAGAAAGGTGCATAAATTATTAAGTTATACTTTCCGAGTCATTCTCCAGTAGCTGTAACATGCAGAAACGATATCCTGTAGATCGTAGACTTACCAAGCGTACAGTGCTTAGGCTAGTTAGAAGATTTAAAAAGATAGCACAGGAACCTGTAATTTTTTTTCATATAACAACAATAGGTCCAAAAAAAAACGTAATCCGAGCTTTGTTCATGGACCGCTGTATATATATATATATATCACAAGGAGCGAACCTTTACGAAGCTTTATGAAGCCAAATTGTTGTTCGGGACATTGAAATAATGTCAACACCATGAAAACTTAATTGTATATGACTGTATAAAGAAGCACAAAATAGCTTTTTCATTTTTTCCTCTCATAAAGAAACTATCGTCTTATGTTAGTCCGCCATAACGGTTGTCATCTGTACACCTTTGAAGGGCGAAGATCCAATCAAGCACTTTTTACAAATTATTCTATTTACTTCCCTTCATTTGGACATTGCTTTATATGGTTAATGTCTACAAATTTAGTATAATTTTTTATGTGGATAATTTGATAGGTTTATTCAAGGTATTAAAAACATAACAAAAGAAAGAATGTGCGATACCTAGAGTGATAAATTATGATTGCTATAATGAATACAAAGGGATTCGTGAAGCACGTTTTTATCCGGAGTTCACGAAATTTGTAAGCAGAAAAAGGTTCGTATTCATACAAAGTCTTCTTCGTAACAGTTAGTTATTGGTGTGTTGTGTTCAAATTGATTTCTATGACGTAAAACTTACCATGTTTTCATAAATCGTAGTATTTTTGTGTAACTAAAAAGCGACGAAATTGAACACGTTAGGTATGTGTGATATTTTATCAATGCACAAAATTGACATAAAGAATCGTATCACATTGAAAATTACATTTTGGGCAATTGCCCGGACCCGCATCTGTGAAGCTTAATTATTTTCTCAAACTAGGCTTATCATAGCTTAATTAAGAAAAAGTCTTCTCCCGAGATAAATACTATTCTTAAATGCTCTTAAGACATTTTTCTACAAAGAAAATTCTTAAAAATAACATGTTTCTAGACTTTCCTTTCGTCGAACAGCTCAAGTCATGTCGTGGCTACGGAATCCACATAATTATGTCTTCACTAGTTTTCCGTCATATTACTGAGTAACGATGTTGCTAATAATGACAGGGTTATATAATAATACCAATGAGTCCGACATACATTGTATAGTGTTACATTCCTTAAAGTCACCCTTACACATCCTTTTCTTAGCTCTGACACACTACAAGGTATGTATAGGGATCCCTTTGAATATAGCTCCTCGGGGTAGCTCTATTTGGTGAATGGCACTCTTTCATTTGGGGAAATGTACATGGAAATAAGATATGTATCAAGTCGAATCAAGCTCGCATACACATTGATCATAATGATGATAAAAAAGATGTCAACGAAAACCAGTTACTTGACTGAGAGTATTTTGACCAAAATGGTACAGTAGGAGTGATTCTAAATGTTCGATATAACAATTATCGCAATTGTCTTAAGATAAAGTCAGGACAGACAACAGACAGACAAATAAACAGGCAGAACGACAACATTTTCACATTTTTTATCTTTTTTAGACCCATACTGGTGTTTACATTGAAGCGGACTATAGATTTGCCGTTCATTTACCGTCCGTCCGTCCGTACAAACAAATTGGGTTTAGGTGACTCTAGGGTTAGGACTCTTTGTTCAACCGGAGTCACTTAAAAAATGTCCATAAGTGGATTTATGTGGCTAAAATCGAGTTTATGTGGCTAAATTTTAACATGGGAAAGCCACTTAAGTATCCTATCGTTAGTACGTCCGCCCGTCCGTCCGCCCGTCTGTCTGTACACACCAGAGGGTTGTAGTGGGGTTAGGGTTGGTACATTTAGGTCTTGTGAGGTTCAGTTACGTACAAACTGGAATTGTGGGGATAATTTTGACTTGTGGGGATAAAAACACCGAAAACATCAAAGGGTACACCCCACAACATACGTCTTATGAGTAACTTGGTAATACTATTTTGCTTTATGGAGATTATGCACGTCCGTCCCTCTGGAGGATGCACAATCTCATTTATGCATGGGTATTGCATCGTAAATGCATATCTTATTGTCATTTTTTGTATATACAGTGAATTTATCTTTAACTTTTTATCTTGCATCAGTTAATTAGGGATCTTTATTTGATGAAAAGCAACAACTGCCCCGAATACATGTAGCTTCTTATTTCAGATAGGAGATATAGGGTACAACAGTTATCCAGGCCCAAATGTACGTCAAGTTACTTGTTATAAGGTCGGAAACGAAATCAACAAGTAAGATGTAAATAAGTGTGGTACGTTGTATTTACGAATTTAAATGTGAACTATCATTAGATTATGATTCTAAAATAATCAAATGTAATTGTTCAAAACGTCAGCAATATTACAACAAATACTAATCACCTTGACTTTATCTACCAACATTAGCGTGGAGAAGGCATGAATCATTCATTGTTTGTTCGATTTGTAAAACATCGTCAAATTTACACGTACAGTACAATCTCTTCAGAGTGGCCCTGTCTTGAGCAACAATATCCCTCCAACTACAGAATAAGTTGTTTCCACTGCATGACTAACTATCAATTTACCCTCTGTAGAGCACACCTCTCAACAACAACATAAGTTTGCTTGTTTTGTAGAGGTTGCACTGTATCTAATATGAACCGCCGAAGATGAAATTCTCATTCAGCCATGATTGTTATCATACAGATTGTTTTATTGAACTTAAAATATACCTAAATGCGCATGAACCACACTGTTGTCTATATTTCCTGGAAAAGCTAAATATATTGACGTGTGTATTTGTAATGAGGTCCTCAATATGTATAACGGAATTAAGTTCATAATCGCGATTTTTACAAACAATTGGGCCCATATCTGCGAACGTCATAACGTCTTGTACGTTTGCATTTTTCTTGGACGCCGTGTACTTGTAATCGTCGTGAGAACGCGGCCGTAGTCATTTATTTTGTTCGAATTTACATAGGATATAGGACATCTACTATGAATAGTTCGACCTAATGTATATTTCTATCATATATTTGTTTGATTCCGAATGATTGTTAATGTTTCCAATGTATTAGATCTTCTCTGACAAGTAGAGAATACAATTATTGATACAAAGTAGAATGTGTTTTTTTCAGAGCTCACATATTAAGCTTATTGATTAATAAATTGCACATTCTGTCATATTATAAATCATTTTTGTCTTAGAATTCGAGCTTTACTCACAGTTTTGAAATCTAATTTGTATATTGAAATTGTGGAGGGACACGAATAGCTCGTTTTCAAATTTAGGCCTAAGACGTTTGTTTCTGGTTTCATGCTCATTAAGAATAAGGTAGGTAGGTTGGAGCTATGTTGACAAGCGTGAGATGAGAAAAACTGTATGTATACCGTCCCTTAGACCTAATAAACAATCTAGGAACCAGGAGGGAAACATCAGGATATGTCGGGTAACCAGAAACTAACACTTATATCTGCCTTACAGCATTTTGAAGAGGTCTCGTATTCAGCGCGTTATATACAGCACTTTTTGTGTTGTGGGGATTTGCGCGGTTTTCTCGTGGAGTTTAAACTGAATTCGTAAACGAAGTTTTGTGTATTGACTATTCTATCGGTCGATTTGAGCAGATAAAAGCAAATTTTCATATAAAAAATATGATTTCATTTTTACAAGAGCAAATTTAAAAAAAAGTTTTCGGTGAAGGTATAAATACCTAAACGACATAATACACTTGACGCCTTGCTGTGTGTTTTGGATTACTTAATTTCCTCAATTTGTTTGCCTGGTGTCAGTCAGCGCTCAACACAACTAGAGCTGTCACAGAGGTGACATATACCCACGCCGCCGCTTTGACGCTAAGAATGCAACAGTACACTATACGGCTAAGTTCAAGGGGACATAACTCTGCAATAAGTGAATCACTGGGCAAGAGAAGTTTGTCTTGCAAATCTGCACTTCAATATGATAACATATTTAAAGTTAGTTTCATTGCAATCGCTTAAACAATTAATTGTGAACAACTATATCGGAATAACGTTCGAGTTTGACAGTGGTCGCAACATTTGGGTTTTTTAAATCTATACCGTAGCGTCTACGCATCAAAATATCGACCAAAATATGTATAAAATGATACTGAATGAGAACATTATGACACAGCACAGGATACTGATCTTAACGAAGTATACGCTACTTTGTGACAACCCTGGTACAAGTCATACTATAATAAATCTTAACTATCAATATAGTGAGGAGTTCAAGTGTTAAAGGCTACTATACTGTTTAGCCTGGAACCCTTATCTCCATATTTCGCTCATGAGGGTTTTTGTGGTTAGGTAGCCACCGTTGCTTGCAGTTGAGGACTCGATATTCTGATAGTTGATGCTAGAACCAAATTATTATCTATTTGTGCGATATTGCGCCTTGAAAGATTAATCAGGCATATAGGAACATTATTCGGTGTTATCTATGTATATATTATATGTGAACGTGTAAAATAATATCTGTCAAACGTCTGCATTAATGTCATGCATCCATCCGTATAATAAACATATTACCGTACAGGCCATTTAATAAGGTGATGCTGTAAAACTATGTTACAGTGTAGGTGAGACTAATTGATTTTACAGCATATAGGTTATTTTACGGCCCATTCGACAGCTATGATCATTTCAGAGCAGCTCTAGAGAGAGGGGATTTAAACTTACAGGAGAACCGGGCATTTACATCCTTGCTCTTTTTCGAATAGTTTTCCTGGTTCTTCATCGTGCCCGTTGTAAACCGATACACGTCTCACCCATTTTCTGTGATTTTCATAAACCATTACTTGGCTTCGAATTGGGGATGGGGACCCTGAAAAACGTCCCTGAACTGTTGAAAGACTGTGCCGAGATTCGAACCCCTGACCTTTCGTTTAGTAGTCCATCGCATTACTACTAGACCACCGATCACCCTGATTTCATGTTTCTGATTCTGTGTGATTCAAACCTCGATATAGTTGGCAATAAAGCATGTTTAGACTAGTAGAAGATTTAGTAGTTTTACGCATTCGTGAATTATTTTCCTTTTTTATTTTCAATTTCTGTTTTGGAAATATGATACGGACTCAGCTGTGTACTTGCGTATGGCAAACTTCTTGACGTTGTCGGAAAGCAACGGTACAATCACTAAGTATTACTTTTATTTTAGCAAGTTGGACCACTTCCTTTCATAGAAGTGCGGATCAGCTATTCCATCTTCGCCGATTCATATTGGTTTGTACATGACTGAATTGGTTGTTTGACATTAGCCCCACACACTGATTACATACAGTTTATACAGTGCAACCTCTCCAGAGCGGCCCTATCTTGAGCAACAACCTTCCATCAACAACAGCATTATTTTCCTACTGCAAGATTCAGCTATCAATTTAACCTCTCTAGAGCAACAACCTCTCAATAAAAACATAATTTTGATACTCACAAAGGGTGTTGCGTTGGAGAAGTTGCTCTGTAGTATAAAATTGGCTCATTCACTGAAGAAATTTCCAGGTCATTCAAAGCACGTGACTAAAAAGCAACAGTAAAGTTCTACAGACAATTTATTATCTCTGTATGAAAAATACAAACTCTCAACAGATACTAGTTTTAGTTATTAGACATTTAGCATGGATATCACTTACTTGTTCGTTTGTTTACGTTTGGTGTATTTAACAAATTACAATGAAAATGATATTCACTTTTAAGACAAATATATTTCTACTTACATTAAAAAGAAACAAAACTGGCCCCAGTTTCACGAACAAAATTAATTAAAAACTCAATAAAGGACTAAATAAAGTGATTTCTTTGTTTAGTAATCTCGTGTCTTTGACCAGAAAAGTTACACTATGTTTCCTTATTTAATTAGAACATGTTAAACATGGTAGCATAAAATATTTTGGGTCCGGCGGACAAATTAAATCTCAAAACTTCATTTTCATTTGAGTCAAAAATCAAATTTCCCATAGCAGACTCAAATCAATTTTATTGTATTATACCATATGAAGAGATTATAGCAAGATTGAAATCGTTGGAAACTTTTATATGATCATCTTTGTACCTTCTTTTAATACCATATTAAACTTGAAACAAAACTTTAAGTTATGTAATTATTATAAGACAGGTAAATCCATTCAACATTAGTCTGAATTATTAAAATAATGGAACCATCAGAGATAATTGAATATACACATACGTGTAAGATTTTTATTTTTATTCATTTAAAATAGTAGGTTGTAATTTATAAAATATAGCTTGTCCAGTTTGTTAAGGCTTGACAGTTTTAGGTTATTCACACCTCAAACTGTAATAAGTTAAAATTAGTATATAAGTTCAAGAAAGTTTAATGGTATAAACATGAATACATGTTTGTCGCCATTTACAATAACAGATGGCGATACACAAAGTAAATATAAATACAGAAAAACATGAATACATGTAATATTAATTATCAGAGGATATTATACCTCAATATACAAAACACATGATATTATTATCATTTACAAAAAATAAAAAATACATTGAAAATTCATTAAATAAGCTAACGATTAGTAATTATTCTAGATAGAGACTGTGCTCTTAATTTATCTGCATGATATAAATAGGCAGCCAGATTTATTGTAGTTTTTTTTAAGTGTTTTTCATAATATTACAGAATTTATTGATTGTAGGCCAGGTACTGTAATAGTGTTTAATATATTTGTTTCTAAGGTTACTATAGTGGGGACATACAAGTAAAAAATGAAATTCATTTTCGATCATATTCATATTGCATAATTTACATATTCTTTGATTTCTTTCAATGTTCCTATGTCTTCCTTCTTCTATTGATAATTTATGTGCAGAACATCTAAAACGACTTAGCGCAACTCTGTGTTTAGCATTCGAGATAGTAGAGATATATTCTCTCCTTTCAAAATTCAATGTAAAAGTTTTGTATGTTTCTAGCCTAGAAGAATTGTCTAAATCACTAAACCATTTTTGCAAAAAAATATCAATTATCCTTTGGCATAAACTAGCAATAGTATTATCATTTATAAATACATTCTGTGTCCAAAGGTATGCAAAACCCATATTTGATAACAATTTAATAAAGTTTTTAGACCATGTATTAATATAGTTACCATTATTGTCTTGCATATACATTAACTTATACACCAAAGATTCAGGCTGTTTAATAATTCTATACCAATATTTAACTATTCTTAATTGTCTTAAATATAGCATGGGGTATCTGGCGACTTCACCATACACGGCTGCATTTACTGCATTCTGCTTAAGTTGTAAAATTTGTTTTAAAAATCTAATATGTATTTTTTCTATGTCAGGTGCATTATGGAATCCCCAAACCGGAGCTCCATAGTTTAATATAGGCGATATCATGCTATCAAAAAGTTTTAGTTTTTCAGAGATTGCCAATGGCACAACATCAAACAATGAGTTTAATGAAAATAATGCTCGCCCTGCTTTATGAGATAAGTTCTTTTGGGTATGATAAAAATTGCCATTCGCACTTAGTGTTACACCGAGGTAAGTAAATTCCTTTACAACAGCTAGTCTAACACCATTATAAGAGATATCAACATTTTCTATTACATGTCCCCTTTTAAACACCATACATACAGTTTTGTCAATATTAACAGTTATACCCCATTTTGAACAATATGCATATAGTCTATCTAATAGATATTGTAGTCCTTCCATGCTATAGGAGAACAAAACAGTGCCATCTGCAAAAAGTAATAAAAATATTTGCAACTGGTCAATTGTAAAAGCCTCAAATTCATCATTTTCCATATAAGTTTGCATATCATTAACAAAGAAGACAAATAAAAGTGGAGATAAAGGCTCACCCTGTTTTACACCCATATAACTGTCAATAAAATCTGATAGGTTATTATTTACTCTAACACACGACTTAACACTATGATACATACTTTGTAATATTTTTACAACTTTAGAAGATACACCATAATCAATTAACTTGAACCAAATACCATTCCTATATACATAATCAAAGCATTTGCGAAAATCAACAAATGAACAGTACATTTTTTTCTTTTCGTGTTTAAGTACTTTGTCAATTATAGACGTTAAAACAAAAATACAATCAACTGTACTTCTACCTTTAACAAAGCCATATTGATTATCGGATAGTATATTATTATCAGATGCCCATTTCCGCAGACGAGTATCTAAAATAATGGAGAATAAATTAGAAAATATACTAGTTAATGTAATACCACGATAGTTGTTAACATCGTTAGTATCGCCTTTTTTGGGTACAGGAACAATTATACCTTTAGTCCACAGATCTGGATAAACACCGTTGTCAAAAATATAGTTAAAAAGTCGACATATACTCGGGGCTAACTCGTTTTTACATACTTTAAACATTTCAGGTGTCAACAAATCAATAGATCCACCCTTACCATTTTTCAACGAGGATATCGCTTTAATAACTTCTTCACACGTAATAACAGAATCAAGTTGGTCGACAAAATTATTGTCTGTAAAATTGACATCAGACAAATTATTTTCTACCTCATCATCAGTAAAAATATTAGTATCGGAGTAAAGATTTTCAAAATGATCATGAAATTCATCTAGTGACACATTTCCAGTTTTTGTCTTTTTTCGTATATTTTTTATTTCTTTCCAAAAACTAGCCGGTTGATTTTCAGCTAAAAAGTGTAATTTCTGTTTATTTCTTGTATTATATTGACTCCTTGCTTTTCTCTTTGTTAGCTTATAGATACGTCTTTTTTCTTTCAGAGTATACAAATTTTCCGGACATCTGTTGCGGTAAAATGCTTTATTTGATTGTCTAAATTCACGACGTGCTGATTCACAATCACGATTAAATCAGTCATTTTTATACTTTCTTGGATTATTAGATGGACAAGTATTAATTTTTACAGTTTTACCACAAACATCATATGCACATTTATATAATACATCAGAAAACTCTTCTAATCCTCTATTCACATCAGTAACTTGGTTGGTAATATTATTAACTACTGTTTCAAAAACGTGCAGTTTTGACTGAATGCAATCTTTGTACAATGTATCATTATCAGAATTCCAAACTACTTTATCCACAAATTTCGATACGGGCTCACAGTTTGTTTTTGTACAATGAATAGCAAAATCAACATTTATAGGAACGTGTGGTGAAAAGGAATGCATGTCATGGATAGTAAAGTTCCTAACACATGGAAATAATTCATGTGACACTAACACATAGTCAATCAAACTATTACCTGTATTAGACATATATGTATACTGACCAACTAACTATCCACATAAAACTATAAGGTGTACGAATATTTTCTATACATCCATTTTCAACATACGCTGCTGGGGAGTACCGTTTCTTATGGGCGTGACCTGAGTTAGTGTTGTATACAAAAACGTTCATTTTGTACGTATATGACAGGCAAGGCTTCCCATAAGATGTACCTGTTAACTCTTGTGACGTACAAACTCATAATACTGACTTTGCACAGAGGACACACGTTAGAAATTACTTAATGCATTCACATTTTAGGGATGATCGTTATAGAACACCGTCTGCTGACTATAGGCCCATTAACCATAATTATGATCCGTACTCAAATATTCAATCTTAAGAACATAGAGCAACAGATTACCCTAGTTTACTTATATAGTTCTAGGAGACTATGCATACCATAGACCATACCATAACGTACCTAACTATGACTGTGGTACATTTCCATTAGCGTCTGAGTTAAAGGGGCATGCCCTGGAACTGAAGCGTCTCGAATATAAATCAAATTGGTATCATTTGAATGCCTAAATCAATTAATGAAAGTCCTGTAAAATATTTACGAAATGTCCCGCTATTTGACTCAAAATACACATTTCAAGATTTACCAAACCTGCCGATTACGCCTTAGAAAATATTCGTCATTTTCATAACTCGACCCTTTCGGGATCTGTCAAAAGCGGAAAAAATGTCAACAAACTGTGAAATGGTAAGTATTGCTCATGCCATGTTCATTGTTTGCGACATAAAGCTTATCTATCGATCAATTATAGGTAAATATCATTGTTTTGCTGCTGTGTTTTTGTCATCTTATATTTATGTATTTGCTGTAAAACATGTATTTGTTTTGATGCAATAAAATATTTGTAGTTGTAGCTTGAAAGGCAGCGCGCACGCTAAGTTAAATTCTCAGACGAATCGGAAATATCGTTGTCGTCAATAAAAGGCTTGTAAGCCTTTTATTTAAACCGGCATATAAATACCCACGCGTGCGTTATAGGGCCATTTTTGAAGGCACATTCTTCTTTGACTTTTCGGTAATAATTGTTTTTACAAGTGATAAACGCATTTTGGTGTATAAAACCAAAGACACAGCAGTTCCAGGGCATGCCCCTTTAAACCACAGCCTCAAGTATGGTTATCAGAGGCAGAATAATTATAACTCAAACATAAACCCTGATAAGTTTGATGGTACTTATTCCATTGTTTGGAATGATTATGACATACATTTTGAGCAGGTAGCTACTTGGAATCCTAGAGCTAGGGTGAAGCAAAGACTTGGTTAGTCAAAAGAGCCTGTACGTGTTTGTCGCGATATCAAATTTACTTTCAAACAAAGAAATGAGGAATGTAGCAATATAGTACATCGTATTTGTGTTTATAATTTGGTTGCTCGATTAGCTCAGTCAGTACAACACTTGACTTGCAAACAGGAGGTTGAGGGTTCGAGTCCCACTTCAGGTACATTATTTTCCTCCTCCTATTTCATCTGGTGCCGTGAGTGTGTGTCTAGCCTTGAGTGAATCAATGGCTGTGGTTGTTGCAGTTAAATACTTTGAATTAAGGGAAGGAGGAATGTAGTAGTATGGTATACAGTATGCCCGCATCGGGTACATTATATTCCTTCTCTTATCATGTACAATAGGTTTACATACTTTGAAAACTTTGGTCCACGCCGGCAGCAAATACTAGTGCATGTGCTGGAAGAGGTATAGGCGACTCATTGGAAAGGACACAGAAGTTTCCAAATCGATAGCTCTGTTATCAGATGTCTCCGCACTTTCAAGTTCACTCATTCCGTATTTTCTAACCGCATGTCGCACGTTTTTCTCGTACATGAAAAAAAGTGTATGTAAGCAGTATGCGTAAAGTCGACTAGACGCTTTCGAACAGGTAACCCTTTTCTCACAATGTAACTCATTTGAAACGACATACGTGTAAAGTATATATGCATGCAAGTTTTCCAACATTGACAGACTGCACTCCATGAATTAAACTCGCATTTTGATATTTGTTGTTACATGTAAGTGTAGAACAGATTTGTTCGGGCACCTGCGGACGTCCTTGTCGATTGAAGGTTAAACCCACCACGAATCGTTTATCCCGTACATCGGTGAAATGGATAACATCCGTTATGCTCAGAGACAAAGACAGTCCCACGTTGAAAATCTGGAATTAAGTTACGTGTGATATATTTTATAATTTGAAATTATTTGTTTGATCATTTGTCGTGTTTTTTCGATACTGTAATCGTTTTCGGATGATAATTGAAGTTAAAACTTGAGCGGTTGTTCTGCGTTACAGTGTGCTGATTAAGATTTGTTTTAGAAGTGAACTCGTGGTGCAATTTGTGCCAACCTTATGAATAATAAAGGTACATGTGATTGATATCGGTATTATTAGCTCAAGTATGGTATTTTTATCCAATATGCTTAGAAGATTAATTTTCTGTAATTGGCCTAATATAATTATGTATGTATGGTAATTACAAATAATTACAAATGCATAGTACATCTTTTGGGTTTTAATTTCTAATTTATATATTAGGTATCATTTTGTTATCTATGTCTCTGGTAAATTTTAACTACTGGGTTTAATTTCAGATTTGGTTAAAAAGTTAACCAAACTTTAACCAGAGGCTAGGTGGCTGCCCTTGTTGTATAAAATGCTAGATGACCTCGACAATTAAAATAAGTAAACAGACAAACTGGGATCTCGACACATAGATTGAATCTTACAGGAAATGATATCTTATCAAATTTAACCAAAGTTTTATACAATCGTTTTGTAAAACTTCAACTTTTACTAAACTCAAATTTAAGACAGTGAATATAATTAACCAATATTTATACAATTGGGTTGCTGGTGTTTCTCTGTGTCAGAGAAAGCATTGATATTGAACAAGATAGTCTGTATCTTGGAAACACTTTATAGCCAGGCATTTTGCTCCAGGGGTGAAGTCTATAATATTATTATGTCACTGAATATTTTTCTTTTGCAATATAAAATCTACACATCTTATCTTAATTCTATTATAGCTGGCACAAGAAATTTAAAAAATGCTGTGTCTTATGTTATGAGTATTGTTATTAAACATAAAAAATAGCAAAACAATGGAGTACTTTTTACGTCTTTTGTATTGCAGGAAGTTCTGTGAGCCTAGTTGTCTACAGTATTGTTTATGGATCATGATAAGCTCTATAAAGGTATTTGTTTAATTTAAGGGATGAAATATATCAATTATCAATGCAACTACAACACTACAATGTATGTATTGATATAAATATATGTATGTAATATACATGATCATACTGGTAGAAGCAATTATTTGATTACTTGGTAAATTTGTTAGGCTATAAAGTAAATAGTGAATGTTGTATGAAACGTTGTTTTAGATTGGTTAAGCTTCAAGTATTGTAATATATTTCAACATGTTAATATTTGTGTTTAACACTTTGTTTGAAGTGTTTACAGTCTGAATAAAAGCACATTCAATGGAAATAGAACATGAGATTCCTATTGTGATCAATATTTGTTCACCTTGATGTTAGTCAGGTAATCTTTTTTATCCACTATAAATACAGTAGAAAAAAACATTTGGTATTGTATTAGTTGGGCCTATTGATGATCTCATAATTATTTGCATATTTGAAATGAAACTTTGATGTTATGACAGTCGACTATTTCTGGACTGTTGATAAGATTACTGGACTAACAGTACATTTCTGGATTATTGATAAGAGTACTGGACTAATTATGAAGATCTACGTTTAATAGAGCACTGGACCATTGTTACGTACTGGACAAATGATAATTATGTTCTGGACATTGATTTGGTACTAGACTATTGATAGAGGATTGTACTGTTGATAGAGCGTGAAGTCCTATTGATAGAGTAGTGGTCTATTGGTTGATAGCTAAACTATTGATTGAGTATTGGACTATTGATAGAGTATTGGACTATTGGTAGATAGCTGGACTATAGATAGAATAGTGGACCATTGATATTGAGCTAGACTATTGACAGAACTGGACTATTGATATAGTAATGGACTTTTGTTAGAGTAGATGATTATTGATAGAGTAATGGACTATTAATAGTCAGTTAGACTTTTGATAGAATATTGGACTATTGATTGAGTAGTGGCCTATTGATAGTGTAGTGGATTATTGACGGAGTAATGGACTGCTGATAGAATATTTGAATATTGATAGAGTACTGGACTATTCATAGAGTAGTGGACTATTGATAAGGTAGTGGACTATCAATTGAGTAGTGGACTAAAGATAAAGAGTGTGTCTATTGATAGAGTGCTGGACCACTGATAGAGTAGGGGACTATTGATGGAGTAGTGGACTACTGATAGAATACTTGAATATTGATAGAGTACTGGACCATTGATAGAGTAGTGGACTATTAATAAAGAGTTTGTCTATTGACAGAGTGCTGGGCCACTAACAGAGTAGTGGACTATTGATTAAGAGTTTGTCAATTGACAGAGTGCTGGACCACTGATAGAGTAGTGGACTATTGATAGAGTACTGGACTATTGATAGAGTAATGGACTATTGATAAAGAGTTTGTCTATTGATAGAGTGCTGGACCACTGATGGAGTAGTGGACTATTGATAGAGTAGTGGACTATTGATAAAGAATTTGTCTATTGACAGAGTGCTGGACCACTGATAGAGTAGTGGACTATTGATAAAGAATTTGTCTATTGACAGAGTGCTGGACCACTGATAGAGTAGTGGACTATTGATAAAGAGTTTGTCTATTGACAGAGTGCTGGACCATTGATAGAGTAGTAGACTATTGATAAAGAGTTTGTCTATTGACATAGTGCTGGACCGCTGATATAGTAGTGGACCATTGACAGAGTGCTGGACCACTGATAGAGTAGTGGACTATTGATAGAGTAGTGGACTATTGATAGAGTGGTGGACTATTGATAGAGAGTTTGTCTATTGACAGAGTGCTGGACCACTGATAGAGTAGTGGACTATTGATAAAGAGTTTGTCTATTGACAGAGTGCTGGACCATTGATAGAGTGGTGGACTATTGATAGAGAGTTTGTCTATTGACAGAGTGCTGGACCACTGATAGAGTAGTGGACTATTCATAGAGTAGTGGACTATTGATAAAGAGTTTATCTATTGTGGACTATTGATAGAGAGGTGCACTCTTGGTAGAGAGCTAGATTATTGAGATAGATTGCTTGGCTTTTGACAGAGTGCTTGGTGTTATCTTGGAATGTTCTAAAGGCTATTGATCCATAGGTCGCAGGATGAATGCAATCACCGACTGCTATTGATTGAATGCTTGTACCAATATAACCTATGAAATGATTAATTGATATTATAATTTTGATTGGAATGATACATTGCTGTTATTATTAAATTAGTAATTAAAATGATATTACTGTACAACAGACACATGATTCCAATGAATTATTAGCATGGTATAATATTTGGGGATTTTGCTAACCACTGTATTTCAGGGAACATCTGTGGATGGTGTTAAGGTTGATGGCCTTGAAGTTTTGAAATGCACATAGAATGGCTAATCCAGGCATAGCTATATGCTTATATAAAGTACACTTGTACATATTTCCATACGGAATAAACCTATAGAAATATCTACAGAAAGGAGCAACCACATATTGCAGGACATACCCGTCGCTTGAGCAGGTATGAACGTATAGAGTGTTCAGTGTGTTGTGTTAGAGTTCAGTGTGTAGTGTTTAGTGTTTGTGTTCAGTGTGTTGTGTTTAGTGTTAAGTGTTTAGTGCTTGTGTTTAGTGTTTGTGTTAAGTGTTGGAAAAGTGTTTTAGTGTTTAAATAAATGGAATATAGGATTATATATATAGGATTATATTTCGCAAGTAAGTGAATTTTCTCGTGCACAGCACTAACTTACACTATAGTAGGGCCCCCTCACTTAATTTAACTTCACATTTTTCAATGTTAAGGAAGAAAATATTTTTGTTTTTTAAATTTTTGAAACGTATATCACGATTCTTAAGTAAAATACTTTGTAAGTACGGGGGTAATAAGGTTTTTATCAATTTCCAAATATTTTGTAAAACAATTATAATACTAATAATATCTAATGATAAAGAAGAAAAAATATAAGAAAAGCGTTAACTCTTAGAAAATATCCGTAACAGAATTTTAAACAATATTTTTTAGATGTTTGAAAGGTTACTAAGATTGTAACATCTATAAATCAATTTAATGAAAACATGAATATTAATATGGTATAATATACATCTCGATTCAATGCAATGAATGTATACAATTGATGCACCATGCATAAAATCATTAATTAGGTAATCTTATCAAGATTCCTCAAAATGTGTTTTTCAACAAAACTATATGCTGTAAAAATTGTAAACAATCATCCCGTCAATAATTCAATGCAAAGTATGTATGCATATATATACATTGCATTAAATCATTAATTAGGTCATTTAATCAAGATTCATCAATGAAACATTTTAAGTAACACTGCAAGACAAAAATCAGCATGTTTTAACCTAAATAATTAGCGAAATTAATGAAATACTGAATGTGCAGTAATCAAATTGGTCTTGCAACATGTATATTAGTCGTTTCATTCTGATATATTCATAATAATGTGTTTTCCAACAAAACAATATGCTGTAAATTTTGAAAACAAATATACTGAAAATAATTCAATACAAAGTATATATATATTGATGCACATTGAATAAACTGATTAATTAGGTCATGTCATAATTATTTTAAAATAAAGGGTTAATGCACATCATATAAGGTCAATAATTAGGATATTTAATCAAAATATGATTGTGAAATATGTAAATAAATATTGCAGAAACAATTCCATTTAAAGTATTTTAAATTTACAATTCATGCACATTGCATGAAATCATTAATAAGGTCATCTAATCAAAATTCCTAGATAAAGTGCTGTTCAGATCATCAGGGTATTCTATCAAAATTTGGCATTGAAATATATGTTAATAAATGCTGTAGCAAAAAATCTGTCTGATTTCTGTTTAAAATTATTGCACATTTTATAATGTCATGTTAGGCCATTTAATCAAGATTTTCCTTGATAATCTTTAAACAATCTATCAGATCATCAATTTGGCCAATTCAATCATAATTTGGCATTGAAACATATGTAAAAAACTATAGCAGTAATAATTCGCATTAATTCATTTTTACAATTCATGCACATTCTAAAATCTCACTTATTATGTCATTTAATCAAGATTTTGGTTTGATATTCAATAAACAATACACCATGTCATTAATTAGGATATTCTATCAACATTTAGCATTGAAATATATGTAAATAAATATTGCATTAATTATTTCTGTTAGGACATGTTTACAATTCTTGCACACTCCATAAGACAATGAAATAGGCTTGCTAATAAAAGGTTTCCCTTTGATAATCAATAAAAAATCTGTCAGATCATTAATTAGGGTATTCAGTTTACAGTTTACAGTTTATTTATACTCTCAGCACATGTATACATTATGTGATATGAGGTGAATAAACACAATATACAAATGATATAATGAACCAGGCTGTTTGTTAGTAGGTAAGAATAGTTAAACATTGATCATCCATAAACATTAATACAATGTAGTTACAAAAAGAATGCAAAAAAGATTCAAACCAGTTTCTGCATAGATGATTATTATCGACAAGCATTGTAAGGTAATTAAAAATGTATTAGCCAGGTGGTTTTAAAGTTTTCAAAACAATAGAAATAAATTTACAAGTATTAACAAGTTTTGTGACATTATTCTCGTTCATGATTTTTTCGAATGTGAAGCAATTTCGGTTCTTGTGATTTAATTGTGGTAAAAATATATTTCTTGAGTTTGCAAAAAAAGAACAGTTCATCATGTAATGGAATTCATCCCCTATTTCATTACTTTGGCATAAACAACATTTACGTTCTCGACGTTCAATATTCAGCCAACGACCCTTTTCAATCGGTAAGTGACTGTTCGACGTACGGAAATTAATGAAGTTTTGCAGAAGATTGTCACTTAGGATTTTAAAATAATCTTCTAATTTATGTTCGGTTTTATAAATTTTATAGTTCAAACATTTAGCAGACGAATTCAAATCAGCATTCCAACTTTGTAAATACTGATCCTTAAGAGACTGTTCAACATAAAATAAAAGGCTGTACCAGAAACCAATAATTCTTTTCTTGATAGAGATTGATAAAGGGAAACGACCCAGTTCGCCATACAAGAAACAATGAGGTGTTCCTTTTTTAACGACTAAAATATGTTTAAGGAAATCAGTGTGGACTTTCTCTATTCTATCAACATTTAGCATTGAAATATATGTAAATAAATATTGCATTAATTATTTCTGTTAGGACATGTTTACAATTCGTGCACACTCCATGAGACAAATAGGCTTGCTAATCAAAGGTTTTCCCTTGATAATCAATAAACAATCTAACAGATCATTAATTAGGGTATTCTAAATACATGTAAATAAATGTTGGAGCAAAGATTCTGTCTGATTTCTATTTAAAATTATTGCCAAATTTATAATGTCATATATAAGGCCATTACATCAGGATTCTCCTTTGAAATTCAATAAACAATACATCAGGTCATTAATTAGGATATTCTATCAATATTTGACATTGAAATACATGTAAATAAATGTTGTAGCAAACATTCTGTCTGATTTCTGTTTAAAATTATTGCACATTCTACATTGTCATAAATTAGGCCATTCAATCATAATTTAGCATTGAAATATATATAAATAAATGGTGTAGCAAAAATTCTGTCTGATTTCTGTTTAAAATTATTGCACAATTCATGATGTCATAAATGAAGGCATTACATCAGGATTCTCCTTTGATATTCAATAAACAATCTATCAGAACATTCATTAGGGTTTTCTATCAAAATTTGGCATTGAAATATTTGAAAATAAATGTTATAGCAAAAATTATATCTGAATTCTGCTTGAAATTATTGCACATTCTGTAATGTCATAAATTTGGTCATTGAATCAAGATTTTCCTGTGATATTCAATAAAAATAAATAAGGTCATTGATTAGGGTATTCTATCAAAATTTGGCATTGAAATATATGTAAATAAATGTTGTAGCAAAAATTTTGTCTAATTTCTGTTTAAATTATTGCACATTCTTTGATGTCATAAATTAGACCATTGAATCAATATATTCCTGTGATATTCAATAAAAAATAAATATAGTCATTGATTAGGGTATTCTATCAAAATTTGGCATGGTAATATATGTAAATAAATACTGTAGCAAAAATTCTGTCTGATTTCTGTTTAAAATTATTGCACATTCTTTGATGTCATAAATTAGGCCATTGAATCAATATATTCCTGTGATATTCAATAAAAAATAAATATAGTCATTGATTAGGGTATTCTATCAAAATTTGGCATGGTAATATATGTAAATAAATACTGTAGCAAAAATTCTGTCTGATTTCTGTTTAAAATTATTGCACATTCTTTGATGTCATAAATTAGGCCATTGAATCAATATATTCCTGTGATATTCAATAAAAAATAAATATAGTCATTGATTAGGGTATTCTATCAAAATTTGGCATGGTAATATATGTAAATAAATACTGTAGCAAATATTCTGTCTGATTTCTGTTTAAAATTATTGCACAATTTATAATGTCATAAATTAAACCATTACATCAGGATTGTCCTTTGATATTTAATAAACAATACATCAGGTCATTGATTAGGGTATTCTATCAAAATTTCGCATTGAAATATATATAAATAAATGTTCTACTTCTAGCAAATATTCTGTCTGATTTCTGTTTAAAATTATTGCACATTCTGTAATGTCATAAATTAGGCCATTGAATCAAGATTTTCCTGTGATATTCAATAAAAATAAATAAGGTCATTGATTAGGGTATTCTATCAACATTTGGCATTGAAATATATGTAAATAAATATTGCATTAATTATTTTTTTAGGACATGTTTACAATTCTTGCACACTTCATAAGACAATGAAATAGGCCTACTAATAAAAGGTTTTCCCTTGATAATCAATAAACAATCTATCAGATCATTAATTAGGGTATTCAATCAAAATTTAGCATTGAAATACATATGAATAAATGTTGTAGCAAAAGTTCTGTCTGATTTCTGTTTAAAATTATTGCACATTCTATAATTTCATAAATTAGGCCATTGAATCAAGATTTTCCTGTGATATTCAATAAAAATAAATCAGGTCATTGATTAGGGTATTCTATCATCATTTGGCATTGAAATATATGTAAATAAATATTGCATTGATTATTTCTGTTAGAACATGTTTATAATTCTTGCACACTCAATAAGAAAATGGAATAGGCTTGCTAATCAATGTTTTCCCTTTGATAATCAATAAACAATCTATTAGAGCATTAATTAGGGTATTCTATCAAAATTTGGCATTTAAATATATGTAAATAAATGGTGTAGCAGAAATTCTGTCTGATTTCTGTTTAAAATTATTGCACAATTTATAATGTCATAAATTAGACCATTACATCAGGATTCTCCATTGATATTTAATTAACAATACATCAGGTCATTAATTTAGCATTGAAATACATATAAATAAAAGTTGTAGCAAAAATTCTGTCTGATTTCTTTTTAAAATTATTGCACAATTTAGAATGTCATAAATTAGACCATTACATCAGGATTCTCCCTTGATATTTAATTAACAATACATCAGGTCATTAATTAAGCATTGAAATACATATAAATAAATGTTGTAGCAAACATTCTGTCTGATTTCTGTTTAAAATTATTGCACCTTCTATAATTTCATAAATTAGGCCATTGAATCAAGATATTCCTTTGATATTCAATAAAAATAAATAAGGTCATTGATTAGGGCATTCTATCAACATTTGGCATTGAAATATATGTAAATAAATATTGCATTAATTATTTCTGTTAGGACATGTTTACAATTCCTGCACACTCTATAAGACAATAAAATAGGCCTGCTAATCAATATTTTCCCTTTGATAATCAATAAACAATCTATTAGAGCATTAATTAGGGTATTCTATCAAAATTTGGCATTGAATCAAGATTTTCCTGTGATATTCAATAAAAATAAATAAGGTCATTGATTAAGGTATTCTATCAACATTTGGCATTGAAATATATGTAAATAAATGGTGTAGCAAATATTCTGTCTGATTTCTGTTTAAAATTATTGCACAATTCATAATGTCGTTAATTAGACCAATACATCAGGATTCTCCTTTGATATTCAATAAACAATATATCAGATCATTAATTAGGGTATTCTATCAAAATTTGGCAATAAAATATATGACAATAAATGTTATAGCAAAAATTCTATATGAATTGTGCCTGGAATTATTGCACATTCTGTAATGTCATAAATTAGGCCATTGAATCAAGATTTTCCTGTGATATTCAATAAAAATAAATAAGGTCATTGATTAGGGTATTCTATCAACATTTGGCATTGAAATATATGTAAATAAATATTGCATTAATTATTTTTTTAGGACATGTTTACAATTCTAGCACACTTCATAAGACAATGAAATAGGCCTACTAATAAAAGGTTTTCCCTTGATAATCAATAAACAATCTATCAGATCATTAATTAGGGTATTCAATCAAAATTTAGCATTGAAATACATATGAATAAATGTTGTAGCAAAAGTTCTGTCTGATTTCTGTTTAAAATTATTGCACATTCTATAATTTCATAAATTAGGCCGTTGAATCAAGATTTTCCTGTGATATTCAATAAAAATAAATAAGGTCATTGATTAGGGTATTCTATCAACATTTGGCATTGAAATATATGTAATGAATATTGCATTAATTATTTCTGTTAGGACATGTTTACAATTCCTGCACACTCCATAAGACAATGAAATAGGCTTGCTAATCAATATTTTCCCTTTGATAATCAATTAACAATCTATTAGAGCATTAATTAGGGTATTCTATCAAAATTTGGCATTGAAATATATGTAAATAAATGTTGTAGTAAAAATTCTGTCTGATTTCTGTTTAAAATTATTGCACAATTTATAATGTCATAAATTAAACCATTACATCAGGATTCTCCTTTGATATTCAATAAACAATCTATCAGATCATTCATTAAGGTATTCTATCAAAATTAGGCAATAAAATATATGAAAATAAATGTTATAGCAAAAATTCTATCTGAATTCTGCTTGAAATTATTGCACATTCTGTAATGTCATAAATTAGGCCATTGAATCAAGATTTTCCTGTGATTATCAATAAAAATAAATAAGGTCATTGATTAGGGTATTCTATCAAAATTTGGCATTGAAATATATGTAAATAAATAATGCATTAATTATTTCTGTTAGGACATGTTTATAATTCTTGCACACTCCATGAGACAATTAAATAGGCTTGCTAATCAAAGGTTTTCCCTTGATATTCAATAAACAATCTATCAGATCATTAATTAGGGTATTCTATCACAATTTGGCATTGAAATATATGTAAATAAATGATGTAGCAAATATTCAGTCTGATTTCTGTTTAAATTTATTGCACATTCTGTAATGTCATAAATTAGGCCATTGAATCAAGATTTTCCTGTGATATTCAATAAAAATAAATCAGGTCATTGATTAGGGTATTCTATCATCATTTGGCATTGAAATATATGTAAATAAATATTGCATTGATTATTTCTGTTAGAACATGTTTATAATTCTTGCACACTCAATAAGAAAATGGAATAGGCTTGCTAATCAATGTTTTCCCTTTGATAATCAATAAACAATCTATTAGAGCATTAATTAGGGTATTCTATCAAAATTTGGCATTTAAATATATGTAAATAAATGGTGTAGCAGAAATTCTGTCTGATTTCTGTTTAAAATTATTGCACAATTTATAATGTCATAAATTAGACCATTACATCAGGATTCTCCATTGATATTTAATTAACAATACATCAGGTCATTAATTTAACATTGAAATACATATAAATAAATGTTGTAGCAAATATTCTGTCTGATTTCTGTTTAAAATTATTGCACATTCTATATCTCTCTAAAATTTTCAACTATATATATGATAAAGGGATTTATCCAGAATCTTGGTGTAAGGGATACATTATTCCCATACATAAGAAAGGCGATATAAATACGGCCTCTAACTATAGAGGAATCACAATAGTAAATACTCTAGCTAAAATATTTTCACTAGTGTTAAGGAACAGAATAAATAAATGGTGTGAATCTGAAAATATATTTTCAGAAGCTCAGTTTGGCTTCAGAGATAACCATAGTACCACTGATTGTATTTTTATTCTACATTCTGTTATTCAAAATATCTTAGCTTCTGGCAAAAAACTGTACTGTGCTTTCATCGATTATGAAAAGGCCTTTGATACAGTAATTCATGACGCACTGTGGATTAAATTAATTGAATCAGGTCTTAGTTGTAAAGCGGTAGATATGATTAAATCAATATATCGAAATGTTAAATCATGTGTTAAAGACGCATCAAGTATGTCTTACTCTGACTTTTTCGATGTTTCTCTTGGCCTTAAACAGGGTGAACCTCTGTCTCCATTACTATTCATTCTATTTATAAATGATATTAAAACTACATTAAATCTGAATGAAATGTCCGATGACGATATTGACTCTATTTACTACCGATCCTCATAGTCTTCAATTACAATTAGATAATATATACGCATATTCACATAAATGGGGCTTAAAAATTAACGTAAATAAGACAAAAATCTGCATTTTTGAAAAAAGAAAAAGTAATAATCGACTTTCTTGGTCAATCAATGACAAAAATGTTGCAGTTGTTGACCAATTTTGTTACCTGGGTGTTAAATTTTATTATACTGGTTCTATGATGCATGCTGTGAAAGCTCTACATGATCAAGCTCTTAAAGCTTACAATCATTTATTTTATATTTTTAATAGGGTGAGTCTTGATATAAAGATGAAATTATCTTTGTTTGATTCTTTAATTGTACCTATTCTACTATATGGATGTGAAATTTGGGGGGTCAATGACTATAAAGAATTTGATAAATTGCATGTTAAATTCTGTAAACGAATATTAGGTGTACGAATGCAAACATCAAATGTTGCCGTTTTGGGTGAATTAGGCAGGTATCCATTAAGGGTCATATGTAAAGAAAGGTGTTTAAAATACTGGATAAGAATTATGTCAAATCCTGATTCTCTAATATATAGATCTTTTACAGATCAACTATATAGTATAAATGCGATGATATCCGGATGTTGGGTTCATAAAATTCAGTCAACACTTTTGGATATCTTTTTACAGACTTTCATTTTAACTACAATTTTATGCCATTGTTTAAACAACGTTTAAGGGATCAATATATCCAGGAATGGAATGACATTTTAACCAACCAAAATAAAATGCATTATTACAGAAAATTTAAAAAGGAATACAAGTATGAACCCTATCTAGATCTTGTTAAAATTGATAAATATAGAAAAGAACTAACCCGATTCAGATTAAGTTCTCATAATCTAGAGATAGAATCAGGAAGATACAATAATATACTAAGAGAAAACCGAATCTGTAAATTATGTTCTATGAACCAAGTTGAATCCGAATATCACTTTTTCATGTGTTGTAATGCTTTTAACAACTTAAGAACAAAATATATCAAAAATACATCTTGGCCTTCCATTAACAAATTTATTACGTTAATGACTAAACAATCAAACACAATATGTAACAATATTGCAAAATTCATTTTTCTTGCTACGAAATTAAGATTAGAGAAATTAGAATTACTTAATACTGCTTAATTAATCATGGATATTGTTTACACTGCTTCTTTATTATCATTTGTGTTAAATGTTTCTTAATTAAATGTTACTTAATTCTATTTAGGGGGGGGGATATTATATGATATTATTTCAAATATGTGTGCTTGCACTGATTTTGTTTATTTAAAATATTCAAATATGCAAATGTATGTATATTGTATTAATTGAGAAGTATGTATATAATCATTATGTTTTTTCTATTTATACTATGTGTTTAAAAAAAACCTGTTGTCTTGACCATCTTGACATGTATATAAATTGTAAATGGTCAGAGGCATTATATGCCGATAATACCAATAAACTTAAACTTAAACTATAATTTCATAAATTAGGCCATTGAATCAAGATATTCCTTTGATATTCAATAAAAATAAATAAGGTCATTGATTAGGGTATTCTATCAACATTTGGCATTGAATATATGTAAATAAATATTGCATTAATTATTTCTGTTAGGACATGTTTACAATTCAAGCACACTTCATAAGACAATGAAATAGGCCTGCTAATCAAAGGTTTCCCCTTGATGTTCAATAAACAATCTATCAGATCATTGGGTAATTCTGGAGTAGGTAACAAGGTACGATTTAATGCCAATATGCAATTAATAGAAAAACGGAATCAAAACAACCTTCCACATTATGTATAAAAAAACGTCATCGACATTATATAATTTTATATGCATATATCACCAACATTATATCTATCACCGACAGAATATATCTAAATTATCGCTTTCGGCTACTCATGTATTTTTGTCAATTCGTTATATGAAGACAAAGGTGAGTGTGGCCACAGTTAATTTGTATGGCTCTTCAAAAGATTTTTGAAATATTGACGTCGATTGATTTCATTTCTCTACAGTTTGAGTATCTATGTCCAGGACGCGGCAATGTGTTCTGTTTTTCTTTTCATAAATGTAAAATATTGAAATGACATAAAAAACCGAGTCCCAGTAATTGACCAAAATGTAATTTTCAGTGTGATACGATTCTTTAACTCATTTTTTGTGCATTGACAAAATATCGCACATACCTACACGTATATAGCGTGTTTTGAGTTACACAAATTACTATGATTTATTAAAACATGGTATTCAATCAGTTTGAATATAGCACACCAATAACTATAACAGAGAATACTTCGTAAGATTACAAACCATTTTCAATCTACACATTTCGTGAACTCATGATAAAAACGTGCTTCACGAATCACACTTATTCATTAAAGCAAACATCTTTTGTTACTCTATTTGTCGCATTCTTTCTTTTGTCATGTATTTAATACCTAATACGATCATACACACATTCCAAACAGTAAGCATAATAAAACGATGTCCAAGTGAAGGGAGGTAAATCGAATAATTGGCAAAAAGTGCTTGACTGGACTGTCACTCTTTAAAGATTTACAGATGACAACAATTATGGCGAACTCACTTAAGACGATTTTTTCGCAATAGGAGGAAGGAATGAACAAAAAGAAAATTTTCTGCATCTTTAAACAAAGTTTTCGTTGTGTTGAGGTTATATCCCGAACAACAATTTGGCATCTTAAATAAAAAATAGTATGATAATATTATGGTTTTTATGGTAGGCCTATTTTTCTCTGCGGTGAGTTTCATTTGGCTATTTTACATCTCATTTTATTAAATTCATAGCTTGTGGTCATTGTTTACACATAGTAACATTTATTCATGGTAGTCATTAGTTCGTGTACAATTAAAACATAAAATATATAAAGTCCATGCATGTGACCAGGGATGCTATATTACAGGGATACGCAACGGACGGAAACTGGCTGAAAAACAGTGCCTAGGGATATTCGCGCGAGAGCGCATGCGCACGCATTTACCGTTAATGTCGGTATCTAGCAGATAAAATATGGGTCAAATATTCTCTTCAATCGGCTTAAATAAATGCTGTTTTTGCATAGAGTTTTTTATATATTGATCTTAAAGTGTTAAATATTTTACAGATGTTGTAATTTTGTTTCTAAATATTAGTGGTTCTAAAGATTTCCAAGTTTTTGTGACCGTTCGAAAATAAAACTGACGTGATAATTTGACCGAAATGGTCGCACAATAGAAAATGTCAGTTTTTTGCGACAGCTTTAGTACATGAAGATATTCTTAATTTCACGATATTTTGCCGTGATTGAAGTGTGACATACTTCTATATTGGCTGCATAACTATATTTTCATGTTTTATTTTGTTATAATACATAATTTCGCAATCGATTATGACCCAGTTTTTACAATTTACAAAATGGAGGCCTGATCTGACGAGGAAAATATTGCACTTTTTGCGACATCATTTGTTTGTGAAGATATACTCTATATCAAAATTTTCTTCCATAGTTTGACACTTATACACGTCGATATTGGCGGCATGATAATATTTTCATGCTTACTATTGTAAAAGAACACAATTTCGCGGATGATTATGACCCCATTTTTACGATTCAATTCAATGGCGGCCTGATCTGACGAGGAAAATGTTTCACTTTTTGCAACACCATTTGTATGTGAAGGTATACTAAACATGAAAATTGTCTTCCATATTTTGAGACTGACATACGTCTGTATGGACGGCATAACATTAATTTCAAGAATTATTTTGCTGTAGTACCTTATTTCGCTCTCGATAATGATCCATTTTTATCAGTGCATAGCAAAACGAAAAAGCATCATATAAGCACTAAATTACATAGATTTTAGCGCAAACCAGAAACGGTGTAACCCGAATATATTATTTGGTATGCACATATTTTCACACCTATTATTCGAAATCGTCAATTCATAACAATGGCTGGTTGAGAATCAACTGGCATGTGACAAACAATATATGTACATCAATTCCTACACGAAGCGTGTCAACAGTTTAATTTTACAGATTGAGTAAAGTCAAACAGTTTATTCATGACTCGTAGAACATTATGTACATACATAATATGAAAACATAGATTACGTGTATACATGCCTTTCCATACGGAAATATAAGATACAGATCAATTCTTTAAATATCTACTACATTTAGTCAAAGACTTGAAATAATGACGGTATATTACGTACATTATAATGCTAACAGAATTCCTTGAAGTTATTCTATACCTGTTTATAATGAAGAGAGCAATGAAGAAACATTACTTTAATCTTATTCAATATTTATCTGGTAATGTACATCTTTAATGCTGGGTTAGTTGTAAGGTCGACCAAATTATGGTTTTATGCTAATCGCCACGAATATTTCACTGTGATCTCAGGTACTTGACTTGTTTTTGTATTTGCTAAAATAATATCAGTTTTTCAACAATGATTAATTACTGTCATGATCAATATGATGTGAATATGTTGGTTTAAATTATGACATTAGATTTTATTGGTGGAACCCTGTTGTTTCCAATTAATGCTCACACACCGTGACCTAATGCATTCAAATGACATATGCGCAGCTGTGAAAACAATGTAGATTTATGAAACATAGACTACCCCATACTGTTTTCCATCCGGATTTATTGATTGCTTCCTTGTAATCAGTAAAGATCGTCACCGAGATTATGATTATGACTATACGAGGGCATATCGTACACCATTTTGGCGGAAGATTAAAAGTTACAGATTAAGTCTTTGGCTAATAAAATTGATACGCTATAATAGAGACATACATTATGAAAAACAAAGATCAATAACAAGATAAAGTTATACGAATCAAAATTACAAATAACAAACTTTTCACCATAAAATGTATAACATACGTACATTTCTTTCGCACAAAACATTCATGATATATAGCATTTCTTTAAATAAAAGTTTAACCATGAACATTTCTTCTTCAGCTGATAAATAGAAAAACGTTCCACGATACAAAATTAAATTTGGTCTTGAGTTGATAAATCGAACAAAACTTTCATGATATAAATATTTGTTATACAAATTTAATTAAAATGTTTAGCATTCGATCGTACATTTTTTTCATACTATATAAAAGTTTCTTTCACGAATTTAAAGTCAAATTTTAGCATTCTATCGTACATTTGTTGTCATGATATAACTTTTCTTTCACAAGTTTATTCCGTGAAAATTTCGCCTTCAGCTGATAATTCGAAAACAAGTTTCACGATATAAAATTTAATTGTACAAAACTTTCATAATGTAATATGCTACATGTATTTCAATTTTTCATACATATTTTCATGATATAATCGTTTCTTTTAAAAATTCAATTTAAATAAAAAAAATAGCAGTGAAAATTAATTTCGTCTTGAGCCAGGTGTAGCATCACTGCTTGAGCTCATAAATCGAACAAAACTTTCATAATGTAAACATTTCTTTCCTACAAAATTTGCATAATATAAGCATTTCTTTCTCAAATTTAATTTAGAAAAATAAGTTGTGAAAATTAATAACAAACAAATAAAAACTATGAGGAACTTGAGTCGATCATAGACCACTAATGTTACTTTTTGTCAATTATCGATTCTTTGTGTCATTTTCATGGTAATTTCGGTAGTTTTGATACCTTTGCTTTCATTAACTAGCCTAGGCACTGATAATCTATACTTGATCAGTGGATGATAAGCGGTTGCACATCCCTGTAATATAGCATCCCTGATGTGACTTAAAAGTGCTTCTATTTCACAATCATTGACCGTACTCACAAAGTGAAACAACTAGATAAGTTGTTGTATGGCTATTTGAAGTTCAATGTGGTTGTATGTACGTCACTTAAAGTATACATAAGGTATATAAGCATTTGTGATGTTTCAATTTACATAGATATACATGTACGATAATTATTTGCTCCTATGACAAAATTTACTAAATACCCCGTTTTATACATTTCTTTTATGATATTTTACGTTATTTACAAAGATTAAATATCATACTTTAATACCAAGCAATAAAAAAGTCTAACCGAATGCTCAAAAATGGTGTTTTATTGCGATATAAATACTACACCCCTTTATCGACTTTTCCTTATCAGCGTTAAACATCTCTAACGTTATGTGCATTGTATTGGTACGATATGATACTATTAATTCATTAATGACAAAATGTGTTATAAAGTCTCCTACTAGACATCAAACCTGGGCGTGGTTTCAATTATTGAACCGTAAACATAAGTGATTTTGATTGGCTATCAAAATAGAATGGGGTGCGCCACATTCGTTGATTTCATGAGACGATAATGATCCGACACTTTAATTGTTAATTGCTCAGCTTAAAAAACACAGTAGGTGTCATTTTCGAATTAACATTGCCGTCTTATTTGATGACGGATTTCAAAGCGGTTTCCGGTATTTTGTTGCGGAAATGTTAATCTAGGGAACGGTGCCTCATAAGTTTGATACTTGTTTTCATTTTTTTAATCTATGGAGTATCACGTAATAAACAGCGGGGTTCTGGGTACGGAATTTCTTTAAAGTCAAATATCTAATGAACGGCGGACGTTATCAAAAAACTGAGGCACGGTTCCCTGCTTTATACATTTATAGTCATTTGAAAGGCTATTTGTTTTAATATATTCCTATATACAGAGTAGCTATCGTTGTTCAGAAATTTGTAAATTACGTGCGATATTGGTTAATAGAAGACCAATCAAATGTAATACATGTATTTGTTTCAAATTACTTGCAATGGCTTTATACAGTGGGTTTAATTTAGTATATAATTATGGTTTAGTTTTTTAAATCTATAAATTGGGAGACTTGATTTGACCTGACATCCAAGCCAGATACCTTTACAAAAAAAGAAACTTTACATTGGATACTGCCTTATGTTTACTTTACTTCATGATCGGGAAGGCTTTCTGACAATCGAAATGTCAAAATCATCAGTGTTTACCGAGATATGAACTTGTATGCAAAACTTTAACCAATATTGTCTATGCCAAAAATTGCATAATTTGGTCAAAATGAGTTCAAATGTGTGGTCCTAACTCTTGATTATAAGTCGTTACTCTTATGTACTAACAGTTAATTCTAAATGTTCCTTCAGCGCTTCCGTAGACGTACTTGTAACTATAACTACGCAATAGCTTAAAATAACATAAAATATGTTCAAGACTTCTTTATCATTTCCCACAGACACGTAAGTATAAATTTGATTTTGCAGTTTTACATAGAGCTTACTCAAATTCATGTAAATCACGATTGAAATTTTATCGCAACACGTGCATAATACTGATATTTGTATGAGATGTCTGATTTTTAAACCTGTCGCCTTGACGGCAATCTCTTATCTGTAGCACGCAACGCCTGAACTGAGAACTGATAAAACTGAATGTTGTTAACAAACTCTTATAGCATCGTGATTGAATGCAGATGTTGTTTTCACTTTCACTCAGAGCTTGCACAGAAGGATCATATTTACATACGCGGAGTGAACACCATTTGGAATAGACATGTTTGATTTTGTTCTCCATAGGCTGATAATCATTGCGTACTTTACACCATCACTGGTGTATGGTGACATGATGCCGGGCATAGAATTTACAATGTTGAATGACAGACTTGATACATTGACACGCAAAACATACGCGATAGAATACGAGTTGAAAAGTGATATAGCATCTATAAATGACCGCTTTGATAGACTTGAAAGCATGTGCAAGGATGAATTACAGAAGAATGTTGTTCATAATGTGATAGAAGAGGGAGAAAGCGAAGAAAATACTAATGACAACAGGGTAAACTTAGCAAGAGGAGTTTTGTCGAAAGCATTATCTTCGGAAAAGTTATTTGTTAGAAAACATCTGGCTGATTACGATAAAAAGTTTCAAAACTTTCAAAAAACGGTCCGAGATCAATTGTCGACGATGAATATCTCAGTCGTTAAAACGAGGAATTACACGGAAAGTAAACTTGAAGAAATCAACGAGAATGTCAACTTGACATTCCACAAACTACAGCAAAGCAATGACAAATGCTGTGACGACAAGAAAGAGAAGATAGAAACGAATGTGAACAATACTACGACCGAAGTGAAGAACAATTGTAATGAAACATTAGACTCACCAAGTAAGTATTCATCTAATTAATATTATACTCGCAGATTAAAATTTTATTTAAAACATCAGAAATTATCGTTATTCCTTTATGTCTGTAAAAATGTTAATTGATCAAACAAAATAGTGAAGACAGATAGAAAACTTTCTTTATTACTTTTTCTAAGGATACCTTTCGCTCTTTGTCATTCTCCTAGCAGAAATGTCGTTCGTTTCCTCTCACATACATTCTCGGCCAAAAGAATGTGCGACATTCAACGTTAAAATTGCGACATTTAACGGCAGATGATTTTGCGACATGTATAACGACGTCTCTCTATGTTTCTGATCCTAAGCAAAAAAAAAGGATCATTGGAAACTTACGATTGCCCTGGAAGAATCATGGGGTGGTCTTTAAGTTTAAATGGCTTTGTTTTAGTTTCGATTTGATATCAAGTATCAACAATGGTCATGTTTCTTTTAAGTATGATAAAGAAATACAAATATTGATTTGAATTTGTCAGGTTTCAGATTGTTTCAATGTTAGAAATGTCCGTCTCTGAAGGCTGTAAACTTAACGTGATTTAAAGCTTCCAAGAATATCTAAATTTTGTTTAGATCATTAGAATTACGTACAGTATGATTAGTCGAAGGGTCTTTGACGATTACATTGCAGTTCGTCGTCAAAGCCACTTGTTCTTTAAAAGCAAACAGGTAAACGACTCAATCTGAGTCGCGTTCGTTTTCCTATTTAACGCACAAATTTCCGTAAAACTTGTGTATAATTCAATGAATTATAGTATAATCTATCAACATGAACAAAAATATACATTCAACAGACGAAAGTTATCAAATATTTTGCCGATGTTTCATACTACCCTTAGTTTCAAAATTATCCTCGTAAATGCTTTGGATTAAGTCCGTAGCATTCCGGAAAGCATGTAAATTGATCTGATTCAATAGACGCATAAACAAGCGTCTTAAGCTGTTGACTTTGTAAGAGGACAATTCCATAACTAAAATGCTCAACAAGACGAAATAAAAATGATCAATTTAGTTATGGGACCCAGAACTACAGTATGAAAAACTATGATTAGTCATGTAATCAGCGCTGAAACTCTCGAATTTAGACGGCCGATTGAAAAATGTTAACTTAAAACCCACAATTTTTTACTAGTTTCAGTCCTGTATTCTGGCACATGTATTATAAACTATATGACTTGTTTGTTATGCTAGAAGTCAAATGATAGTAACACATTTTGTGCATTCCAATCCCTCATTGATAATAATTTTGCACACTTACTTTCTTCTACATCAATGTGTAATTTTGATATAATTGCAGTATGTAAAAAGCCGCCAGTAATTCCAAATGGTGTTTTGTCTATTGCATCCATATCATGTGGTTTACATGTTGCAAACTTAACATGTAACCAAGGATACTACAGACCTGCATCAAGTCTAACATGGGTTAATTGTTCAGATGACACAGGATGGGGAGATGTCACTTCTATGTCTTGTGTTAGCGTCAATGAGTCTTGTAAGTATGAATGTTGTGATATAATTAGATATCAAGTATTTTATATTTTACATTGATAAACGTGCACCAAATATAAGTATGAATGCAACAATGTTATTAGACAGCAATTGTTTTTATGTTGTTTTTTGTTGTTGTTTTTTTCATTTGATATCCGTGTACCTTTAAATCTTCAAAAAAATAACAGCACGTAGAGAATAAAAATCATTGTTGTATTTACTGTTTAATTAGACAAACCAGCACTATTATATAAATATCACATCCCACATAGGGTGACAAGTAATGTTGACCGAGGCGTTAGCCGAGGTTGACATTACTTTGTCAAGGGTGAACATTACGTTCTATCACCCAATGTGGGATGTGATATTTATTTTATTATACCGAATAAAACAATAATTAAGAAATACAAGAATGCAACAAACATGCTAACAATTATAAGGTCTTTTCGTACTGGTTGGGTCAAAACAATAAGTCTTTATCAGAGATTAAAACGAAGCATAGTTATTTTGGCTGTCAAATAATCTTCTGCTAAACGGGATGTCAAATTATGAGTGGATTCTGATAATCGCCCGTTAAAGTGTCTAGGATATAGAACAGATTGACTAAAACACGGCACCCGGTAATATCGCGTCAGCGCGTGAGGGTAGTTTCGTTATGGCAAGCGGGCCGAAATGTAATGTCAGAGGGTAACATTACGGATTGTCACCCTATGACGTCACATACGACTATAGAGTAAATAAGTCACGTGAGGTATAATAATATCAATTAGCAGGACGGCAATTATTAGGTTCTATAAATATGATGATATAGATCTGCTTCACACGAAACCTAATAAGAACACTAAGGTCAAAATATATATTTATCCGGTTACCCGATCCACAAAACTGTTTTAGATGCGACCCAAAGGTTTCTAACAGAGAACTGTGAAGTATGCAAATACTTGGGACGTGTCGTATATACGTCCATTGTACATAATGCAAGGTTAGGAAACATATATACAAGTTTTACTTCCTGTGAACCCCTTTTTGGTCAAGTTGTTGGAAACATGACCTTTTTCTTTGCACACGGTTAAACCCACATTAAATGCATGTTTTGTTGACTTATAGCTAACCTATTAACATACCTACTCTCTTAAGGCCGGTTCGACTGGACTCTCGATAGAAGAGAATACGCCAGCCTGAATAGCTTAGAAGAGAAACCCAATCGAACGCAATCGCACCCGAAATATCTGCATCCGAATATTAGGTATAACAAAAATAGCCGTCAAACCATTATACTTACAACCATGTGGATAAACTAATACGCACTCTGACATTGTAAACAATGCTGTTTGGTCATGTGACTAATATTTCTTCCACCTCGACTAACCATCGGGCGGAATAGATAGAAGAGCTTCTAAAATAAGAAGCTCTTCCGTTTGACCAATCGAACCGGCCTTTAGTATGACCAAACTCATCACGACAGCAAGCAGGACTGCTTGTCTATAGTTCCTTCCCCTACCACTACGTTTATTGCTTTGTAATCAGCAAAATCGGGAACCAGACTAACAGGACTGCATAGCATTTATTTTTTCTATATCTTATTTATTGCTAATTAACGGAATAACTTTATCATCTCCAAGGCGTGTCCGCCAATCGTAAAATAAATCTTGGACATGCAATTTTATGTAAATGAAATGCTGAAAATCAAAATTATATTCTTTTGTTTCTATTTTAGCTGGATATTTTGGAAAATCGTTTGTCACTGCATACATGATGAACTTTAAACGAACACGTAGCGCTCCGTATCTTATGATCGCATGTGCAGATACATCCACCATTCGTGTTGAAATACCTTTTCTTAACATCGACGAAGTACACACAGTAAGTAAGTCAGTGACACTAAAATACTCGAGCTCTCTAGCCATTGAGGAGATTGGCCATATTGGGCGCAAAGCCGTATTTGTTACGTCAGACACGCCCGTAATGGTTTTCTCAGCTAATATGGGAAAAGGGACTTTAGACGGTAGTGTCGTGTTGCCACGATCAACCTTGAATACTGAATATTTCATCGCAGGTTATCCGACGTCCAAAAGTGGCAAGGATCAATTTACAGTGATCAGTCTCAACGCTGGTACCACGGTTACGATAGATTACAACTCAAAACCACTGGAAACGTTAACATTAAACGAAAACCAAACATACTACATTCAAGATGCTAATTTATCTGGAACAAGAATTCTAGCTTCAAGTCCGGTTTTTGTTCTGTCCAGTCATTCTTGTGCGAATATTCCGAATGATCCCGTGTGGTATTGTGATTATTTAGAAGAAACCGCGCCTCCTGTATCGTCATTGGGGACTTCGCATATTGTGAGCTACATGGATCCTCGTACCGACTTCACCATCAGTGTTGTTGTAACCCAAGATTTAACAACAGTCAAGATGTACAACATACATGGCGATATAATTGAAACAATTCCAGATTTGCCAATGAAGAACACCGTTTACAGGACATACAGAAATGCCTCTACCATATCCATAGTATCTAACAAACCTGTCATGGTACATCAATACGGACATGGCTCATCCAAAGTATATGGTGACCCTTCAATGATGTTTGTTCCCGATGTAGGATTTTACGGCACGAACTACGACTTTGTAATACCTACAGACTTGGATGCTAACTCTACCCTTACTATTATCATTTCTGATAAGTATTCGATATCGTCATTGAAGTTGAACCATCAGGCTTTGGCACCTACAAAGGAACTGACCATCACCGTACCACGTCTTGGACAATATATTGTTGTGTATGTCAACGTCAAGGCTGGATACAATACTTTGAATTATGCGCCTGGTGTTGCTACCTTTGGAGCATGGGTCTACGGGCGTTCGTTCAATTTAGAATTTTCATGGCCTTTAGGATATGTTGCAAAAAGACGCCAATAAATGCTGCAGATGAGATAATTTGGGCTTAAACGAAGTTTGTGCTGAAATATCTAAATAACAGCGTCTTGCAATGATCAATATGTTAGCCTTAGCTAGCTGATGTATATAAATGTTGCAATCTATACCATTGGTGTTATACCCTTGCCTTGCTAAATCAATTTGTTTTCAGAAAACAATTTGATTTATTTGTTAGAATTAAATCAATTATTGTATTGGAATTAAATCAATGAATGTATTGGTATTAAATCAATGAATGCATTGAAATTAAATCAATTAATGTATTGAATCGACGCAGTAAAAAACAAACAAAAAATTTTTTTTTTGTACAGTGGTGATTTATAAGTCAAGTATTATAATTGTAAAATGAAATAAATGATCAATAAATTACTCCGAGTAATGGTCATTTTATTTTAAAACAAACAATCCACTTTCACCTGATATGGTGTACAGTCAGAGACTATTGTCAAACCTATGTTAACGACCACCTCCGAATAATGGTTCCCTGTGAATAAAGGCCACATTTTGTCCTTCTCAAGGGCTGGTCTGTGGTTTGGCATACTTAATTTTTCTCAAATTCTTGCAAGTAAGTGTCCAATTTATATCAACCTTGCTTTCCTCATCTATATCCAAAGTCGAGAATATTTCTCTACCTTTAATTTTTATCTCCAACCCATGTTCTTTAAACCTTCTGAATGAGGATTCTAAACTCTGTAGAATCCCAGTCATGGGCCTTGTGTTGAATTTAATTCCATTTTAAAAAAATAACAATGGAAATAAGGAAATTTATATTTCCTTTTTTGTGTCATCCTCGGTATATATATACATGTCCTGGTACATGTACATCTAAAATTGTATTAGTAGTATATGTCATATTGCCTTAAATTATATGTATTATTCTAGTCTTTGTAACAATGTGATATTTAAAACATTAATTTTATATCTTGTATTGTACCATACCATGTGTTTTATATGCGGAATAAATCTAACTTTTTTATAGTAAATACGATGTCCAATGAATGTTATTAGAATTAATAATTCAATAGTCAATTGCAATATCATTATTTTCATTTTCACTTTTTTATGGCCCTTTCTTATAATTTATATACAATGTGTATACAATATCCCAGCAGCTGCTTACAGGAATTCAATGAAACTTCACAAGTGATAAGTAGTATAAGTCTAGTTGGGCATGCATTAAGCAGGTTTTGTTTGGATTAGTTTTTACTGAGTTATGACCCTTTGTTTTTTATATGGTATATACAATAGGCACATTGTCGTCAGACTATTTCTCAGCACCTACTAGCAGGAATTCAATTAATCCTCACAGAAGTGATAAGTAATAATTCAAGTTGTGTATGTTCTTAGCAGATTTTGTTAACATTCATTTTTATTCAGTTATAGCCCTTTGTTTCTTTTTATATAATATATATATATAGAAATTGTCCAGGCTATTTGAAGACCGTATTTAAAAAAAAAAAAGTGACTTGTTTTATTTCCCTTTGTAAAATGTAACAATAACTGTGTCAAGAGGACAGCTGAGGATATGCATCGCCTGATGGCTCTAGTTAGAGGCAAAATGGGTTGTCTACCATAATACAACAGTGACCAGTTCGAATACCCACAGGATTCATGTTGCCTTTTATGTTTACTGTTGTAATTTCTAACACTACCTACACTACCATTAAATTATACAAGTGACTGTATCAGGAAAGGAAAATTTTGTTGTTGTGTACATTTTGTATATCAAAGTCCTGGATGGTTACAAAGTGTACTTCTGTAACTTCATACTAATTCTCTGTGTGTTCGTAACAACAATAGCAAAACGTGATGTGTTATGTTATGTTGAAAAGTCATCAATTAGAGATTAATTTAATTTGATCTACATCAAGGATTTATGTAAGTCCTTGGCTCATATTCACTTACGCATTTGAGTCTGAGATTAAGTCGATTTTAGACTTCATAATAGCCTCAGCGCGACCAAAAAGGTATTCACAAAACAAAATTAGTCTCAAGTTCGAGTCTGAAATTCTGAGTCTAAAATTTGTTGACTTAGGGCAGTATAAAGATACCATCATGAAAGTAGTTAATGAAACTACATATGTTCATTAAAATCCAAGCTTGAATACTTAATAAATCAATAGTTCTAAACTCCCAATATACCCCAATACGTATTGCAATACAGTGTTTCTTATCGCACTATATCACAATACGATCATCCTTAACCAAAACACATGACCCCAATATGTCACATGACTACAAATATGTTTACACTTCGACTCAAATTCAAAAAGGGGAGACAAAGCTCTCATACCACAACTAACAAAATACACTATGAGTACCTTTAATCTCTGTTAGAACGACAAATATAAAAATTCAAGAAAAAAACTACAGTGTTAAAGCTAACAATATAAAAATCTGGATTGAGACAAGAAACTTCACAACCGTAGTTTCAAATACTGACAAAAAAAATATATATAAAATAACACATGTATAGTATTAGTAGATCACTTAAATAATGGCATGACCATATTGATAAATCATTATGTAAGTGAGAATTAGAGTAAATCATACAACAGTGTTGGAAGTTTTTTTAACTGTGTTAGAAACAAAATGACTAGATAAAGTGTAAATGCATACACTGTTTATAGTTATTTATTTACTTATTTATTTATTTCATTGGATTTAATGCCATTTTCAACATTATTTCAGTTATATCGCGGCAGACAGTTATCCTAAGCAGCTTTCCTGGACTTCATTTAGGCTTTAACCAGTACTAACCACATTCTACCTGCAAGCTACTGCCATCTCTCATAGTTTCAATCAGTGGTATAACTATGTTTATTGAATCTTGTTAAGTGCTAGTGTACTTGTGACAATAATTGAACAATAATCATATCTCAAGTTATATAGTTATGTTCTATCTATTATCAGCAAAGATGTGACAGAAATATTACACAATCTACTTACATTCAGATAAGCCTAATTTGAACTTCTCCCGGCCCTGAGCTTATAAAACTAACCATCAGTCTCCAAGCTCAAACCTCAATTCCACTCTTAAAGTATTATAGTTGAAAAGATAGTGTTGATTACCAGTAATGTTTAAATACATATTCCGATTAATTATGCTGTCAGACTAATGTATCAATAATATCATAATTGTCTGATCATAATTAACTTAGGAAAATTAAAAGAAAAGATCAGAGATTTGAGCATGGAGATCATCATCGATAATAGGTTTTATAACTTCAGGACCTGTATTCAATAAACATCTTACTTAAGTTATATTTTTCCTTAATTTCGACTTTTTCCTTAACTCTTTTATACTAATATAAAGGAGGAAATCACAATAATATGATTTTATCTTTGTTCTAAAGATGCCAATTATGAAAATGATAATTCATTTTCACACTTTTGATGACTGGTTTACAAACTTTTACCATGAAAAATTACACTTAAGTAAAAATTTTGACATAAGTTAAAAAAAATCTTAAGATGTATATTGAATACGGGCCCAGCTGGCCTTTGATTCAATCAATTAATATGTCCTAATTAACATATACATACATTTGTAGGTCAAGTTTGATTAGGGGTTCTGTGCACTATAACATCTATAAAACCTATAATATCTCTAACTAACATTAAGTGAGATTCAGTTTCATTGGATACATAATAAAAAATATATTACACTAACACTGGAATAAAAATAAGGATGCATTAGTTTTACCTAATGTATTACAAGGTTTAGAAAAAATTGTAATTATATTTTTAGATCAAGTAAAACTAGAGCTTTGTCACAGAGGTGACTAATACCCCCGCCGCTTTGACACTAAGAATGTGATAGTACACTATACAGCTAAGTTCAAGGGCACATAACTCTGGAATGAGTGGATCAGCGGGCATGAAAATTGATTCTCGCAAGTTTACACTTCATGGTGATTACATACTTTAAGTTTCATTGAAATCGCTTATACCCCCAACAGGGGTATATAAAGGACGTAATGGCTGGTGGGTGGTTTCCCTTGATTTTTAAACTGTTTTCAGGTCAGGGAGAGATTTTTTAAAATATCTGATATTAAATGGTGATTTTAATCACTAAAAAAAGTTCTGTATGAAGCATGATGTTTCTTTTATCAGTCCAGATAAGAAATTTCAAAATGTATGAAGATTTAGGTTCTTATATTTTCAAAACAATTTATAACAGAAATTCAAATTTGAATTAGAGGGAGGAGTTCATATGGTTTAAACCCATCGTCTGCTTCAGCTATTTATAGATTCAGTACTGTAAGTCAGCATTCACTGTATGTCTATCACTGATAAAACAATGTAGAGAGAGAGTTCATTTGATAAAACAATGTAGAGAGAGAGTTAATTTGCATCCGATAGTCTGATCGGATGTTGCTCCTTTAAAGAATCTTTAAGTAGTTTGCTCCACAAACTTGTGATATTGTATGCGGACCGACCGACCGACCGACCGACCAACCTACCGACCGACCGACCAACAATGGACCAATAGTGTGACTCCAATATACCCCCTCTCAAACTTCGTTTGCGGAGATATAACTACCACAAAAAAGATATGTTTAAAAAAAAGAAGCCACATATTTTGCAGAAAAATAAACAAAATTGATATGTTTTAAAATGATTTTTAGAGGGTAATGTTTTGGAATTGAAAGGTTTAACATTAGAGAGTGTCTGATATTGAAGAGGTATTGTAAATTATATTTTCACATTATTAACAACAAATAAACAATTAATTTAATTAAGTCAAACATACAAATAATAATTGCAGATCAGAGTTCAGATTTTGTTAACAAAACTATCAAATAGCCGAGGCCCAAAGGTTATAAAACATGAGAATATTCTTCCAGCTCAAATCTCAATTCTATTTTCAATGTATTTTGGTTTATAAGATGCTGCTGTTTTAGTTTTAAATACATATTCAGATTAAATAGGGTGTCAGTATAATACATGTATCATTAATATAATATTCTTGATCAAAAATAAAATTATGAATGCTAAAAGACAAAATTTGAGATTTTTTGGGTCAAAGAACAATCTTAAGTTTTATAACCTCAGGGTCAGAAGGAATGATTACCAGTTCATCAGAAAACATTAAAACATACAGGTCTGTATATAATGCAATACAAAGTAACAAAACCATTAAAAATATCAATGAACACATCAAAATCTTGCAGCACTTTTAAATATTATTGCATTGAGTCATTTTTTAACACAATAAACACATAATGATATTTATTTCAAGAAATACAATACTATGGTAGAGAAAAATAAAGTTTTCTACAAGGAAGACAGTATCACAACACTGATTATCTAACATAATAAGTGAAAGTTATCTTTCTAGAAATATTTGGTTATGATCTAATGTCAAAATTAGGTGTCTTACTAATACAAGAAGGTATTAAGTCATCAAAATTTACTTAGCCTGTAGTGCTTTATGACATAAACCAAACTTAAAGTGCATTATATGCCTGCACAGAAAAAAGCAGGATAAAAGAACCAAAAAGAATTTCAATGATTTTTAAATGAGTCGGTCACTTGCAAAACAACAAATGTCATGTTTTATAGTAACATATAAAAAACATACATTCATTCTAACCAAATATAATACTACATGTATGATAAAATGACAGCACACATTAATACAACATGGCTTCATGGCACAAATAATGCATACAAACTCATATTGCACATCTAAATAAAACAATTACATGCACTACTCTCTGACCAATCATAATCCAGAGTTTTCTAATAGTAATGTACTGCATCAGACTGCTTATTACAACTTTACTGGGGTATATCTAAATCATTTATGCCTATTAAAATAACATTTATAATAGTTTTAAAACCAAATTAGTTATAAACTGTATCCGTTAAATAATAATTAAATAGTAATTATCTATATAATAAAAACATTGGGAAAAATATGAATCACATTATTCGGAATACTTTGCACAAAAAAACAATTAAAGAGAAATTTATCACCTCTAATTTACAAATTTTTTGTAGATAACAGACACAACAAAAACTATTGAATTTACAACTATATGTTACACCAGTGCTAAAAAGATTGACTTTATACTGATTTACAGATAAACCACTTTGTTACGCTATTGTGGTTGCTAGTGAATTATAAAATTAACACTATTAATCAATATATCTGCATAAAATAGGCCTTTTTCAAGAAATAGGATGACAAATGGACAATTTTGGTAATATGCTACATAATGTAATTGTGCAGGCTGAAGTATTGAATAAGAGCTTTTTTGTGTAATAAGACCTCAAAAAAGATAAATAAAGTCATTCATAATGTGAAGATTTTGTATAATATACATTATCCGATTGTCCCTTTAAAGAGGTAAATGTAAGAATTTGTAAATTCCAAGAAGTCAAACACACAAAAACTTTCTTACAATGATACTTACTTTGTAGGTATCAAAATAGACCATGCTTATACTAGCAAGACACAAAAGCTGAAGTGTTCAGCATTCAAATAATGTGCCTTTTTGTCTTACTGTCCCAGGATGAAATCAACACACTTCAGATCTACAGATATGGATCAGATATGAATTGTCTCAGCCTCAGACTCGTAAGAAACCTGCGCATCTTTGAACAGTCTGTATGACTTGTGTCGTCCACGTAAGTAGCCTTTTTTTGAAGCCCAGCATATTATCGCGACTGTTCCACATACACCTAGGAATGCTATACTTGTTGGAATGATGATGATAATGACAGTTCTGGTCCCCTCTGTCTCTCCTGTTTCAATGGTGCCAAGTCCTGAAAGACATAACAAAATTCAGTACCACATCATGGATAAAACTCATAAAATATACAAGAAAATAGTCCTTCACAAGACTGTTAGTGTTCAGTTAAATATATAAATATTAAGCATTAAGCATCTGAAAAAAGGAGCATGATTGACATTACATCTCATGGTGCTCATTAAATGTTAAAAGTTAAGGGTAAAAAATTACAATAATTTGAAGAGTCCATAAAATTTCTACAAATGTACCCGGTAATAGTAAACCTGACCACTTGGTATAAAATCTGAAGAGTCAGAATATTTATTTTGATTTTTTCAAGAGCAGAAATGCCTTTTTAAGGGTCAAACAAGAGCAAAATTTCTATCAAGGATTACCCGGTAAGTGTCAAAATAATGCCTTTTCTGACTGCTACCAATACGCCTTCACAATTTCACATAAAGTTCATCACTCTCGGTCTTAGTTGCAGTTTTCTTATCAGTAATTGAATTTTTGGGAAGTGATTGCATAAACACTTGTGGGAAGGACTATCTGACAGTAAAATCCACATTATCTTGGTGAAGGTATAAACTGTTACATTATGAAACCATGAAACAGATCAGCCCGTCCGGCTAGCGTTTGTCTGACGATCGAGAGGTTGTGAGTTCGAACCCCAGGTGAGGCTCACATCGTCCGTGACAAATTTGAATGAAAATATTACACCCTATGTTAAATTGCCCTTCACCCACCTCTATATTATGTGGGGTAGCTTGGCAGAAGCTTATCGATAGAATGTGGTTAGTACAGGTTAAGGCCTAAATGAAGTTCAGGAAAGCTGGTTAGGATAACTGTCCGCCACGATATAACTGAAATAATGTTGAATTTGGCATAAAACCTGATGAAACAAACAAACAATAAAACAGATCCTAAAGAATTGCAACACTTTACTGATAGATTATTAACTAGATCTAAGTGCAATGTTAAAGGCAATACTGCAATGGTACCTGGCCAGAAATAAGCAACATAATGAAAACCTTTACTGAAAATAACGGTCAACACAAAAGTTGGTTTTAAGCAAATATGCTAAAGAAAATAGAATAGAAATACATGTATCAATAAGATTCATATATTCTGTAAGATAAATCCCCTGTAAGGAGAGTAGTCACATCTCCATAAAACACAGAGATAACAGAACATTACATAGTTACCTTTATTCATGTGAAACCATGAAAAGGAGGAATTACTTGGTGGAGTAAAATTTCCTGTAAAATAAGTTCCACCCTCTGTTTGAAATGATCCAGTGACCTGTAACGGACTCTTCAATGGAAATCTTGTACCTGGTGTGTAAATGTGAGCCAGGGTAAATACAATGATGTGTCCATCAACCGAGGTACCTGAGAAAAAAATGATAAAAGATCAAACATACTTGTGTATAAAACACCTAGCATAACAACTTGCTTAAACTGATACTTTATGACTACATGTAACCTTTGACTAATACAAGTGTTGTAACAAAATAGACTTTATTCTTCTATGTTTATCTGTTGTTAAACAGCACAGTCGACAGTTATGTTCATTTCAGAGCCACCCCAGAAAAAGGGGAAAGAAGATAGTATTACAGTAGAACCAGGTAGTGATATCACTTTTATTATTTAGAATGATTTTTTCCTGGTTCTTCAAGTACCAATACATCAGGTCTGATTTGTCAAACACAGCACTATAGGCTCATGTAGTAGTTGGGATGGGGACACTGAAAAAGCGTCCCTGACAGCATGACAGATAGGGAGGCAGAGGTGAGATTCAAGCCAATGTCCTTTGCTTTTGTAGTCCAGCGCATTCTCACTAGACCACTGATCCGCCTCAACATGTTCCGAGACAAGAGACACCTGATCTGTACAGTACTAAGTAAATTCTACCATACACAAAGTCTCATCCAAGGCCAGACTCTACTAAGTCAAAATTAATCAACAAAATATGTTGTGCACATGTAAAATCCAGCATATGAAACAACAGTGTATGTTTGTTTTACATGTACAACACTTTTAACTTAGATTTTAGTTAGAAATATAAAACAAACTTGACAAAAGTTTGTTTTTCATAAAAAGATTTAAAATTGGCTCTGGTGACCTGGTTTTTTACCCCAAGTGACCCATTATTGTTCTCGTCCAAGATTTTGTTGATGTTAACATTCTGACCCTGTTTTGTGAAAATTAAACTAAAAATGTGGCCCCTAGTGTGTTCACAAGGTGAAAGTTGACGCCGCACGACGCTGGACGCCGGACAAAGACTGGTCACAAAAGCTCACCCTGAGCACAAAGTGCTCGTATGAGCTATTTTAAAAAGGTATGATATTAGTATTGGAAACATCAAACTATGTTTATTGTCCAAATCAATATAAGGCCTAAATTAAAAATATGTTGGTTTGCCCTTTACCGACCCTGAATTTTAGAAGAGGGTCGGTAGGTAGGAAAAATATTTCATTTTATTTCTGAAATTACACTTCTATCTTGATGCATTCTATATTCATTTTATGTATTCTGCTACCATACAACCATTTATTGTGTGCTTTAATCAACCATAACAGTCATATACTCAGTGCCTTAACACATTATTGTTTCCCTTCATTACTTCAATTTTCAAATGATACCTACTTTAAATGTTTATCGAAAGCACTGAGTACATGTATATTTTCCCAAGTATAAAAATAAAGTTCTCCCAGATTTTGCAATAAATTTTTTTGAGTCGGCATGATTTTTTTGGGACGGTCGGTAAAGGGCAAACAAACTTAATTTTAATTTAAGCCTAAGAATGAGAGTTAAGACAAAAAAATACCATTAAATTCTAATACTGCTCCATCCTGGTCATATAATGTTGTGACGAGTGTTTTATAATCTAGTTGATGTTTATGTCTTATTACAAAACTAAACAAATATTGCACATTATTGTAGGAGTATAATCCATCAAAGTGATGTGTGTTGAGAAATGTGTGCATCCAGTCAATATTAGACATGGTTACAGGATACGTCGTCATTGTATTCTGTATGGCTTCACTCTCTGTAGTGTCATCTGGTGTAGTAACTGGGTTTGACGTCTTTGTGTTACTATCAGTGTGAGCATCAACAATATCATCCTCATTTGGTTCCCCAGGTGTTACAACAGTCTTCTTGGGTCTGGTAGTTGAAGAGGTACCAGGCTTTCTTGTTGAATTCTTGCCAGAAGTTGTAATGCTTTGAGGGGATTTAGTAGAAAACTTGGCATTGTCTTGTTTAGTGACAATTTGATTTCCTGGTATTGTAGTGTTGATAGAGACTGTGCTTTCAGGAATACCCTGTTCCGTCAAGTGTTCAGATGATGGTGTAGTGATACTCTCATTATTAGCTGGCATGGTTTCACTGTATTTAGTACCGACATCACTTGTAATCCCATCTTCCAGTGCTAGCACACAACCTAAATAATCAATGTACATAAAATATGTATGAGGAGCATTGAAGTCATTTAAAGAATAACCATTAAATAATGTCAAATTTATGATATTTAAGTATATAGGCATACCTGTTAATGAAAGCCAACCTTGAGAGTGACAAAATGTGGCCATTATTGTCATTTGGCTTTTATTTGGAGGTCTTTTTGTGCAAAGTAATCTATGACAGTTTTTAAAAGAATGACCTATACTTACAGGGTGGCATTTATTCGGATGTGTCTCCTACTGCATCACATCAAACAAGAAGCATGCAGATGCAAAATAATCATCCTCACATAAGCAAAAGGCAAGTGGATCATTTTTTGTCAAGAATCATTAAACATAAACCATCAAAAAGACATACAGTAACCTCCAACATGTTCACTATGGTCTGTTTTTTCGATTGTATATGAGCCAAATACCTTACGCCTGTAGGCTCTTTTAGGTAGTTGGCTTATATAGACTATTGAGCTTATCTGAGAACCATTGGTCAAACATATAGCACTAATGAATGAATTTCTTTCATAAATCTCGAAAGAATAACATGTTTTAAGATAAACTAAGTATTACCTGAACTAAGCAGGAAAAGAAGGGAGAGAAAGCTTGTCCATGCCATTGTCATTTCATACTATCAGGGGTTAGAACACATAGCACTGATTATCACCTGAAAATATATATTCAATCATTTCAAATAGAAAAATAGAAAGCAAAACTATCTATCTCTTGGTACTGTCAAGGACTTATATACATACATGGATTCGCAACTGCTAAAAATAGATCAAACGATATCGTTCGGCGATCCCACAATGCATTGCTATATACTCGGCAATGTCCGACAGCTGTATTTGGGTGTTTACGAATTTGATTATACTAATAATACTCTGGCAATTGGGCACGGGAAATTGGTAAAGGATGCAACAAATTCCTTAAAGATATTGAGATACATTTATAATCCACAAAGTCTAAGTATAAGCATTGAAAAAGGCATCAGTCGAACATTTTAAATTCCAAGATGGCGGACATCTATTATAATCCTTTCGTCTCCGAGATTAAACATTCGGAATACCACGGATATTTTCGCTGTTATTATCATTCGGATATCACGGATTTTTTCGTATTTTCGCTTTTGTAAACAATAGCTTGTATTCCCGTTGATTCACGTCTTATTATCGCGGGATTTGATTACTTTAAACTGTTAATACGGAAGTTGCGAATCCATGTATGTATATAAGTCCTTGGTACTGTCAACCTCTCTTACGAGTGTACAAGACATGAAAATAAAAATCTCTACTTTGTTTATAACTTCGGCTTACATTGTTACCCTAAATTTCTACTGATAAATCTTGCTTTATCACTGTTTTACAAGTATGCATTACTCAGGTCATCAGCATAATATTAACTGTCCTTACTCCATATTTGGGACTTGGCTTGAATTATTACTGGATATTACAGAATTAGCATAGTAGGGAAAGACCGTATTGAGGTTTGTTGCCATGAGAAAGAATTAGTGGGAGACAAACTTTTCAGAACACCCTGTACAAAAATTTTGACAGACCAATACAAGTCATGTGACTACCAGAAAAAGTTGTCTGCTGCAGACGAACACATATTTTTTTGAAATTATTAGATGAAAAACAATTTTTATTCCAGGTATTTTGTCGACACAAATTTTGGGAACAACAATTTACCATGAAATATCACTTAAATCAGAATGTGACTTTGATAATTAATGCTAGTTTACCAGTCGTATTTCCACTTTTTCTCCACCTAATATTTGTGTGGGCCTGGCAACTAGCATTTGTTTACATTCGGGACGGGCGGGCTAAAAGAAATCTTGTATGAAAATGATGCAATCTTAAGAAAATGAAAACATAAGAACATCGAAAACACATTAAGACAACACATTGATATACCGTTTTCTTATGCGCACTCATGACTCAACTCTATTTGTGTTTGCAAATGGTTTCCGCAAACAACAATTCAATCAAAAACGTAAGCAACTGTTCACAATCATTTAGTAACGTTTTCATTAACTGAACGCACTGCAGTATGTTACAATGCTGAGGGTACTGCAATGCTGACACTTCTAAAACTGAAATTGATTTATAAATTCTTCTAATTAATAAATCCATTTCTTACCTATCACTCAATCTAAGATAAATATTGAGCTTCAGCTGGAATGTAACAGAACAGAAATTCTAGGTCTGTCTCACGACATCTAATTTTAGTAGCCGTGCATACTGCTCCTCTTCTATATGAACAATAATAAACAATTTTTAATATTGATTGAAGGCTACACTGTATTAAATTAAGAGTTGGGGCTACCGTCCAAAACTCCGTAACCTCAAAAGAGTTAAAGGTAAAACTAAAGAAAGTGAAGGCCAAGGGGGTGGAATTTTTCATCAAATTATTGCTGTGCGGAATATATAAATATTAATTGCTTGTATACGTCCACGTCGTTCTAAAATAAGCCAGTAAAACTTTGGTAAGATTTCAAACATTTAGTTGTATTTGACCTATGATTAATTTTCACGACATAATTGATATTACGAACACAAAATGGTAGTTGAAACCAGGAAGTAAACAGATTACTTCCTACTTTCATTAAATCAACAAAATGTCGTACGAATCAGAGGATGATCATTGTGATTCTATATATGCAAATGATATTACCTCTGATCTTTTGAATATTTCGGAGTTATTGAAAACAAAACCGCTGTCAGACCTGCTTAAAGAAGATAAAGAGAAATGTAAGGTTAGAGAAAAAGAGAAATTGTGGTACCATGGTCGGATAACTCGAGATGTAGCTGAAGATGTTCTTGTGAGAGGTAATTTATATCATAACAAATTGTGCGAAAGGAATATTATACATTTTCCTGTATACTGTTCTATCATTGACATATTTGACTGGCTGAATGCGAGTCTTTTGTAACACTACATATATTATTATTACTAGTAAATGTAATATTATTAATTAACAGCTGCAGTCAAAACTCGTTGTATCGAAGTTCAGGGGACTTGCCAAAATAGTTTGATATAAACAAACTTTGATATAGGAATTTCGATACCCGTGTTCACATTTTAGAGCTAAAGTCAGTGTGCCGTAATTAAATTATAACATAATTGTTATTTGGTTAACGGGATGGTAACAGGTAATAAGAATACAGCATTTATATGGGTACTTTCCATATATTTATTTTGCTGTGTACATTTCAAATTTGCATAAGATAGTTATAACTGACTGAGCGTTTATCAGTGTTTAACAATAATTTGTATCATCAACGAAAGGTTTGTATATTTTTATAATCATGAGAATGCTTATGCATGCATGTAGCTGTCAATAATTAAATATCGATTTTAGATTGTAGGTGTTTGTTTACAAAAGTAAAGGTGCGAACATTTCTTTTGTAAGTTGGCAACAGAATTAGTTTGACATAGATGGCCACTTAATAGTTGAAAATATATTTGTTTTGGACCGAAAATCTACTTTGATATATAAAAATAACGAGAATTAAATAACCACAAATTTGATATACATGCATTTTTGTAATACATAATTAGTAGGATAAAAATCAGGACTTTATCTTTACCTCGATATAAGCGGGATTTCAATATTAGTGAGTTTGATATAATGAGTTTCGACTGTATTTAGAAATTTGCATAATAGTGCAACTTTACATTATGAGACAATATTATAATGCCATCATAGACGTCAACAATTATATCAATAAAAATCTCTGTAATTCTGAGCCAAAGGTTTAGTAAAAAAAAAAATGTACACATAGTCAGTTACCTAGAAATTCAAAATGATCCAGAACTGTCAGTGTACACAATATCTGTTTAAAATGTTTTTTTTCAGGTCTGGTAAGACATAATAACCTTGATGGATTATTTCTAGTACGTGAGAGTTCATTTTCCTCCTCGAGTTTTGTTCTTTCATTGTGTTGCAAAGGTACTTTATACCACTTCCAAATAAATGAAGTGAAGACATCACATTTCAGTATAGATGCTGGACCTACAATCCATGGTATGTGTAACATGAAATTATTTCAACTTTTCTATCTTTTTCTTTTACTAAAATTACTTATAATCACAGGGCTTTTTTTCATAGGTTGGGGAAGGGGCCTTTTCTTTAAATTTGGGGAAAAATAACACATAATTTTAACAAAAGGGGAAGAAAAAACTTGATGTAAATTGAATTTTTGGGGAAAACTGCATGATTTTGAAGAATTTTCCTGAGGGGAAGACGCCTATTAACGGCCCCTGCTAAAGAGGGGAAAAAAGCCCTGAATCACTTGATATTATTTAAAGGTAGGAATTTATAGAATAAATGCACCAATCTTATGTTACAATTGAAGTGATTCTAGATACATTTAGGTATGCAACTTGCAAGCCATATGAATTGATGCATATCATTATAATATGTCAAACATCAATTTCTTTATTCATTAAATATAATTAGAATAATGCTAAAGGTATATCTGTATTCATATGAGTAAAGTGGCTAAAATGTAAATAGATCCTAATACTGTATTTTCATTTATTTTCGTTGGGGTCAATTTTCGTGGTTTTTACAAAATGGCTATTTTGTGGGGACTTAAATTCGTGGATTTTGATTTTTAAAAATAAATGTCTTATCTCAGCATTTAAATTTGTGTGGATTTGATTTCGTGGATGAGTCTACCCACGAAATCCACAGAATTAAATCCCCAACGAAAATTAATGAATTCACTGTAACTACTTTCTGCTGAACACTGTTGAATAAGAAGAATTTTATTCTAAAGTAGAATTTATAGTATGCCCAAAGTCTTAACTTTGTACACTGATATTCTTTTGATTAAAACATAGAACTAATTGAGTTTGATACAAGATTCAACACATGTTGTCGTTATTTGTCTTCTAGGTTTGGATAGATTGATACAAAACTATCAGGAATGTGCCCAAGGTTTACCCACAGTCCTCACGCTATTCTGTAAATGTAAACCTCCACCAGATGAACAAAGATGTGCAGGTGTAACAAATCTACTACACAGAGCTGTTCTGGAAAGTAAGGAAACTGCCAAGTTGAATTTCATTTTCATTCATTTTGCAAGCCTACGGTCACATTATATGCTACAAGTATTCAAACATATTAATGGAGCATCCATCATGGAAGTGCTTTAGTGTTAGGATGAAAATCTAGGGTTACAACCTCAAGATTTTCCTTTAAAAAGTAAAAAACAAAACCTGTTCATAATAATTTGTTGCATTTCTCACTGGTTATTAAATGTATTTGTTTTAAACAATCATGCCTGCTGGTCTGTTTAAAACATTATTAATGTAACACTGTCTGTCCTTTTTACTGACATGCATACAGTCTTTTCTGAAGTTGAGTCTTTTCTGCAAGACCTAATCCAGATGGGCACTAATATTTCATGATATGAAGATGTCTTTACCCTAATTTTTATTTGACTGAATGTTGATATTTTGAAGTCACTGTTTGTCATTATTATTTGAATCTCTAATGCATCATGTACATGTATACATTTTTGTTCGCTATGAAAGATAACTAATTAATGTATAATTAATATGACGTAGATTCATGATATTCATCCTCTTATATTAATTGTTTCTCAAGATATCTGTAGGATATTTGTTCATTATTTTCCTTTACATACACGTCAAATCTTCTCTCTCCGGAAATCTTTAAGGTCACTCTTGATTGCAGTGAGTTTTATGATGCTGCAGAAGCTGACTCTGACATAGTAACTTTAATCCTGGGGCAGCAATATTTTTTAAAATGAATATCAAAAAATAATGAATAATCTTTGAACAATGAGTTTAATGAACTTCAACCATTGCACAGCTTCCATGTTATTAATATAGTGAATCCTACATGTACCTGGTACATGTATGTTCATGAAATTGTATTAAGATATTATATATATTCATACTGGTAGGTGATAATGTAATGAAATAATAATGTGATAATGTGCCCAAAAAACGTTTGTTTCTGATTATCCAACCTACAAAATGTACCCTAATTTTTCTAGCAACCCTACAATTTTTAATAGCCCAAAGGAACTTTTTTACTTTTCTACACATTATCAAGAGCCAGAAAAAAGCCTGACCTACTTACTTTATTTTTGATGAGCACGTAATCAGAAACAAATAGTTTTTCAGGCCTTAGTGTATGTGGTAATTAATGCTGTTGATGAGCGTATGTGCCATTTCATGCACTCAATATCATTGTTATAGTTTATTATTATTCAAATTTATGACACACAGTTTATATATATGATTAATATATCATATATAAGTATTATCTGCCTTATTGTATTGTTCATAAACTCTGAGTACTTATAAAACAATTATCATTCCTAATTTATTCATATGCATGGAATGAAGTCAAATTTCCTGTGCTGAATTATATTTCCTGTTAGAGCAGTGTTGAATCTTAGTATGAGTAGATTTATATAAGGAAAATATTTAAATCTATTAAAGCAGGATACCATCTCAAAGGGGGTCTTAGAATTGAGAATTTTCAATAAATGTTTTTGTATACTGATGTTTGAGAATAATGTATGAGAGTTTGTAGAATAGAATGATTAATTAATTTGTCATTTAATTTCAAGTTCTTAGCAGTTTCTGTATATATAATTTACCAACCTAGTTCTTGTTTTGCAGGAGAAATTCTCATTTCATTTTTGCAATACCTAGTCAAGCCTCCGTGGTTGAGTGGTTAAGGTCTTCATATCACTGTAACCTCTCACTGATTGAGGGTTGTGGGTTCGAGCCCTGCTACCAACCTTGTCTCTTAATGTGAGAAAGCAGGCAATTGTTTATGGAGGATGGGAGTCTAGTACTGGTTCCTCCCAGGAATGATGGTTAGGTGAACTATCTGCCTCATATGACTCTGACTGTTGAAAAGGGGCGTAAAACTCAATATAAACAAACAAACAAACAAAATCTTGCAATACAAGAACAAGAGTGTGAAGTATTAAGTTTTTATACTTCATGAAATGAGAAAGTTTAGTGTCATTTACTTGTCATTAAGCTTATATTTTGCTAGTTTAGGAAACCCACAATACGGAGGCATTATAAAATAAAGTGAGAAGTGAGAATAATATTATTGTCTAGTACAGTCACATCATTCTGTGCTAGTGACCACCTCTGAATAAAGGCCTCTGTGAATAAAGGTCATCCTCTGAATAAAGGTCATCCTCTGAATAAAGGCCATCCTCTGAATAAAGGTCATCCTCTGAATAAAGGTCATCCTCTGAATAAAGGCCATCCTCTGAATAAAGGTCATCCTCTGAATAAAGGCCTCTCTGAATAAAGGTCATCCTCTGAATAAAGGTCATCCTCTGAATAAAGGCCATCCTATGAATAAAGGCCTCTCTGAATAAAGGCCATCCTCTGAATAAAGGCCATCCCCTGAATAAAGGCCTCTCTGAATAAAGGCCATCCTCTGAATAAAGGCCTCTGTGAATAAAGGTCATCCTCTGAATAAAGGTCATCCTCTGAATAAAGGCCATCCTCTGAATAAAGGTCATCCTCTGAATAAAGGCCATCCTCTCAATAAAGGCCATCCTCTGAATAAAGGCCTCTCTGAATAAAGGTCATCCTCTGAATAAAGGCCTCTGTGAATAAAGGTCATCCTCTGAATAAAGACCTCTCTGAATAAAGGCCATCCACTGAATAAAGGTCATCCTCTGAATAAAGGTCATCCTCTGAATAAAGGCCATCCTCTGATTAAGGCCATCCTCTGAATAAAGGCCATCCTCTGAATAAAGGCCTCTCTGAATAAAGGCCATCCTCTGAATAAAGGCTACCCTCTTGATAAAGGCACCCTGTGAATAAAGTATGAAATAAATCAGTTACTATTTAAAACAAAATGATCTCTGAATAAAGACCACCTGTCAATAAAGGCCACATATTGCCTTTCCCAAGTGTGGTCATTGTTTGCAGGTTTGACTGTGTCTCAATGTTCAATATGTACTAGTATATATATTTTGAATCCAATATCATTAATTTGTTGTGTGTTTCTACTTACCATTGAACTAAATATGAATTTTGAAAATATAGTTGTGAGAATAATGAAATAAATATTTCCAGAAATACAGGCACTTCTCAGTATATAAGTGATTTATTGAAATTATTAGCATTTGATTTTGATACGCTTCATATAGAGAACATAATTCATGCCACTAACATACTTGTACTTTGTTCAATGCATGGTTTCATGATATCACCTTGTTTTTTATTCTTTTAGATATACCTGATACAGTTTCAGCCATTTTGAAAAGCAAAAATTGTCCATCAATTAACGCAAAATCTGAATGGGGTTAGTATACCTAGTTATCTATATCACTGTACATATATCATTATTTAAACTTTCTTCCAGTTATTTGAGCCAATTATTGTTACTAACAACAAAATTGACAAGTTATTTTATTCTCTGATAATTTTACTTGTCAAGAACACTTGCTATATATATATTAAAGTCTTATCAGCGCCATGTTATAACTGAAACTATGCTGGAAATGTGTGTTAATCCAAACAATCTCTTATTTTCTTAGAAGGCACATGTGCTTTATGTTCAAACAAATACCCACTTGTTTTATTAGGGACTACTGCATTACATGAAGCATGTACTTATGGATATGAAGAGGTGGCAGACTTACTGATCAGAAATGGTGCCAATGTTAACTCACTGGACAAAGATGGCCAGACACCATTACATGTAAGAGGTTACCTTAAAAATATGATCCTGTAAAGACCTGGCCACTCTGATGAAATATAACTTATCGCAATAATTGGAATTGTAAATGTGAAGTGCATAAATATTAATACCATTTTAGATTAATATGAATTCCTTCAAATAAGTCAATGACTGCATTCTAAGGCTCAAATGCAGTGACCTTTACTTATTGGCCATGTTGACAGATCTGTGTAAAGTAGATGTCTGTGTACTCTCTGAATAATTTAGTCCGGACTATGACACTGTCAGATTTTTTTAAAACTACTTGGCACAAATGTTTGATAAATTTGTGTTTCATCAACAAGAACTGTGTTAGCAGGTCAAAGTAAAATATGGGCCCAAAAGATTACCTTGCCATCTATAGCCAGTATTTGGTATAACTAAGTCTAATAATTCATATGTTACCTTGTCAGTTGTATAGTAAATGTTTGTATTATTACAGAGATGTTGTACATCTAATCATAGTGGTGTTATATCAATACTGATACAAGAAGGTCATGCTAACGTGAACGCTCGTAACCCAAAGAGTGGTTGGATACCAATACACCAAGCTGCATACAAGGGACATATTAAATGTTTAAAGGTACGCATTTAAACTTCATGTATTACGTGTCCTTTGATCGTGGTCATTAATATATATTAGTCAATACCAAATTCATCATCCTTGTTTGTGTGGGAATCAGCACAGGTGTTTGGCACGTTTTTGTAGTGGCCCAACTGTTAGATATGTATAATATATATTATACATATGTAACTATAAAAACGTGCCAAACACCTGTGGGAATCAGTGAAAGTGTATTCTAAAAAATAAAACTTTTTTCTTGTTATTATCACTTTGATAAGTACTGTACTCTATTTTAATTTACTATCTATATATGATATTTTACGATGACTCAAAGACTCCCCTATGAAAATTGTGGGACTGAATTTTCTGACAAGGCATTGTTTAAGACTCTGAAAAGTTGACAAATCACTCATCTTAATTGTGGATCTGTGGTCTAGCAGTAACCATGGACTACCAATTGAAAGGTTGTGTGTTTGAATCTTGGCTCAGGTGTCCGTTAGTTCAAGGATGCTTTTTCAATGTTCTCTCAAATCCAAACATTTTGTTTTATAGCATAAGCTGAGAAACTTATTGGGTATTTTCATGATAATTTACAGATGTTATTAGACTTTCATTCACCGTACTTACCACGTGCTGATGATGATGATGATACTACACCATTAGATCTTGCTGAAAATTATGAACACAAGGAATGTTTCAAAGAAATTGGTATAGCTGTTGTTTTGTATGTTTTATTGAAATAATATTTGTCACAGAAGTGATATGCTAAGTAAAGTTCTGATGGTATATAATCAAACCTGTGTTTGCAGCCACTTCTGCTGAATAAATGCCACCCTATGTATAACAGTTATTATGTTAAAAAACATCAGTGATTAAGAACGAAATTACCCTCGATTGACGGCACCTGTCAATAAGGGCTCCATTTCTTTCCCAAGAGTGGCCCTTTTTCACAGGTAAGAATGTACTGTAATACAATTATGTTTACAATATGATTGTAAGATATCATTACAATCATATTGTTTGTAAGTTAATACGCCAAAAATAAATTATAGGCTTTTAGGCTACTCATCAGCAGTCATAATACTTAGCAACTGAAAATGATTAATTTTGATGACTTTTAGAAGCAAAATCTCAATTTCTTGATAACAACAATGTATTTATTAGCTTTCAGTTTCTGTAGATTTTTAACTTGTTTATTATCTTATGCAGATCATTTTGAGAATCATAAAGTGTTAACACATAAAGGTGATTGGTTTCATCCAGAAATTAATAGACAAGTAAGTAAGCATGGACACATAAACTATACAATAGTAGAATTTGCTATATAATAAATTAGTTTGAAAAGAAAGTGTAACTTTTTATGATCAAATGATTGAACATCAGATCTTTGAAATAATGTTTATCTAAGATTGGAGCCATTATATACTGTGCAATCTCTCCAGAGCAGCCCTCTCCCTGCAACAACTACTTGATATTTCACACACAGTACAATTCAACTATTAATTTAACCTCTCTAGAGCCACAACCTCTCAACAGCAACATAGTTTTGCTTTTTCTAAAGGGTGTTGCTTTGCAGAGATTGTAATGTATGTTCTTGTCAATAAAAAGGTATCACAAATTTATGTTATAATTAATGAAGACTCATAGTTGTTTCTGTTATTTTTTATTTATTTCAATTATGATGTTACTGGTATTAAGTATATATAATGCATTGAATTTCTAATTTGTCAACTTTATAATATAGGTAAAATGCATGTCAGTATTGTATTCAAATTTGTTGTTTATTTATCTCTTTGCTAGTCATACTCTTACTATGATAAGTTTGCTGATAAGCCAAGTATACTATGTACCAGCCGTAGTCTGAAAACTGTCCAATCTGTCATATTAAAAAAGTCACCAATACTAGTATGTTTAGCCCTAACTGTCAACTTCTACTGTTTTTTCATGACATCCCTTTTTCTTTCAGGGTGCTCAAAAGTTACTTGAATTGAAGGGTCTTATGGAAGGGTTGTTTCTTGTCCGCAGTAGCAAAAAGAACCCTGCTTGGCATGTTCTTACTTTGTGTCATGAACAGAAAGTATTCAACTATGAAATAAAGACAAAGGTATGTACAATGTATTCATTTGTAGAATTTGTTTTTTTCCGCAGACCTAAGGCCATCCTACCCAGAATATTTTCAGTTGGTTGGTACATAGGAAATATTATTTTTTACAATTCAATTTTATAAATTGAACCCAAATTATATGACTGTCAGAATGCTATTTTTATTGAAAAAGAAATTTTTAAATCCTAAGAGGCCATAAAATGTTGGGTCCTTTTTTGGTGAATAGGTAGCATTACCCAAACAAACTATTTTTTAAGGATGGCATATGGTTGATTTTGACTAAGTTGCTATTTTATGTGCGTGAAGTATATGGTGTCTGTTTTCTTTTTGTTCGCTCTTATGTAGTAATATGGAGATAGTGAACTCAGATATTGTGAAGAATAGGATGCGCTGAATAATTTTTCTCGGATTTACTTCCTTCATTATCATACTGATATAGGTAGTGAAATACATGTACTGGTGTAATGAAGTATATGTTTGCGTCTTCAGGATTTCACTGTAAGTGTGTGAGCCAACAATTGTACTGTATTGTTATTACAGTGCAACCTCTCCAAAGCAATACCCTGTTGGAGTTGCACAATTATGTGGTTTGTGAGAAATGTTTGCTCTAAAGAGGAAATATTTGTAGTTAAATCATGCAGTGGGAAAAAATTATGCTTTTGTTGCGTGAATGATGTTGCTCAAGTGAGGGTCACTCTGGAGAGGTTGTACTGTATTAAAATAATTTTTATTTCAGAATTACCGAGATTGTCACATGTATTACATTGATGACGGACCATTTTATAAAACTCTGGAACACCTTATACATTATTACAGTTACCATGACAACGGACTTCCTTGTGCATTAACAGTCTCTGTTAATACAAGTGAGACATTATTTTACTTTGATCTTACCTCAGTGTGTTTTATGTAATGAAAATTGTTGACCATTTTCTAAATGTCTAGATTTTACTAAAAGCCAATGTCTATTAAATACATAATATCTCGTATGTGATAAAAAAATTATTTTCATACTTATATATAAATGTAATTCAGGCCACTTCATACGGGAAACTGAAATATTTTTTGTATGAATGACAACTAATGCTGTGTATCGGGTTAATTCTGCTGTGCCAATTTTTGCATTTTCAAAAAAAAAATTTTCAATAGATAAGCATTTACTGCTAATTATACCACCTGTGTTAATATAGATCATGGATGTGAATAATTAATTCATGATACAATTGTTGTTGTTGTTGTTAGTCATACTATTCAGTCAAGATAAACTAGCATTGTAATGAGTGAGCTCTAAAAGCTCTAATTGATGGAAAAGCGAATCTCCAAAAATAACCCTTCCAATTAAACCCATTTTGAAATATGTCCTTCGTTAATTTATGATGTAAACATTCACTTTTCTGTATTGATGAGTAACCGAGGCTAACATAAAAAATAGGATACTTACATTAGAATTAATTGATTCAAATTTGGATATTTACAGCTAAAGAATTGATACAGATACCCAAAGATGATGAATATTTTAATTTGATTGAGACTCAAAGAATGCCAGGTGAGATTTTTTTGTACTCTCATATCAAGTTTTTCTTTAAATATATAGTTTTAAGATTTACAGCCACTGCATGCAGTCTATGACATGTACATATTATCATTCTATAAAATCTTAGACTGTCACAATCAATCAATGAAAATGATTTCTTGTGTGTTCATCCTTTTCTTCTCAATATGAAATATATGACAAGATATGACTAAGGGTCTTAGAGTATAGTCTTACCACTTGTCAGTTTTCAAGACTGAGCCTAGAAATGACCAAACGAATGCTTGAATTGTTCATATTAGACCTAAAGTTCAGGACACAGTCCAATTCTCCATGGACACAGTCCAGTTCTTCATAGTAACATACATATAGAGAAAAGAAAAGTTTTATAAATATTGAATATTTTCATATGCACCACTCCATGTTTTATTAATTTTGGAAAAAAAAAACTAATTAGATTTCCTACTTCAACTTGTACATGTATACTAAATTTGTCAATACAGTATAACCTCTGTAGAGCAACATCCTGTGGGAGCTGCAAATGTTGGCTGTTGTTTAGAGGTTGTTGCTCTACAGAGGTTAAATTTATAGTAAATATCAGCTTAGGGAAATTTTGAAGGTATTGTTATAGAGAGGTTGTTGCTCTACAGAGGGCCGCTCTGGAGAGGTTTTACTGTACTACATTGTATTTCAATAAGAGCTAAACTTATGTATTTCATATAAAAAATCAGAATACAACTATGATGCAGTAAATACAACATGATTGTGTATGTTTTGATCTGGTATTTGTTGTATATAATTTATCTGTATAATAATTTATTTACATTATTTTATAGATAAAATTTCACCAGCATTACCACCCAGACCTGAGACACTAGATACTGTCTATGCTGAAAGTGCCAAAAAACCACAGACTGTAAACTTACCTACTCCTCCATCATCTCCCTCAGCCACAAACAAGAGCCCTCCTCCACCACCTAACCATGTATGTACATAATTAAAATATTCCACTCTTTATTCCTGGTGCTAAAGTTGTGGGTCGAAAATATCCCTTAGCTGATCATAATTTGATGAGTCAACAAAATTTCTTACTAAAGAAGTGCTAAATTTGACCCCTTCATGCAATTCTCAAGAGTCAGAGGCCTTATTTTACTATTTCAAGTAGAGGGTCAAATGAAACCCTTCTTTATCTGTTGTTGATTTCATGGTACCACCACAAACAAAGTTTGAGAGGGGGTATATTGGAGTTACTTGGTCAGTTCATCCGTCCGCATAAAAGTTTGTGGAGCAAACAACTTCCACATTTTTTAACTATTGTAATGAAACTTGAAATAATGTTATCACCATCAAGTGTAGATGTGCAAGACAAAATTTTCATGTCCAGCAATTCTCTCATTGCAGAGTTATGTCCCCTTGAACTTAGCCATATAGTGTACTATTTCATTATTAGTGTCAAAGTGGCGACAGAGGTATTAGTCACCTCTGTGACAGCTCTAGTCCATTGTTGATTTCATTGACTTAGCATTCTTTTGTTTACATTACTTGTTTAAAAAAGGCTTTCACAGCAACTTTTTTGCAACACACATTTTTCAAGATCTGATAAAAAGAGATTTACTCTTCTGTGAAATAATTGCATTTATTCAAAGATGAAGGAATGAGATACAAGAAGTGGTTTTTTAAGTAATTTGATTTTGTATGAGCAATAATGCTATGTTTTTATTAGCTCACATGTCACAAAGTGACAAAGTGAGCTATTAGGATCACTCTCCGCCCGGCGTCGTGCGGTGTGCGGTGTGCGTCGTGCGTCGTCAAACTGTTTGTTGTGACCACACTAGGGGCCACATTTTTGGCTCAATTTTAGCAAAACTGGGTCAGAACATTAATATCAACAAAATCTTAGACGAGTTCGATATTGGGCCATTTGGAGTCAAAAACTAGGTCACCAGGGCCAAAAAAGGGAAAACCTTGTGAACACTTTAGAAATCACTGTTTTGACTTTATCTTCATGAAACTTTGTCAGAATGTTTATTTTAATAATATGTAGGTCAAGTTTGAAAATGGGTAATTTCTGTAGTAAAATTAGGCCACTAGGGCAAATTGCTGGAAAACCTTGTGAACACTCTAGAAGTCACTGTTTTGATTGGATGATCATGAAACCTTGTCAGAATGTTTGTCTTCATAATATCTTGGACGAGTTCGAACATGGGTCATCTTGGGTCAAAAACTAGGTCGCTAGGTCAAATCTTATGAAAAACCATGTTAACACTGTATATTTCACAGTTATTGGATCTTCACCAAACTTTGTCAAATCGTTTGTTTTAATGATATAACGGTCAAGTATAAATATGGGTCATCTGGGGTCAATAACTAGGTCACCAGGTCAAATCTTAGGAAAACTTTGTTAACACTGTAGATGTCACAGTTTTAATTGGATCTTCACCAAACCTTGTCAAAATGTTTGCCTCAATGATATGTGGGTCAAGAATGAACATGGGTTAGCCGGGTTCAAAAACTGGGTCATAAGGTCAAATCTTAGGTAAAAAATCTTGTAAAAGCTCTAAATGTCATGGTTTTGATTGGATCTTGGCCAAACCTTGTCAGATTGTTTGTCTTAATGATATTAAGGACATCTTCAAATATGGATCACCTAGGGTCAAAAACCAGGTCACAAGGTCAAATCTTAGGAAAACCTTATTAACACTGTAGATGTCAAATTTTGATCGTATTTTCACCAAACCTAGTCAGACTGTTTGTCTTAATGATATGTAAGACAAATTCGAACATAGGTCGTCTGGGGTCAAAAACTAGGTCACCGGTTCTAAACAATGTTTTAATGAGTGAACAGTGATTGTCATGTGAGCGATATAGGGCCATCTTGGCCCTCTTGTTGTATTGATAGAACATTTGAATCTAGTCGTTGAAATTTAAATAAACAAAAAAGCATATTGAAAACAAACACTATCATTATTATGTGAATAATTTTAGCCACCACCATTTAGACAACAAAGTGTCTGTAAAACAGAAACAACGATAGAACTGAAGAGAATAGACAGAAAACAACTTACATTAGGTATGTACTAAATATTAATTAAAAAACACCTTCCATTTTTTAAAACCCAGACTTCTTCGGGGAAAAAAGCACAAAAGTTTTTTTTATAGCTTGCCTATTTAAGTAATCCTGTTACTTTATACACTCCTTTTATTAACCCAAGTTTAAAATAAACCTTCTATATGAATATTTTCTTTTAATAACCCTGTTCCTGCGTATGTGATATAATGTCCCTGTAGTTATAATATCATACTCTATAAACCTTTTTAGACCCCCATGTTCTAGTGTTTTTGCATTTTGAAATAATTATCATTTCCTCTAGTATTTGTTATATAGCTCTGATGCTAGAATTGCTGTTTCTGCTGTAAGATACAAATGTACTAGAACTATTACTGTTCCAGGGAAGGAAATTGGACAGGGCGAATTTGGTCAAGTTGTGAAAGGAGTTTTAAAGAAAAAATCAGCTGCATACATGAGGTCAGACAAAATAAATGTTGCCATAAAACTTTTCCATAAAACTGCTATAAATAACACTGAAGATTTCTTGAAAGAAGCTCGGACCATGCAGCAACTGAATCATCCCTGTATCGTCAACTTTCTTGGCATTGCTGAAAATGACGGCCATGAATTAATGCTGGTATGTTAATTGTTTTATTTTTAGATGTTGCTTACAGCTAAAAAAGGAATTCAACAGCTCAGTCTGTTTGTGTTATAATCTCAGTCTAATGTTTATGCTTTGACCCCTTTTATACATTTTTACCATGAGATTGAAAAGTATATTGGTATGACCTCTCTGATACATTTTTACCAATCTGACTAAAGTATTCGATCTTCCTTACGGCAAGATCTGATGACGGCCTATACCAGTTTCTATTTTCAAAAGTCGGAATTTCCATGATCACTATTTATATCTATTTATAATTCAGCCAATCGTATAACTCGTTTCATCGGTACTTTGGCCAAATGAACTTTCTACCTGACGATGTTATTTAAACGTTAGTAAACGTTAAAATACGTATAACATATTTGTCTGCAACCACTTTTTGATTTTTTTAGTAATCCTGATCGATTCGGCCATAGTAGTACAGAAAATTTAATAAACATGCATATGTCACATGGGCGCTATCATTACATTTAGTTGCGTAAGAATAGGTGTTCGTGATAACTACAAGTCAAATATTGTTTTAACTGCGGTTAAAAATAGAATCAGATCACTTTCAGAATTATGAAAGTAAGGCGCTGATTGGCTAGTGGAAAAGGTCACCTGAGGTGACCTTCTATAGGTCGTCTTCAGATCCTCATAGCGTAGCGGGTTTGAGGATATGATTTTAATCAGATTGCATTTTTACCTCCATATCGAAGAGTATATTGCTATGATATATGTGATACATTTTTACCTCCTAGTTGAAAAGTATATGCGTCAACATCTATGATACATTTTTACCTCCATATCGAAGAGTCTATTGCTATGACCTCTCTGATGCATTTTTACCACATTGTTGAAAAGTATATGCTTCAACATCTATGATACATTTTTACCTCCATAACGAAATGTCTATTGCTATGACCTCTCTAATACATTTTTACCTTCTTGTCGAAGAGTATATTGCTATGACCTCTATGATACGTTTTTACCTCCAGATTGAAGAGTGTATGCTATGACCTCTATAAAACATTTTTACCTCCAGGTTGAAGAATATATTGCTATGGGATCAATGTTAGACTTTCTTCTTGATCATCCGAGTGAGGTAAAACAAGATGATTTATACTTGTGGGCATCACAAATAGCATTTGGTATGACTTACTTAGAAGAAACGAAAATGGTACACCGTGATTTAGCTGCCAGGAATATCCTGTTACAGGATAAACACAAGGTATGACTATATGCTACATTTTAATACCTTCAGTTTTTTTTTGCCCTGTATAGATAGATCAGGGGTATATTGGTTTTGGTCTGTTTGTCTGTCTGTCTGTTTGTATCAAATTTGCCTATAAAATCAAAACACTTCCATCAAACTTCACATGTTGGTTCCTCATGACAACTGCTGCATGACCTGTGCATTTTAAGGTCAGTAGGTCAAAGGTCAAGGTCACCCAGAAGGGCAATGTTTTTTCAAAACACATCTTGCAAAGGAAAAAATAAGGCACAGTCAAAAGAGCTGATTGCTTGTATGTATTTGCTCTGTGATGAAACGTAAACTCCTATACTTTAGGATAACTTTTCAACTTTGCTGTTATTTAACTAACAATAACATGAATAACAAGTAGTTATAGTTTCATCAAGGATGAAACTTGAAAAAATAAGTTTTGGACTACTTAAAAGGTCAACACAAAATTTGACAAAAATAAGTTAATTGCTTTCTCATCAAATGTGTGTTTGTATAGTCTTAAGCCATACTCGCAACAAAGCTTTTTATCTAAGGCATAGAAAAGAAACTGTTTGTTTCTGGTAACATTAAGATTGGGGTGAGCGGGTAGGTAGGTAGGTAGATAGGTATAGTCAGACAACGACCTGTGAATGATCAAAGATCAGCTAAGTCTATTCTGTAGGGTGAGTGGCATTTCGGAACGTTTCGGTGGTTTCCATAATATATAAATATCAATTATTTGTCCCTTTTAGTTGAGATTAAAAGCATAGCTCAAATGGTAAAGTCGCCAACATTTTTGCTTATGCAGCCTGTTAGTCAAGATATTACGAGTTCAAACCCAATAATAAAGGCTTTTTTCCTTTCCATTTTTAATTATTCATTTTTTATGGCATTTTGTTATTGCACATTTTTATTTCAATATTTGGACTGAATTTCATATGTATTTCATTCCCTTTTATTTCATGTAATTTCCCACCTATTCGTTAGCAGTATCTGTACTGGAGACACTGTCAGAATCTTATAATTTGCTTCGTTATAACATTACATCGTCTGCTTACTTCTTTTTTTACCAAGTACTTGTATTGTTAAGATGTATCCAATAAAACTCTGAATAGTATTACTTCTACAATTGGTGTACATTCTGTAGGTTGTTAAAGTTTGCTTAATTTATACATTTTCTATTATAGGCAAAAATCAGTGACTTTGGATTGTCTAGAGCTGTAGGATCTAACAGTGATTATTACAAGGCTACTACAGGAGGAAGATGGCCTATAAAGTGGTAAACTGTCTTTTGTCAAATGTTAAAAAATCGATTAGCTATTTGTATAGGCATATTTCAAAGATATGTTATCAGGCTAAGTGACTGAATGGTACACATATTAAAATGCATTGTTTGTGGTTTTAAAACAATTTTACATTTCATTTTATCTACTACATCTGTTTATCATTTCTATCCTGACATAATTTCAGTTCTGAAAGGCAGCCTGTTCACTAATAACCAGTTTTCGTGGATGGTATTATTTTCAGTACTTACTAACTCTTCCACAAGAAGCCAGCATTTTTTCTGCATATGGAGGAAAATCAATATTTTTGTCAAATTTTCATGGAAAGGTTTTGACCTACTGTGGCCAGTAGTCCAGCTCAAATTACTTAGTTACAAGTCCAGCACATTAACCAACGGCCCACAGTAGCGGCCTGAGATTGATTACATTTAATGATAAACTTTAAAGCACACTTGGTTGATTATTTACAGGTATGCTCCTGAATGTGTCAATTATGGTCATTTTTCACATGCTAGTGATGTGTGGAGTTTTGGTGTTACATTGTGGGAAATGTTCTCATACGGCGAACAACCATACGATGGTATGAAAGGCATTGAGGTAAGGTTTACATTTAATTAATTGGATATTTACTTGATCAATATGTTTACGAACATAACAAAAATATTAGGATACAAAACATTTGTTACTAAGTGGGTTAGGAAATTTCTTTTCTGTTGTTTTGTCTAATCATGCCTTTCATAATAAGTTTGTTTGATGCATCAATAAATATTTACGTTCTTTGAACTTAGCCCTAAGAAACTGTAGGATCAGCATCGGAAACACGGTAGGTTTGGTAACTTTTTATGGTTTCTTAACAATCAGAGTGATTTTTCACTATTGTCTGTTTAAAGGTAATCAAGTTCATCGAAGAAGAGAAACGGTTAAAAAAGCCTGATAAGTGCCCGGATGTAGCTTACAGACAAATGCTCAAATGTTGGAACAAAGAACCAAAACTTCGCCCCAAATTCTTCGAGTTAAATCTACATTTTGCCAAAGAAGACATTTACAGTACTGGTATTTGTAGAGAGGTTATGAAAGATTTGAGAAATTAAATTGACTGATATATACTGGTATACATTTAAATTGAACAAGTATGAAGATGTATGTGTAAAATATACTAAACAACGTAACATAATAACTTTTCCCTAGTTATTTTACATGTTGCTCTAATACAGAGTTTTGGTTCAGAAGATCCAGTTTGCTGACCAAATATTGAAATCTTGTGCCTAAAATAGTATTGACATCCATAAATTTGTATGATTCTGTTTATTTCACTTAGAGTAAATGTTTATGTACTTACATTATAGTAATAAAAGGATTGCACTAAAACTATACTGATTGGGCCTGTCTTAGATAAATTTTGGTTTGCACCTAGGCTACTCATTCCAATGTTCTCTGATCGTCCTCATTTTTATGCCATTCGAAATGGTGAAATATAAAGTGTTACCCCTGTCTGTCAAAATCAAATTTTGGTTTCTGAGCAATAACTTGAGAAATATTTCATGGTTTCATATTTTACATTAAGGTGTATAATAATGAAATACAGGTCAAGATTTCCATTATAATACAAGCAATTTTACAGGAGTTATGGCCCCTTTTTAGCTCACCTGATTCAATCAATTGATCAAAATCTATGTAAGAGCGGTTATACGAGATGAAATCTATATTACCTGGTCATCAAATGTAGTGTCTTTGTTCTCAGGAGAGCGACCTAGGGCCATCTTGGCCATCTTGTTTACTTAGCTCTCAGCTGGGGCATTTTTAATCTCCAGACACATTTCTGGCTTTATTCTTCATACCATCCTTTTGTCTACTGTACTAGTATATAATATTAACATAAAAAAACATTGTTAAAAGTTTGGGTACCGTAACCCCAAAACCAAAATTGTTTTAATGATGGTCATGGAATTGTTGACTTCTTACATAGTACAGGACATTGTATGTCAAAGTTTAAAAGATTTGTTATGGTTGACCATCAATTTAAGTTCTCAGCACTTGTATGCTTTTGGTTTATTGGTAATTGCACACTTCTGTCTTGCTAATGAGGTTATGTATAAAACACCATGTTGAACCTTGGCGGTATCTCATCATTACATAAAGCTGGATCTGGAGTTTACCTTAGTCTTACTGTTCAACATATTCTAGACTGCTTTTCTTAACTACCCACTAGAATCATAAGTTAATTTTGTAACTTTTTCAAATGTATATTTTTTCTTTCGTCCTTCTTATTGTAACATACTGGTACACAATACATGTATTTTGGAGAAGTGATTGGCCAGTATTCCTAGATGTTATATGGCATATAAACAGAAAACTCAGTAACAAAACTAGTGGTAAGTTTAGAGCCAATATACATGTTTCATATATATATTTAACCCGTCCTTTTGTTCTTTGTCTTTTTACAAAAAGTTTCATTTATTTACTATTGTGTTTATCATTTTATCTATCAATCAGTCCTAACATAACCACATAGTTACCTACTGTTTTCCTCAATGTGTGAGGTGATATGATAAATAAATTGGTATCTACATCATTCTGTACTAGATCATGGATGGAATCTAGGGGTGTGATATTCCGCAGTTTGGCAGGTTTTGATCAGCCTGATGCCCACTGGGGTCTCTAGCAGTCCACTGTCATGAGTGCATAACCTCAAACCCGTATTAATTTACAGATGGCCTTATAAAAATGAGTTTTATTCATGCATATTTTTACACCATAATTGAATTGTATTGATTATCACGTTTCACTTAAATTAGTGATGTCTGAGATGTGAAATAGTGATGTTCTTATTCATAAATGGCTTGATGAAGTCTACTGTTTTGTGTGAATTGTGAAATATTAGATACATGTTAAGTGTGGTATTATGGTAGCTTTTATAAACATAGTTAAATATTATATGTATAGTTTATTACTGTTTTGTTTTATTTTGTGCCTTAAAGGAAAACATTATAAGTGTATAGACTTATATTTGATACATATTATGTAATACTAATAGTATAATGGTTGTTGCAAGATTAAATACCTGAGATAGTGTGCAACTTTGTTTAATTTGATTTTTTTTTAAACATTACTTCAGTAATTATTACTAATTAATTCTGATGCTTGATTTAATGAAGGTAACCATTTGAGTATCATTCAATAATATATCTTCATTTGCTATTTTATATATAGAATGCTATCAGTATACATTTCATCATAGGGGTCTGGTACATTTAAGGGATGGACATGCATGTATCATATATATATACATATACAAGGGTTACAGCCAGTATAAAGTATGTTAAACTAACTTGGTGTGGAAACTGTTATTTCAGAAGTTGATGTTCCTTCAGTTGTCATATTCACTTCTACTTGATATCATAATTATTTCTGTGACCAAACTTCACAGTATCTCAGATCTTTGACCCTGTAACAAGATAATTATGTTACGGGCAGGACCCAGAAACCATGCACTATGTTTGTTGCTTCCAGTTTTCTAGTATTCTTATATTTGTATGTTATTCAAGTGTGTTTATGTATAGTCTTATAAAAAAATTGTATAAGTTGCTTTTTTACACCATTGTTAAGACTGCTAGTGATTTGTAAATGATTTTTGAAATTCCTGTTGTGATTTGTTCTGTGGCATGTCGTATATTTATTTACTTAAATTCTTATTTCTTCTATCTTGCACTATGCCTATGTATTAAGTTTAAATGTGAATTACTACTTTAATTGTTTAATTTATTGTACATTTTGTATATTTAATTGTTAGTTAATGTATTGTCTATGCTATATAAATCCTTTAATTGTCTTATTAGAATGATGTCAGATAATGGAATTCTGTTGGAATGTTGAAAGACAGTGTGAGAGATTATGCAAACTATAATTTTCTATTAGGCCACACTAAAAAAGTTGGTTTGTAGTTATGTTAATGACACATTCAAGAAGTTTGGAATCTGAATATTTTTATCATTTCATTTTACCCTTAAAATGGCCTTTAGACTTAAAATTAGCAAAGAAAGGTTTCTTGAGAATTTGTACCAAAGGGTAAAATTTATTCCAACTTTTTGTTTTTACTACAAACATAATTATGATGTAATCAAAAACTGAAACCTAATCACTGGTAAAAGTTTGAGTCACATAATTGCAAACCTACATTTTTTACATGGCTTTGTTTACCAATGTTTATGAATTGTTTTCGATGCCAAAGATATATATTTGTATAAATCATGTTAACATGCTGAGACAAACTTACCTCACATTTGTATCTTTTGAAATTTCACTGCATCAGTGTAATTTGTCAATTGTCAATTGCGACACAAGTAAGCCGTAACTGAAGTGAAGTAAGTTTATTTGCATTGAGTGCTTTTTTTTCTAGGTCTGGAATTTTTAAAAACAATAAAGACCTGTCTCAGAGGTTTGAACTACCAATACAGTTTAGAAAATAAAATAAAACACGAAATTGCATTGTCCTAGTTTTTCAGGATATCGATACCCTAATATACTACATGCTGTAATTGTAACTGTTCATGTATTATGTTGTTGTGTATTTTTTTAATATGAGAGAAACTTGTAATTAAATCTAATCCACCTTACTCACCTTGATTGATATCTGATTTGTTGTCTTTGCACGAAAATCAACATAGAACATTAAATGCCTAGACTTAAAAGCTAGATTTACCAAAATTTGTATTCTTGTATGTTTTAATATTTATATTTTCTCCTTTCTTTCTGTATAAATGTAATATTTTAGATAATATTAAGGTGGTACAAACTGTGTGTATGTCCATCATTATGGTTTTTTTTGTCTCTTTGTTTATTGACTTACCTACAAATTAAAGATCAATTTACTGTTACAGTGATACTAATTGCAATCAGTAACTAATTGCAGTCCACTACATGTACTAATTTTGTTCATCTTGACATGATATTGGCATAAAACTTTATGTTTCTTACTTACATTGTAAAATCTATTTATTGAACTCTATGTAAAGCAGTTTTTGTTATAGATATTAATTGTGTGAATATTTAAACACTGGTGTAAGAGTTTGTGACAAATGGTGCAAACATTATTTTCTTGGAAGCCTGTCTACATTCTACAAACACCTCCATTTTGAAGAGCCAATATCTTAACATCATTAGTGGTACTCTTCATTTAGAAGGCTGATTTATCAATGGTTAAATTAGAAATAAATTTGCACTATTGGTCCTTAGAGTCTGATATTTTTCTGAGCCAAATCCAAATACTTAAGTGATTATGGCATGATTTCATGAGCTGTCAGATTTCTAATTTTTGTAAAAAAACATGTATTGTGTTTTAACTTTGAGCATCCTGTAAATTCATCGGATATGTGTCACCATTTACATTGAATACATCATTAAGATTAACTAATATTGTGTTCAATATTTTAGTGTTTCATACTTTTTTATGTTGTTTTTTCTAGCATAAAATGAAACACTTGTCATCAATAATTCATTGTAAAAAACATGAATATGTTAAACTTGCAGGAAATATAACTAATACTGTGTCACAATATAGCCTAGAATATTGCTTTCATTAATGCATTGTTGAAATGTTTTTAAATCAATTAATAGAACTTATTTCCTACATTTTCATCCTCACCTGTCACTTAAATTTAGTCTACCCTAATAAGTTTTCAAATATCTGCACTTTGAGTCCAAGTACCAGTTACTAAGGCCCAAATGTGTAGTAAATTAAACATTACAAGTGCTAAATTACCAAGCTTTTAAGAAGCTTTGTCTGAACAGAAAGAATGATATCTGTGATTCAAAATGGTAATAATGAAAAAAATAAGAAACTCAAAAGACCTGCTCCATCTCTTCCTCAAAATTATATTTGAATCTACATATTGATATTGTATTGCCATTTTTTCAACAGACTGGACCTCTTGGTAAAATTTTGCTATTATTGCATAAGATATTTTTTGTATATTGATGTTTCACAGGCATAAATTTATCTGCATGCAATAGATAGTCAATCATTGATAGTTGTCAGATACATTTAATTATTATTCTACTTATTTTCATTTCTTACCAGACAATTTAACCTAAGTATAGGCATCCATGTATATCAATCAAAATGTATGTTTATTATACAAAATGTTACAAATGTATTGTTTTACAAAAATAGTATCTGTTGGCTTCAATTGTTTATATAGAAGTATACCGCCAGAATTAAAGATTAAGTCTCTGTTAGTTTTTGTCAGATTTATTTGTCTGAAGACAAACCCAGTGATTACATTAAGACCTGATGTGGGGACCACGTCAATTAATATTACAACCACCACATAATGGACTCTTACTTTCAGACGAGTTTTCAATGTATACCATGTGCTCCATCAACTCCAGATATAAACATGACTGACATTAGTCAAAACGTCTGAAGCTTACACTTGAAGTTGCTTTGTACAGATGGTGATATTTCAACCCTTACAATGATGGAACCGAAATTGCAACATGTTTGCCTCCGTAACAGAGATCCAAGCCAGCCTGCACACCCATACAGTCTGACCAGGCTCTTAACTTTTGGTTGACTAACATTGAAGTTTTGTCAAGTCCATTCAGGAAATTCAGCAGATTTTTAGGGTTAATAAATATTATTTGCAAAGGTAAATAGAAAGTCTTCATCATTCTATACAGGTCAAGGCTTCTAAAAGCGTGCCCTCATTCTCATTGACAAAACATTACGAAGCAAAACACAAATATGTAATAAATAAAAAACTAATAATGCTAACCTACAGTGTTTGTACATGTGTAGCCTATAGAACCATTACAATGTTCATTTTTTCCTTTTAGATATGCAACATCAAGGTCATTTAGTTGGACGAAACACAAGCTAACACAATAACATAAATTCGGGAAGTACTGTACGACAAAAGGTAGGCGTCTCATAAGCAAACTTGGTTGGCCCTTTCAATAGGGGTGACACTATAATAAACAAAACCTTTACCTTTTCATATTCATAGTTATTGTTTTAAGTGAACCCCCCCCCCCCCCCCCCGGAAAAAACACCAGGAAACACACCAGCCTTCACTCTAGAATTAAGAAAGAACTGGCCCAGAGGTTATAAAACTGGAGAACAAACTCAGAGCTCAAATCTCAATTATATTCTCAAAGTACTCTGGTTGAAAGGATGCAGCTGAGTTGTGAATAAATGCGTATTCTGATCAATTATGCTTTCAGACTGCTGTATCAAAAATACAATTATTGTCTAATAGTAATTAATTTAGAAACATTTAACGATAAGATATAAGATTTGAGCTCGGAGTCCGATCTCAAGTTTTATAACCTCGGGGCCTGGTAACATGTAAATCAATACAAACGTCAGATGCTGGAGAGCCGACATTGGAACTATTTGCAACTTCCTCGATTTAAAACTGACGAACAAAGCAGCTTTGTTTTTCTATTCGCACTGCTACTTCTTTTATACATTGTTTACTATTACCCTTCTTGAAAGACAATTCTGCTTTGACAGTTTTAGACATACATTGGATGTTCAATGGTATTATTTCTTTAGCAGTAAATCGTCAGCTGCGTCATTTATAAACGCACACTACCAGCCAATCGGAACTCCTCGGCGTTTGTCTAACTAGCGCAATTTCTCACTTACGGAAACACCCGAGTAGTTACGATTGACTATACCAGCTTAGTACCAAGTACATCAAGAGTTAAATTCGCCGAGTTGTTCTGGATGCAGTGGAATCCTACGGACAGACCGTATCACTGTCTAGGGAGACTGAGGGTAAATCGGATTGCACTACTATCATATCTTGCAGATGACTTTTTACTTAGACTACCATTCTCTGTTCGTAGGTTGGGTTTAGTATTACCTGACACAATCGTACTTGTTGTTAAGCTAGTTTCCTCAGTCTTTTTATCACATTTAGTAGTTCCAACCATAACTGAATGCTGTTTCTTGGTTTGCATTTCAGCAGTATTTTGGTCCATTCTGCCATCAGGTCTTGGATATGAAACACAATGCCTGCGCGAAGGAGATGGTGTTCTCCGTGTTTGTTTTTTGGTCGCTGACGGACCCACTCTTGAGTTTTTCTTCCGTTTCGATTTTTTAACATTACTTTTAATGCGATAAAAATAATAACGAAACAGGCCTAACTGGATTTGATTTAATAGCATTCCCTTTCTGCGCTTTTTTCCTCTCTTCTTAGATCCGGTCGTTTGTATCTGCTCGTGTAAATCTTCTATGGAATTTGTTGTCAGAATGGTCTCAAGAAAACGTAATTTTGAACCACTGTCATCATCCTGACTTGTATGAGTACATTCTCCTCTAGTAGTAGCATGCTTAATTGTACCAACATTCGCGATTTCCGTGGACACACTATTCGTTTCATTTGAGTCCGCATTCACATACTCAAATAGTTCACTACTAGTAATATCACCGGCATCGTTTTCATCTGATGCTGAAACTATTTCGTTTTCGGCTGACATTATCCTTTCACTGGAGCTATAAATGTCTATATCTATATCATCTTCAGTGTCAATCATAATGTCATCTTGTTCTGTTCTATTGTTGGAAGCTATCATGTTAACTTCAGAATTATTGCCTCGTTCAACTTTACTTGTAGCGTGTACTTCAGTTCTCATTTCGTTGCCGCTTGTTATTTCTAGTTCTGGGGTACCATTACGCTTTTCATCACTAGTATCCTTTTCTTCTACTGTCTCAGAGCGATCATCTTGATTATTTTGAACGCGTTCATGCGTCTGTTTGTTATCTTTCTGTATTTTTTTCTCAAACACTCCTACATTTGAAACAAACATGCTAGTGTCATCTGACTCGTGTTGTTCAAAATAAGTTTCAAGTGTCTCCAGCTTTTCTGGAAAGGTATATCTCAGATTATCTATGGTGTTCAATTTTGGAAGTTCATCGTCCAACTTCTCCCGGCTTTTATTGTAGTATATAAATCCAATCCACACAATGATGACGACAATCACCACGGCTGAACCAATAGTTACCGTTATAATCATCATTAACTCCTCCTTCTCCATTTTGTCTGTAAAAGTGTAATAAAAAGTATTGGCGTACGTGTCGTCGAAACATAGATCTCAAACGTGTGGTATTCTAAAGACCCATTAATAAATTTGGCATGTTTGTAGTTCAAATAATACACTAAATTGCTCATAAAATAAATAATCTTTTAATTGTAGTTGGGCTGTTTACAAAGTGTTTATGGAATTATTGTCGTCGTTCCTAAATTCCAACGATTTACTGGTATATGTAAAATATAATACATTATCATGATGGCATTAAATTACTGTTGTGTTTTCTGCAAACATTGAAGGGAGGTTTTTAACGACGTTTTTCAACAATGTTCACTTATATACAGCGGACATCTCTCCAAATTAGTTTCCTGGGCTGTATTCTAACCAGTACTAACTTACCCTGCTACAAAGTGTCTGAATCTCCCACATACATGTATTTAGAAAAATCGAAATTTTTGTCAGATTTATATTGATGGGGATATTATGACCTGCTGCGACTGGGACTCGAACCCGGACTGTCGCGTACTAACCACTAGACCGCGGTCATTTTATGCCGGATGCATTTGTAAATGTCGCAATAATAATATTCATTTCGCTAATGATCGATACTTATATGCATCTACATTCCTACAAATCGTAAAGACAATGCTGTTAAAGTGCCAGTCTTCTTGCTGCTAACCTAGGTTTACTCATTATAAAATCACATTATGTGTTATCTGCATAAAAGAAAGTACTGAAATACTGTTCTAATGTTTGATTAAATAGATCCTCTAAATAGTGGGCATTGTACTTGTACGTTTTACCGTGTCATGTATAGCACGAAATATGATAGTGTAGCATTATAATTAATATAGGTATTCGTACGTCTCATTTGGTAAGAACAATACAAATTTATAATGAACAAAACACATCGAAACAGGAAGAATTGAAGCTATGGTAAACAAAAATGCCACTCAAAGTGATATATTCAGACCCATATTTTTGTTTTAAAGTTCTAGATTTCCACAAGAGGTTTAAAAACACAATGATATGCCTCTTGTGCGTTTATTGCTATGAATATTTTAACTTTTGGTTGAAATAATTGAATTTAATTATGCGTGCAAATTTGGCTGCATGGATATTGCAGGCGCGTCTAATTGTCTAACAATCATATCATATCATAAAAGTAACAAATACATTAAACCTTTACAAAGTTAATGAACGTTTACAGCTCTTTCTAACTTTCAAGGATCAATCAATTAACTATAATAATCAACGCTTACCTTGTCACAAACTATTCGATTATACGAGTCCCTATTAAAATGTCGCTTCCGTCCGTGAAGTTTAATAGAGAAAATAGTTCTTTCTCTGCTCCTAATCGATGAAGTGTTATTGAATATCACAAACGTTTAGCGTGATATTGTAAATACGGAAAAGTAAGGGTAAGATATTGTATGTTTGTACACTTCATATATAGTGTGTATACGGGTTTGCGAGTTGACTTTTATTTGTGATATCTAGAGCATAATGTTTATACAAGACGGTGGAATATGACACCGAATTATTTAAAAATTCTCCGCGACAAAATTATTCCTATAAGCTAAATATAAACATTTGCCAACGATAACATGTTTACGTGTACTTCTATACAGAATAATATTAGGATATAGATTACATGTTAATATCGAATATATTAAAGTATTATTTATTTAGTTTGTTACGAAATGTCGACATAAACGTATATGATAAGACACTTGTTATGTGACATTACTAGCTATTACATGGAACTTCATCAAAGGTTTCCTGAAAATATGAATTCTCCGAAATCCGGATATTTTGTCCTATCCGGATGGCGCTCAGTTTTTAAGGGTTTACTATACTAGGTTTGTGGACGGTGAGTTTTTGCTTCAGTATTCCTCATTTCAAAACAAACTCCGATCGTTACATAGGTTTTATGTGAGGCTAGTTGTTGGGAGTAGGATGAAGTGATATAAGTGGCAATTAATAAAAATCTCACGTATTTGTCGAATCGATTTTAAAATGAATCAATTATTAGACAGATCTAAATTTAATGGGTTTATTCGTGTTAAGTTCGATAATGTCGATATGTTTTTAGTCTTTCAAAAATGCAACAACAAAACTTAAGATATTTAAATTGATATAAGAGTTAATAAGCTTCGTACTTTTTATAATGTTAGCTATTAAAATGATGACTTTATTATTCAAATATTCTCTCCGTTTATAATATACTCGTATTTTACGGCGGAAAGGGAACATATGATAATAATTATAATTAAGCACGGTTGGTAATAATGACCGGGAAGCACAGCAATTGATGCGTATGCATGGCTATCTTCCTCAGATTATGATACAAGTACAAGCAGTTCTAAATATTTCATTATCAGATTTTGCTCTAGTTTTCGCTATTTTTTAACGGTGGTCAGCTAATCGAGCTGATTTCGTGGTTTCTGCACCACTACTAATTAACCTTGTTCTATACAAGTAGTTGTCAACTTTTCTACAGAATAATCAGCGGATGATGAAGAAATGGACTTATACCAAAAATATTTGACCCAATGGTCACATTGAACACGTACCACACCCAGAGTTCGAACTTAGGAGCCCAAGACCCGTGCACATAACAATACTTATTGTGTTAAGTGTTTATACAGTGTGCCACTAAAATTCGCTATAACCTATTATAAATGCATGAATAACTTTATTTATCATTATAATTTATTATATTTATTTATTGCCTCCAGTTATGAAGATTTACAAGACATAATAATTATGATAAGAAAAACAAGTATTATAAATAGTACAAACAATACATAATTCATTCAATCAAAGCGTACACACACACGCATGTGGACTCCATCATACTTATGAACACCCTCACTCACGTATGCACGTAAAACAACCTCACACACGCGTACACATGACCACCCTTATACGCATAGAAGCACATGAAGACATGAGAAAAAAAAGTTACTTTCATTTATAATAACACTTATTCAGTATAGTGATTTCAAGAATAGAGCACAGTTCAATAGATAACCGGGATATTCTTCAGAGATTATTGCGTTTTGAAATTGCTTGTCAACGCCACCAATTAAGGAGATAGAATATTAACGTTTGTCTGTTGCTTTTCTTTAGCAGCTCTCCTGTTTGGTTGCTACACATAAATGAAACACATTGAATAAATGAGGTCAGCTTTTCAAGACAATTATTGCCTTTACAATCAAACAATTATCAGTATATGGCAGTTGGCAACGTTCACAGTTCAGTGGTTCAGGTAGAGGAGTTTTACACAAAAGACGAGCTAGAAATTTCATCAATATGACACTGTCGGGTCTTTCTGAGGACACGCGCCATAAGTGACCTACATTTATATTAATTGTACATGTTTTGTGAATTAATTGTTTGATTATTATGATGTAATATACATGTATATCATTATTATTCACATTTAACATTTAAATGTTACCCTTGGAAATGTATGTATATATAACTTATTGGATGATGAACATCGTTCAAATCCAAAAATAAATCTTCTGTTCTGTTCTGTGTTAAGTGGACAGATACAAGCAATACATTAATTGGTTTTAGGTGCGATAATCTTCTTCATGTAATCATTTATTTGGGGTTTATCGCCGATTCACCCAACCAGTTTTCCTCGACTGTATTCTAACCAGTACTTACCCTTCCGAGAGGAATCAGGCACTTTTTCAAATTTTCATGGAAGTGTATAACTTCCGGTGAACGGGATTTGAACCCGAATTGTCGGGTTACGTATCCAACGCACTAACCCTCTGAACCACGGCCTAGGCCATAATCCGTCTTCGAAAAAAGAATTTTTCGTATGAAAAAATACTACTTTCTGGAAAAACCATTTAACTTTAAAAGTTAATAAACACTTCTAAATTTTACTTTTTCATGTACGTATATAATAATGCATGCGCAGTGTATTGTAGACATCAATCACCATGCACCCTTGGCCCCCGGGAAGACGGATAATAAATTAATGCTGTGATAGTCAGTACATGTGTCGCATGTCTTTATTGTGGAGGTAGGCTAAAGTTTTATTTGTCCTGCAATGGCACAGCTATATACTACAATGTAAGTATAAGAAAATATGTGGTGAACTTCATTGCAACGAACGATCTGCTTTTAATAATTCATTCATTCAAACAAATACACATTATACAGAACAGTAATTATCGCAGGTAATGGATAAAATGTATAAAAATGAACAACATAAAAATAATAACATAATCACAAGTAGAGACATTATAACAATACAACACATGGACGAAGGCGTGGATTTCAACCACACGATGTCGATACATGAATGCCTAAAATCATTATTTTTCTTTCCGTGTTTGTAACAAAATAGTATGGGTTCTGAATTACTAGTATACATCACAGTTCAGTTCATTGCTGAAGGTAGCTGAAAGTTTTTATAAATGTTCACTTAAACTGCCCCTTTAATCACAGGAAAGATGTGCTACACAATTGACTCTTCCTCGTGTATGGTAAGAACAATGTTTTTACTTGTGTTAGGATCAGAAGGTCCTTGTTTCTCTACTCTCTTTTTCGCTGTTTTGTCTTTGTTCCATTTAAATGTCTTTACTTTCGTTTTCATTGGTTTCATAAAATAGTCGTACCTGTAATTAGATGTCCTTAATTTCTTTAATTTCTTCCTTGGCTTTTTCCTTGAAATCGTGATTGTTTTGTTTAAGTTTGGTGCTCTACGTTTTCTCTTTACAACTTTGTTATTACTTGTAAATCGCCTTGATTTTGCTATATTTGGTACCAAAGGCCTCTTCCAATTCTTTTTAATAATGTAGTTAAGAAATGATGGAGGCTTCTTCTGAATAAAATGTTTTTCGTCAATTGTTTTGTCCGGCTTCTCGTCCTCCTTAGGAGTATCGTCATCTTTTTCAGGTTCTTCCTTTTCTGTTTCATCTGAGTGTACTGCAAGAGGTTTTTCATCCTCTTCTTCTACTATCTTAGGAGTGTCCTCATCAGCAGCATTCTCAACATTTGATGTATCTTGATCGTTATCTCCATAAATATCATCGACTGCAATTGGTTCATTTAATTCTTCGACGTTGTCGTCTGTCTCTTCCTTTTTCTCTTCGGGTACCACACTTATAACAGGAAACAACTTGATTTCTTCGTTATCAACTTCTCTATAATGCTCATCCATTGTTTTAAGTTTGCCTACTCTAACCATGTGCTTAGTTGTACTGTTTATTATACGTTTCATTGCCGTCATACGAATGACCTTCACCTTTTTCTTAAAACAAACACACCCAACTAGAATGACAACTATTACTGCTATTACAACAATTGAGGCAGTCACAGCAATGATGATTATTATAGTTTCGTCAGAGGAACTCTGGCTATCGTCTGAAATATACAAGACAGAATGTGAAGATCGAGAATGTTTAAAAACATTGTATTTAACCAAACGAAGATCGAATCACCTTTGCTTCAACGACATCGCCTGTTTTTTTAATTGTCAAACAACTTCATCAATAGAGATATCACAGCGGAGATGTAGAATGAAAGTCATTGTGTTTGCGACCGGAAGTTTGCGCACATATTTTACGTATACATTTGGTATATATTCGGCTATGCAAATTCAAGGGTGGCCATTTTACATCGTTTGAAATTCTGCGCAAAGCATACACTTTACTCCTTGTCAGATGTAATTTTGATTTGGATTTTAATTTTAGCATATAAGATCCATGATAATATAAGTTTTTATCCGGAATTGAGGGCACTAAGTATGATTGTATTTGTTAGAAGTTTACGTATCAACATTTCTTTGGACCAAATACTCCAAAACTTGCATTCATGATTTCATATTTTTAATATAGATTTTGTCATTTCATGTTCGACTCGTAAAGTTACAAGTGGCATAGAATTGGAACAGATAACTTTTATTATTATAAACATATATGAGCTCGTCCGCTAATATGACAGTTATTGTAGTTATTACGTATATCGTATAATGTTCAATGATACCATTAGTATTGTAAGTATACTTCTTTGTCATATAAATTGAGCTTAATACAGCAGCATACTGAGTTAGAAGAATATATCAGAATAACAAACTTGTAAATTACCCATTCCTGAGGGAGTATCAAGCAAGCTTACGGAGGGCCAGTGGTTCTACCTTGGTGTGCATCTCGGAGTCTTCTTCGCCGTTAAAACTAGAAAGTCGCCCGGGTTGTGGTGCGTAACTCCCCAAAAGTAACAATAAAATACACGTACCTGATTGTGTGGTAACAAGATGAAACAGAGCAGCAAACATGCTGCAACCCAGGACGGCGTCGTACAACATTTTATTTTCTAAAAAAAAAATCAAAAATACTATAATCATAGAAAATAGATCATAGAACACTCCGACGGAAATGGCTGGGTTGTGAGTGTGTCTGTTTTTCTACAGACAGCGGTTAAAATTACTTTTCTTTGAATAACAAAAAAAACTTCGATCGTCAGCACTGAATACCACTATTTATGAAATATCAATTCGCCTTGCTTATATTCCATTTTAAGTATTTTATGGGTAAACAAATCTACCTCAACATATAGAAAGACAAAGGAAACGTACTTCACAAGAATCATTTTGGAATTAGCTGCATCGTATTAGTCAATTAATCCACGATATGTATGTAATGACGATATGAAAGTTAAAAATAACCATTTTAAATTCTACGAGTGCTCTTACAAATGTTTATATTGTTCTTCTGTGTCATAACTACATATAGATCTGGTGTATGACATCGTCATCCAAGGAGGGTATCAGTCCAGTACGTGCACCTCGTTTTTATTTTTAGTTTGGGTTTAATGCCCTTTTCAATATATATATATATATAATAGTCAAATTCACCTAACCAGTTTTCCTAGACGGGATTGGAACCAGTAAGTTACCCTTCCACAAGGAACCGATAATTTCTCCACACGTTGAGGAAAGTCAACACTGTTGTCATATTTACATGGAAGGGTCTGACCTGCCACGACTGGGAATCGAATTTTTCATTTGGCACGAACTGTACAGAATACAAAGAAATGACAACTGTATACTGAATAGCATATACCACGTGCATCAAGCATGTGTCCTAATTTGTCATAAATGAAGTATAACACAACTTTACCAATTATCATTTATTCAAACATATTAATAAATGTGTATTATTATTCTTAAGTATTCATTTGATTCCACGTGATAGTTAAAATACATAATTGTAGATACAGACACTTACCTCACTAATAATAGCTAGGACAATTATAATTGTTTAATAATCCATTGTCACTAAAACAAATCATTGAATGTGTAACTTTTACTGACACAAGGCAATACAGCCAATTAAAATGTACTAATGATCTATTGTATTTATAAAGAACTGATCATGAAGTACGTACGCATATTGAACTTACGATAGTAGTGGTGTCTATTTCATATAAGTAACTAAGTATTTAACTTGCATTTGTACATGTAAATTGTTTAGCGGGTAATACGTATACATAATAATATGTATAGTACTTAACTTAGAGACAAATTATTGAATTAAAACATTAGGTCTGAAATTATTTTTATTTCAAATATTAACTCGAAATATGTCAGGTGGGTTAAATTAATTCACATGGTGTACGTACTGTTACTACTGTCCGTCGACCTGAGTAATATTATATACTGTCTTACAAGTTCTGAAGTAGGCCTACTGTTGAAAACAGGCGTACATTCCGATTATAATTATTATCATATGTATAATCGGAATTTACGCCTGTTTTCAAAACTATTCATTTGTCTGTCAATTGAATTAAGTTAGATAATTACATAATCAGCAAAATTGGGTAGGTATGGACTTTATTTGGCTCTTGAAAGCATGCAGGAAGGTAAAAAAAGAGAAAGAGGTTATTCCGATGAAAAATCTAGTGTCGCGGGACAAAATTAATATTAGCGTCGATCTGATCTATAGTAACCAGAAATTTTGCACTATGTTTCCCAAATCTTGTAGGTCAATAATTATAAATGAAATTACTTCCACATCCATTTTAACCTTCAATAACTGTTTCAGATATTTATTTCCATCACGAAATAGAAAAAAACTACAATCGATCGATTTCTGCAATTTTAAGGCATTTTCCACCCGTCTTAATTATATGAAAATAAAAATAATATCTAAATAAAAAAGATATAACTCGATGTTGCCAATTGTTTATGAGTTAATGTGAGATGCATATAAAAATCAATAAACAGGTCAAGTAAGCAACCATCTCAAAAGTATGATTTTATTATCCACCCTTTGTATACGCATGATGTTTACGCATCATTGAAAAATAAATATACAAAGTAGCTATATTATTTCATGGCATGTTTTTATAAGTGACACGTGGACGTATGCCAATATTATAGCATGTACATGTAGATAGATTATCAAAAAAGAAATTAGTATAAAAAACATTTAATGAAATATCGTCGCCTTTTTAAAGGCCCCTTAATTAAATTAGAACAATATATGAAACTAATAGTAAAATACAAGACATATTCTAATTCCTCTAAAACAATATCTATATAATGCCTTATTTAGCCATATCTATAATACAAATATTGTCAGATGTTTTTTTTATTTTATTTTTGCAACATCATTGAAACAACACTGTGCTGTATTTCTATAATTATGTACTTTGTGATTACAAAATAGAAAAACAATCGGAATGTTTTTGTTGCAAGTAAATGTCAGTTTCGCATCTTTCTAGGTAAAATAAGATCTACTTTAATTTTAACATCCAAAAAGCTAATGGGGCTTTAAAAATAGTGGAATCTATTTTTTTATTCATGTTGTTTGGATTTTAAATACATGTTTCTATTTTGCTTTTTATACGGAAGTAAAGTCAAATAATTCACAGATTCCTAATATTTTTATCCATGTTGTAATATTTATCCATCTCAATGATCCTAAAACTTGATTCAACGCGTCTAATCTTTATTACCCTGTATAATACATCATGCTGTGCCTGTATATACATGGGTACCTATAATCTGTAGATATGATCTTCGCCAAATGCACGTTGTTTTCGTTAACGTACGTAAATATCCGAGGTTTACCGAACGATTGATGACTGAACTTTAAAAAATCTAAGGGGTAGCTTTAAAAATCATCATAAGGGTCGAAGAAGATATTATTTGATTGTTTTCATATTTTACATGGGGCCGGAAAGAAATTAAATTTTCAAAATGAATACAATGAGTACAAATCGCATTTTCCAAAAAATAGTTACATGATGTTGAAAACATCAAATTTTCATCGAAAAATCTACCAATTTTACGCTTTTTAGGAATCGATAGGTGTCTTTTTCAAACGCAAAAGGGTCAGAGAAAGCATTAATTTAAAATGATAAAAAATTACATCATTAGAAAGATAAAATATTTATTAAACTTTTGTGATTAATACAAATTTCGTATTTTAAATAGAATAAAAGTTATGACGATTATAGTGAAAATCCCCTTCTTTGTTTAATGTAATTTTTTTATCGATTTTCCAAATCATCATTTTCGCGAAAGTTGGGTATGAATATCGTGATATATAACGTCGTATTTATAGAACATATTATTTATGAATGATCGCGATTTTGACCCTCGATCTTGATTACATGATATCAACATCAAACTTACATCATCCTACAGGCCTGAATTAAGTATATAGTCCATCTACGTGAATGCGAACCCGCTAGTCCATGGGTATGCATGAAACCGCGGCTTATTGTATAAGATCTGGGACCAACACTTTGCAGGCATATAAACAATGTGTATTCTGTATATATATATATGTATACACTGCAACCTCTTCCAAGCAGCTTAACCTCTCTTGAGCAACAACCTACCTTCAACATCTGCATGATTTTTCCCACTGCATGAACTCATGATATATTTAACCCATATAGAGCAACAACCTCTCAACAACAACATAATTTTGTTACTTTCGAAGTGTGTTGCTTTGAGAGTTTGCACTGTAAAAATAATTAATGGTCCAGATAAAAATAACTATATATTTGACTAATCGTGAGTCAAAAGTGTGAAACCAGAATTTCAATCAAGATTTGGCTATAACAAGCTGTAAGCCATTTAGCAGGACATAAATATATATACGAGTGGTGTGTATTACAAGTGGCGTGAGTATGACGATATGTCGATCTATACAATCTATTTAAGATGGCTCTAATTAATAACAAATAAACGATTTTCTCTAGACTGCAATGATGACAAGTTGACTATAATACTTAGTACACTCAATTTATTCTATCGGACCTCAGAAATCTGGAAAACATAAGAAAAAAGAAATGCCAGCCCCCAGTGAGGATCGAACTCACGACCCCTGGTTTACAAGACCAGTGCTCTACCACTGAGCTATGGAGGCATATCATACACATGTATCTATGCTGTGTGTATTTAAAGCAAATAACTAACCCTGCAGGTAACCGAGATTTTTGATGTCAAAGGTCAAAATATTTACCATGTTGACATATGAATTCATACGCGTGTAACGATAAAAATGTAATTATAAGTTTATGCGAGACAAACAATAACAAAAAGTAAATACACGTTGGCCTTTAAGCAGATCTATTTGTTCTAGCCACTTATATCCATATGATCATCGGATCGTTAAATGAGAACTACTTCTTATCTCGGGGTGACGATCCAAAACGAGGGCACACCCTTGAATCAAGATGGCGGATAGTGTAAATTTTATCCGAAATACTAGTGAAATTTTCAACAACTCCTGAAGTATTATTCTGTGACTTATATGCATTGTGCAAGTCAACTTTAATTAACTTGTAATTGATTAATCTGACCAACAAAACGTTATTGCTTTGGGCGAAATCGTTATTTTGTAGTTAGTGTTGATATTGGCAGGTGCGATCAGGAAACCTAGCAGTGTTTTTACGAATGAAATCGGCCCACTTTTTGTAGTCAATAACATGGCAGGTCAAGTTAAGCCGGTAAGTGTAAATGATTAACAAACGTGTTTTGATATTCAGTTCAATTGTAAACCATCTCATTTGGTCATGCCATCGAGGTTACTGGTGTTAATACCACCCCACCCACTTTGAGTTTCTATCAATCGTGACAGGGTGGACTTGGTGTCAATAATAAATAACGATGCAGAGTTTAAGATTGACATACATATGCTTATGTAATTGGAAATTATATCAGCTTTTATTAGGATGTCTTATGTATAGTCTGCATCGACTGACACTGACAGTTGATGTATATACATGTACAGGTATTTTTATATGTCATTATACATGTATTACGGTTAGCTATTTAGTACAGGTCTGTCCTGTGTTGAGATTCAGAAGCTCCTATCAACTATCAATTAGTGTATTGTGTTGTATTGTCAACTATATCCAACACACCTATCCTCTAATTGGGCATTCCATGGAACGTCATTTTAGTACATTATTACCTGACAATGAATTAATCTATTTGGCAAGGACTGAAGGAGTTGGTGAATGTATCAAAGTTTGTTCAAACAGCTTCCCATATACCATTGATGAATGTAGGACAAAAGCTCCCCCGGTCAAAAGCTCCCCCGTTCATTTTAATAGGGGCGGACAAAAGCTCTCCCATTGTTTTAATACCCCAGACAATCGCTCTCCTGTTATTTTTGCACCCCAGACGAAAGCTCCCCTAGACAAGACAAAATATCTCGAAGTGTCAAAGCATAAAAAATGTTCTTACCCACGAAAATACAGATTGTCTTGTTAACATTTTATTTAATAACAAGCATAGCAAATATCAATCAGTATGGTGATGTAATTATCGTTCATTTAACATGTAACAAACAAATCAAGTATAGTATTGAGTATAGTATAGAGCCGACAAAGATAATAGATTAATTAGCGTGAGTTTCTGTCTGGGGGAGCTTTTGTGTGGTTGCAAAAATAACGGGAGAGCGATTGTCCGGGGTAGTAAAACAATGGGAGAGCTTTTGTCCGCCCCTATCAAAATGAACGCGGGAGCTTTTGTTCAAATTCCCACCATTGATATTAATGATTTAGGGACTGACTAATCATCTGTATTGTGTATTACTTAAAATTGCAGGATTTTTGCTTATTAATTAGTGGAAAGAAAAAAGTTTTTGCAGACTACATGAAAGGCGCCTGACCGAAGGACTTGTCTGCTAGATTGTCACTGTGTGTTCGTCCGATAAAGAATCTTAGCTTATATGTCTGGCTGTCGGCGACTTATTTACCTGATGTATACACATTTATGCTTGTTTTAACTTTAGAACTTTCGGTCTCTGACAGATTTCTTTTCAATCCGACAGAAATTTCAAGCTTGTCAGACTGAATGTCTGGCAGATTTTTATGCCTTTCGTGAAGTCTGTGTTTGAATAAATCTTTTTTGTACACGTCTGCTTTCAAATTCTTCCTTTTGAAGATTTTACTTAAAAATTTTATATACTAAATAAATTGATCATAATTTAGTTGAAGATGCACGAGGTCATCCACTGTGTAGCAATGCTTAGACAGGTATTGCCAAACTTTGTTAGTTTAATTAGTAACTTATTTCCAATTTTGTTGGCTTCATCTGAAAGTAAACATCTATATTGAGCTATTCAGTATTCTATTCTGAGTTGTTGCTGTCTCTGTGCATATGAAATTATTATAATCTCATAAATTTTATCAGACTTCACGAAAGGCGAAAAAATCTGCCGGACATTCAGTCCAACAAGATTGAAATTCTGTCGGACTGAAAGGAAATCTGCCAGACCAAAAAAACAGTAAACAAGTGTAAATGTGTATACATCAGGAAATAAGTTGCCGGATAGCCGGTCCGATGAGATAAGATTCTTTATCGGACCGACACACAATCCATTGGACATATCCTTCGGTCCGGTGCCTTTCCCAAAGCCTGAATTAAATTTGACCATCAGCTTCAGGATTGTCCACCATATATATGATTATGAATTCATTCCAATTTTATTCTGTACAGAAACATATGATATATGGTCCTTCTAGCTTTAAAGTTAAACCCACCTTTGACAAATAGATCACATAATTCTAAATATAGGCTGATAATATTATCAACTTTATAAATTATATACATTTGTTCAGTCAAAAGATTCTGAAGTAGAATACAGGCAGGTGAGCCCAGTGAGACTTGAAAGTTTGAGATATGGATTGGTAAGTGACTATTGGGCTGACAGAATGCAAAATGTATGACTTGTTTATACTTATTGGCCTTCTTTTCTCTTATGTTTGTGTAAAAAATGCATGCCTCTCAAATGACGATAATAGAACATTTGTCGAAAGTAATTGCAACCAGCGTGAACCCTTCCTGTTACAAAAATAATACATTCTTCAAGCATATTACAACGTATTATTAACATTGTTGATCATGATGATGTTTGTTTCTGTGTAAATTTGAATGGAACAGTAATTAATTTGCTGGGTGTATACGTACCAAAAGATGATGCAAAAAGTTATGATAACTTTAATTATAGAACTGTACATTTATATATTATTTTAAATTCTCAAAACAAGATTCAGCATTATCAGATTTATCCCCCCTATTATATATAGATAGAATTTCTACTGTTTTAGTTAAGATATTTTTATAACCTTGAAGTTTATAATGCAAGCTAATGTTCATGCTGTTGATTCCTAAGATATTGAAATAAGGCCAACTATATGTCTAAGTGTCTCACTCTCAGTTATGAAATCTAGAAGTAAACAAGTCATCATGTAATAGAATGCTTGTAGAATTCCTAGGAACTGACAGCTTCTGCTGAGCTTGAAATTATGGCTGATAAAGTATCAAGCTTCAGTTTTTTCACTTATTTAAATTAAGCTTGAAATTATCACTGAGCTTAAATTATCTGCATTACTGATTATATGATGATGAGCTTAAAATGGCAAGGAATGTTGATGAGCTTTATATTACAAGTATGAGCTTATTTACATGAGCACATAATATTATGCAAGACTTCTTAATTAAAAGCATAGATTTTTCCGTTGACAGTAGTGTACCATATACTATATCATTCCAATTTACGTATACCTCTTTCTATGTTATTCAAACTTCTGTGTCACATATTTACAGATCAAAATTATTGTATCATTTTGCCGGAGATTGAATTTCTGTGTTATCATATAAATTGTTTTACATTGAATTGTGTGTACAGATTCAGTTGTAATACTTGCTGTATCAATGAGTGACAGCTGTAAGTTTTGATCCAAGGAAAAAGTAATGTCTGTTGATATTTTTTTGCGTGAAGCATTGCAGTCTGTCTTGTTGTTCAGTTTGCATTGTACCGTTAATATGATCTTATGTATTGTTGATGTTTAAATTGGTACATGTAGTAGCTTTTTAGGAGATGAATTTATGATGTGCAAACTATGAATTTCAACACTGCACTGTTTTTGGTTTTGAACTACATTTTTTCAGTCTTTGTTGTTACACAGACTCGCTTAAGCAAAGCGATTCTGTTGCACGCAGTTCAAACACACAGTCACTAAACAAATGCCATTGGTGCTGTAACTTTATTGATTTTCTATTTTTAACGTTGTAGACCCATTTCTGAAGGCTTATCATTTTGCTTATACGTCCTGAACTGGTTTAATGTATCAATGTTTTAAGCATCATCTTCACCCTGGATTAAATTATTAATCCCCTAAATATTCAGATGAGTACCAACATGGTTTTCCCAATCCATTCTGTAAATAGCGCTTTAATTTGACCATTCGCAAAGAACTAGAAAGAAATTTAGACGAAATTTAATACTATCATGCAGTGAGTATGTAATTGCCTTTGCGCGTGTAATAAATTTCGTCTGAATGATTGAAATTTGTAAAATGTATTCCACTACTGTCAAACAAATGGGATGCTGGATTATTTTCGTTTATTTTATCACCAATTTAAGTGAGTGCCAAATTATTATTTTCTTGTCAAATGGTGCGTTCTTGATTCAAAATTTGACTATTCAGTTTCTCCATGGCAGTGAAGGTTTCCATACCTTCGAGACTTACTCACTTACCTATCCGGAACAGTACGGAACAGGTCTGGATTTTACGTCAATATGGCCACTTAGCAGGTTGAGATGATTGTGTCAAATCATGAGTTGTAGTGTCTAGGGTCCACCCATTGAATAATTTGTCGGAGATATGTGATTGCAAAGTTGTTATTCTTTTGATGAACGCCGATGTGGGTATAAAATCACGACAGATATAAAAAATATACTGTAGCTATTAAACAGCGGTCCGAGTGATGTCAATACATACTTTTTGTAAGTTAAAGGACTTGCTCCTCCAGTTCAGAACAATATATTTATATATTATATAACATTAAATGTTGCATGAAGAAAAAGAATTTCTGCGTCAAATAAGACCATCTTCTAAAAAATCGGTTTTAAATAGGTATATCACGGCCTTGATGAACATGATTGGTGTATATTTTCATGATTTCTAGACCCAGGAGTTCTATGATATTAGGATATGTTTAAGTTACAAGGCCTTGATAATTCATATAGTGTCAGAAATATTTCTTTTTAAACAGGCAACATGATCCTTGTACATTAATATTTAATTGAATAAACAGTAGCCTACAGTACTAGGTCCTCATTATTGATACAGTTTTAAATTTTGTATCGACTCTGTCACTCTGAGAGATCCTGCATCACAAAAATTATCTCCTTTCAGGCCTTCAGGTCTTTGATTTTCCAGGAAAATAATTCTGTCCATGATCTAGTATATATATATAGGAAAACAATGGCGTGTTTTAGTGCGAAATTTCTTAAAGAAGTGGAACTGTTTTTCATAGTTTAAACTTCCAAACATCTAGTTTTCTGAAAGGATTGTATTAGTAGAAATTCAAAAGAATATTTTTCATGCATTTCTGTTTTTCATTCAAATGTTATGTATACATTTCCATTTATTTATTTATTTACATCTACTTTAATTTAATGGAATGCATCTAAATGATCTTACAGTCTGTGAAATTAGCGGTTGTCCGGGACAACCAGTTTTTCATTCAGACAACCAAAATTTTGGTTTGGACAACCAACTTTTCATTAACAAATCAAATAATAAGCAGTTAAATTTTCAGTTTCGGGCAACCACATTTCAAACCTTAATTTCACAGACTGATCTTACATGTTATGATGTAACTAAAGCATGTATGGTTATGGTGTCATCAGTATGTTTTGTTTGTTTGTTTGTGTGCCTGTGTCTTCCCTTGGCATTAATGAGTTATTGGAAGAATTACTTTTGTGTGTTATAGTTATACCTGGGTGTCTTCGCTGCTGAAGACAAGTCTGTTCTTGAAGGGTTTATGCCAATCTCTCGTTAACATGTGGTTGCCTGATTCTTTTAGCAATCTATCTCCATTTTTTTCAAAAATAAGATTTTTACATCACTAGTTTGTCTCGCCCTGCTCTCCATGTTCTTGACAAGAAAATAAGTATTATGACCTCATTGTTGTGCTCCATCTCCAAGCGAAATATAAACTTGTAAAATTTCGGCAATGATTTTCTCAAAATTTAGAAAATGGTAGGAGAAACTCAGTGTTTGATAAAGCAATAGCCCAAGCTATATGTGGACTTTTGAAAATAAACAATTTACCACTAGCCCGAATACACAATTTTTAGAAAGTTCACTAGTCCGATAAGAAATTTACTTGTCCCGGGCTGTGGGCTAGTGGGTTAGCATGAAGACTGGAAACTGGTGTGTTCACTCAGGTGTGGTTGTTTCCATTCCCTTAGTGCAATTCCTCCATTCTGTATAGGTGAATAATGCACAACACATAAAATTACATGAGTACAAAATCTAGTCTATTAAATATGTGAATGATGGAAACTATTTAATACACATTTGAGATAGCTATTCTAGCATTTATGAAATTCTGACATTGATGTGAATGTCAAAATCTTTCATGCAAGTGAGTGAATCCAATTGCCTGGAATGTTGAGTTAAATGTTACATACTGAAATATATGAATAAGTAAATAACTCTTGTGTTATGTGAAACTTTTTTCACTCATAAATTTTCAAACCACATATTTGTGATAGATCACATAGATACTTCTTCATATGAAATATTAAATCTTTGTATTAAATGTAAAAAAACTGCTGAGTTTGTAAAGTTTACATTAACATAGTTAATTCTAGGACTTCTCTCCATGTGCTGTGTCATGGCATAGATTAATCTTGAAATAGGACAGTAACATAAAGCAGTCTACTTAAAGTGATGTTGTGCTCAGCTATTAGCAGTCATTTAAATAGTGTGACATTGTAATAGTTTGTATGGTGTGATTTGTGTTTTAATGTTTTAATAGCGTTTTATTGCACTGTAAGTTTAGATTTTAATGTCTACTCTTCATGGACTGTTGGAATGTTATTCATCAAATCTGCTCTGTTCTGTTACTTTTAGTGTTGTAAACTTCTACAATTCTTCCATATTCTTTAAAATTGTTCTGTCGCAATGTGTATATATAAGTTAACATCATCTCCGCTTACTACAGAGAGAATGATGTTGTCTGGTTTTATGGAGTTAATGTAGACTCATGAATTATTTAGTGTAGAAACTAGTAAGTCCCTATTTTCTGTATGGGAGACAACATTATGTGTATATAATTGTTATTGTTTAATGTATTAAACTATGATGAAGAGTTTGTATAATATTAGGTTTTAATAATATTACTTAAAATGTAGAGTATATGTCAGATAGTGTCCTTAGAATATAATTGATGCTAATTTTATGATAAGAATATATAACTCTTACGGAAGATCATTATTACTCAGACTCTTGCAGTATCATCTTGAATTTATTCAACTTTCCCGGTACGTTCAAACAAGCTGACATCGTTACAAGTTGCACAAAAATGATCAAATTGTTGTTCTCTGGTGAGGTCCTCAAGTGGTTATGGTCTCAGTCTAGTTAACAGTGACCCCTCACATTATCAATGCTCCCCCCCATTGCTCCCACCTTATGCCCCCCCCCAAAAAAAAATTAATGAAGAAGCTCATGGACTAGCTAGCTTAATGAGGAAAGTTGATGGTTCTACTCAGGTTTACGCCTGGGGTCTTCTTCCACTGTAAAGGCTGGAAAAGTTGTCAAAATAATAAATTTCGAGGGTTCAACGCAACATTGTCGTAACTCATATTGAAATGAGAACAAGTTAATACAGTGTTGCGCTGAGCCCTGAAAATGAACTGTTGGGTGTTGATGTATGTTTAACTTAAGAAAGAAATTCTCTGATGTTTTTATGGTCAATTTTCAGTACTTAATACCTAGTTTCATGCTTGAATATACATGTATCATCTTTTGATCCTACATTTATGGATGTACATGAATTTATACTGATAATGCTTAAGGCTTTGTTACACAATGAAGGTAGATACAGTACATTTACTGAACCATACAGCTACCTGGGGTATAGTTTCATACAGTGACAGTGTAAAAATATTTCATCGGAATGACAATAATCTTACCATCGGTAGGGTATGTAAATATTTCACATTTATTGGTATATACTACTTGTGTGTGTATGAGTAATCTATAATATATGAACCTAATTGTTTGTTCTTTACGGATCCACCCAACTGACGAGATTTTGTCCATTGAAAAACATAAACGTGTTACCTTTATAAGGAAGTATTGTGTGTATTAACGTTATTAAAAAATCTAAACAGATTTTTTTGGTGTGTTATCTTTAAATTTGATCCGTTGTGATATTCAACTTTGGAATTCATATATTAAAAATATCTTTACATGTGAAGTTCTTCGTGCATGGATTAAGTGAGAGAGAAATTCACTGTAGTTGGGTGCTTTTTTAAGTGATAGGTAGGGCAGATTTTCTTCTTGCTATTAAAATGTATGTGAATTAATTGTGAGCATTAATGTGTGAAGGTATTTTGTCTTGTTTTGGAGATTGGAGTGACATTGTATTAATTTATAAGTAGTTATAATATAAAAACAAATAAAGAATTTTTTTATTTATTTGTGTTTATTACTTATTTCATCTATTTTCTAATTATATATTTTTCTGTCTTCTGTTAAAGTTAAAATGTCTTAAGATCTGCACACCTGACCTGGACAGAGAAATTTTAAATCAACATCAGGTTCTTTGATTGTACCGGATTTACAAGCAAGTTGCTTGTAATTGATAAAATGACCAATGTATATTATACATTCTTGAATATCCAGTCTATTGTATGCAATGTCCCTAGTTTCCTTATTTGTGTGGAATGTTTTCCCGTATCAGTACTGGATATTTTTACTAAGAAAGTGACACTGATAATCAGTGTCTTCCCTTTGAAAAATAAGCTTATTTTTGCTTCCTTTAATGTTTTTCCCCTCTTTTGATATTGCATTGTGAATATTCCCTAAATTTGCCTCTTTTGTAGTTTTTCCACCCATTTACCAGCGCCCATTGCCTTTCCCTTTTCCTAAAAATACCCCTTCTTGTATCCTTTACACAGGGCAGAAAACTTTTATTATGTTTTATTGATAAATGGCATAGTTCGTGGAAAATACACCTTCTTTTCTTAAAATTAAACCAGCAAAATGAGATATTAAGTTATATTTGGTTTACGGGTGTGTCTATACTTCTATATATGATTAAATCTTTGCCTGATATCTTGTTTTAATGACTTCAAACAATTTCAAGTATCAGATATGTTGATAAACTAGTATATTTTGATAGGACTAAAGTTTATTTATGTCTCATTGTATATCAATGTTTCTTGATAGGTTCAACAAATACTTTAATAATGAATATTAAGACCAAATTTGGGATTGAAAAAAATAATTCATTTCAGTGCAATGATGGTAGTGTCGAGAATATACAGAATAATTTTGAAATTTGTCTGTTAATTGGCAAAATGAGATGGTCTTAATATTGCATTGTGTTTTAATGAGATTTTACTCTGTTTGTGTCCTTAAAGGGGCATGCCCAGGAACTGCTGTGTCTTTTTTTTCGTACACCAAAAATGTGTTTATCACTTGTAAAAACAATTATTACCGAAAAGTCAAAGAAGAATGTGCCTTCAAAAATGGCCCTATAACGCACGCGTGGGTATTTGTATGTCGGTTTAAATAAAAGGCTTACAAGCCTTTTATTGACGACAACGATATTTCCGATTCATCTGAGAATTTAACTTAGCGTGCGCGCTGCCTTTCAAGCAGCAAAACAATGATATTTACCTATAATTGATCGATAGATAAGCTTTATGTCGCAAACAGTGAACATGACATGAGCAATACTTACCATTTCACAGTTTGTTGACATTTTTTTCCGCTTTTGACAGATCCCGAAAGGGTCGAGTTATGAAAATGACGAATATTTTCTAAGGCGTAATCGGCAGGTTTGGTAAATCTTGAAATGTGTATTTTGAGTCAAATAGCGGGACATTTCGTAAATATTTTACAGGACTTTCATTAATTGATTTAGGCATTCAAATGATACCAATTTGATTTATATTCGAGACGCTTCAGTTCCAGGGCATGCCCCTTTAAGAAAATGGTTACTTAGTTTTGTAGAATGTGAAATTGTATATATGTGTGTACTAGTCTATTTAGTATTTACAGAGGTGATCAGGTGTTTATACAGATTTATTTCAGTATGTGACATTTTAGAAAGTTAATTTATTGTTGTTTGGCATCATATATATATTTTTTTGAAATTCTGCATTGAAAGGTCAGGCTAGTTGAAGTGTTTTATACAGAAACAAATTAACTATCATTCTTTCGTCAGTGTAGAAACAAGTTGCAACATGTTATTCCTTGTATTTTGACCAGTTGTTAGTGTGCTGGATTTATAACCCGGCAATCCGGGTTCAATTCCTAGTTGTAAATGAAAATTTGATAATGTCAATTTTATGTCTACATACGAATAAGTTGCCGGTTTCTTGTGGAGGGGTAAGGCATACCTTACCTTGAATACCATCCAGGAAAACTTGCTGGTGAATGGGCTTCTATAGGCTTATATAACATATAAATGAAAAATTGTTAAACTCAAATAAATATATATAAATTACTTGTATCTGAGTGACACACAGCTTGTTTTAATATCAAACCTGCTGTTATCCACATTTTATGATTTCGATGTTTACAGAAGATTTCAACATGCACAGAATTTATTATTATGATGTTATCTATAAGGACTTCCTGCTGAGAGTCACTGGGTGATTGTGTGTCATATAAATCTTACCATATACAGATATGATAATGTGTTTTCTAAATTCTATACATTCCTTTTTTCTTAATGCTTGTTTTTTAAACAAGATTTTTGTAAAATTTATTTTCTGATGAAACTTATCACAGAATTCATTCTTAGGAGTCACTCTAGTCAAGTGGCTTCAAATTCTGACTAATGTAATCTATGGTCCTCTTTGTTGTGAGTTGAATTCAGCATGTGTGGAAGCTGTATAGCTAGCTTACGGAAAGTTGATGGTAACATCTAGATGTTTACCTCGGGTCTGCCACCTCAGCTAAAGCCGGAAAAGTCACCAAGTGACTTTGGCTATCAGTTTATCATTAAATCCTAGTGAAAATATAAAATTATATAGATTTGTTTCATATCTCCAGTTTTAGTGACAAGTCACTCTATAAATTGTTTCTATTCAATGTAGTCCAGTAATCTGTTAGAGACCCGCCTCTGTGGTCGAGTGGTTAAGGTCGCTGACTTCAAATCACTGTAACCTCTCACTGTTCGAGGGTCGTGGGTTCGAGCCCAGATACCAGACATGTCTCTTTATGTGAGAAAGTAGACAGTTGCTTACGGAGGATGGGAGTCTAGTACTGGTTCTTCCCAAGAACGATGATTAGGTGAACTGTCAGCCTCATATGACTCTTGACTGTTGAAAAGGGGCATAAAACTTGATATAAACATACAAAACAAAAGTGATCTGTTAGAGTCATGATATGCTATGTTTGTTTTTTGTATCATTCTTGGTTAAAATATCTCTAGTTCATGTATACTTTAATAAGCATAATGAATGATATACAAAATGTAAAATGACTAACAATGTAGGTCAGCGAACTCTTATGAGCTACAGGTGTCTTTGACATACTTGCATTGTAACTCAAACTTATGAGAATATATACAATAAAATCTTGATTTTATAATGACCTTTTAGACCGAAGAAAATAATCTGAACAATGAGTTGGCCATATTCAAAAGCTGAGGAAAAATTGAAAAAAAATATCTGGAAATTTTTTTTTTTTTTTATTATCTTGATATATTAAGATCTTGAAATACGTAGTTAATACTGAAAACAAGCCGTCTGCACAAAAAACTTTTAGTAACAGCCATTTAGGCTATTATTATGTTAAAAAGGTATAGCCCGAATAACAAAAATGATAATTATTAAGAAAAAACAAAATTTAAAACATAAATCTTTATTTAGTCCTCACTTTATCTGTTGTTTTTAGTAATTATCACATTGTTATACTGTGGTATTGTCTGCAATGTTATGATTCATCAGTGATAATGATATGAACATGTTTCTAAAATACATGATTGAAATTCTAGTTTCTACAGCTGTTTATGGATGACTTATTGAGTAATACTAAATTATTAGTAATACTGTAACCTTATTGTGAATTTGTACCAGGAAATGTGTAGATATTGAAAACAATGTATGGTATTTTGTGTATTAAGTACTGATTTCCTACCGGTAATCTTGTTGTAATGAAATGATGTAACATGGTGATTTCGATGCTTTTTAGCTCACATGTCACAAAGTTACAAAGTGAGCTATTAGGATCACTCTCCGTCCGGCGTCAGGCGTCGTGCGTCGTCAAACTTTTTGTTGTGACCACACTAGGGGCCACATTTTTGGCTCAATTTTAGCAAAACTGGGTCAGAACGTTAATATCAACAAAATCTGGGACAAGTTCGATATTGGGCCATTTGGGGTCAAAAACTAGGTCACCAGGGCCAAATAAGGGAAAACCTTGTGAACACTTTAGAAATCACTGTTTTGAATTTATCTTCATGAAACTTTGTCAGAATGTTTATTTTAATAATATGTAGGTCAAGTTTGATAATGGGTCATTTCTGTAGTAAAATTAGGTCACTAGGGCAAATTGCTGGAAAACCTTGTGAACACTCTAGAAGTCACTGTTTTGATTGGATGATCATGAAACCTTGTCAGAATGTTTGTCTTCAGAATATCTTGGACGAGTTCGAACATGGGACATCTTGGGTCAAAAACTAGGTCGCTAGGTCAAATCTTATGAAAAACCATGTTAACACTGTAGATTTCACAGTTATTATTGGATCTTCACCAAACTTTGTCAAATCGTTTGTTTTAATGATATAACGGTCAAGTATAAATATGGGTCATCTGGGGTCAATAACTAGGTCACCAGGTCAAATCTTAGGAAAACTTTGTTAACACTGTAGATGTCACAGTTTTAATTGGATCTTCACCAAACCTTGTCAAAATGTTTGCCTCAATGATATGTGGGTCAAGGATGAACATGGGTCAGCCGGATCAAAAACTGGGTCACAAGGTCAAATCTTAGGTAAAAATCTTGTAAAAGCTCTAAATGTCATGGTTTTGGTTGGATCTTGGCCAAACCTTGTCAGATTGTTTGTCTTAATGATATTAAAGACAAGTTCAAATATGGGTCACCTAGGGTCAAAAACCAGGTCACAAGGTCAAATCTTAGGAAAACCTTATTAACACTGTAGATGTCAAATTTTGATCGTATCTTCACCAAACCTAGTCAGACTGTTTGTATTAATGATATGTAAGACAAATTCGAACATAGGTCGTCTGGGGTCAAAAACTAGGTCACCGGTTCAAAACAATGTTTTAATGAGTGAACAGTGATTGTCATGTGAGCGATATAGGGCCATCTTGGCCCTCTTGTTGTAATTACAATATTATCAACTTGTTCTTTTATCAACTGTCATATAGTATTAAATTGTTGGACATTTTTGTCTGATGTTTATGGCTGTGTGTGTGGGGGGGGGGGGAATGGTTGCTTGGTATTGAGTGAAGATGAAGAATTGCATTAAGAAATTAATAAGATAAGTACACTGGCCAACACATAGACTTATGATTAGTGAAATGTAAAAAAATTATTTGAAATTTGTTTTCACTATCGATGCATTGACCTTAAAATCTAAAATAATTAAAGTCTCAGACTCTTTCGAATAGAATTGATGTATCCGTATGTATTTCATGAACAGTTCATGAAGTATGCGTAACTATTTAACAGGGGTGTCCCCAACCTCTGTAATCATTGATTGTAATACATTGCACCTTAATGTAGACATTTTTAGCTCACATGTCACAAAGTGACAAAGTGAGCTATTAGGATCACTCTCCGTCCGGCGTCCGGCGTCGTGCGTCGTCAAACTTTTTGTTGTGACCACACTAGGGGCCACATTTTTGGCTCAATTTTAGCAAAACTGGGTCAGAACGTTAATATCAACAAAATCTGGGACGAGTTCGATATTGGGCCATTTGGGGTCAAAAACTAGGTCACCAGGGCCAAATAAGGGAAAACCTTGTGAACACTTTAGAAATCACTGTTTTGAATTTATCTTCATGAAACTTTGTCAGAATGTTTATTTTCATAATATGTAGGTCAAGTTTGAAAATGGGTAATTTCTGTAGTAAAATTAGGTCACTAGGGCAAATTGCTGAAAAACCTTGTGAACACTCTAGAAGTCACTGTTTTGATTGGATGATCATGAAACCTTGTCAGAATGTTTGTCTTCATAATATCTTGGACGAGTTCGAACATGGGTCATCTTGGGTCAAAAACTAGGTCGCTAGGTCAAATCTTATAAAAAACCATGTTAACACTGTAGATTTCACAGTTATTATTGGATCTTCACCAAACTTTGTCAAATCGTTTGTTTTAATGATATAACAGTCAAGTATAAATATGGGTCATCTGGGGTCAATAACTAGGTCACCAGGTCAAATCTTAGGAAAACATTTTTAACACTGTAGATGTCACAGTTTTAATTGGATCTTCACCAAACCTTGTCAAAATGTTTGCCTCAATGATATGTGGGTCAAGGATGAACATGGGTCAGCTGGGTTCATAAACTGGGTCACAAGGTCAAATATTAGGTAAAAATCTTGTAAAAGCTCTAAATGTCGTGGTTTTGATTGGATCTTGGCCAAACCTTGTCAGATTGTTTGCCTTAATGATATTAAGGACAAGTTCAAATATGGGTCACCTAGGGTCAAAAACCAGGTCACAAGGTCAAATCTTAGGAAAACCTTATTAACACTGTAGATGTCAAATTTTGATCGTATCTTCACCAAACATAGTCACACTGTTTGTCTTAATGATATGTAAGACAAATTCGAACATAGGTCGTCTGGGGTCAAAAACTAGGTCACCGGTTCAAAACAATGTTTTAATGAGTGAACAGTGATTGTCATGTGAGCGATATAGGGCCATCTTGGCCCTCTTGTTTTCAAGAAGCCTAGTAATTTTTATGTTCACTATGTAAAACTTGAATAACCAGTTGGACAAGAAGGTTTTTCAGCCATGTAAAATTACTAATTGGTTGATGTTAAAGTGAAAGAAAAATAGTTCTGTATTGTATGTCAGTGTGAAAATATACAAAACAATGGCTGCATTCATGATTGTAAGCAAACACTTAAAGCTTTTATAGTATTTATCTAGATGTATAAACTTTTTACATCCAGTTTTTATTGAAATCTTTCACAAAATGACAAATTCTCATGTACCACTGCACCTAATAATATCATTATTAAATTTTCTCCCCACATTTTACACATATTTTTTCTGACTGTAAGGTTAATATATATAAAAATAATGTAATAGATTGATTGAAAACCTTACATAGGTTTTTCTATACATGTTAAAGTGATGAATTTGTTTGTATAAAATGTCAACTGTGACCTAGTAATGGATGTCGATAAATTATGCAAAAAAATGCTCTACCTCGTAAATTGAATGTTTACAAAGATTTTTCTTGATTTAAAACCCAATTGGATTGTGTGTTCTTTTCAAATCGTGAGACATTTGAAACTTGTGTTTTATATGTTGATGTTTTCTAAGCATAAAACCTGACAGCAAAGTGAATCAAGTTTTATATGTTCAATTTTGTGAATGATGTTGAGATATAATTATGTATGTGGATTTTAAATTGTTTTATATTTTTGTACAAGTATGGGTTTAAGTTGAGTAATTGTTGTGAATTATTCACTGATAATGATGGTTATTATTTAAATAATAGATTCTTTGGAGAGTGACAAAATTATCATCCTTAAAATACCTAGATGTCAGCCAGAACATGGTTAACTGGTTATCTGAATCTACTTGATAAAAGTGTTGACCAAAGGATTTGACTTGTATTATTATCGGATATGGATATATAATCTCAGGCATCTTGTGTGTAAAACTATAGATATAGCAAGTTTTTTTTCACTTCCTTACGAATATGTAAGTATTACATACAATATACAGATAACTTTAGATAAGTTTGCCAAGTACAATAAGCTTTCACCTGACGTTTACATTTATATAATTTCCAATTTGTTTAACGGAAAGAATACATTTTAACCAGGCCTTTCAGAATGGTCAGATGCTTTTGGCAAATTCTACTCTTACTATGAAATGTAATGTTTTTCTGTTAGTTTTTTCTCTGTCCGTTGAGAGGACTTTGCAGTGAGTCAAGTTCTTGTCTGTATATTTGGCAAGAAAATAGTTTCTTTACGGGTGCTTGACAAAAAAAAATTTGGTTGGTAACTAAGTCACAAATATATCTTTCATACATAGGACATAGGATTTTTCCCTTGATTCTTTAGGTTGTTGAATTATGCTGTTACTAGGGTCAGCGCAAAAAGGGGTCAGTCGGGTCGCCGTAAACACAACTTTTTTCTGGCCAGATAACTAAAACTTCATCTTAATAAACATCTCATTATGTCATTAAAATTGATGGACAACCATTTGTTCGTTATTGATCAATAAATTGTGTAAAATTTATACATCCTGTGACATGTATCTATGTATTAAGTATTCATGTATGTTAAATATAAATGACATTGTTAATAGCATGAGATTGTTGCTATCTGTTTGAAACCAATGTATTTCCTGTATGATAGGCAACCATGTACGTATGTATGATGGTTCAGTCTTGCTCTTTTTATTGGTATGGATTGACAACTCTTTGTTATGATGTGAATTCTTGCTTCGCTTTTGAATAACATATTTAAACGATCTGTTAATTAATGGGAGTTAGTAGGCATACTGAATTTCTAACATATGCTTATATATATATCTGAATCTTATTTGTACTCTTAAAGATGGTGAATTCATCTTGCCATGTTTTGGATTTAATGTTTGCTGTTGTGAATATTTATTTTGTTATAAAGAAATTAATTATTGTCTCTTTTTATGAATTAAATGAATAGAAATTAATTTTCAGAGAGAAAATATCTGAAACTGACTATATACTGTTTAGATTTCTAAGTCACTCAAGACTCATCTTTTTTTCCATTGTTGAAGGTCGAAGAGGAAGTTTTCTGTATTGATCTGTCGAACATCTTGGATATTTGTTTCTTCCATGTGCTATGACCAAATCACTTTGTTTGATAAGCATTAATTACATATGTACCTGTGTAATATTTCAGCGAGCTTCCAAAATGGCAGTAGACCCAGAAATAAGATTTACGAAGCAGCAGTTGATTGGTAAGGGCTCATTTGGTGAAGTGTTCAAAGGTATTGACAATGAATCACAGGAAGTTGTAGCAATAAAGATTATAGACTTGGAAGAAGCTGAAGATGAGATAGAAGATATTCAACAAGAAATTATGGTTCTCTCTCAGTGTGATAGTCCTTATGTGACAAAGTATTACGGATCCTATCTCAAGGTAAGTATCTCAATTTAGTACCTGTAGATCATGGGACTTGGGTCTTAATTGTCACTCTGTTATTTATTAACTTATGATAGAGGCCATGGTCCAATGGTTATTGCTCAAGGTTTGTAATCCAGCCAGCAGGGGTTTGATTCCGATTCCCGGTCACAGCAGATCATACGCTTAAATTTTTATGAAAGTCTTTCATGAAAATTTAACAAAATATGTCATTTTCCTCCACATGTGGAGAAGTTGCCATTCCTAAGGGTAAGTTAGTACTGGGTTAGAATACAGTCAGGAAAACTGGTGAGGTGAATCAGCTGCTGAAAAATTGTTGAAATATGTTATTAATGTAAAGAAGCAAAACTTACAATAGGGAATCTCGGAAGCTTGTATAAACTATACGTTCCTCAAAGTTGTCCTTTTTATGACGGGGTGGTTTTTCTTCGCTGAATTATTAAGAATGACAATACAAAATTCAGAGTTAGCTAGGGTGAAAAACATTGTATTAGTCAGGAGATAACACATATCATGATATAGTTTAGGTTTTATTGAAGAGTTCTATTTTGCTATTGGATTGAAATGTTTATTAAGTTGCTTCCTTGTAACCCAGCAATCTGGGTTTGAATTCATGTCGTGTTACGTCATACCCATCTATGTAAATTTGACAAAAATTAATGCGCCAACAGTGAACTTTGTACGATTGTTAGTTTATGCTTTTTTTATTTCATTTCAGGGTTCGAAATTATGGATATTGATGGAATATCTCGGCGGTGGATCAGGCCTTGACTTGATGAAAGCAGGACCTTTTCAAGAGAATGATATAGCAATTATATTACGGGAAATTATCAAAGGCTTGGACTATTTGCATTCAGAGCGCAAACTTCACAGAGACATAAAAGGTGTGCTATAGATATGTGCTCATTTGTGTTAAAATATTTTTTTAAGTGAGATAATGTTGGGTTTTGGTTAGAGAAAATGGTGTATATTGATCCTGTTACTGAGTTAAATGGTTGGCAGACGTGTGTAAAAGGAAGTACCCTACACTAAGTGTATGTCAGCGAAGTATCAGGTTGCTTACAAATGGATTTAATGCAAAAGTAAAGTTGTAAGTGTGGTAAATGAAGTAAACAGGTATTTTAATGGGTAGAATTCTTATTATAGAAGTTGTGTGCTATATCTCCACCTAAAATTAGGTTGGAAAATACTGTATACAAATCTTTAGTGTAAAGTAATTATTATAAGTGATTAAATGTTTGAATTAGCATATCTGATAACCTTCAGTGGTGTTATGATTACAAAGGTATCAAAATATTGTCAATTATGGTATTGCACTGAATGAAACATTGTGTGTTTTAGATCTAAACATATCCTTTAAACATTCGAACATAAATATTCATTATTTAAAAAATGGGTTTGTTTGCGGTACCCCTGAGCGAATTTTCTAGGTAGTACACATATTTTTACACTTCATATCCTAGCTTGACTATTTGAATATTATAAAGAGCTATTGCAGTCGCCTTTGTGTCGGAGTCGCATATGGTTAAAGTTTTAAATGCAAGTTACTGTCACGTACATATCTGAGATACCACTTATGGCATTAACTTCATGCAAGTGTGCAGGGGTATTTGTTAGATTTTGACCAAATTATGGCACTTTTTCGACTTATTTTGAATGTATGATAATATGAAATTGTATGAAAATATTTCTTAGTCTGTTACACTGTTTTACAGACAGCTTTACAGACAAAATATGTGTCTTTATGCTGTCTTTTTATTGAAAAAAACCCCCCCAGCAACACAACTTATTACTTGCTGTACCATGTGTTTAATAAGTTACTTTCAGATTTTAATTCAAGTTGATTAAAATCAGTCATTTCTGTCTTCAGGTTTATCATTTATAACACATTTCTGTCAATATAAACAATGTCAGTAAGAGTGATAATGTTGAACAATTATTCAACTTTTATGATGTTGTAATGCTGCTGCATTAATGATTGTCAGAATACAGTTCTTAATATACTGTGGAATCATTAATTTTCGTTGGGGATTTAATTTCGTGGATTTCGTGGTTCGACTTATCCACGAAATCAAATCCTCACGAATTCAAATGCGGAGATAAGTAATTTCTTTTCAAAAATCAAAATCCACGAATTTTTGTCCCCACGAAATAGCCATTTTAGTAAAAACCACGAAAATTGAACCCAACGAAAATTAATGTTTTCACAGTAGTTCCTTGACATTTTCATTAAATGTCCTTACTTCCTGATGCTTCACTTGTCATACAATTATATGCTTAAAAGCATTTTTTTTTTAAAAATCACGATCTGTAGACACATTGTTTTGTTAAATTTCATGATTTGTGTATTTATTTATAGTTGTGCTAAGGGAAGTAAATCAGGCTATCTTTGTTATAAATCTATGCAAATCAATTAAAATCAGATTTAGATATAAACTTCATTGCAAGGCACACTGAAGCATGTAGTTAGACATTATTTTATGTGTTAATGTAAATATTAAAATTGGTTACAGTCTATTATTTTTCACTTTCGTTGAAAAAAAAAATTAAAATGAAGGGTTATGTTTGAAATGCATATGATTGGTGCAGGCCTGTTAATGGTCTTCCATACTGAAATCAGAATGTAATGTGACAGTCATAGCTAGGTTAACTCCCATTTTCAGGGCTAAACACTGTCTCAAAATAGCCCAAATGTGTCATTTTTCACTTGATGTAAAACTTTAATTGACTGAATTATACAATATTAAATATTCTCCCACCTTGTATTGAATACATTGTTGTATAAGGCGTGACTGTCCTATAAAATAAGATGATTCATTGATATTTGTAGTGTATTGCAATAGTAATTTCATGAATGAATTGAAGTTTTTTGTGATACAGTGACTGGTTTAATTATAATTGCATAATATATTGAAATTACAAGAAATTTTTCTTCAGCAATCGTGTACTTTTTATATCAGTCAGTATAGCGTGTCATTTTGATATTTCTACTGATTTGTTCAGGTTATTTTACTATAGAATCAAGTCATTTAGAGGAGTTGTTGATAAGAGTTTTACAATTATGTGATGTCAATATACAAGCTAAGCTTCTGAAACTACAGTAAAACTTTGATTATTTGATGACCGATTATCCGAATACCCTGTATTATCCGAATAAGATCAATGGTCCCGATTATGTCTCTATATATTTCATTACTGAAATGGCTTATTTGAAACCATGAATTAGCCGAAAAAAATTTTGGACCTTAGGAATTTGAATAATAGGGGTTATACTGTAGTTGCCTGAATGAATGAACAAGTAATAATCAATATTTTTTGTCATATGTACAATCTTGTACTGACATAGATGTCATTCATGTGTGATTTATGATTAGGATAATACTAGAACAAGTTTCAGACTTTGTTGTTTACCTATTCTTAAGTCCGTAATGGATGAAAAGGATCGAAAACATTATTGTCCTGGCATAAATTAACTAAATGAAAAATAACTTACTGCAATCAGTTGACTTGTGGCTTCTCACAGTAGTGAGCATTGATTCTATCACAGATTTAAAGTAGTGTTAATGTTCAATTCTGGTGTGGTAGACTTAACTTACCAGCAGAATAATGGTCATCAATTTAGTGATTGATGGCCTATAGAGTTTTTGAATGTACATCTGAGTGACATATTTTGTCAGGGTCCATTATAAACCTAATTGAAGTATTTTATTGATCTAAGATCTAATGTCATACTTGCAGAAACTGACTTGATCCAGGCTATGAAAATGCATATTATTTTGCAGCTTTTTATCTTCATTATTATTTGATACATGTACATTTTGTATATTCATACTGATGATTCATGCTTTCTTATTTCTATGTTTTACTTCTGTGTTATGTATAAATCTTCCTGTTACAGCTGCCAATGTGTTGTTATCAGAACAAGGTGATGTCAAGTTGGCAGATTTTGGTGTGGCTGGCCAGCTTACGAACACAATGAATAAACGTAACACATTTGTAGGTACACCATTCTGGATGGCACCTGAAGTAATAAAACAATCAGCATATGACACTAAGGTTTGTACTCTAATGACGGGATAAATCATCCGATTTTTTATACTGAATATTTTCTAATTAATACACCAAACTGTATTCCTTTAAATGGATTTATTTTCCATTTATCTAGTTCTTCTTTGAATGTTTTTGTTCATAAAAATAACCTGATGAATTATGAGGTATTTATTTTGAGATTCTTGTTTAATTTGGTCAAATATATGGAGTCTCATATTAGGAGAGGGCATTTATCAGAGAGTACTTGGTAATTATGCCTTGAAGGATATGACCTGTTGGTATATTGCTTTGCAGATGTCGGCCGGGTGGTCTGCCCATAACCAAACCTTGTCTGACCAATAACTAGAGAACGATTTGGCCTAAGCTCTTCAGATTTGGCTGGATGGTTGGTCATCAACCGTGTTTCACAAAAACTTCTTGTTAATTAGTGAATTAATTCATGTTATAAAACTATGGAAGTGGCTTCTTACACAGTGACAATGGTCTTTGCATATAACCTTCTTTTACAAGCTTAGAACAGTTTGGTTTATTTATTTTTGTCCTAGATTTTGCACTTACTATGTAGACTCATCTTAAAGTATTTTTGGTGGTCTGTTTTAAGTTATGTAACTTATTGACTTAAGTGATTGGTTATGGTATAATTGCTTGAAGCTGTATCAGCAGCTTGGTCACCTGATTGAAATTGTTTTGTTCTTATTACTCCTTGTGATTGACCATGTGGTCCAGTGATTCGTAGCCCGGCAATTTGGGTTAAATTCCCGGTTGCCATCATGTCAGATTGGTGTTTGTGTACATGTGTTATTGTAACAGTTTCTGTATAATATTATATACTCTAACACTGTGTTGATTATCTAAATGCATGTGTGCCTGTAGCTGACATAAAATATGTGATTTGTCCTGCAGGTTACATAACTTAAACTGTTGTTTCAGTGTTAATGTATATTTTATGACTCTATTAAATATTCATTATGTAAGATGAAGTTACATTGATCAGATCTGATTTGAAGTTTTAAGGCCATTAACTTCATCAATTTTTATAAGTAATGGCAAGTTTTATATTACAAATTTGTTTGTTTCTCCTACTTTCTGTTAACCTGATGTGAATAAAAATCTGAGTTATAAATTTACCGGTATTATTGAGAAAACTTACTACCATTGATAATGAAAATTGATTGAGTAGTTGATATTATATAAATTTGTTTCTGTATTTTTTAAACGCTTTAATCCATAAACATGGAAATATAATTGTTTTAGTCATTATTGGTAAGAACATGTTTTTATTACATGACATACAAGTTGATGCATTAATTAAGTTTTTATGTTATTTTCAGGCTGATATATGGAGTCTTGGTATAACAGCTATAGAATTAGCCAAAGGGGAGCCACCCTACTCAGACTTACATCCAATGCGGGTTCTTTTCCTTATTCCAAAAAATCCCCCTCCTCAACTGACAGGAAATTACAGTAGACTTTTCAAAGAATTTGTAGAATTGTGTTTAAACAAAGACCCCAATAATGTAAGTAAAATATTTGGTTCTTTAAGAATTGCTTTCTCTTTGTGTCTGAGTTATGTGTTTATATTTTATTGCTGTCTGTGAAGACATTGCCATTCCAGTCTTGACTCACAAAAGATTGGGGATTTAGACTGACAAAATCTTGCCTATTATTAGCATATTCCATGTACATTTCAGTCTAGTTACTGACTTATTTTACCCCGCAAATGAAGTTTGCGAGGGTGTATATTGGAGTCAGTCTGTGGTAGGTCAGTTGGTTTGTCGGCATCCTATTTCAGAAGTTAGTGGAGTGAACTACTTCCACATTCCTTAAAGGCTTGCAATGAAATTATTAATATGCCATCACCATGAAGTGTAGATGTTCAAGACACAATTTCCATGTCCATTGATAAACACATTCAAGAGTTATGAACTTAGCCATATAGTGCACAATGGCATTCTTAGCTCATGAATGTTTGTGGAGCAAACTACTTCCACATTTTTCAAGGGATTGAAATGAAACTTGAACAATAATATCATTATGAAATGTAGATGTGCAAGATACAATTTTCATGTCCAGTGATTCACTAATTCCAGAGTTATTGGCCCTTAAACCTAGCCATGTAGTGTACGCTCTATATTTTAAGACATTTGTAGGAACTAATAACCTTATTTGTTTCTTTTCAGAGACCATCGGCAAAAGATTTAATGAGGCATCCGTTTATGAAGCGAGCCAAAAAGACAGCATTTTTACAAGATTTGATAGATCGACATAAAAGATGGAAGTTAGAAACAGGAAATATAAACGATTTAGATAGTGATGATAGCAATGAGTATGAAACAGACCTTTTTTGTAGTTTATCTTATCTGTCCCAGATATAACACAAGCAAAGGCCCAATATCAAAATAGTTCTTAATTATGATGTTATTAATCATTATTGCCTGTATACTTGGCATTCTGAAAGATTATTTTTGAAATTCTTGTGATGAGGTTTAAAAATAATAGTTTCTGGTTTTTCGACCTACACTAATTTTTCCTGCAAGCCCGTCTTTTTTATGGATACATCCTGAGTCTCACCTATTTATCTTTCCACCCACTAACAAGAATAATATAAATATAAAACAACGTGAGAATTTTCAATACTTTTTGGATATGACTGTGGTGTCCTTGTATGCATATTGGGATGTTTTATCACTGCTTCTGCACTGAAATATTTTATTTGTTTTCCACAGGGAAGTGAATTCAGATGATGAACAAGATAGTGTCAGATGGCTTCTAGACACTGTAAGAGACAACGATCCTAATGTTCTGGAGAAATTAAGTAATAAAATTCCAAATGGTGAAGCCGACAATGTGAGTAAACCATGTGAGGTTTAGCATTCTGTTGTTGCATCATGATACAATACCCAGTATACCATGACATTGTCTTAAAGTACCTGTGTAAATAACATCGCTAAAATCTGCCAGTGCAGTGTTTTTAGGAATCTTGAGAAAGAAAAAAGTAATATATGTTTCTATGTACTTCTGAGTATAAATTATTAATTAATTGAGTCTTTAACATCAAATTCACTTTGGTTGATCTAGTTTTAGGTTATTAAGGATTTTGAAATTCTAGCTTTTTAGGGTCAAGAAATTTGAAATTTTATAATTATTTTTGTATTATCCAGTTAAACTCACTAACTCATTAAATGTGTTATTTGCACAGCTCACTTTATTCTGTCTTGTTGCCTGTTTTTATTATTGTACAAAGTGTTTGTTGTAAGTGCATCTTGAGAAAACTTAATATGTTTACATACAATATAGACCAGGAACCAGCCATTATATTTAATTGTTCATTGTCATTCCTGACCTAGTTTGTTACCGGCCCTGTCTGCAGCATGCTTTTAATACTGACTGTTGTTATGTTGAATAGCATGACTTTGAACTGTTTGATGATATTTGAAAGTTAATGTTGATCAACATATTCCAATATATTTATAAGTTGAAGCCTATGTACATTGTATATATTTAATAAAGGCTATCCGTTGGTTCCCTGCGTGTATAATTGCTCTGTTTACTCTGAATGGTCTTCTTTGAAGACGTTTGCTTTGTTTTTAGATTTTTGCCAGTGTTTATGTCTAATTTGGTAGGGGATGTTTTTATTGCTACTTTCTGCCAGAATAGTAGGTTGTGTGAGAAAGCTATACATTTGATGTTTTTGCTCAACATATCAATCACTTTCTGCGATTTATTCTTGCCTGTGGCCTAAATTTCAATGTTGGCTTACGTTGCATTTAGTTAATTCAACCAATATGTCTGCAATATTGTATAGTTATTTATGATTCTGATGTGCAGTGTAATTCTCAGTAGAATGTATTAATCAATTTCAGTATTGACAATAAGAATTTACATCTCACTGACTTAGATAGGTTGACCGAAAAATTCTACCATTTTATGCTGGTTGATATTTTTGTGTACAACAGTCAACAGCACATTATTATTAAAGTTTAATTTTGTTTTCTTCCTAGCTTATTTTCTGGATGAGTCATGGTTTTCTGTTATTTTTTGCTTTTTAGCATATTTTGTTTCATTTGCTATAACTCAACTTCAAAAAGATCTGCAATTTCATGGCTATAATATTTTATTATCCCCTTATACGCCTTGTATTTCATTGTTAGCTTTTTTCTTTTTGATTTGTTTGCCTGTTTTGTAGGAAGGAAAATTACTCTAGTAGTAAAATATCCTCTATCTTCATTTTCAATACATTTAGCAAAACTTGAACGTTTTGTGGAATACTTAGTGATTTAATTAAGTATTAAAAAGCCATTAAAATAGACTGGGTATTTAAACATAGAATAAAATCCTGCATATATTTGAGTATTTTAATGGAACAAACTCAGTAATATCAGATTTAAGCTTAGCTAAAGATTTTATGCTAGTGCAAACCTTTTTAGTGGCATAATAAAGACTTAAAATATGTCATAAACTCTGATATTTAAGTTAAGCTAAAATAATAACATTTTCAAAATAATTTGGCAACAAGTTTTTCATATTCACCATCTTGTAGACCAGGATGCATTTTTTCCATGCGCCATTGTCTGTTGGTTAGTTCCAGAACCAGCCTTATATTTATCACGCAATCAACATGAAATTGATATGATATTATAAAGGATGTATTTACATAGAAAAAACACTATGATTTTCGTAAACATTTGGCATTTTTCCATTTGAAATGCTTTGTAAAATCATTGTTCACTGTATGATAATTTTCCTTCCTAGACAACACAGGGTTTTGTGATTTGTTCTAGTGCTTTGTGATGGTATTTTTATTTCTTGCATGTTGTAGAATCGAACTTCCATAATTGGAGGAAACAAGAGACAGGCCCCTGCAGCCCCACAGCAACAAAATCATAATAATATTGTAAGTTTATGCATGTGTCGACATTTGTGTAAAACACTAATACAGTTTTAGTGAGTCTCTCTAACTATGTGTTCTAGCTAACTGAAATAAGACTTGGGATGTTACAGATTTAACACTTGATGTTAGGTTGAAATTATGTTTTGTATTCAATTAACACACTCCAGCCACTCTTTATACTTAATAAACACTTCAGAAAGATTTTAAGAAATTAAAACATGGTATGGTGTACTTCCTCTTTTCTGTAAGTTTATTGGGCCTATGAAATCTTCATCACTACAACAGCTGTCCCAAGCAAATTTTATTCAATTCATCTGCTACTGTAGACAGACCCTTGTACATTTTCATTCTGATGGAGTATGAAATTATAGTATATAATTCTACTATATGAAAACATAGTCTTTTTTTTGTAATGGTGTAAGTTAACATTTCTGTGATTTATCTAATATTTACATTTTAGATTTAAGTTTCCATTTAGACAATATGTCACTTTTTCATTAAGGACACTGTATCCAAATGCCTGCTATAATTTTGATAGATTTATTCAATGTTTCATAATAATTTGACAATTTATGAAGCTAGTATGCTATGAATGTATTATGGTATTTCCCATCATTAATCTTGCGTACCTTACATAATTACTGTGTTAATGTAAGAGCATGTTTCTTAAAGATTGATCGTACATAATCTGTATTGTTATCCATGTAGTTAGTTTAATTGGTTAGCTAGTTGCTATGGTGACAGTTAAAATTTATTTTAATTGTTGAATTTATGAGAAATTATTTGTTATACGAGAACTATAAATATGCCAAGTGATTTTACAAGAGTTCTGTATACTGAAACTTTACTAACTTTTTATGCCATAATTCCAAGACTGTAGAAATACTTCATAATATCAAACACTTCTGCGATTGAATGACTTCACTTATAATTGAATAGATCTTTTTGTTAATTAGGCATGATGTGAATATTAAGGAAGTCATTTGTGTGGTGATATTTTACTTTAAATGTTCTTTGGAGTGATTGGTATGATCCTGTTCTTTAACAGCATAAACGAGACAGAATTTTGTAACAACTTTGTTGTTTGACTTAATGTTGTGTTGTTATCCTTCCGAGTTGTGTGTACATTTGATATTAATGGTTTGCTTAAGGCTTAAGCTACAAAGATCATTCAATGTTGTATTCTAACCTATTTGTTACCTGTATGGATATTCCAGCATGCCCCTCCCCCAGTGCAGCCTCAACAACGACCAAGCCCCATCGAACAATCACAGCCATCGAGGTCTGTCTCCAATAGCATGCAAAATATACAGCAATCTGATGTACGTGCTACTCAGCCTTACAATCCTGTAAGTCTTAGCTTTATTTTTTTATCATCCCTGTATTGTAGTGATATTTTACAGTATGTTCCACTACTACTGTCCATGGTTTGATGTAGTTTGACACCCTCTTAATTAGAAGTGCTGAGCACAAGTTCTGTGTTAACTTTCTTCACTGAATTTATTTGTTCTAATTCATACAGTCAGAATGGTGAATTACTATTCTCTTAATTTTGATTGGCATAGCAAGTTTTTTAGTCAGCAATTTTACTCATCATTTGAGTATACTATATGCACAAGACTTCAATCTGTAATTTGCATTCTTTGAAATGACTTTAATTTCACACACAAACTTGAATATGCATGTTTTATGCATTTACATGGCATTGATATAACTTAATGATTACCATACACCAGTATGTCCAGAACTTGTTCTCACTTTAACTAATTCCTAAATAATATTTTGTAGTATATTTTTTCCAATTGGTTCATCTTGTTAATATGTAACTAAGTGGTACAGGGTGCAACCATGTTTGATTATATCAATAAGTTTGACATGAATGTATTTAGTGTAGGTATTGGTGGAGTGATACACCTTAATACACCTTCTAGGATTTCAGCAGTGAATGAATGAATGAATTTATCTAACTTTGTTACTATTGTATCTGCATAGAGTTACATTTTCAGCGCGATATGCTCAAGCAAGCTTAAAATCATTTGAAAGAATATTTCTATTTGCATGATAGCTTATATCTTTACTTGTATGGAAATGTTCTGTTGGTGATTCCAGCATTACCCCAAATCTGCATCTCTTTGTTTATGCTTTCATGTACTCAGTAGATCAAAACTGTTCAATGTAAATATATAAATATAAGTTAAGCCCCCATGTAGATGCTGTATGTGAAAGGTGCCTTAGTTATATATTTTGTTTATCTGAATATTTCTAATTCCATTGTCTTTTTATGTATTGAAGATTCTTGATCTTTACACGAAAGTATTCATGAATATTAAATATCTTTCTGCTTGTTGAAGGCTGCACGTCATGCAGGGCCCCAGCTAGGGCCTATTATACATTCACGGTCTGATTCCGCCCCATCACTCGGTGACTCCAGGCAGGACCCAGTAAGTGTAGGGCATACAAATTTATTTACTAACCCAGAGCTGCTTATGCTACTTACCCCACCCACACATGCTATGCTCACCAATAGGGGGAGCTTTCTAGTAGTTTCCTGTCATTTGTGCAGATAAGGGTGTTTTCAATGTTTGTGCTGCATTAATTCACTACAAAGATGCAAGCTTATTTGCTAACTGATGAGCATTAATCTTGAATAATCTTATATTTACTGAGGATCGAAGTTAAATCAGTAGTACCAATTTTAAGATTTAAAATCTCCAATACCAAACCAATTTATGGATAAGGCGCCTTGAATTAGGACAGAAGATTCCTCAAATACAGACTATGTTCATAAAATAAATTTATTAAAAAGTTTATCTTCAGTTCTTTTCATCATGGTTTTCCTTGACATTCTTATGTCACTGAAAACAAGCTTTGATTACGGTACATGTTGAAATAAGAGCTCGTTGAGGATATATAAAATTTTCTCTATGCTTGAAAAAAAATTCATTTATAATTATTATATTAAATAAGTTCTTTGATATTACACTATTATCATTTAATTTGATGATAAATGCAAAAATTCAGTTGTCTTAATAAGTATTAATAGACCTGTGTGTGTGTTGTAATCATACATTTTATTTAATGTTGATATGGGAAGTGTATAGGATAGTTACGAGTTGTTCAAGTGTTTTAAACAACTTTGGTATGAACATATCATGCCGACTGCTTGGTGCACTATCTACATAGTATTGATAACAGACTGCAGTTTGTATGTATGAAAAACCTTGGGTATGACCCCATACAAAAATGCATTAAGATATGTTTGATTAAACCTAGTTCACCTACTACTTGGAACAATTAAAGTGTCTATCAATATGTCATCTAAACTGATATATTACATTTTTGACTTTACATTCTAAACCTTACAATTACATTATCCAGGTATAACAGACTAATACCACATTATATTGAATTTATGTCTGTATTGTTTCAGATCTAAACCAACTCTTCATGCTAATTCACTTTTGTATCTGTTAATGTCAGTTTGTTCTTAAATTTAATGTCATATTAAATTTTATTTGTATGCATAATGTGTCTTTAAACTTGTGGGTAATGAGTTTGAATATTTGAATTATTTAACAAAAACCCAAACAACCGAACATTAACCTTGCTTCTGTAGTTTGATTTCCAATACTAACAACACAGTATCACCTGTAGATTCCCTGATCTAATACATAATAAAGTCAGCTGAGGACCGTTCATAAAGTTGTAGTTGGGTTATGCACTTGTGAGTCTTACATTACATGCTAATGCACTGAAACCCTTTGCAAATGTGCACTAGAGCAACACAGGGGTATGTTCATTTGATGAAAATGTTTAAATCCAAGCATTGCCCTACATCATGAATATGTTTGTTCCTGTTTTCATTCTACAATGAAGCCAATTTATTTTACCTTAGCCAACATTCTTTATCCAAGTACTGCCTTTATGCTTTAATGCTTCTTCTGTAATTGTTAAGATAACATTCGTATCACCAATGAATATAGGATTGCAATAGTTTGGAAAAAAGTTTTCAATGTAAGTACCTGATTGGATATTTAAGGAAAAGTTTAAATTGACCAATCACACAACAGCATTCTTATTGTTGTCTCCGTCAGTTTTATTGCCTGCGGACCAGATTCATAGGTAATAAAAGTCAGTTTGTAGTCAAATCTAAATTTCTATAGTTCTTAATTGGGCAATTTTTAGTTTGGTCTTAAATTGACTGATAGCAAGGCTTCATTCTGAAACTTCTACAAACTATTGTTTTGCCTATCAATTAGCACATGTCAATTTTTCACACTTCATTAGTTTTTATCATTGTACATTTCACTGAATCTTCATGGCTTTACGGAACCAGGTATTGTTGAAGATGTGGGAATGTCCCAACATTTACCATATAAGGCCAGGTTCCTGTACTGAGGTCTTAGGTTTTATCAATACAGTTAAGAAACTTTAAGTCCTTCATTACCATTCCATTCATTTACTTTAACTTGGTCGGTACATGATTCCAGTAATCGACATTGCTAGTAAATCTGTCTGAAAATACAGATATTTCCACTATGTATAATATAATATTGTAACTTAAAAATTGTACACCTTGTTGAAATTATTGAGTTCCTGTGAAGTCATCTTTAGTGAAATCAGTGAATCCTAGTTAATTCAGAACATTAACATTTCTAATGTTGTTTGCTTTCATAAATCAAATACTTGTTAGAAAAAACATTGTTTTATAGTAAGTAGGAAAATAAAGCCCCCAATTGACTGTTGTGGAATTTTTTAAGTGTTGCCATTTAGAAACATCTGCAATAAATATATTTGTCAAATTAAGGTGGAAGGACTATTTTATAAACACCATGTTCGGGACATGTATAAGGCTACAGTTACTAGAATCATGTTCCAGATTGTTAGAATCACTTACCATTGCTTCATTTATATCTCTGCACTGCGTAATCAATGTCTTATCATTTGTAAATACAAAATCTTTATGTTCCAATCTTTATTTTACTTCTTTCCTCATTTTATTGCTTTTTTAGAGTTTCCTGTGTTTCATTTATATTATCAGTATTTTTTCTTATTTTAGTAGCTTTAAAGCTTATACACTTCAGTTTGTTAGATATTTACGATACACTCCACAACATACCACCTTAATGCTAGTAAGGTGGGCTACTTTTTCTATACATGATGTCTTTTAGTATTGATCATTTTATGTAATGTCTTCTCTGTATATGTACGTTGCAGAGGTCGGAGTATGTTGCACATTCAAGGAGTAGGTCTGATATATCGCGCGGTCCGGTGGTTTCACCGAAACCTTCCTTCCGTACGAATCAACCGTCTAACGCTGTATATATCAGTCCTATGTATGAAAACATTCCTGTAAGTTTGATCTCCTATACTTGTATCATAATGCATGTGCAAAATCAAAAATCAGACATCTCTCTCTATATATATTGCATGCCTTGCAGATTTGTACCTGATCTTTATACCAAAGTTATAATCTTAATCAATACCTTGCTCATGTATACAGGAATTTCTGAGAAATCCGAGATTTATTCTCTCTGTTCCATCTTTCCTCCTTGTTACCCAACATGAGTATTCTGGTTGTTGATAAACTCTGTGTCGCTTTGTTTGAGGGGGAGATGTTGATATAATGGGAGCTCAGTGATGGTAAATGCTTTGTGTATATTGGTGAAAGAATTTAGGTATTTAAGATAAATGAGCTAACTTTCATGGAAAAGTCTTCTATTATATTTTTGTTGTCTTTTACATCTTGTGTATCAATTCTTACCAATTCTTTGTCAAAGTTCAATGATCTTATTGGTGTCTTACTATTCTGTGTATTTGAATTAAGATACTACATAGTTCTTCAATATGTTTCATCGTACATTTTTCCCTGTTACTAATCACATTTAATTATTTTCTCTGAATTCATTGTGTTAAATGTCACAAGGGATTTTTCCTCACTTCTTGGGTATAATTGTTTGGTGTTGTCTGAATTTGGAAAATTTGTCACTGTATTGGGTAAGAGTCAGTTTCGTGGTATTAGCTTATTAAATGAGGTAAAAAATCCCTGTGTCATCATCTACAAAATTCTGTGTACATTTTTTTAAGTAGAAGATTAAAATTTAGGTCCTTCTAGTTTTCTGCTCAGTTTGTTTAAATTAATCGCTCAAACATTGCTTGTGTTAACCAAGTATTATTATAACATGAGTATATGTATGTCTTAATTAGTAAGTTTAATTGTTTTAACTCAAACTTGATGTTGAATCATAGAGTATTCTGTCGTCCATGTTTCTGTTACTGGGTTATGTCACAGTCCGGCTTTCTATATTATACATGTACTGTGCACTCTGGGTGAGGATATGTACTTGTGATTAATTTCTGTATGTACAACCAGTATAGATAATTATTTATTATTCCTGTATCAATAACATATATCACTGTTTGTACCTAATACTATAATATATGTAAAACATAAACCATTATTCCAACATTATAAATACTCATGTTTGCTTGTATGTTAGAATGTTCAGAAGAGTTTCAATGAAATAGCATTCAATTCAATTAATTACCCCCCCCCCCCCCCCCCATAGCCTGAAATCCTGGATCCGCCTCTGTTATTCAATTCATGCATCTCTGTGTTCATGCAGTCTTTGTATTTAAAATAATTGGTGACCAGAATAATGCTGTCAACATGGCTGACCCTGAAATCAGGTTTATATCTGTCTATTTCACTTAACATTCTTTTTGAGCATGTATACTGTTAATAGGTTCAGAACTTCAGACTGTATTATATCATTGTTGTTTGTTAATACATGTACTGGTACAGTGATTGTTTTGTAGACATAAAGCAAACATGGATATTTATTATGTATTATGTAGACCATTGACTTGCAGTATGGTAATATGTAGAATGTACCACCATCTGTGTCTCAGATAGTATAGTTTTTGTTTCTAATGAGTATTCACTAATTTGTTCTGCTGTACAGTCTTTCTGTCTGACCGTCCGGCTGTATATCTTCATGACTAAATCATATTGTTTTAAATGAGTTGTATTCCAATGAAAATTTGCTTAAAGGTGTTCTGAAAATCTGATACATCTGCAAAGCCAAGGTTTCAGACTTGGGTATTCTACTGTTGGGGCCTTTATCTCTCCCCTGAAAAATACCTTGTTGTATACATGTTCAGTTATAGTCAATGATAACTTTGTATATGTGTGTATATTCACCACTGTATTCAGATAGAGACATATACTATGTTGTATATCTATATCAAATATTTAACATTATCCGATAACTTATAAGATAATTTAAAGTCCCTTTAGCTTTTTGCTTCAAAAAAATAAATGCAAAAAACAATTACCTACGAAACGAGCCCTTTTTCTTCTAAAAGCACTGATTTTGCTGGTTTTTTTTTGCCGTTGTAAACTTGAAATATATGGAGCGCATGACGTCATTTTATGATGATAGTGGTTTCGGAAACATTTTTTTCTTGCTATAAAGTATGCACAGGAGGAAAACACACCGGATTCCTCTGTTATTGAACAAACAGAAGCTATTACGACCGATAAATTTATAAGCTTGTGGGACTTTCTGTGAAAATATTGTTGTATGAATAATATCATACTAGTATAATAATAGTACTTAGATATTTTGTAGAGTATGTGACATGTAATTATCTACCTCAAAAGAGTAGGAAACATAAAACAGATATTTTACAGTAACAAGCAGCTCTTTGTTTTTTGTTGGGATAAGACTTACTCCAAGGCTATTTTCATGTAATCCATCAGTAGAAACAAATAGTTCTTGGATTTGTCCACAGTAAAGATTATAAAGTCAGAATATTTTGGAGATTTCTGAATAAATTCACAAAACTTAATATAAATTTCTTATTGTTAACACACACATCATCAATACATACATAATAAAAAAATAACTTTTCAGAAACAAATCCAAGTACTATTTGCTTCTACTGATGGATTACATGAAAATAGTTTCACTAACTGTACAGATGGAAATTTCTGTTTGTTGTTGACAGGGAGATAGTGTTCTAATACACATGTATATATCTTACTGTTGCTGGTTATTCTAAAAATTCTTAATAGTGTGATCGACTGTTCTAATATTTTCTATGTATTGTTTATAATGTCATTCATTTTGTTATGTTTTGTATTATCATTCAATGTTTTATTATAACATACTATGATGTACTTGTTATACATCATCCTGTCTGGGAAATAATATTATAACCTATTCTTGCACAACTCTTTGTAGTGTCACAACTTTGATATCCTGAATGGATGCCAAGGTTCATTTAAACATTCATTATTTCTTCTTCAACTCTTACTTAACTTAACCATTGTACAAAAACTGAGTGTTGTTTGCTTTTTTCCTGGTGTGAATATTAATCACCAATCAATAACTAATCAAAGTACTGATTCTATGTGATCTTGTCTAAGTCTTGCTTTTAGTTTACCATGCCTTGTGTGCAACACCCTGTGTGATATGTCTCCTATATGTGTGCCTTCATCTTGTTTAACTTAACTGACAGATTTAGCTTTTAATGTCCTTGTGTTGTGTGTTTTTATATAGCAGTTTTCCAGACCTAAGTCTCAATATGATTTACCCAACCATCAACACACATCGTCACATGTTGTATCCAGTCAGGGCTACCTCGTGCGTGGGGGTCACGAGGGGTCACCGCACCGCCGGTCACCTGGTGGTCAAGTAAGTGAGAAATAATCCCTAAAATCTCTGCACTGTTTAAGTTGCATATTTTTTTTTATATAATTTGTGCATCTTGTATATAACTGATGTTTAATCTATATATTAATTGCATGGTGTATTCGTGTTAGCATGTGGCATGTTTCAAATATTCTAATATCAATCAGCCGTCTTGTTTAATTGTTTCGAACAATCCTACTGCATGTCGGAATGTTAATTATTGCCTATTAAACTTAGTGATTTATATTGAAATGTATGCGTAAATGGTGTTGTTTAATGAGATAAGTGCATGGGCATGATAATTTATGAATATGTAAAATATATATTGTCATAAACATATTTTAAGTATGTTAATATTAAAGATTTAAATATGTTGATTAAGAACTACAAAGATATATTTATTTAGTGTCATTCTCCGCATGCCACCAACATTTTGCTACATATATGTGAAACAATAAAGGAATTTAGCTAATAACTCAGAATTTTTGTCAGATGATTTGAATATTTTTTTTTTGATGCAACTTAACAGTAAAAAGTTCATTGTCAGCTAATTATGTTGTTTTAAGTCTTCGTCCTTAGCTTCAATATCCACGTTGTCAACTCTTGTCCTGTAATCTTCCATCTGTTTGTTAATGAGTCTTCCTCCCCATCTCCTTTCTTCTTTGACGCATGTCCAGAAATGGTAAAAACTTGACAGGAAATGCTCAACTACAGTCTTTTTAGTATCTTATTCTTGGTGTCTGGATGTATAAATGAGTTTTTTGGCTTGTATATCCTTGGCCATGTTACCTTCTGCCACATTGACCACTGGTTGGTTATCAATGAATACATCGAGTGTGTAATTAAGTCATTATACATAATGTTCATTTAGTTTCTTTTCAAGTTCTTTTCATTTCTCATGATTCATCCACACATTGATATCTTTCTTTCTTGTAATTTCAATTTAGATCTATGGATCTGTATTTTCAGCATCAGGGTTTATTAACCAATCAACAGATCTTAAATTCATTATAATATTATTTTGTCAACTTGATGAAATATAGTTAATTATAGCTTTTTATTTTAATATGAAATTTTTACTTTCAGTTGAGTCAATTATCGTGTTATAATAATTTTTGTTATAATAAGTTTGACTTGTGATTCTCACAGTGTTTAAACATGTATACACTGAATCGAACTTCTAAATGTCCATCTTATAAAACTCAATTCTTGTAAGAACCCAAATAAATAAATTTAGTGTGTTTTATGATACTTACAACAACCAATCTACCAAATAAAATTTGAATTTATATTTCAAAGTCAATGTTGGTTGAATATTTTAAAAGCGCAACTGGCTATTTACTGAGTGTGTTCCATTGCTGTAAGATACATTATGAACGTTTCGGAATTTCTGTTCAGTGTAGTTTGAACATAGAGGTATGTCTTCAACTTGTGTTTACTAGACACCAAATACTGGAAAATAATTGAGATGTTTGTGGATATGTCCATTATTATGGTGTCTTGCTTATTAAAATTGATAAATCATGTTTATTTTACTGGTTACCGGATATGTTTTATATGATTGATTGTATGTATTTGCACAAACCGGTATTTTTTAACTAAATTTATGTTTTCTTCAACAAATTGATACATGTATTTGATGCATGTTATGATGAAACATTTTAGGCCAGAAAGTAATTTTTCCTGTTGCTTAAATTGACAAAATAAAATTAGTGTAGTTTAGTTGAAAAACTTCTCTAAATAAATCTTTGGTACCATGGAGGCATGATTCTTTCCCAATATTTGCATACTTTGGGTTTTGAAAAAAATAGCCGCGTCTATTTATTTCTGGCCTTATCAACTATTAGTATGGCTCCAAAGTTGTACATGATTAAAAGTACAGTACATTGTACATACATTATCAAAGATATTAAAAAACATAGATACTACTTATAAATTACCAATAATTGCAATATTTTGAATGTTTACGATTGTACATGTCTTGAATATCAACAGTGTAGTTCAATAATATGAATATCAAATACATTTTTAATGTGACTTATATTACTATACATGTAATGTTAAGTAACAAGTTGATTTATTGTGAAAAAAAACAAGTTATTCTTGTTGTCGTTATTTGGGTTGTCCATAGTTTGTGTTTCAGAGCTTGTAGTTTTTGAAAGTTAAATATTTATTGTGTAATGTATATACTGTATGTTATTCTATATTTCAGTTACTTGTATAAAATTTAACTTGCATGTTATATTGTTAAAGTAATAGATATTCTTATATAAGATATTATGTATACTGGTGTATATGATATGCAGCTTTGTTTTGAGGTATATGCCGGGTATTAAGATATAAAGCTTTCAATGTTACTGTATATAAGAATAGAAACATTTTCGCAGGTTAAATGATACATAAATTGTTTGAGCTTTAAGTAATGTGAAATAGTAATAATGTTGTACTTAATAGTTATTGTACCTAAACATTTATTATCACTTTGATGTAGCTTTTCACTTCTTATATATTTTATTTCAATTCCAAACAGATCTTTTCTTTAGCTTTTGAGCATAGTTCATTTATATTAAGACTTAATATCAAGCTTATTATGCAATTTGCTTATGATTTGCTGTCAAGTTGATAAAGTGATAAATTATTGAATAATGATTGGTTATTTGATTTTGTATTTACAGCCTCCTGTTCAACCTAAGCCTTCACGACCTGTTTCTATGGGAGATGCTCCTCAATTATCTGTCAGTCTGACCACTGCTATATTACCATTACTTGTACAGGTAAGTGTTTTATCACCAACTCTTAAAAGTCACCAAGTTAAAAAAACATATCTTGTTTCTGACTGCATTTAAATCAAGATACTGTATACGTCTTAATATTGGCACCCGTTTTATTTTGGCGATATTGGCGGTCAGCATCGGAACCGCCAAATCTAGACCGCGCCAATATAAAACCATCGCTAAAGATGTAAAAATCAGCCATTGATCCTGGATGTTGATGCGATGTTAAAACACTGGTGAAAATAATTGGATTGTTGATTTTCAGCTTAAGGAAGAATACAGGGAAGAATATCGTAGAAATGGTCGACCTGTTCAGAGAACTGAGGCAGCGGAGGAATTGAAAAATGCATTTGACCTTGCTGAGAGGTCATGTCCCGGTATTGCTGATGAATTAGTTACTGGTATTATAGACAAGCTCTCTAGTATGACAATGTCTGATAGTGATGTAAGAAGGGCAGTAGATAGAATTAAAAGGTTTGTTGTTAAATTGATGTAAATTATTTACAAATTTGATATTGTGTACTTTAAATCATGTCTAGCGTATGAAAGGACTAGCACTTACTGTTAGTCTAATGCTTTATGATAATTATTTACAGAGATAAGATTTCTTATAGACTACTGTATCCAAGAAAACTTATATATATTACCTCACTGTATGTGAACTATGATAGACACTGATTCTATAGTGTCTTCAATCAAGAAATCTTTGACTTATATTACGTCTTATTATTCTTGTTTATTTTCAGACCGGTGTAGTGTTAGCCATGCATGGATTTCATCCTTCAAATTGTCCATTCCATTTTCACTGTACGTTAATTAAACACTTATACAATATGTATCAAGGCACACACTGTTAATGACTGAAATTTTCCAAGTTGTATTCCGTGGATGTGTTCGGAATTACAATGACCGGGACATTGAGTGTAGAGAGTGACTATGTCGAGGAATATCAGGTCTCGACAATTTTTTTCAGGCTACTCGTCTTGCTAGACTTCCAGCTTAGAATTTTAACTAGTTCCACACAATTTCAACTCCTTTAGAGGTGATTTTATTCTGGAAATGACAAGCGGACGAGTTGATTTGTCGAGCCCTGAACATGTGTAGGGATAATATCATACCTAATTCTGTGTGAGGATAGATTTACTTTGTACTATGTTGTACAGAATATGTGCCAGGTGTACCAACTCACGGCCAAGATATCATCCCAAGTATACAAGCTATGTTGCAGGTTGCCTTGGACAGAACTTCCTTAAATTGTTAGTAGTAATTGAATGATTTTTAACTTAGTGATGTAACGCTGTTGACGAAATATTTTGAGTCAACTTTTCATTGGCTCTGTAATTGTTAGTACTTTTGAAGCCTTCTCAGGTTCTTGGTGTATATAACTATATGTATACTACTTATATAATGGGAGAAGTAGAATGTTCAGTCGTGCTACAATGTCCTACATGAGGAAGTGGTGACCTTAGCTTATGAAGTGTATTTGTTACAGATCCAATTCAAATACATTGACTTGTCTTCTTCTGGTTATTGTGAAGAAGTATATCATTATCCCAGTGTGTCATTCTGGAAAACTGTCTTACTGGGAAATTTGTAAAATAAGTTTTTGAATTAATTTCTTGTTTTATTTTAATGCATATTTGATGAACATACATTGACTTTATTTATGTGCCAATATCAAAGGAGATTCATTATGTAAACCATTAAAAAACAATTAAAAAATTATTGTTAAGTCTATCTTGATACTGTTTATTGCTGTACCATTCTATATAACTTTTACCTATGGCTGGAAAAGTTTGTGCCAAAGATGTAAATTGGAAAATTATGGCTACACTGCAGGCTTGTTATAATATATGTCAACGTTTGTTTTACTTGGAACCAGTGTGAATCTTGCTCACAACTGATATAATGTAATGTGAGTTTAATATTTGTGCTCCGGGGTAAAGTACTGAATAGATCCTAAAAATACCCCTTGTTTGACATTGTATTTTAGAGAAATTATATCTACCGTAATTTTTGCTTGAATGAATGACAAATACATTAGATTTTATATAAAGAATTTATGAAACATTTATTGTGAGTCCTGAAAGAATAGGGTTATTTATTACTGGATGTATTTTAGGGGCTACTCAGTAACTTTGTATTACTATGAACAGATCCCTATTTGATTAGTTGAGTCTAATAATGGTATTTTTTAATGAATGTATCAGAGTTCAACACAATGTAATGTTTGTTTGAGTTAGAGGGTACTATTCCATTGTCTGAAAGATGGTGTAGTCCCAAATATGGTATTCTAAAATGGCCTCTTTAATTTATTATAGTTAGACATGTCTACATTGACAATCCATAATTATGTAAACATTTAGCTTTGTGAGAATTCTAATTGTTGCTTTATTTGTATAATTTCTGCTGTATTGTGTTAATTACATATGTGTGACATCTGCTGCGAAAAATATAGAAAATATGGCTCATAATCACATTTTGCATTTTTGTATTTTTTTGTGTTTTCTGAAACAATGATGTATGAAATGTATTTCCTGAAAGGATCTATATTTCCCTTATTTTGGAGATTGCATACGAGTATTCTTCCCCTTCGTTAGACAAGGCTATCTTGAATTTTTGCTTGATAGAGATAACATTATTTTGTTGAAGAAATAAGGAGTTATAATGTGTTAAATCTAAGGCAAAGTAGAAGTGAAATCATTCAATTCATGTGTTATGATTTAAAAGTGATTTCCGACGTAACATCATTTATACCATGTCTGGTTTTCGTAGCAGATGTCAACATTTATGGTGGTAAGAATTCACCAAGTTATTTAACTAATACATTACTTCTCTTGTTCTATTTTGAAACCATAACAGGAGTTAGTTGATTTTTATATGATCATGGTCACGTACATGAATACATTCCTGTATTTGTTTGCCAGAATCTTTCATACGTTTGCTCGAACTTTTCTTATATTTATTTTGCTTATGGCTTTTGTCTGGTTGACAGATTTCCATTCTCTCTGTTTATTGGAAAGTTTTTTTTATTTTGTTTAACTGTTGAGTTACAAAAGATAATGATATTCCAGCAACATTAAGTCTGTAATTCCTTGTTTAAATTTGTTTGTGTTTCAGCGATAGTGTTCACTTGACTAAATCTATCATTCCATATTGTGTGAATTGTATATGACGCAATTAGTGAGCACTGGCTTCGATTAATTGGGTTTATTGATAAATGATAAAATTGGTCACATAGGGATTGAATTATCGTAATAATTATGTTTACAATATTTTCTAATTGTTTTGTCATTGCTGATAATTATTTCAGATTGTGTTAATGGTATTCGTTAAACTTTTATTACATATCCTTGTGTTTTTTCTATGAATTTATTATTTTGTAAATTGTCTAGAATTTACTGTTAATCAAGTAGAGTACTTATGTCTGGGAAAAGAATGTATTAAAACTTCTGATCAGAATTCATGCTGGTTACAGTACATGTACATTTTATATACCAAATATCTTACATTCATCATCTATTGTATAATTTCCCTCAGCCATCCATTCATATGCTATGCAAAGATGTTGTAAACTTGTAATTGTCAAATTGATTATTTTAAAGTATGATTCAAGTCATGAATGATTCTACAGGTATGAATGTCAAGTCATGTCATTTATTGTTAGTAATTATGTAATTTACCCAGAATAAAACATTACAATATGTATAATGCTGCTGTCTGATGTAATTTTCCAATGTAGCAGTAATTTTAATGTGCAAATAAAGTAATGCAAAATTAATGACTTCTTTTGATTGATTCTTTAGTGTACTTTTTGTATCTTTCAAATGACTGTGTTAAGATACCTAATAACTTAGCTAGTTTTTAAACCATTATCGTAATAGTTTGTATTATGTAACCAGATACCTAATGCTTGAATGCCTAACAAAGTTAACCTTTGAAATTATGTATGGTTATATGTTACGAAAAGTCTGACCTTGTTTATTGAAGTTGTTCAAAAATAGTATCTAGAATCGTTTTAAATCACGAGAGCTATAATTCAATAATTGTTAACTTTTGTGTCTGTATTTTGTACATTCCTACATTTTACCTCAGTGTCATTGCATGGCGGTTTGATTATGATTCTGAATTCATTGAATTTGTGGTTGAAAAATTGAGTATTAAATAAAATGTAACTTCTATCATTCGGTTTTTTAAAACAGAAAGGACATTCACGTTTTTCTTTCAGAAGTTGTTTAATTAAATGTTCTATGTTCATTCTATTTTGTATGAAATGTGTTCGTTTCTGTCAGATTTATTTTTAAAAAATTAAAAACATCATGATCTATTATCATAATATAGACTTTTTTATGTAAAAAAAAGAAAACTTAGTTATTTATAGTTAGGTGTAAATTCATACAATAATTGTTACTGATTTAAGCTAAATATTATAAAAGATTTTTTTCTTTTTCTAAAGATAGTTTCGCTTTTATGCTTTTCCTAATTGTATTCAAAACGGAAGTTATGTTTTTCTAATATGAGAAATTATATACAGTCGTTACATTAAGCATAATATTGTTAAAAAAAGAAAATAAGATCCTAGCCATTCCTTGTGTTTGAAATCCGATATTTATTAGCTTACGCAGTTTTAAACTTCTGGTACTAGTGTTAAATTACTGCTGTTATTTAATTACACAATAAAATCTGCCTATACCACTTATAGTCTTGTAAGCGATGATTCAAATATCTCACAGGCGGCAGCTTTCACCATTCTGCCATTTGTTTTGTGTATTACAATGTGCGTACATCATCAGTTCATTGATTTTCAGATCATTTTTTTCACACTGCTGGAAGATGTTGCAGCATTATTTTCTCGTGTGTGTCTAGTACTCACAAGTTCACTCTTCCATTTTCTACACTAGACTGTCTCACTGATTTTGTTCTTAAAACAATTCTTAGAGCTTCGTCAGTAGTCTTTGTGAAGTAGATAAATATATTATTGTCTAGTTGTAGAATTATTAACATGCATATATTTTAACCTAGGAATTTTGATACATAGATGTTTATGGAGTGACAATTATTATTCAACAGCATAAATGAACAGTCCATAAAAATACTAACCAACTGACAGAAAACTAGCATTATAATATCCATATTTCATACTTCTTAATGTAGGCTGAATTAATGTGCCATCATTCATAATCTACATTAAGTTTTGCATTGTAATTCCCATTCAGCATCTTTTGAATCATTGGTCAAGCTTTTGATATTTTTAAACATATCTCCTATTTTCCAGAATCACTTTGGCAACCATATGCATGCCTGCATTGAACATTTTCTATGCTTAAAGTAAACTAGATTTTTTCGTTGATGAAATATTTTAGTACCGGTAGGTTATACCAGCCAATCTCACTGTAGTCATCTTTTGTCAAGACAATTATGATCACGTTTTCTTTAAAATTTGAGTACTGGTATTTGTTACCATGTTTCTTATGCACTGTGGACTTAGTAAGCTACTATTTAAATAGTTGGTGTCACTGAATTCTGATTTAGAATGGACTGTTACTGAATGACTGGCCTGATATTTAAACGTTCCTTTTTATTTGCTTTCTTAGTGTGATACATTGTGTAGAAAGGGAGAGTTTATTTTGTTACTAAAATGATGTACAGATTTATTATTGAAGTATAAAGTGATTATTACTGTGTACAAAGTTACTACATTTCATACCCTGAGGATCTGTTTGTTTTTACATTATATCTGTTGTTAAAATGTATAAAAACGATTATCAATGATAATAAAATGTATAAGATTCTTATTGTGTTTTATTGCTATTTTGTTTAAGGAAAATTTTTTTGGTATAATGATGTAGTGCTCAACTCTTTGTGTGCAGTCTGCATGATTGCAGCAAAATGACGTCGGTAACAGATTTGGCTTCCACTGAAACACCATATTATCATCATGGAGATTTTATCAATGAATGGCAACACTTGCAACAATCTAAGGCCAGGGAGAGCACAAGTGATGTCACATCGGCAATATTTCGTTCATTTACTGATCATTATCATTCTGCAACATTTGTGGCTCCAAAAGTTTCAGGGCTTTGTCCCAGTGTATGTGAACAGTACAGTACAAGTAACAACCTGTCAAGAGCGGCCCTCTCTTGAGCAACAACCTCCCTTCAACCACAGCATGATTTTCCCACTGTACAATTTAACTGCATTGTATTAATTGAACCTCTGTAGAGCAACAACCTCCCTTCAACAACAGCATGATTTTTCCCACTGTACAATTTAACTGCATTGTATTAATTTAAACTGTAGAGCAACAACCTCTCAGCAGCTACAGTTATGCTACTCCAATGGCTACAGCTTTGGAGAGGTTGCACTGTACTTACAGGAATGTGATGCCTTAAAGACATTGAACAGCTACTATATAAGTGACCCCCCCCCATAATCCACATGTGGTCTAATCTCTTGTTTTATTGCCCCTAATCAGATAAAACCAGTCTGGTCACGATCTGTAGACTTGACACCTAGTCAAAAAGTTGGGTAATAAATTTTATTGATTTACAGTGATAATAAGTTTATGACTAAATTGCTTTTGTTTTTATGAGCATAGAGTAACAGATTATGTAAACAGGTGCTAGTCTATCAATGACCCTGTCTGTTTTATTACCCCTACTGTGGAATTAGGGGACTTTCTGGTCCATAAGTCACATGCCTCGCATTCCTGGTTCAATGTCTTTAAGCAAAATATGCTTCCCATCATTGATGTGCAGCAATGTTAATTGTCCGGTAGCACGATAATGCTCGTCCGCGTATTGTCGCAGCATACCTTCAGGACAACAACATTGAAGTCTTATATACTGGCCCACAGTCTTAATCCGATCTCCAGTGCATGCAATTGATGCAAACCATGAACAAATGCGCTATTAATCAAGTGACATGTTATTGACCATACTCATCATAATGATTGCCACCCCATAGTAGTTATTCTTATGAAATGGTAGATTAATGAAACATGTCAATTTATATATTGCTTAAAGGGGCATGTCCTGGAACTGAAGCATCTCGAATAGCAATCAAATTGGTATCATTTTAATGCCCAAATCAATTAATGAAAGCCCTGTACAATATTTACAAAATATCCCGCTAGTTTACTCAAAATACACATTTCAAGATTTACCAAACCTGCCGATTTCGTCATTTTCACAACTCGACCCTTTCGGTATCTGTCAAAACCGAAAACATCGCGGAAAAAATGTCAAAACACTGAAATGGTAAGTATTGCTCATGTTATGTTCACTTGAAAGACAGCGCACATGCTCAGTTTAACTCTCAGATGTATCGGAAATTTTGTTGTCATCAATAAAAGGCTGACAGCCTTTTATTCAAACCGACATACAAATACCAACGTGAGTGTTATAGGATCATTTTTGAACACACATTCTTCTTTAATTGGTAATAATTGGTTTTATAAGTGACAAACGCATTTTTTGGAGTACGAAAAAAAAAGACACAGCAGTTCCTGGGCATGCCCCTTTAAACACTCATTCAAATATGTGACCTGAATGTGAACTCTTATTTGTTGACAATTAAGAGGAGAAGGTCAATGGTGAAGAATCATTTTGAGTAGCAAATACAGGAATTATAAAATTTATTAGCAAAAATCCATATTTACAAATTAGAATAAATATATGAACTATGTATAAATCATGAATGAAATAATATCTCTATACATTGCTACAGATCACATCCGATTTCTTTCGAACAAAAAAAACCCCAATGGTATCACATATTTACACAAAATGAAGTACATATCAAATCAGTAATTATCACCTTTGGATTTCGAGAGTTCTACAAAAACATGAATAGTGGTAGAATGCACACTATGACAATCAGCATTTTTCCCATGTACCAAAGTTTGTTTCTAATAAGAGATAAATCTATAGCAACCATAGAGAGTTCTAGCCGGCTAGAATACATGGTACATTAGTAATGATATTTTCCATCCGACCATAACTTATAGATGGGTTTGTCCTGAACATCATTCATTGTTTTCTTACAAATATGAAATAGTTCATTTTGTAAATCTTCCACTGATTTATCTGCATCTATTGTCTGTAATGATACAACAACAAAAATATTACTATTTTTGACCACCTGTATAAACAGACAAATCATAACCTGCCATAGTTAAGACAAAGTGAAAATTAAACAAAGTGATTTAACTGATGAGTTCAACATTCTTGATGATCAATCATACATTTAAATTCATTATTTCCTTATTTACCAACATGATAGTATTTTTTGTTTGTTTGTTTGTTTTGGGTTTAGACACATATGAGGTGGACAGTTCACCTAGCCATCGTTTCCCGGGAAGAACCAGTACTAGACTCCCATCTGCCATAAGTCAGCATTTTGATAACACTTGTGAGTGTTATGGCATCATATGTAGGCAGAACAGGGCAGATTTTGGATTCCAATTAAATATTCATTTCTTATGTTGGTTTTTACAGATACAGTGTTAGCATTTCATGAGCTATGTAATTTTTTTCACTTACAACCCAATCTTCATCTTTTAGAAGTTCAAAGTTTTCAGCCACAGTCTTTTGGAAGTCAGTTCGTTCATATCGCTCTTCACCAAAGCCACCTCTCTTAGCTGCAGCCTCACTACTTAGAGTGAGGTATATGACTTTATCAGGACGTGGTAGGCCAATATCAGGCTGTTTGCACCAATCTAATTCAAACTCCTAAAAAAATAGGTAAAAATACAAGATTTGCTGCAAAAACCAATAATATTAAGTACAAGGTTTTACCAAGATCTTATATTCGCAGGATATACAACTACAATACATGTACATTTATGTAATAAATACCCTATTTTTTTACATTAATCTATTAAAACCCTTTTGAAGTTTTACTTTTAGCCCAAATCCAACCCAAGCTCTATAAATCTGATCAGAAAATTTTCACAGCAATAAGTGAAGATTGAAAATTTTCCCAAGTTAACAATTTAGTGAAATTCCCTAGCATATGCACAAATTGATTTGTGTTAAATTTTATCATTACGGTGGTTTTGGCATTGTATGCAGGAATTTAGAAATGCAGTGTCCTGTGATTATCTGTCTAGTAGTAACAGAGTTCAACTGACACCATGTCAATGCAATGAAAGAAAGCAATTTGAAATTCCTGCAAGAAATCATTACTGAAATGAGATTGTTGTGGATCTGTCGTGACCCATTACTTTAAATTTTTCAAATAAAATTATGATATAAAAACAATACCGGTTTAGCTCCAGTGAATGCCACACCAGAATATGCATATCTGTCAACTATCAATGTTGTTCCACTAGCCAACAATTCCAACATCTTTGGTCTGAAAAAAAAATTCAAGTGATTAAATTTCCATTTAATTTTACAGAAATATACCTATTTTAAATATAAGTTTAATAAATTTGAAGTCTGTGAAGTATAAATCTGTGCTCTGATTGTATTAGTCTAATTTAGATTTAGAAATCAAAACATTTGAACTGTGTTTTTGGACAATTAATACATTTAAAAAACTGATCAATATAATACTAGCAGTATGTTACTATGTATAATAATGCAATATGTTTGTTTCTGTGAACTTTGTTAAATATCAGGTTTTTTCCCCAGTATTTCGGGAATATAACCCATCAAAATACGACCCCATAACATTGGGTATGTTTGCGGTGTTAAGTGTTTTAATCAGAATTTAATTGGGAAAAAATGTTTAAACACAATTTTACAATGTTCAACTTATTCTTCTTTTTCTCCCATAGAACAGAAGTAGAATTAGATATTTACTACTTGGGAAAGATACTTTTTTCCAATGAGTGACCAAATTTCGGCTATAAAATTGGCCCAAAAAAATCCCTAAAATATTTTCATACTAATACAAAGCACAATTCTTCCTAAATAGCCTAATGATTAATGAATGTCATTCATTCCAACATTTTAGATTAGGCTAATTTAGAGAGAACTGTGCTTTGTTTATAATGCGGCTTTTTCCTGATGATTTCAGACTGAATGAAATAATTACTTCAGTTCCCATCTGTTTGCTGAGAATAATAAGTGGACAGAGTGATCTTCAACATCTTTCTTACAACTTAGATAATCATTGATCATCTGTCCTATAACTGTTGTTCTATCTGAAATAAGAAATAAAAAATCATGTTTAATTATAGCACACAAATTAAGGTGCTAATTTATATATCTATAAAACATAGTATGACCGATCAAATCAAACAAATTAGTGAAACCCTGTGCCTTAAGTTAATTCTAAGAAATGATAGCTTATTCATAACTTTACGTCTCTGCTATTAGATTAAATATACACACATTTTCACACCAATATACCTAACTGAAATAACCATCACTCGCCATGTGCATGGTTGACTAAACCCATTGTCCACCAACGATTATGTGATCAGATTATAAATATACTAGCGATGCCGGGTGCCCGAGGATGCCGGCGTTTAAGTCCCCACCCAAAAAAAACATCCACCACAAGAAAGTTAGCACAACCTCTAACGCAATACCTACCAGGAAATTTCATTAATTCCACTTTCTCTGCCTGATTGGTCAGATTCTTAGACAGCAAATTACATTGTGTAGTCTTTCCACTTCTGTCACAACCTTCAAAGACAATTAGTGCGCCTCTTCTGTCAGTCATTTTAGTTGAGCTTAAATTTGGCGGGGTTTTCGCCGTTCCAAAGCGTCTGGTGATCCTGACTAAATCTTTAAGACGGGTAGCTCCTTTCAGAGCCATTGTCATTCGTTAGGCATATTAGAATACGTCAATAAATTAAATTATTTAGATGTTCATTTATGAAACATAACGAGTGATGAAAGTAGAAAACACAGGTCAGAAATAGTATTACCAAATCGTAAAATGTTTATCAAATTGTCCTTCTTGTTTACATCCGGTTGTGAACTGGTTCTCGATCATTCCCTCAAGCTTAAGACAATGAATCGAGAACCAGTTTCTTCCAGAAATTACATATTGACCAAAAATAGATTGGTCGAAAAGCTAATAAATAACTAGGACCAATATGTAATACACAGTGTAATTATTCTATAACTCGAATCTGTATTTAAACCATGTATTCAAAACTGATTTAAAACTGTTATCCAAAACTGTTTTCATTTATTCGCGAGTAGCATACTAGCTACATGTAAATACTATAGATCTTTGTAGATGTGAAGTTGTAAGCACTATTGATCAATGGTAATTGAATTCGTTCATGAGTAACATAATCGATAATAATATATTTACACAGGTAGTTGTACTTAATACATGTAACTACCTGATTTACACAATATTAAAATGTAATCTAGAATCCCTGATAATAATAGAAATAAAACAAACATAATATCAAGGACTTATATACATACATGTATGTATATATTAAGTCCTTGATAATATTTAACAATATTTAATAAGGTTTTGTCATGAAAGCTACTGCATAAGTACTTTGATAAAAAAAAACTTATAAACAAATATAAGTTAAACAGGTATTTTTGGAACGACTAGCTAGTCCCCGTATCCTAGCTGGGACAATATAAAGGTCTCAAATAAAAAAACACCCCAGACAAAAAATACTTACATAATAGAGTGTCCCTAGCGTACCATACGCGCAAAACGTAGTGTCAAGGACAAACTTCGAATTGCAACTCTACAAGCACTAGTCACCCCTATTGAAAACTTATTTGGAAAATATATTTTGTAGGAATACAGTTACTCGCTATACAAAACTCGCTAAGTTAATGTATCCGGGTGTCCTCAGTTCTCGATAACTTTAGAGACATTAACAATTACATACTAAAGTTTTCAGACATAGATTTAACCGAGTTAAATTTAATGGACTGAATGCTGAATATATAGGTCTTACGATAATTGACATAGGTAATTTGAAAAAAGTATCATGCTAGACCCACACATTTCATTATGAATACTGGTAGTCATTAAAATTACACATGTACACCTTTTAATTGTTGTTTATATTTACTATCATTAACTTGACGAATTTAAGGCCAGGCCGAAATATTAAATAAACAAAATTTCTATTGAAGTTAAGACTTCTGTTTTACCAGTATTATATATAACGAAAAATATCATTCTTTATTCGATTATGCGGCAATATACAATGAATGGTGTTAAATGATGCGTTAAATTAAGGTGTTAAAAGATGGACCCCTCTAGACTCTTGATATTAGTTTTTGATGTTTAAATATCTTTCAGGTAGTTTCTTTTCTTGCGGTTTAGTTAAGTGCGCGTAAGCGATGACTTCCGGTTGCTGAATTTACTAATTTGGGATGTTGTCCTAATTTTGCGGAATATGAAGCTAGAGGACAATATATGTCCAATATGTTTGCACATATTGGTTCAACCGGTGACAATGCCGTGTGAGCACGAGCTTTGTCTACCGTGTTTTGAACAAAACGTGCAAGAAGCCAACTTTTGTTGTCCGTGTTGCAGGTTTGTTTGTAAACAAATGAATCCATTTTATAATTTTATGTTTTGCGGGCAAAAAATAACATATTTAACCATTTAATTTTGTAGTAAGTACGATATCAAACTCGATTAGTGTAGTTAACACGAATATGTTGCATTAAAATGCGTTATAATCATCACTGGACTAGCTGAAATTGAACACACTTTGAGTTCTCTTGTTTGTAAAGAAGACTGATTGTTAGTTATTTTTAAATCACGTGATGGACCGGCGGAGTTTATGGACATTTATTTTGCTTGATATTGGTGTAGTTCATAGTTCTGTAGATTTTTTGTGTGGAAAATTATGAATCACTTGAAATGGATCGCAAAATTGTCTACATTTTAATGCTTTACATTGTGTAGGAAGCAATTTTAGAATGGGGGGTGGGTAATTTTATATTATGACAGGGTTCTCAACAACAGCAGGCTGCAGGCCAATTTAGCCACTTAGAAATGTGTTTGGGCCGGTTAGGAATCTTAAAAGTTTATAAAATATTGCTAGAAAATGTCTGATTCACTCTGAACCCCCACTAGCAGGCCTGTTGGTCTAGCTTTTGGGCCCGTTGGCCACAAACTTATTGAGAACCTTGTTTAAATTACCATTACAGTCAAATCAGTGTGCGGGAGCTAAGCCACTATCCCCACACCCCTAGCCCTAGGTTCCTATGACCCTGCGTAATATACAGTCACGCTAATCCATTAGCCCAAAGCCTGGGGCTTGTAAATTTATTGTCAGACTAGTGAACTTTCTAAAAATTGTGTATTCAGGTTAGTGGTAAATTGTTTATTTTCAGTAAACCACGTTAGGGCTAATGCTTTAAAAAAATATTTCGAACACTGAATATAAATACAATATAGGGTGCCATATGGCAGATTAACGAAACTCAAGGGTTGACAAAAGGGATATTTCTGAATCTGATTATTCACAAATACGTTTTGTAATAAACCTGAATTTTAGAATGACCCAATAGTGGTGTGGAAAACAAGTTCCTAAGTCATTATTATTATACTTCAGGTCTCGTATTTCGTCCTGGGCTCGGAAAAAAGCTAGAAATAATGCTCTTGTTAATCAGAAGAAATGGAAAGAAATTCAGAAAAATTTCCCTGCTCAAGTGAAGAAACGAATGGAGGGTGACGATGATGATGATGATGATGATAGTGAAATGAATGGTAATTAGTCTTTTATATATTTCTTATTATGTATAACAACTGTGGCAGTGTTAAGGCATTGTGTCATCTTGATGATCTTCAGATTTTGACGGAACAAACTTTGTGTGTGTGAAGGATTTGATGGAAAATTTAAGTAAAGGTGACTGAATGTGGTATTACTTTTATAATACAAGTTTATTTTTAAAACTGTCAATTTTAATTGTTGGTATTACTAAGTTGTCTAATGATACTCTAAATTGTCTAATAAAACTATTTCATTTCAGCTCTGAATATATCAATTAGATTAGCTGAACCAGGTGAGATAAGGAATGAATATTTGCAACAGTTGAAGACGGTATGTTTGTTAGTTAAGTAATTAATTGATATTTCTATGCCCCTGTATCTATAGATTGGGGGCATATTGTTTTTGTTTTGCCAATAAAATCAAAACGCATCCACCTACAGTGACAGTTCAAACTTCATATCCTCATTCCTCATCATGACAGCCTCTGCAGGACCTGTGCATTTTACAGTCAAAGGTCACCCAGAGGGGTATTGTGTTTTATTTCAAGATGTTATTGTCAGTCATGGATAGTGTGTTGGCCATGTATGCTACAAATGCATTGGGTTGGATTCCAGATCAGATTGACAGAATATATCTTGACTGTAACAGAACAGTGCAACAAGCTTCTTTTGTCATCACTACTAGTCTTGATAGCCCACTGTCTCACCAGTCTGACTGAATGTAGAATCCTTCCATGTATCTCAGACTTGAAGAGAACGTCTTATTACTACCGATGCTATTTGATACAGCCATTGTATGACTAAAAGTTATTCACCCTACTGTTGCAGCATATTATCTAACATTGATTAAAACTTCAAGTTCACTTTTTCTAAGTCTATGTATGTTTGATTTGTTATTGAAGGCCAACTAATTTCTATAATAATGATTATAGTCCTTTTGTAGATATACATTAAAAATGTATATTTGTTAACAATATACTTAGTGTTCATATTTTATACTTTTAAATTGACTAGATTTCATCTCATCTGGTGAAACTATTTCTTGATTCACAAATATTACCTTTCAATCTTTTAGCTTCAAGATCAGCGTGCTGAAGAAAGGAGAAAGGAATTGGAAGCAAGTGAAAAGCTTATCTTGGAGTTACAGGAGGAAGAAAACAAGAGACAGGCTCAGTTGTTAGCATGTGAGAAGAAAGATGAAGAATTGGCTAAACAACTAGCTGAGGTATATGAAGTAGCGCTCTTGTCTAATATGAGTATTACAGATTCTTTATTTTGATTTACAGATAGTTGAACAAGAAAGGCCCTACCTAAGTATTCATGCATTATAATTCATATCAAGCTCTGAGTTTAACCACTTGCAGTTTTAGTGATATCTTTCTTCTTCTTTCATTCAAGTTACTAACTTATTTTAGAGTTTTTCTAACATCTAATTTGTTCTCCTGATCTTGTCTTATATTTACTTGTTTATAATACAGTGAAAATATTTCTGTATTAGTCAAGGTATTGTTTTGTAAATATTGCATAAATCGCCATAAAATGTAAATGTATATTTTGAGGCCACATGGAAGATTTGTTTTACCCAGATGTGCAGCCTCTTGAAATAAAGTCATTATTATTATTATCTTTACTTCACCGGTTATTGAATATATCCAGGTTTTATTAGGGAGATATGTTGAATGATATTTAAATAGCAATTTCTTTTTTTCTATATGATAATTATGAAGTTAGTATTAAACAAGCATACTTTATTACTTGCATGCTTTTGTTTTCGGTTTTGGTTAAATTGTTGTCTCTACTTTGTTAAACAGATGAACAGTCCTCAAGGTGAAATTCAAACTCGATCCAGTGCCAGTGCAGACGAGGATTGTATTCCTGAAACAGATTCCACCATGGACAGTTTCATTAGTAGGTTACAAGAAGATCACGCCGAGACACGCAGTCCCTCTAGAAGCCCGTATCCATTCAGTTGCCTGTCTCCAATCAGTAGTGGAGGGAAGATTTGTGTTGATAAAGACAAAGTTAAACAGATGGAAGACAGCTTCTTAAAAAGAAGAGTGAGGAAAGATAAAAACTTGATTACTACGACTGATATTGAAAAGTTGGAAATGTCATTCTCTAAGGCTAGATCAAAGAGAGCATCTTCCACTGAAATTGCTATACCAGAGCTTCCTCAACCTGGTATGTTCTTATCTAAATTACACCTTCAACATGTGAAATTCATTTGGCTCAAATCTGACCCTTGTTCATCTAATCATACTCACTACAGGGTTTCATTTGACTCTTATAATGCCATTTTGTGTCTTAAAATTAGCAAAATAAAGCTTCTGATTCATATGAATTTGTACCGAGGGGTCATACTTACTATTGAATAAGTAGGACATTTTGTTGACTCTATGAATTTTTATGTGCTAAGCGTCAGTTTTGACTCTCACTTTTTGACGTCTAGTCAGCACCCTGTCATTACATAATCCTGTATGATACTAGAAAATAGTAGAATGACCATCAAATTAAATTTAAGCATCCTAAGTATTCACTGATCAAACAATAAGAAAAAAAATTCATTGCATTTTTCTTTTTCTTCCTTGACAATAGATTTCTCCCTGACCCTATGTGTTCTCTATGGTTGAATTTAAGGATTTAAATGTAAAAAAATTGTTAATTACTTTCAGTTGTTAAGTCATCTTCTCCATCAACATTAACCAGTGTAATGAGTACCGCTAGTTTACATCAAAGTGAGATTTTGAATCAGATGTCAACTGATGTATGTATCAATCTTGTTGATGATGAGAGTAGTAATACTGATATTCTACGTATATCTCCCCCAGCTGATGCAGGTGAGTGTCATGTATATAATATGGTGTATACCCTTTACTTTGTATAAGATGCCAGGGCTTTTTTTCCTTCTATAGCTCATTAGCTAGGGCTGTTAACAGGTGTCTTCCCCTCAGGAAATTCTTCAAAATATGCAGTTTTTCCCTGAAATTCAATTTACATCAAATTTTTTCTTGCTCTTTTGTGTTATTTCCCCTAAAATTTAAGGACAAGGCCCCTTCCCCTACCTGTGTAAAAAGCCATGGATGGTGTTATAGTTGGATTTAGGGTAGGGATATAAATGCTCAGTTCTCCTGTATCTTAACTCCCCTCTTTATGGGGCGGCACTGAAATGACCATAGCTGTGGAATGGACTGTTTAACAACTGATAATTAAATTTAGTTAAATTTAGATGTATGGATTTCATTTTATCATTTCTGATGATTTGTGGCATTTGTTTGTCAATGATGTAGCGTAGTTTTACAATTAAGTTAGTAAAATTCAATTTTGCCTGTGTTATATTACGTTTCAGGTCAAGAAATGCCTCGAAGTATCAGCAGTCATAGTATTGATAGTATCTCTCAGGAATTAAACCATTTTCGCCCCATTAGATCTTGCCCTTTAACGCCACCTCGTAGATTACCTAGTGGTAAAGTTGTAGAGCCAAAACTCATCAGGACAACGCCTCGGAACTTGAGTGGATCAGAGTTTACCTCCCCTATTGAAACCAATTTATCTGATATTGATGCAGGAAGCCCGGTAATGCAACGACGACTCAGTCAGTTAGCTGATGAACGAAAAGATCAGGTATTTATCTTACTGCTTTTAATCCTGTACCGTCTGTTCTGATTTGTGCTGAACTTACTGTAAATGTATATAACAGTTTCTTTGATTGGTTAATGTCTCCTGCTTGTCCAATCAAAATGACTCTTTCATGCTCATTATGTCCGGGCATTCCGTAATGGCGTCTTTCATCTACAACTACAAATTCAACCATTAAATGACCCCATACCACTCACCGATATATTTCAGCCCTTCAGCTTCAACCTGAAATACATCCCTGATGTTAACAAGTCTGCTTCTTTGTCAATATAGTTGATATTTGTATTTGATAAAACATGTTAATTACTTAAAGAGTTTTAGTGAGGCATTGCATTTTTTGTGCTGAAGGGCTACTTTCAGAGCGCGATTCGAACCGTACAGGGCAAATTGCCAGATTACTCCTTTAGTTACAGATGGTCCTTGTCACTGCATGGTATAATTTGCTATCACAGCAATCTGTGCAAAATTATGTATTAACTGTGCTGTTGTCTTCATTGAATACTTCTCAAACTTAATGACCCATACAGGGCTCTCCTTTGACTCTTGAAATGGCGTTTTGACTCTTGAAATTTGAAAAATAAGGTTTTTGACTCTTGAGAATTGGAACCAAAATTTACTATTACTTTAGTAGAAAATTATGTTGACTCTTTACATTTCTATCGGCTAAGGGTCATTTTGACCCCCAACTTTTGAAGTCTATGGAGCGCCCTGCCATATATGACAACCGACAAATTGCTTGAGTGTTAATCACTTTCTTGCATAAATACCACTTACCTTTGATATCAGTATAAGTAGTGATTACCCTCTTCTGTAAGTAGTAAACTAAGGTGATGATGAATTCTCAAGTCTTTGAAGAATTCATAATATTTAAAAATATGTAAGAATATGACACATTATGTGTACTTTTTCTTACCGTAATAGCTATTTATAGATACAAAATGTAATGATATTCTGTTTTTTAACACAGACTTAAACTGATGGTCATTTATTGTAAAATTAGGTTGTTTTATTTAATACATTTCAATGAAAATTTCTTTTCTTTTCTGGGGTAACAGATGCTTGTCCAAGATATTATAAACTGACATTCTACATTATCTTTTCTCAGGTTGAACGTTTGAGTAAATCAACCAGTACAATTGGAGTGATCTCCCCTAACGAAAACTTAAATCCAGAGAAAAGGGATGTTTCTAATCAGGTTACATTCACACACATGGGAAATCGTGCTACTGAATTAATGGATATATCTAATTCACCTTTAACTACACATGATATGCATGCTGGACATAAACTTATCATTCCGTTAGAACCTGACTTGGGGAATGACTGGATGTCTTCAGGTACCAGTTACTCCCCTTTGAACATTGAGAAAAGCTCACCTGCTCAACTCTCTGATGGTAAAAGAAAATTGAAAATTAGCAAATTGTCTCAAAGTAGGAAAGGAAAGAATCCAAAGGTTCGATATTCCAGTGGAAGTTCCCAGGCTTCGTTGATGGGTTGGATTAAGAAAGAAGATTCTGTGTGTTTGAATAATAACGGTGGTGGTGGTGATGGCATTGTATGTAATGGAAGAACCAATGATGTTGATGATGAGTGTTCAATTAATGAGATTGGAAGACATAAGCGAACAAGACGGAAGGCTGCTATGAACAAAAATCCTGATTTTGTGTATGAAAAAACTCATACAAATAAAAAAAACAGTGAATCAGTTCCACAAGATGGAAGTGGTGAAATGTGTGGTAATTTTAGAAAACGAAAAGCATCTGATTCCAAATCTTCACCAAATAAGAGGTTAAAAACAGGCAACAAGACTTCAGTGAATAAAGAAATATCTGAACCTAATAAAGTGAAATCAGGTCTGAAAAAAAGAGGCAAGTTAGTTAAGAGTGAATGTGTTAAACCAGCCCCTAAACCTGTTCGAACAATGCATGATTTTTTTAGTAACCTTAATTGTGACAATATAGATTCAGATGACGAAGACCTAGATCAGGAGGAAAAAGATAGAAGAATGGCACTTCAGTTACAGAAACAATTTGAATACGAACGTAAATTTCGTTTGAACGCATTAAGATTGAAAGGAACGGAAGAAGAATATTCACTTAGAAAGACAAGAAGCAGCAAGCTTTTAACTTCATAGTCATAATTCAAGTGTTTGTTGATGTTTAAGTAGGCTCATTTTGTGCTGTACAACAACTTTGCAAATTTGTTATCAGTTTTTAATAATCTGTTGTGCCATATTATGTCTCTACTCAAACTGGATTTTGTCAGTAATTTTAAATTCACATTTAACAAATTTTATTATCAGCTACTGCTAAGTTACTTTATGTATTCAATGATGGAATGTAATTATAGTTGAATCACGTTTTGTCAAACTCCCTTATATCAAAATTTCCTTTATGTCAAACTGTTTCATTGGGTCCCTAATTTTTTTACTCTTTCTCTATATGAAATTAATCTGCTTACCTCCAATTCACTTATCTCCAAATTTCGTTTATGTCTCTATTTTTTAGTCCCCGTGACTCCAATTAGCATGAAGTTTGAGTTGTTTATCTTAAAGTTAATTGGAGCTGATTGAACAATGGACGGTTTCACACCTTTTATGTCATTTTTGCTAATTGAACTATAGGCTCAGCTACGATGACTATCTGAATACTGTTTTTAAAGTTGAAAATCGAGTATGATTACTCACCAACTCTTACAGTGTTGGATATCAATCTTAGCAAAATGATCATAGCTTTATAGAAGTAATTTATTCTGAAATCATCATGCAATGTTTTCGAATTCTTACAACATTTTTCATTATGCATGATAATTTTATTTCATTTTTGTATTACAGCCCTAAATTCGACCTAAGTTACTCTTTCTTGTGAAAAATATTTGAAGTTGGGACATTTAACCGTTAATGCGATATATTTTTACGAATAGATACATAATTATTTTGTTTCTTCTCTATGTATGTACATTATTTATTCAAGTAAATCATCAGTTACATATATGCATTGTAATAAAGGCTATTCACAAAAATACTGTAAAAAATGTATATTAAATAGTACAATACTTGTTTATCTCAAATTTTGGTTATCTTAAACTAATTTCCACGGACTCTAGGAATTTGAGATAACAAGAATCAACTTTACATTAAACAAACTCCAGGTTGGTTGCAAGTTGCTGACTATACAAACTGTTGTTATGTTTGACATTTAAGCTACCATTTAGCTCAGTTGGTAGAGTGTTAGGTCTACATGCCTGGCGTTCATGAGTTTTGTGCCATGTGCAACACACATAGTTATATTGTCTGTTACTACTTTATGCATTTCCAGCATTAGCTAATTCTGACTTAAGAGATTCTTAAAGCTTTATTATGCTATGTATGATGTACCGGTACATGTATAATATATGCAGTTTAGATATGAATGTTATTTGTATTCTGGCTGGTCTGGAGTGTCATTTTTTGGTCAACTATTATGCAGTTATGTTTTTATTACATTAGATATGTTATGATATGAATGCAATTCTTCAAATTTGTTAATAAGTTCATGATAAAAATGGCAGATAAATTATTTATGTCCAGTTTTCTAGAACATGTTGGGAGGTACATGTTGGGAAGAAAATGTTCTTTGTTGCTCAGTTATTGTAATAATCATGGATTTTATTACCCATATCGATGGATAGGGGCCATATTTTTTTTGGTCAGATCTGTCTGTTAGTACCAAACTTTAACATTGCCTGTACGATCAAAATGCTTGCACCTACAATCATTGCATTTCATATGTAGGTTCTTCATGACAACCTCTACAGGACCTGTGCATTTTCTAGTCAAAGGTGAAGGTCACAGGGTCATTCTGTATTTAAAAATTCCTAAATTTCTTTTAGGATACTACTACATCACATGCTAGTTGTTAACAAGAACGCCAGCACATATATTCCGGGTTTTGTGATTCGATCATATTTTATGGAATTATGGCCCTTTGTTTGTCTGAACCAAACTTTAACCTTGCCTGTAAAATCGAAAGGCTTACACCTACAATCATCAAACTTCATATGTTGGTTCATCATGACAATTTCTACAGGACCTGTGCATTTTCCTGTCAAACGTCACCCGGTGGAGGGGGGGGGGGCATTGTGTTTTTAAAACACATCTTGTTATCTTATAAAGTTATTTCATAGATTGGTACTAGATTCTTGTGAACAGACACATTGCTAATCTAACATGTTGACCTTTTTTCCCAATTTTAAAAAATATTCCCAAATGAAAGATGAATGTTTAATTTAAATGTTCAAATTTTAAGTGCATGATTTTATTTGAAAATTTATTTGAGAAAATTTTACCTAATTGGGACGTTATGGGTACTTTTTCTGAGATGTGGCAATAAACCCTTGTAATCCCCACAGATCTCATTCTTCTCTCTGATTTGTTCAGGAAGTGAACTTAATGTGATTCAAACATGCAATGTATTCATCATGACTGAGCTTTAATTAATACAGAATTTTTACATACACATGTACTTTATTCTTCTGTTTCTATGTATTGTTTACCTATATACATGATATGTTAACTTTTAATCTGGAATGTTCTTTTATTAAAATTATGTCTTTACTTTTTGCTCTATCTATCTTTTGTCCTTCCATATCTTTGTAGATACTGATATGCATGAGTTACCTTAAAGCTACACTGAAATGATTTTTTAAAAAAACGAAAAAATGTATTTATGTAATATATAGTGATTTGTCTATTAGATGATATAATTATTGTGTAGTCTGTCTGAATTTGTGGATCCTATTCTAGATGGATGAGGTCTGAATTAGTTGATTCTTGTTTGTTAGTTAGTCAAACTACTCTTTCCTGAACATGAATGTTGATATGATTGTATTATTATTGTTGGATCCCTGTTAATATGATATTTTGGTAACTTGTTTGCTTACATAATGAATTTTTAATTAAATCAAAATAATCATTTACTGTGTTGTATTTTTTATCTTCAGCGGAACTGAATAACTTAAATGAATTAATACATACAATTAATCCTTGATTATTTGACAACTGATGGTTCGAATACACAGTATTACAGTAAAACCCCGATTATTTGAATGTTGTTTGGCCCTGACAAATCATTCGGATAATCCATGGTTTCGAATAATCCATTTCAGTATGATGCACTGGTTGGAAACGATAAATTCCGTCCTGTCCGTATATTGCAAGGGAGTTAACTCTCGTATGCAAACATGATGTTACTTGAGTGATAATAAGAATAAAATAAAATGTATAACAAACACTTATTATTGGTTTATCCTTGTTTTAAGAATGTATATGAGTTAACAAATGAAACAATAATTCTTGTTTAATAAATACCAGCGCATTTATGGATTATGCAGAACACAATCCGACACAATAATATGTCATTCTCACTTCACTTACTAACGATCGACTAGGCATCGCTATCGTCACATTTTCAAACAATTGAAAGAATCAAAGACGTATTGTTTTTATGTTTGGAACATTTTTTCACTAAATCATCATATTCTAGTTAGTTTTGTTTGTGTTCAAATCAGTTTTTAAATTTTGAAAGACGCTGAAATGCAAATAATTTCATACAGATCATCAGGTACGTACACATATTAACTTATTATTCCCGAGATCATAGTGAAATATTTGTCGCAATTTGTATAAAATCGTAACAAACAATATGGTCAACTTAACGATAATTAAACTGTTGACACGCTTCGTGTATGAATTGATGTTACACATTGTTTGTCACACGACATTTGATTATCAATCGGCCATTGTTATCAATTGGCGATTTCGAATAATAGGTGTGAAAATACGCGCAATCGTAACTTTAGGGACCAAATAATGCATTTGGATTACACCAGGTATTCGTAAAATCTGATTCGTATAACTGGGGTTCGTTGCAGTTGAAATATATATAGGGACATAATCGGGACCGTAGATTTTATTTGGATAATACCGGGTATTCGGATAATCAGTGTTTGGATAATCAAGGTTTTACTGTATCTGAATAACTTCAATAAGTCTGACGGTCCTGATTTTGTCTTCATCATATTTCAAGTACCATACATCATACTGAAATGGATTATTCGAAACCATGGGTTATTCAAAATTTTTTTGGACAGAAGAAATTTGAATGATCTGAGTTTTACTGTATTTCAAATTATTATACATGTTGTGGCACATACATGTGTAGATCAAGGCATATTGCAGTATTTTCTGTAAGTAATTACAATAGGTAGATCTATTGATAAAACTCCTCCATATTGTACTGATATTCTTGATTTCTTGACTCAGTTTTCCACATCAGATATACATAGGGATATCCTCATTACAACAATACCTGTTCAAAAAACAAACCAATTATTAGCCTTACGGAATTAAGTTCAAATATGCTTAACACTTGATTGCACACAAAAAAAAGAATTAGATGCTCTATTTTAGACGCCTCTTGACTCCTGTCAGTGCTTCCTGCCATTTATTTCTGTCTGAAGGTTTTATTAAAAAAATATTTTCTCAAAATGGAGCTGAGTTAAGCATTTTTATAGTTTTCTACGATAGAAAATGATTTATGAAAAGATTTATAAATCAAAGCACTGAGAGTACTGTCAGGAACAAAGCTTAAATGTGTTAGATAGAACCATCCATAAAGAATTAAAGGCCTGTCCCTGTCTACAATTTGACGAACAGTACACAAAATGTTCATGAGCTTATTCATGAATAGTTCATGAAATCTATTCACGACCTACAAATTGTTCATTTGGTTCATGCACTTTGTCTGATGAAGTTCATGAAAAAATGTTCATGAACTAATTCAGGAAACTTAGGCAGTCTTTATCTAAAAGTGATTTCATAAGGTTCATGAACTGTTCATGAATTAATTTAATGAACCTTTGATGAACTATCCATGAATAAGCTATTGAACATTTCGTGAACTTAAATTGTTAATGAAAAGTTTGTGAAATTCCATGAATTGTTCACAGACTTCAGTTGATCAACAGTTTGTGAAATTTAGGTTCATGAACTATTGATGAATTACATTGATGAACATTTAATAAACTTTGATGATCAATTCATGAAACTTCATGAACCGTTCATGAACATGATCAGTTCATGAACAAATATTCAACAGGGGTGTTATCTTCTTAATGGATTAGACTTTGAGGGTCAAGTATATAGTCTTGAAAAAATGTACATCTTTAAGCCAATTAACCACATTTATCAAAGAAAGGCTACACTTTAAATGTCATGACATACACGGAGAAATTACTAGCTGAAAACCCAAACAAATTCAGAACCTTCAGCACTTTTGTATACACACATTGAACTGTATATAAACCGTCTGTACTCAACTTCTGACCCTGTGTCATTTTGTAGTCTCTGTCCACTGAGATTGTGCCACTACTTTTGTGAGTGAAACTATTTCCAGTAATAATAAAACAATCCATGACCCCTGCATGCCATCTTTTGTTTGCGGAACTCAATGTTTGCTAAGAGTTTGTTGGCCTTCTTAGTAAAAGCATCTACTAGTATCCACGTGTATTTTTATGTGTCATCTTGATTCATGTGGGGATAATAATGGTAATTGTATGTTGAATGACTTGACAAACTCATTGTAATAGGAGGAAGCTTTGTTGAGATATAAGATCTATACAACAGTATCCTGGAAAACACGCAATTAGCCATCAATTACGTAGACCAAAATACATACTTGTAGTTAAGTATTCATTAGAATTGGCCTTTTATATCTCTCCTTTTTGCGTAGGCTTTTTCACTGCACTATTAAATTTCTAATCTAGTTCAATCAACACTGTTTGTCTACAAATGTTCCACAGGCGCGGAGCTATTTGTGTTTACGATTTTTTGGTCAATGGACTCGGATTTAATATTTTGTAATCCTTTCGATCAACAGTCTAAATTTCTTTTGGATACGAGACAACGAAAACAACATTTCGATTTTCTGTATTATATTCCTAATAACACTGACACAAGAGGTAAGGACCATGGTAAATCTATCATTATTAGAAGATATTTATTTTGAATCATAGCCAATCAAATTTCGTCAATGGACTCTGATTTGATAATTACCATAATGTTGTCCGTGAATCGTGTATCTGTAAAATTTGTTCTTTGAATTGTATAGAGGATGAGTTCCATTTTCTATTAATATGTCCAGTTGATACTCATACATCCCTAAGAAATTGTGTATGCATAAATGCAACTATCAATAAGTTACACATTTTGTTAACATCACGAAATGAGAATATTATAAAAATGTAGCATCGTATATATATTATGCTTCATGTCGCAAAAACATGATATTAAAATTATAATCGGTAAATTGTCCCTTAAATTTGAAATTTTGCTTATTTATTGTCATTTCAAGGACAGATAACTCAAAAACGAGATCAGTGACCCCCAATTTTTTCTCGCTTAAAATGTTTCTGTTATTAAATGCTACGATCATGTAAAGTTTAAAAAAATCATTGATCGTGTTTTAATTTTTCCTATATGTCTGTGTGAAAAATGTAGCCCACTACCGAAAACGTCTCTAATTAACAAAGTTCTCACATTCACAAATTAAGCTAGATAATAACTGTACTGTATTGGTAAATTGATGATTTTGTTCTGTTCTGTTACATTTTATGTTATTTTCAATATTTGTAAAATGTTGCTTATAGTTCACGCATGTAAATGTATGTTTATATGACGATAGGCTGTAATGCTTAAGTCTTAATAAAGTTTCTGTTCTGTTTCTGTATGCCCAAAGTGTCTGTGTGATATATTATGATAGTGCGGAGTCAGTTCATTTCTGCACAATAACAGTTGTTATTTTTAACCCCATTGGCCACTTTTCCCCTAAAAATGTCTTCAGATATAATTAAACCATACATTCTTGGCCAGTTTTTACCCTCCTGGCCACTTTTCTCTTTGTCTTCAAATATAATTAAATATTACAGTCTTGGCAATTTTTACCCTCCTGGCCACTTCCCCCCCCCCCTCCACCCCTGAATCCTGAAATAAAACTAACCATTACATTATTTTGTTTCATTCATTGTCACTTTACCCCCTCTGGGCGTCTCAGAAATATGGTAAAGACGTAAGTATTGACTCAGAAATATGAAGATAAAGATTTAACTAAGAAATATGAACAGTATAAACTAAAAAATGAACACAAAGACTAAGTACTAGTATTAAATAAGAAATATCTTCTTCTTCTTTGCGTTCGCTACTTGTCACGCAGTCACATCAGCAGCATCGATAAAGACACATGTTCTGTAGGCTTTATGTTTCCTTGACCGTCTCCTGGTATATTGTGGACGAAACAATGGACCTCCAGTAGGTTTGGATGAACTCTGTCGAGGCTCAGAGCCCAACGCTGAATCTCCCTGGAGGGACTTCAAACATTCAACATCATGGAGGTTGTTAATGGGTGAACTAGTATACATAGCGCTTGAGCATGATGTCATGGTTTGTTAGAGGGCGCCAATGGCTCTCTAGGTTTCTGTAGGGGTTACTTCACCCTTAGCTTCTAGCCATAGACCTAACATGGAAGCACAGGTGTAAACTTTTAGGGGGTTTCCGGCCCTCTCTATTTAACCCATAGTTGGGGGTCTGTTCATGGGAATCAGGGCATATTGTGTAGTGTTTGTTTATGTATCATCTTACAGATTTCATTACTAGTATGTTGCCTTTGGCTATTGTCAAATACTTGATCCACATAAATATATTTTTAAGTTTCATGTCTACGTAGTTATCATCTACCTGCTCTATTTTTATAAGATTAGCTATGCTTTGACACTGCTTGTAGTTGTGTTGATATATAATCATTGTGTTAAAGTCATTATGTTAAGTCTTTACTGACTTTTTTAACACTTCCCTGTTTTCTGATGTTTAAGAAATTTAACTCAACATTGAATATATTATTTCATTGATTATTACTTCAAATTATTATGTTGTATGATACTGACTGCTTGAATGTTAGTATCCTTCCATCCACATTGCAAATTATTTTAATGTCTTGAATATCCTTTAAATTCTTAAAACTTAATTCTTTAAACTTGTAATGTGTATAAAATAGGTAAATATATATCTGTACACTGAATACATTTTGTTGATGTATACAATGAATATACATAATAAACCAAGCTGATTTGGCCACAGGTAAGTAAACATCGACATTCTCTTGTATAAAACGTTTCATGTGTAACAACAACGGACATTTCATACAAAAATCATGATAAAAATATGATTATCCTGCAATTGTAACTTACTGACACCAATTGTTCCCGCATACTGAATTATTGCTAAATATGTTAATCTTCTTAATATTCAGCATATTTCAAAGGTATACATATTTACTGGTCAGTCATGGACAGTGCATACCAAAATGGCCAGTGTTAACTCATGAAAAGGGACAATTTCACAGGCTAATACGCATTGTTTTGCGCGGAGCTTCCCAATTGCTGTCTCCGCAGCAACATTTGTACTTGTAAGTACTTTGTTCTTAATCACTAATCAAACACCTGTACTATACAATATAGCGTAGGCCTTTAGAAAACGAAATATCAAGTTGTATCTTATATTCATGAATACGTACTTTGATTTGAGGAAGATACATCTTAAAAAGATTGAAGTATTATTTATTTATTGCTGGCTCATTTAAAGAACAATTAATAGAAATATGTTTAAGGATGGCTTCGAAGGATTATAAACAAACTGTTATGGGTGTACCAGTTCGCTCATTTATGGGCCAACATGTGCATAACAGCTCCTTCTCATCGTCCAATAATTGACCAAGTGAACTTCTGCACGAAGACCGACTGTACACTTAGTTAAGTTCATTTCAGATGAACTATATAATGCTATGGCTGTACAGTGCAACCTCTCCAGAGAGGCCCTCTCTTGAGCAACAACATCCCTTCATCAACAGCATGAAAATTTTCCCACATTACGATTTAACTATTAACTCAACCTGTCTTGAACAACAACCTCTCAAGAACAACATGATTTTCAACTCCCAAACTGAAAGGGTGTTGCTTTGGAGAGGTTGCACTGTAGTTTAAAACCTCGAAAAGTATTCTGACTCTTCTGTACTAGAACTTAGTTGCCCTATATACTAGTATGGTAATTCCTTAATAAGCAATTACTTGCTTGTTTAAGACATACATCATTCGGTGAAGTCCTTATATACATGATTAATGGCTTAAAGTGTAATGGTTTGTTCCCATGGTGATAAAGCATGTCAGATTTTCAGTCTTGGTAAATTTTGTGGAACTTTCATAATTTTATTTTATCAATATTTTACAGGCTTATTATGTAAGAAACAAAACGAATGTGTACAGCGGCCTGTTACGTGTTTATATACATGCACATAAAACTTATACAAAAATGTATTAATTTTCAGTTTCATGCTGTTTTGAAAATTAGGTGCTCCATGATACTTCTTTTTGTAATTTTTTCAATCATTGCAATTAAGTTGTTGCTACAAATTTCATTTAGTTTATACAGTATTATTTAGTTTTTGTTTGTTTGTTTATATCGGGTTTACGCTCCATTTCAACAGTCAGAGTCATAGGAGGCGGACAGTTCATCTAACCATCGTTCCTGGGAAGAACCAGTACTAGACTAGATTCCCATCCTCCGTAAACAACTGCCTACTTTTAGTATTGATGTAGTCAAATTATGTATGTCAATGAATTACAAAAGGGTCGTTAAACATTTGGATTGTAAAACAAGCCAGTTACTGTTGTTAATTGTAGTAATTCAACCAGGACTACAAGATAGCGGCTATGGTCAAGCTGTTAGTATGTTGGACTTGTAAACTGGCAGTCTGGGTTCAAATCCTAGTTGTGGCTGGTCATATGAATTTTTCTCCATATGTAAAGAAGTTACCGGTTCCTTCTGGACGGGTGAGTAAGTACTGGTTAAAACATTGTCCAGTAAAACTGGTTATCAGAACTAACCGCAATTTATAACTGACGTACTTTTGAAAAAAAAATCCAAACTGTAATATATATTGTAAAATAATGTTGTAGCAATTTTCACATCATACAGTAACAGGAACTGTACCAGTTAGAAGGCAATGATTGGACTTCAGATCATTGCTTCCTTGTTTAAAGTCGTTCATTTGCTGCAATACACTTCTGAACTTGTACGAAGATGAGCTTGTTAATGTCATATCAAGTACATGTATGTTTTATTTGTTAATCAAACTTGAGGACATATCATGATAATCATAGACATGCATATTAAACAAGTTCTTTTTTCTGTGTCCAATTTAAACATAGTAGTCGGAGAAGGGCAGTTATGGGTCCCATACAGAGCGGCGTTTGCTTAATGCTTGCATAAATTTCAAAAAATGGAGCTAAGCTTTTATGCAAACTAAGCAAAATTGGAAAACGTCATTCAAGAAGTGGCCCCGAACTTTCTTTTACGACTACTTATGTACAGCATTGCATTTCTTATTGTTTCTTTAAAAGACGTTATCCAAGGTTCTGCAATTTACGGAAATTGTCAAGAATTTTGTAGTTTGGATGTGGTACTATGTCAAGCACTGGCTAGTACATTTCAAAACAGAACAAATAGCTTTCGTTTTGTGCCATATGGCTTATGTTGTTATGAAACATAATTAAATTTTACAATTCCAGACAAGGATCATACGTTATATATGACCATAATTTGTTACAGACAAATGTAATTGACAAATTACACACTAGTAAGTTGTCTGTGCTTTTGTGGTGTCTGGCATTTAATCCACAATGACTAGTTTGGAATTCAGTTCTGAAATTGATGAATTGAACTGTTATTTCTAACTGCTGTTTTATGATGCATCATGCAACGTAATTCTTTATTTTAATTTGAAAGGCTTCTTTAAAATACGAACATTTATTTTGCAAAAGATCTGAACTCTGTTGTCTGGTTTAAATCTAGCATAATTTAGAAATAACTTTAGAAGTTCTTTATGCAATTAATGAGCAGAATAATCTAAATATGTAAAAACCCTCATACATTCACACAGATAATATCATTTAATGGATAGCACTTAAAACAGCATGTTGCGAGGGCTGTTTAAAAAGCTGCAACATCTAAAATCAAGAAGGACTACGTATAGTTTTGTTTGATCTCGCCGTACCGACATAACAATTTGGTGTAACATATAAGATACAGTATTATTTGCCCCCAACCAATGATTCAGACATTCATCATACGGGCAAGTTGGCTGTTTTACGGAAGCAGAAAAAGGTATTCAATACTAGTCAATAAACAGGATTTGTTATCTAACCAGTCCATCCTGTACGTGTTTCGTGTCTAGATTAATTGCTGAAAGCCTTGTCGAGAACTAATCAGTATAAAATGAGAGATATGTAACCGGATGTTTGTATCAATTTATACATAGCATTAAATGGAATTTACGAAAATCGCGCGAAGTTAAGCTGCACAGGAGTTGAATGGTCTGTTAAATATTCTAAAAGACGCCGGTTTATTTAATAAATTACTTAATTTACACGTGTTAGAAAGTTTATCCTAAAAATCAAATAATGTCATGGGGGAGATTTTATGTAATAGGTCAGTGCCCGTACTTAGAAATAAAACGTCTCATTTAACTTCCGGAAAGCAGTTCTATTGGAAACGGTTAATTGGAAATTTCTGGTAGTAACACATAAAGTATTTCTAGCTAGTCATGCCGTGGTATTTGTGAATATAATTAGCATGCGGAACATTGACGCTATTTTCCTATGAAAAGACAACTCCTGTCGTTATTGATTTTTTACCTGTGTGATAAACTAGTTGTTTCCCTTTACGCCAGAAAAAAACAATAAGTGGTCAGTATTGATTTGAGCAAGTTAACCTTATCGAATATGGATTATTTATCGTTAAACCGAGATCTATATCTGCTGGTCGTTTTTGTGCGATCCGAGTTTAGGGAATTTGAGAGTATTATTTTTCTCACGAGGGGGAAGGATCATGGTCTTCAACACAATAATTAAAAGAAAAAGGTCAAATTTTTGTTTTTTGAAATACATAATTACATATTTTAATGTTGATCTTTAAATGAATAAATGAATATTGATGTGAATAACATTGACAAACCAGCAGTAAACTGATGTTGTTTGATTCCAATTTAATGACTTTATATAAGATCAAGGAAAGTACATTTTAGATGAAATATTACAGCGTGTATATATATTCATATAGGGATATAATATTATAGCATCCCTGTTTCACACTACTAAAGGAAATAATTATATGAACGTATAATTAAAAAATCCAATCGTTCGGCAAAAAAAATATGTTGAGTTTTTCCACGTGCACGGTTAATTTTTCAACTTTCACATTTCTAAAAAAATGCATGTTTTTACACAGCTCGGGACAAGTCAAACTGACATTGTGATTCTTATTGCCCGACCAGATCCAAGTCGTTGTTGGGACACAATCTCTAATGACTGTGCTAAGTAAGGCAAACAAGATATTGGAAACCCTGTAAATATATATTTTTAATGATATCAGTATTCAATATAATTTGCTGTATGTGCTATGAAAACAACAAACGTTTTTCATAAACTAATTATCACTATAAATCTTTCAACCAGACACTAAGCTGACCGTGACCAGACATGATTAGACAGATAAGGGGTAATTAAACAATTAAGAGAATAGACCTCCTGTTGCTTTTGGGGTCACTTAATTAGGAGCTGTTAAATATCTTTAAATTTAGATATTTATTGGTTACTGCCCTAGTAGAACTGTATTAGTAAAACTTTTGGGTCTTTTAAAAGTTAAAACGGCACGTTCAATAATAATATTGATAATAATAAATTGGCATTTAATTTGAAATGGCGTATTGCATGTCAATTTTAACACCCGGCCGATACTGCATGAATGAGCAATATCCCTTTAAAAGGGCGATAAAATCAATAAATATTACGTAACATCCTGTTGATTGTATATCATCTGTCATAAAAGTGGTCAGAGGCTTTAGCCATAGCTGTATCAGATAATAAAACGTATCCACACGAATGCATTTTCTTAATATTCTTTTCAATAAAAAAGTACATAATTATAGAAATATAGCACGGTATTTTTTCAATGAAATTGCAAAGAAATAAGAAAAAGCATTTGACAACATTTTTACTAGATGAGACTAAAAAGGCTTTGTGTAAAATATTGTTGTACATCGATATTGGTTCAAATAAAATATATTTCTTATATTTTATTATCAATTTATCTATTGTTTTGAATTACTACATTCAAAATCAATTGGGCTTTAATCTATGTTTCTGACCCAGCAAGCTCACGACTGGAAAGTTGAAACAAATCCTAGTTTTATAAAGTGTGATAAATAACAAGGACTTATACATACATATTTTCTGAAGATAATCCTTTCTACAGAATATGTTTTCGGTAAAACATGCTCGAGAAAATCATTTAATTTCACCTTCATGAGATGGTTATCTCAATAAAACTGTCGGCCTTCATTTATTAATTTGTAACAAATATATTTATATTCACAGGGTGACCGTAAAGTAGCCATGGTTATATTTTGAGTTTTTGGACCCGTTTATATAAACCTGATCAAGAAAATAAATATGTATCGAGTTATTGAATTATCGAACAGTTTGCTAAAAATTAGCAGTTTTTTGTAACATGGTAAAAATATATATACCGACTTAAATTGTACACCTGCTAAAGCAATTTAATAATTAGTCACGTGTTAAATGTATGAAAGGTCATAATAACAACAACTAATTCGGTAGTTGCTACATCGACTACTGTACATGTACAATGTACTGTACTTACTAGAATATCGATACGGAAACGCGCGCTTGAACGCGAATATCTCCATTTTCAAACTAAATTGGAAGCAGTTTCCACATTTTCAAATTTCTTAAAAAATATATTGTAATAAAGCTTGGACACCACAGAATACTTCACGAGGTTATAAAAAAATGTCATTTTAGTAAAAAACAACTTTATGGCCTGTCAAAAACGAGGTTTAAGAGTATTTTGACAGTTTTCATATAGAATTATGAACAAACGATAGTCACTAACTTCAAACGAAAATGGAAGCAATAAGTTCACATACCACATTAATAAAAATTATATTGAAATAAAGTGCACAGAATGAAGATTACTTCACGAGGTTATAAAAATTTCTCATCTAATGTTATAAACAAGTGATTAGTGTTAAACCATACAGCTCCTATATAAATCTATAGTAAATCAGTTTATCGATAAACGTTATCAGAGTGATCGATAAGACGTTTCCAAGGGAGACAACTTTCCCGATAAGACCGGCCAAGTTACAGAAATGTTCCGCATGTTTTATGTAACTGTTACCAAATAATCGTACATTTATTATTAATCTAATAGAAAATTAGATTAGGCTTGCAGACAACAGTGAGTACAATCACAATGGATAAGTCTGTGTATAGTGTTATTCTACGTGATTTAGTATAATTGAGTTCAGAATCTATTTTGCATTAGGAATGAGAATAGCAGACACAATATCACCTTTGCAAAAACATTAGCAGTATAAACAGTATTAACAAAAAGATAATGAAGTGTCAAAACCGGAAATTGGATCTGTGCAGCTTGCACTGTGTATGACAATTCTCCACGTTCTTATTAATTCAATAGGAAGATGAAATAAACGAAAATAAAGACCTTTGCTAAAGATTTGTAAATACATATACTCTTTATTTTACAATAGTTTTACTCAGCATTTTACAGAAAAAATACAATATAAATAGACGATGTTTATTAAAGATGTCTTGAATAGCTACTGGAACTAGATGGGTAAGTGAGTTGGATAAAAGTATGATCTAATTTAATAAAAGTACTCAAGTAATCCAGTTCCTCAAAATGAAATAATACAAGCAAGTTCTCATAAGGTGAGGTTTGTGAACATCCACGACTTCCGGTGTCAATTTCCCAGGGCTAGTTGGCCCTCTTGTTTAAGATTTAAATGTTCTATTGTCATGACTTGTTTGAAATTAATTCATATACAAACATGAAACACATTTTCTTTTATTTTTGTACAGACATCAAAAAGACAACATGATTTATTAATGTATAACACATGTTGAATTTCTAACCGATTATAATCATTAAAATCGGATCGAAAGCCTCAACCGATTCCAACCGATGATCGATAATGATTTCAAACCGATGTCCCATCATTATACTAATATTCATAAGGTTGTTTTTGTCTCATTAAAATCATCATGCAACTAGGACAGATGTCTAAAACACAAATGTATAGATTCATGAGATTGATGATTCATCCATTTATACAGGGTGTTTCATAATATATGAAACCATTACAACAGCTTATAACCTTTGATTGTATTATCGAATTTCTTATTTTAAAACCGCACTTTAAGTAGATACATGCAAATTTATGTACAGAAAATTATACGCTTATAACTTATTTTTTTTTCACACTCAAAAAACTACTTTCATTTCTTACAACAGAATGATGCTCGATGTGACGTCCATTTTGTTCCAAAATGATGTTGAGTTTGTGTTTTAAATTATTCACGTTTTTGTATCTGCTGTTACAAACCGACTTCTGTTAAATCTCTTAACTAGCCAAAGCATTTGAAGCTTGGGGAATATAAATCTTTACGATATTACCTTATTGCATCGATCGCGCAACAGTTAGTGGGAGAAAAAGCACTCGAAGTAAAACTTAATAATTTCTTCACATTGCTTAGACGCCACCATTTTAGAAAACAACGTTCTCGGAAGTGATGTCACAAGATGAACGTGACTTTGAATTTTCTCAAATTTTGACGTTCATCAAAAATGTGTGAGTCACACAATTCTATCAGTATTTTACTCAACTAAGTGCGCACAAAATTGAGGTCTCCTTGAGGAATCCATACGGTATCACATATTATGAAACACCATGTAATATTTTTTTTTTCAATTTTTATGATCGATTGTTTTGTAACACCACTGACCTCGAGGTTTTAAAACTTTAAACAGTCTCAGAGCTCAAATCTCAATTACAATCTCAAAGTAAAGCATTATAGCTGAAAAGATAGCGCCGGTTAATGTTTAACATTAATGTTTAAAGAAGTATTTGTTATTAGAAAAAAATATTATTAATGATGTTAATTAATGTAACTGCCACCGGTAAATTTTAGTCCTTCCTGATAATAAGATATCTTGAAATTGCAGTATATTTTATGTTTATTAATTTCGTGTTTGAATTGCATCACATGTAAATTGTATATATACTTGTATAACTTATAAATGTTTTGCTATTGTTATTTGTATACATGTATATAATTCATTGGATCATGTAACCAGAAACATGTATATATGTTTACTTTACAATAAAGAATCTTGAATCTTGAAAATCTTTAACTCGTGACATGTATATATTTAGATGAATTATGCTGTCCGACTAATGTATCAATAATATCATGAGAATCTGGTAGTAATTAACTAAGACACATTAGAAGACGAGATATGAGATTTGAGCTCCGAGATCGATCTCTAGTTTTATGATCTCGGGGCAAGATATGATATTAAATGAACAGGGGTGTCAATAGAGCCAAACTAAAAATCATGAAAATCATACGTGGTGGACCATTTTAAGGTGTATATGATGGACTATGTATTTACATTAACATTCATATCTTTAGTTTTTATGCTTCAGGTCTTTCATTAATTTGCTTTTAGAATATAAGTTTGCTTGTAAACTACTCTGATAAATTTCCATGGTGGACATTTTTTCTGATACATCTGTAGACCAATATAACTTGCTTTAATATTTCACTATTTGTCCCTATAGACATTGAGTATGTTTGAACACAAGGTAAAATATAATAGGCTATGGGCTACTGGGCGAAACCCTCCCCCCCCCCCGGAGGCATTTTTGTGGACACCATTTTTTTGAAAGCTCCATGCCTGCTGATCATTTTTCCAGTGTCTACAATATGGGCGTTGGGGCGTTTGTGAACTACAGCATGCTAATTACCGTTACCGAAAAATACGTTTGACAATAATTTTATTTTGTTAAAAGTCTTATTCTAGATATTTTCAATAATTCATCAATTTGAACAATTCCTTTGACAATAATAAGTTAGCAGCGGCTTTACTTATCGATCAAATGCATGTTTTTCACTTTATTGCACTATATATGCTCTGTAATTTACGTTACCCTGCGTTACCCTAAAATGACAAGGAAATGACAGTTGTATATGTTAAATTAGCACAAAAGCAGTCGTAAACAATGTTTTTATTCATATTAGGCAAATACTACCACATGTTCATGTTTTTCTTTCATTGAATGCTCATTTATGTCTTCATTTTACGTAAAATACGTTACATATAAAAGTATACGTGTTACATGGAAATCATTTATATTACTGTGATCACATGCTATGATCAAATAGGTATACAGTGATAGGTAATCATGATGCATTCATTAATACCCATAACTGGAAAACATTTCTAGTTACAAATGTTGTAAAGTTTGACTGGGATAATAGTAGTTTACGTTACATAACGTTACCTTTATCACGATAAGTGTTTAACACACTTTACAATGCATAAAACATTGATTTGATATACAAAATGTTTATACTTGGTTACTGGGAATACGTACATGTAAATTAACATTCCAACTTTTTAAATTCATCACTGATTGTGTTTTACGTTACATGGTTTTATTTGTGTTACGTTTGAAATTATTCATAAACGAGTAACAACATTTCTATGAAACTGTTATAAAATGATCATCGAATGTATTCTAAGAATATGTATCTATGAAACAATCAAATTTACAATGACAGCGACAGTGCAATAAAACATTGTGCCATTGACACACATATATGTGTCATTTACGTTACCATTTGTTACATGATTATTTATATAATATATATATACTTAAGTGCAATAGTGTATGTTATGTCAGATTTCATTAGCTGTACATATTGTCATCAAGGTATTTTTGTTGTTCTGATAGCAAACGTTCACGAATTTCACAAATCATCATCACTTTTCTGTGTCATAAACAGCATCGACCATACTAATGAGCTCAATGTCGTTTTTATCATCAGTGTCTTCTGTGTCGCTATCCGTAACACATTGAACATACGAGACGGGATCTGCAGGGAGTGAGTAAGCTCATGTCCATACCAATTAAAGCGTTCAGAAATAACCATGGCATTGATACTTGTCATACCTCAGTTTATTGATGTCGTATTTTTAATGACCAAACAACACACATACAAATGTCTAAATGGCACTGTAAAGTTCATCCGAACAAACATGCGTGGTAAATTGGCTAATAGTGTCATGTTATCTTCATTTACAGGAGCAAAGCTCCTATAGCTATACATTACTTTTTCTAATTGCAATTACGTGACGCATGTACATCCGCTTTGAAAAATAGTATAAGTATACATTGCAGACTTTGCAGTTTTGATAAAAGTTGGAGATATATGCAGGATTCTGTTTTTTCCTCCGTTTCATCATTAACTGTTGAGGTAACGAAATTCACTACATATTGAAAATAGTTTCATTCCGTAAAGTAGCGCTGGAACACTATATTGTCTCTGAGATTAGTGAGATTGCGTATTGACACATGATAGCTTTCCCTTGGTAATTGTGGTTAATTGGTCAAATGATGTACATCTGTACAGACTATACATACTTGACATTCAAATTTTAATTCAAAATGATGATAACACAGGCCTTTAAATGGTTTAACGATGGTTTTGTCTAACACATTAAAACTTTGCTCCAGACTGTAATCTCAGTTAGTGTGACTGTGACGCCATCTCTATAAGACTGCTCAAAGATTAGCTTTATTGACTGTGTCTTATTGTCTTCATTAGATATGAAGCCCATCCGATTTCATGGAGTTATTGCTTTTTTTACCTGAGAGCAAGAACGTTGGAGCTGCCAAACGTCATCGGCACTCATCTGATTTAATAGACTGTTTGAAGTGTCTGATATAAAGTATACACGAGACGTTTTAGGCAACTGATAAGAAATCGCCTCAACTACTTGCTCGAATGTGTCCGGATCTGCTATTAGACTCTGCAGTTACCCAATTAGGCGTTACCATTAACAACATAGGATGCGCCTTCTGTAGAATGGCTAGTTGTTGGTTCTATTGGTGATTCAATATAAGGCACTCGACCTAGAAGAAATGACCAGGTAAGCTTCAGGTCTATGTCATGTTGAACTGACAGGAGCATAAGCAGGCCAAATGCGTTACGTTCTGCTTGTATCTGAGTTATTATATTATGCTGAAATATTCTGTGTGAAAGGTCGTGTTTCTTCAAATCTTGGCCGGGGTAATTGACCCTTTGATAAGGGCTTGTGCTCCCATAGGGCATGGTTTTAGTGTTTCCCAGACGTCACTTTGTCGAGAGAACCACTGGCACAATTCCGGAATTTATCATAAGTTCCGCGAGACCACTGTCGTTCATTACTTTACCTAGATGTATCGAAGATGGAGCATACGTGTGTGAAATACACCCGTTCTCACTATGACATTAGTGAATTTGTTCCGGAAACTGCCAAACCAATGAGTACGATATCATGGCCACTGCTAGGTCACAGGTTAAAATTGCATAATCATTGAAAAAAGAAACATATCTATAAATTACTATGAAATTGATAGACTAAATTAAATATTTATTTGATTAATGAAATTATTTATTTATTTACAACTGATTGCTTTGATTTGATTGACTGATTGATATGAAAATTTTATAATGAAATGTTGTTTTTTTAATTTAAGCCTGAATGCCACTTTAGATTTTATAATGTCTGATGCAAAAAATATCAAGGTTTAGTTATACATGCACTTATGTTCATAGTTATATTTTGGTAACGCATGCGGTTAATAATATACACATATTTTCTGCATTATTGTGACCTTTTTTTCACCTTGTCAACATATAATACAATTGAGTATCATTTACTCATTAGATAGTGTTCTGCTCGATCCAGAAACAGTAAGTATATGATGATAATCGAATATTTTAGAGTATATGTGACCTTATTTCAGTGATATGATATTGGTAACGTAAATTATACCACATTTGATGATGAGTTTAACATTTCTACACTCTTGTTTACATTCTCTGTGCTTATAATCATAATTACGAAGCCTTTAACACAAATTATTTTGACCTCTTTGCGGTATTGTGTTAACTTTAAAATTTCAATTATGGTAACGCCCCAAAATGGCGGTAACGGAGTAAAGCCCCAACATCCAGATGGTAGACACTGGGATTTGGTAGGTCTTTCCATACACTTTCAGAAAAACATACTGTAGAAAAATGCCTCCGGGGGGGGGGAGGTGGGGGGTATTGGTGCCCCATAGTCTATAAAGATTTAACAAAGAGTATATCTCGTTTTCGGGGGACGTTAGTAAAAGTGATTGCTACATATACTAAGTTAAATCTGTTATTACTTCCGTGATTAAATGTACAATTGCTTGTTATTGGCCTGAGGAAGCATCATGACTACCTTTACGGTCGCATACAATGTAGCACATTAAACTATTTTAATACCTAAACTGCATGTATATGTTATTGGAAATTTAGAAAGAAAAAAACAACACATTTTTCTTGTTGTATAAATAAAATTGTATAATGACTGAAAATTCTGGATTATTTCATGATGAATTTAAACTAATACACATATTAATTTTGAATATTCATATTGAAAAGTCTTCGGCAAGCTATAAAGTAGCTATATAGACACAATATAAAACGTGTCAACTCATCACTGACCATTAACAAATGGTTAACAGCACATCGACTGTCCTGCAAGTATCAGGGATTGTTTACGGATGTAGTAACCATGACAAATTCTGTATCTATGCAGTTGAGATACATGAGCTAATTTTTCTATCTTTGTTCTTTAGAAATGAGGATCGAATACTATCCCGATGCGTGTATATGGTCGCACGACCATGGCTCAACTCGATTTCCTATTCGTTAAGAAGAAACCGTATTTACTCAGTTTTAAAGCCGTTTTCATATTTTAAGGCCACTCAGGAATAGTCGTGGTTCCAGTTATTATTTGCAGTTGCACTTACGATACTGACTCATTAAGAAACCCCCACCCAAAACGTTTTTGGCGATTCTGTCAAAAAACAACAACATTGTGCCTTAATCAAGTGGTTCTTTTTAGAAACATATACAGTGCAAACTCCACAAAACAACCTCCTTTGGGAAAAGCAAAATTATGTCGTAGTTGAGAGGTTGTTGCTCTAGAGAGGTTAAAGTACAAGTTAGATCGTAGCATACAATGGGAAATTCATGCCGGTGTCGAAGTGAGTTTGTTGCTCAAGAGTGAACCGCTTTGGAGACGTAGACCTGCACATAATATCAACAACAACAAAAATACATAAATACATACATAATGTACACATTGTGTAAACCTCGGACCGCCTAACCGCTAAAATACATTTTCAATGATGGTATTATTCAAAATACAAATTAATTTATCTCGTTATCTCAAATTCCCACGGACCGCTGAAATGACTTTGAGTTAACTAGAATTTGAAATAAACAGATTTAGTATAATCAGACATTTTGACGCATTTGTGTGTAATGTAGATCTATAAACTGTTCAATTATTATTATTGGTCACCTGGATTTGTGAATATTTTATACATTTACTCGTATGGCACCATGCAAATATTTAAGGCAATCAAGGACCAAGTCTATACAAAATGTATAAGGTCGTAACATTTTAAAATAAGTGAACCTCACGATAGAATTATTAATAAGTGACATTATGCACTTCGTATGTAAAGTATCAAATAAAGTAAGTGATCGCCATGCTCACAAAATATTCGGAATGCATCAACTTGACTGATTATAAAAATTGAGCAGTGTGGTACATTTAATGTCATATATTTCCATCACCCCGAACAATATTATTGCAAATCCATTCATGCTCTAAGAAGTACAATTAAGTAACATTTTTATAAAATAATCTGGGGACGTCCCCAGGTGCTGATACAACTTAATAAGATCATAATTGGCACTGGAAGGATACATAATTAACTAATATATGTCCACTGAGTAAAATGATCAATCTTTACCATAAATAGAAAAAGTCATTTTTGTCAACGAATGTGTAACCTGTCAGAAAGGGATTATGATGCATTATAAGATTCCTACTTTGACATTCAAGACGTGGAAATCCACAGAAACACATGGTTTTATTTGTCCACTGTTAAACTATACATATACACCACAGTTAATTAAGAAGCGAGATAAATTTTACCGAATCCTTTATATTAACCTTAACGTTCGCTAGTCAACTTGTCATAGATCAGACATAAATGTATTCATTAAATTTGTCGACAAATATGTCTGTTAACAATGTATACTCTACGGTCCTTACAAACTTTTTACGATTCAGTAACCAATGTCATAGCAGACTATATAAGCACGAAGATATAGTAGCACATACAGGTCAGCAAGTTTAGCCATTTTGTGTTATGACGAACCATTCATACAGAGCTCCAGTTAACACTCGGCGTCGTAGGCAGCCACGGAACATTGACTTATTTCCCTCATCAGGTACCCATTTAAACACCTGGGTGGAGAGGAGCAAACGTGGGATAAATTTTTTGCTCAGAAAAATTCCAATGGTCCGGGCGGGATTTGAACCAGGGACGTTACGATCTCAAAGAAAGTGTCCTACCACTGGACCACCGCTCCCACAGTAGTTTGGCAAGTTCTGGACGACCCTACGATATCGCGATTAAATCGGAATTATTTACAGACTACTCCATTAACGTATTTAGTAATGATGACAAATTTTATACCAAATAACGATAATTTGAAATAAAGATCAATTATGCAGGCTAAAATTGCATACATACTCGTATATGTATTGCGATAAGTCACCACCTGTATACAAATATCTTGATAATTGTCACAATGAAACTCTTTATTTCAAGAAATATATTGACAACATGATACGTGTTTGTTGATGCATGCAATGCTTCGTCTGCTTGGAAAAGTTAAAAAACATTCTGGGCATCTTCCCGTGTCGGCCATTAGAACGCAAAACCGATAGTGAAATGATGTTATGAACAAATATAATATTTGTTTTGCAACACATTAATTCAGCAATATTCATACAATATCGAACAAGGCTCAGTATATAAATGATAAATTATTGCATGTTTATTAGAGGATTGACCAGAGATAACATGTTTATGTAATACAAGTTTCCATGAAATTTTCAACAAGTACGCATCTTTCATTGTCAAAATATATTTAAGAACATTGATTTCTATTTATGTATATAGTTTCTGTTTAGGTGTGTGTGTGTGTGTGCGTGTGTGTATGTGTGGGTTTGTATTACTATCTGGATGAGGTAGATTTTTGGTCATGAAATTATGTGACAATTTTAAGGGTACCATTTACAAGGTTTTACAAGGGTTTAGGGTTAGGGTTAGATCTCAATTAGTTGTCTATAAGTCATTACCAGTCAATTCCCCCCTAAAAAGGGGTTTTTAGGGGACCTGAGGTACATACCGAGGTATACCTCGGTTAAATTTCTATGTTTTTGGCAAACAAAGTGAGGTACATTTTATAATGGAAAACCTCGGAAAGATAGTAAAAAAAGTTTGTGTGTGTGCGCGCACGCGCGCATACATTCGTGATGGGTTTGATGCTTGCATTTCAGTTATGAAATATACGTCAGTAGTTTAGTTTTTAGCTCACCAGATCACGAAGCGTCCATCGTTCGGCGTACGTCGTTCGTCGTGAAGTGGCGTCCATATTAATTTTACTTAAAACAACATTTCCTCCTAAACCACCATGCCGATTGCAACCAAACTTTGCTGGAATGATCCTTGGTTGGTCCCCTTTCAAAGTTCTTCAAAAATTAAATTTCATTAAAAACTCTGGTTGCTATGGTAACAAATAGAAAAAACTTAAAAAATATTCTTGTCCGAAACCACAAGGCCTAGAGCTGAGATATTTGGTATGTAGCATTGTCTAATGGAACTCTACAAAGCTTGTTCAAATTATTCCCCTGTGGTCATAATTGGCTCCGCCCCGGGGGTAACTTGATTTTACATAGATATACAAAAAATGTATATAGGAAATTTTAAAAATCTTCTTGTCAAAAACATTGCCTAAAGCTATTATATTTGGTGTGTAGCATAGTCTAGTGGACCTCTACCATGGCTTATATAGGAAGATTTAAAAGATCTTCATCTCCGAAACCACAAGGCCTAGAGCTAAGATATTTTGTATGTAGTATTGTCTAGCACACCTCTTCCAGATTTGGTTATATTATGGCCCTGGGGTAAAAATTGGCCCTGACCTTAGGGTCACTTGATTTTACTTGGACTCGTGTGGAAAATTTTTAACAATGTTCGTCTCCAAATGACCTTTCTTTCCTGGTGAGCCATTACAGGGCCATCATGGCCCCCTTTTTGTAAATGTCACCTCCTGGAAACATAGCTTGTTTGTGCTTTTCTTTAAAATTTATACAAATCAGAAAGTCAATATACTTGTGCGATCATATTTTTAATAAAGATGAATAAATGTCTGAATTTGCTATGGAAATACGATATAATATGTTACTCCTAAAGTAATCGCATCAAGTAATTCAACCAATTATCGCACCATTATCAACTCTGAAACAAAAGAAACATATAAGTACAAATATTGATATAGAGTGTCTAAATTTGCCCTAACTTTTATGTTATATATTAACACAATAACATTTCAACAAAATATTAGTATTAATAGCGACGTTTTCAAATATTTACATGGTAAACAAATACAATATTTATTTTCCTCAGGACACCCATTTTACTGATACAGAGTACAAATTTATTAGAAGTATGTGGGGTTAAGATTGCTATTTCAGTATTTTAACAGCCAATCAAGAGGTTTAGAAATTCTTATAAATAATATTTTTTAATTTAATGTATCTGGCTTGGTTATAATTGCAAAAAATAACGTAAAATGATATTTTACGTTATTTACAAAAAATAAATATCATACTTTCATACCAAGCAACCAAAAAAAAAAACCAAAAAAAAACCGAACGCACAAAAATGGTGTTTTATTGCGATAAATACTGCACCCCTTTATCGACTTTTCCTTATCAGCGTTTAACAACTCTAACGTAATGTGCATTGCATTGGTCCGATATGATACTATTAATTCATTAATGACAAAAAATTGTTATAAAATCTCTTACTACTTATCAAACCTGGGCGTGGTTTCAATTATTGAACCGTAAACATAAGCGATTTTGATTGGCTATCAAAATTGAATGGGGTGCGTCAAATTCGTTTATTTCATGAGACGATAATGATCCAACACGATTGTTAATCGCTCAGCTTAAAAAACACAGTAGGTGTCATTTTCGAATCAACATTGCCGTCTTATTTGATGACGGATTATAAAGCAGGTTTCGGTATTTTGTAGCGGAAATGTTAATCTAGAGAACCGTGCCTCAGAATTCTGATACTTCTTTTCATGTTTTATCTATGGAGTATTACGTAATAAACAGCGGGGTTTTGGGTACGAAATGTCTTTAAGATAACTAATTATTTCAAAACTAATGAACTCTATGATGTCTAAGGATGGTAAACGAAATTAGGACAGTTTCTTGTTAGGTCGATAAATTATGCTTTTTCTACGGGAGAGTTATCTACTTTCTTAAAACAAGTTATTATAACATGTATTCCTAAAGGAAACAAGGATAAGCTACTCGTAAAAAATTGGAGGCCAATCTCATTGTGAAATGCTTAATATAAAATCGCATCGGCGTCAATTTCTAATCGTATAAAGTCTGTCTTAAATAGCATTATTAGTGACGATCAAACTGGTTTTCTATCTGGACGGTTCATCGGAGAGAATACAAATACCTTCGATGCTACTGTTAATAGATTTCACAACGGCTTTTGATTCAATATCTTAGAAAGTCATGGAAAAAACTGTTGATCTATTTAATTTTGGGGATAACATGGATTAAAGTATTTTATGAAGATATACAATCTTGTGTGATAGTTAATGGTCATCTATCAGACTGTTTTTACACATCGGGGTTGCAGGCAAATCGACCCATTATCCCCATATTTTTTATAATATGTGCTGAGATCTTAGCATTACTAATCAAGAACGATACAAATATTACAGGGGTAAAGATAAATGGTTATGATTTTTTGATATCACAATACGCTGACGATACGGCACTTATACATGATGGATCTGAGAAATCTGATAAATAAATTCTGGATGTATTTTATGATATGAGGAGTAGGATTAGGAAGTCCGATAATCAAATGTTTTATTTTTGGTAATGCAAGGGATTTAATAACAACAATTTTACCCAAAGGAGTAAACATTCTTTTAGACCATACTGCAAAGAGCGTTTTGATTTTATCAATTTTCGATTCGTAACTGGTTAACGTGATTTTCTTTAAATCTAATGTACGATGGCTGTCCTGTAAAAATTATGTTGTGTTTCTATTCAGTTTAGTTGCGACTTTCCTTGTTTACAGTTTTAACTCAAAAGTCCTGTAAATAGTCATGCTATCTGGTAATTTCCAGTTTCTCATGGAACAAATCTACAGATAAAATTAAACGAAAAATAACTACTTAAGACTATTGTCATGGATGTATCCGAGTCATAAATCTTGATTGTTTTATTCAAGCATTAAAGTTAACCTGGTTGAGAAGGTGCTTACAATATAATGGAAACTATATTAAACTAGTTGAAACTATTTGTGACTTTACACATTCTTTTCTATTAAAATGACGATCGAATAAATTGGTCAGGTGTCTATAGATTACCTAAAGATTAACTAAAGACTCTCATCTACAATGATTTCAGTGTAAAATAAATTACAGGATCTTAGGCACTAATTATCTCTTATATAAGATGGTATTACGAACCGACAATTTATGTACATTCTGTCACTCTCATCCTGAAACTATTTCACATTTATTCTATGACTGTGAACACACACAGACATTTTGGATGAATTTTATGTCTTTGATAAATAATCATTGTAACAATCCCAATATCAACTTTAGTAAAAAGGAAATAATCATTGGTGATAAAAACATCAAACCTACATGTATATTCAATAAAATTATTTTAACAGCAAAACATCACGTTTATCAGAGTAAACTTTCCAAATATTGAGTCCTTTAAACGAAAATTATCCTTAAGTTATAAGATTGAAAAGAATAATGCAACTAAACATTTTAGTACAAACAATGTGACAAACTATGGGCTCCATTGTCAGCTTTGACAGAGACACAATACCGGTAATATTCTAAACTGTCTAATGATATTTAACGTTATTTGTTTAGTTGCTCCACATTTCCCCCCTCTGTATTATTTAGTTTTTTCTAATTGTTCCTCTTACACAATTTATTCCGACCCAAGTTTTAGATCTTTCTTTATATTTTTCCACAAAAGATAATCTTGATACATAGGACAATAAGTCCAAAATACTGTTTTGAATGAGAACATCGATTAATATTATTGATACATCTGTAAAAGACTCCTAGTCCTACCATCTCCTTCCATCTAACATTTTTAAACATGTTCTCAATATAAATATATCCAGTAAAGACATCTTGAAATGTTATATGATGAGATTATTATGTCTATATCATGCACTATGTATATGATTACCAGTTAAAAACAAGGGAACCTGCTGTTTAGATGATAAATTTTAAGCTGTAATAAAATTTGTTGTAATTTAAGTGACCCATGGTAAGTAATAAAACTAATTTGAACGACACATTATGTATATCATATTTGCTATATATAATCATCAACAAAATCGCACATATATGTTTATCCGACGCTCCAATAAATAGACCAACAACCAAGTGGAATCAGGGTTATGCCTTGTTCATAAACAAAAACAACAACTTAGTTTGACTCACGTTTTTTCACATATGGGTATACGTAGAGAATGACAGCTGACGTCATTCCAATGTGTTCCCTGAGAAGTTTTCAAAATTTCCCCACAATCCTCAGCTGTACTACTTGGCTGTCCTGGCAACCAATCTGAAATAATGCTTTTTTATACAGTGATAAGATAAGTGACTATATTTTGCATTGATACTTTCGACATATGACCTTTAACGAAAGTGATGGATCTTATTTTTAAACGATTTCATTGACTTAATGGGTTTTGTATTATTAATTATTGGCATTAGCAGGCTAATAAATACACGTATGAAGACTACACGATATTAGATATCATTCCTCTATTCTTAAAATAATGTTCAAATACTGTTAATATGCTATTATCTCAAACTTCCAACTCCCGAAGTTTCTTTTTCGAAATAGCTGAGTGTTAAACTGTTCACATACACATTTTTAGATATACATATTTTATTATATCCACTATCGTTGTGAAATGATACTCGTATCGGAAAAGTAGATCAAGGATTTAGGACGAAATATAAGGCAAGTTGCGCACACGATTTATGTCTATTTCTTAGCATTGAACATTGTTTGTTATTTCAGAAAATACGCCAGGCGGCATTAAAAGTTTAAATTAGTGTGTACATGTATAAGACAAGTGTCTTTTATAAACTGACTTCGCAACGGAAACCTCTTAATTACACAAACGAAGAACGCTACATGTAGCGTACCAGGACTGTTGCTGAATAGATAATAAAGTCTGAGTGTTCTTGCACATGTTTAAATCGAGCGTTTTCTGTGTGTAAGTACATACTTTCCAGGAAGTAGGCAGTTGCTTACAGACGATGGAAGTGTAATACTGGTTCTTCCCGGGAACGATGGTTAGGTGAATCGTCCGCCTCATATGACTCTAGGCTGTTGAAAAGGGGCGTAAAACTCGATATAAACAAACAAAAACAAACATACTTTCTATTCAAAAAGTATTTCTACAATTTGTTTGAAAAATGTTTGGTAATCATTTTCGACCGAATTGCCAAAAAATAAGAAAGGATTTGGAACTTCAAATAAATTACCCGTGTATTCAGCTGTTGTGTCCGTACCATACCATTCCCAAATACCCTCTATGTCATCATCCGTTAGACCAATCCACATCTTATTAGCTGTACATTGTTAAATGTTATACAAAACTTTATACACGTATATATCAAAAGCATATTTTAATGTGTTATAACTTTATGACCATGTATTTGCATAAACACGTACATGTACATGTGTGAAGAATGTTAGACAATTTTGCATTTTTCTTGAACTAGCTAACTATCTATTAACCAGATATAGAAGAAACCAAACTAAAACTATGACACCTTTGACTTAAATGATACAATGATCACATGTACACAAAGGATGCTAATTTTATAGCAAAACATATACCGCATTAGTCATTGTACAAGAAGTAAATGCGACCATTTTTTTTCAAAATCTGACTAGAAGTGTATTATTTACAGGAAATAATCCGAGCAAAATCTTTACTGAGATCTTGCCAGTGATGTTTTCTCTCAATATCGTACACTGATATTCAAATTATAGCACGCAATCTGGGGTATTTTTCAGGAGAAGGAAATAATGAACAATGCCTATCCTAAAGTTTGTGATTGTCAAGCAAAATTAATGTTTACAACAAACGCAACAGCCCATATTCAAATCAAGAATACCTTGAAACAAGCTAAGTTCGTTTCGTAAAAATAGATTTTCTTCCTCTGTTTCGATGTGAACAATGTGACTTTGGTGTTGTTGACAATAATGCTGAAAATATTAATGCACGTGTTAAATGTCCATATTTTGACTAACTGTTGTTTCAGTTATTTTGATACGTCGACCGGTTCACCTAACTATATAGCTTCGTGGACTATGTCATTACCAGTACTAACTAACCCTTCCACAATGAGCCGACAACGTCTACACATATGGAAGAAGATAACTTTATTATCAGATTTTTATAGAAGGATATGACCTGCCGCTCTTGGGATTTGAGCCCGGATCGCCGGGTTAAAAGTAATGAACTACTGAACCACGATAGTGGCCTAATATTTTGCGCATATTGTGTTGTACATTTTTAAAGGACATCATAGAGCTAAAAATTATCATTTGGTACTGATATGTAAATTATGAGAGTTTTTGCCGGGCTGTCGGAAATTCTTTAAGCGCTTTTTTAAAAGTACTCTTGCAATGGTGATAACTATCGTTTTAAGTTAATGTGATTTTATATATGAAAATAAATTTCTCAGTTATTAAAGTCTCTAATATCACGAATATATATTCAGAACCCAAGAAATGTCGTACACAGCAAGCTAATCTGTTCAAACGGAACTGTAAAATGTATGTCCAGTATGTTCAGAACCTTTTTGATATAAATAGAACAATATTACACATTCCTATACATTTGAAATATTACAATGCAGTGCGGGGAAATGATTGTCAGATATTTAATAAATGCGTCACCTCAGCTTCAAAGAATGTCATAGCTTGATGGCCGAACCAGTAACACCCTCCGTGGTACGGAATCCATAAATCTGGACAGTCAGTCGCCTCTAAAATTGCAATGGACGTCATGAAAGTAACATTAGCATATGCACAATACGCTGACAATGAAAAATGATTGTTTCAAGGCCACTAGCACATATTGTTTCGTTTATTGGCGAAGCATGTTCACTTTATTTGCTGGAATACCATGCAATACACGGTTCTCGGGGTCGCGAGTTCGGACCTCATGTGCGACATGTGCTCAATGGCGACTTTGTTGATCAAAGACATAAGGCCTAAGATCGCTGAGTCTAGTGATTCGTGAGCTTCCCGCGGAGAACAGAATTAGAACACTGGCACTGAATCCAAGGACACTGGCTACACAGGCTGCACACTTGTATATAACAATACAATACTGTTGAAAACAGAAATAAAACAAATGAAATAATTGTGTAAGACTGATAAAAACTCTTTTGTCTTAAGCCACATAAGATTAACTTTGTTTGTTCATATGAGTGACGCCTGATGTGGCTTGGGTTTTCTTTAAAAGCATTAAAACCATCCAGAAGCACACAAGTTAGTTAACGAATACTTACTGACAGCGACTGATCCAAGAAGGCAAATCAACTTAGTCACAGCAAACACTTTCATATCAAATTTTCTTAAGCGGCACAAACCAACTGAATTAACTGTGTGACATAAATTATGCGTCTCAAATTTTGTTGTATTTGACATACTTAGATAATGGTTTTGTGAACCAACTTTAGACATTATTCTCCAGTATTTTCATTGAAAGAAAGCTTGAAGATTTCTATAATTATCACGACGTATCTTACGTTTTTATGTTTTATAATTGACATCCCTCTATTTATAAGAATGTACAACTCTTAGTCGAGCAATTTAAACTAACCAAAAAAAACGTAAGTATATCTTATAAGAAACGTTAAGTTGTTAACAACAAATTTCTTATGCACACATAAAAACCCATTAGCTTTTTGGATGGTAAAATGGTAGTAGGTTTTATTTTACCAAGAAAGATGTTTTATCAGTGAAATTGACTTTTACTTGCTATAAAAGCATTTCGAATTTTTCATTTTTAATCACTAAGTACATGTACATATAGAAATTTAGCACAGTATTTTTTCAATGATATTGCAAAATATAAGAAAAAACATCTAACAATGTTTTAATGAGATGTGGCTAAAGAAAGGCAAAATGCAAATATTGTTTTGTAGACCAGTCATCTAAAGTTCAAAATTGGCCTTTTGGGGAATAAATTAGTACATAAGCCATTTTTTGTATATTGGTTCTTTATGTGATAGAGAATGACCAGAAAAAAGTCCCCAAGAATCCTATGATGCAAAAGCGAGATTTTTGGGCTAAAAGATGGAAAAAATGAATAAAACTGCGAATTTCTGGAATCCCTGTGTAACTCAAAAACAGTTCATTCCTGACATTTTAAATTTTCTACACTGGTAAAAATTTATCAACAGCATCTTTTTGAATGTTTTTTATATCGGCTTAGAATCCAAGATGGCCGCCATAATCCAATATGGCCGCCCAAACTTCATTCGGTTTAAGATTAATTTTTGAATGGTCGTATACTATGTTTGAAACATTTTTTGCAATAAAGAACTGTCAAGTTAGTAGCTTTTTCCAGTATTTTAGCATTGAAAAGTATTTAATCAATATATTTTAGTAATTTACATTATAAAGATTAATCAAAGTACTGGAAGTACTGACGGAAAGTCAACTTTGTCGTATTTTAACATTTTCGTGGCGAAAACGCGGAAACTCGTACGACGTGGCGTAAATCACCACCATATGTTCGACCACTACTTTAAATAGTGAATGAAACTATTTTCAATATTAGTAAATCTTGTTACCTCAACTGTAACTGTTTATGAATGAAACTTTTGTGTGTTTGAATACTTAATTATTATACATTGTACTTATAAGTTTTACAGTTTAAGTTGCCATAACATAATATTTCTGCAGTAATAACTTCAGCTTATATCAAAAGTCTCACTCTGCAATATATACAACAAGTGGTACTGTTTTCTGTCCTGTTATTGGGCCGAGGGTAACTATTTTGAATATGATGATGTAGGAAAGTATCACCTTCCAAAAACATAGATTTGGTACTTTAGTAATCAAGAAGTAGTTCTAGATAGCAAGAATGTATTGGACTTCTTTTGTTTCAGACGCATTTTTGTGGAGGTTAGTAGTTATAATATACAATGAATATGTTAGTGGCGGTGATTTTTATGTGATTACTTTTTATTACAATGAATCCTTATATTAATTTTCACTGTTGGAAATACAATGTTTAATGTTTTACGGCGCATCGACAACATCAGTCATGTAAAGCGAAATTAAATAAGAGGACGTCAAGAAGTATGCTATCAGATTGGTAAAAGGATATATAGTCATGTTAATAAGAACTGAAGCTAAAAATGTAAAATGAAATAGTAGCAATTGATATGTAGTGACAAAAAAATAAGAGTGTGTGAGACTAATCTCATTTACATTGTATTATATTATAGTGATACATATTATATAACATCAGATTACATGGGTTGGTGCATGTGGTATATGTTTCTTTCGTTCTTGGTATTTGGTTTGGAAAGTGCCAAGTGGTGGAATTACATTCAAGGATATATTTTGATAAAGTGTAATTAACAACTTGGTATGTATTGTTAAAGAAATTTAATTTTAGTTTTAAAATACAAATGTATAATGGGCGGCAAGTTTTTGTTGTTAAAAAGGGATACTTATTACTAGTATTTCATTTGCCTCAACATAGAGGCTCCCGGGACAGGTCTTTAACTATGAATATGTAGTGATTCAAGGGCTATTAGATATGATTTCCAGGCTGATTCATATACAATGGATCCGTAGTCCAGTTCTGAATGGATAAGAGACCGATATAAACGTATTAGTACTTTTCTGTTAGATCCTCAGTCAGTGACAACTTTCAGGAGGTATTGAGTCTTCTAGCAATTACTTTTTTGAGTGATTTAATATGACTAATATAAATGTAAGTCTGGAGTCAAATATAACCACTATAGATAATCAAAGTCTGGTACAACCTGAATTGGTGTGTTGCCCATATAATAAGACATAGTTCCGGATGCATTTAAAAGTGTATTGAAACTGTGACATCATTTTGATCCGACAAAGTTTCCTATCAAGTATATCATTGATGGAGCCGTCTTTTAACGAGGTTCTTGTTTTTCGACTCAAAACATCAAAGGATTCAAGTAAAACCATTTAATAAAGGGAGCAGTCTTCTCCTGGATTTAAAATTTCAACTTCACTATTAATTTTGATACTAAATGGGGTCACACACAAGATACAGCCCTGTTGCACAACCATTTATTGTTTGTGTGGATCTGAAAGAGAGTTTCCCACTCGGACACGGAAGAAAGCCACAATAAAAAGTGGAAGGTGGCATCTGAGTATTGCGTGAAAGCCCAGCTTAGGAATAGGAATTAGCAATGCTAAGAAAAAGGGAGTTCATCCGGATTCCCATACATTATTAAACGTATCAAGTAAAAGAGAAAGAGTATGAATGGGCGTTTAAGAAATTAATTGATAATGGACTTTGTCTGGACCAGAGGATTTAATTGTACTTCTCTTGGTTTTGGAAGAGATATTAAGTTGTTTCTCTCATCACAGGTCTTGTGTGCCTGAACAAATCTATCTCTGTGTAGCCTAAATTAACGTTGCTAAGATACTTTTACATGAAAAATTGGAGATGACACTTGTGGAAGTGACCGCTTTCCCAGCTTATTTCTTCAGCATGTCCGTCTGTCTAAGACCAATCCAAACTGTGGAAGCTAGCAATAGCGAATTTGAAAAAAAACTTCTTTGAGACCAGACTTATGATTACTCATGAAAAGTTAGACAATAGCGAGGATGTGTCTATAACATTGTTACTTCACTGCCCATGGAGACAGCTGAAGGCTCAATCCCTCTGACCTCCGCAAACTCTAGAAGCCATGACAAACTACAAATGTATGGTATAATGATGACTATATATGGGCTACCTAAACCCTCAAGGAAGCCCTAAGGAAATTCAAACTGATACTAACTGATAACAATCTTAATTAACTCATTTTGTATACCAATAACAAAAGCTCGAAAATCACTAAAATAATTGGGAGACTTTGTCTCAAAACTGAATAATATAACCTCGATTAGAAAAACGTAGGTATGGTCCACAAAGTCAATGGAGAAGACTTATCTCCAATTAAGCATTTGTCTGTTGACAACAATGATACAGACTACTTACCCTCAGGAAGAGGCACTAGCTACTGCATTTAAAAAAAATTCTTCATCTGAGAACTATTCAGAAAAGATTAAAGTGAAGAGACTTAGGAACCTATTGCAGGATGTAGATAGGTCTTTGCATTGGCATCTTTCATTATTGTCTGATTAATTGTGTATTTTTGTTGTATGACCTATCGACTCTATAATTTTAGCAGCCATGTTGGATTTATATCATGCATAATGAACATTAAAATACAAAAGTTCTCAGTATTTATCAATATCAAATGTTAAAAATGTCTTAGGCATAATTCTAAAGTTGAATAATCATAGTGGTTCTAGAATGTCATTTTTGTGTTTTACACAGTTTATGCCCAAAATTACATTGTGAGCTTTATAAATTCAATATTGACTTTGAAAAGAAACTCATCACAAATAATATAAAAGTAATTTCTTTTCTTCTTACATTTGTAATTAGAATATAACAAAATAGTCAAATTTGGAATTAAACAGTAAAACAATTTGGCGGCCATTTTGGATTGGAGCGGCCATATTGGATTTATGCAATGAATAATCAAGTTCATTAAAATACAAAAGTTGTTAATATTCATCAATATCAAAAGTTAAAAGTGTCTTGGGCATAATTCTGAACTTGAACAAATATAGTGCTCTAGAATGTCATATTCGAGTTTTTATACAGTTCGTGCCCAAAATTACATTGTGTGCTTTTATAAGTTTCGCTATTTTTTTTTTTTAATAAATTCATCATAAATAAGATAAAAGTAATGTTTATTCTTTTTACATTTGAAATTAGAATGACTGATATAAGAGACAATCAGTCAAATTTGGATTTAAACAGTAAAAACAACATTTTGGCGGCCATTTTGGATTATGGCGGCCATTTTGGATTATGGCGGCCATTTTGGATGCGACTCGAGAGTAAAACTAAATCAAAATGATGTCTTTTATCAATACACATCATCTTGGAAAATTAAAACTCATTTGGCCAAATAGTTTTTGAGTTATACATCGATTCCTGAAATTCCCAGTTTTATTTATTTTTTTCAACTTTTAGCCCCAAAATATCGCTTTTGCACCATGGGATTCTTGGGGACTTTTTTCTGGGTGTTATTCACCACAAACAGAACCAACATACCAAAAATGGCTTATGTACTAATTAATTCCCCAAAAAATTTATGATGACTGGACTATTGGAGCAAATAACATTTTAGTAAAATGATGAATTTATACATTATCGCATATCGTGTAATACGTCGGTGTCGCAGAAACTGGTGACAAATCATATTTATAAGCACTTCGAACGGTTAATCGATTAATCATTTGTGTCTTCAAACTTTTAGCGATCTTCTGGAATGGACTCATGATCTTTAAGCGAAACTTATTTGGAATTCTCTGTCCGTTATGACATGTCTTATTGTGTGTACACTAAGCCCAAATATTGTTGTTTGTGTTTTAAAGTTTGTTGATAGATTGGGATAATGACCTGACCTGACAATCTCCACTTGACTGACAGAATCCGAGATTGAAGGGGATTACAAGCGAATATGGAAGTGTTTCCATATTTTTTGTCTGTACCGTTACTGTAGTGTGTTAAAATGAAGAGTTACATTGAAATAAAAAAAAGAATGGTGTCGATCGCTAAGTAACCAAATGATTTAATAATGATCATACAACATCTTGGACCAACATGATTACGTAACTTACATTTGTACTGTGATGAGAAGGAACTGAGATAAAAACTCTCTTTGGTATTTGGTGCTAAGTATAATTGCTACTCCTTGTTAGAAAAAACTTATTTTCAAGTAATATGTACGTCGTCACTTTATGTTTTGGGAGGGGGCGGGGGGAGGTAGACAGGCTTTGCTTACTCTTTAGTTCAGGCTTGAGTATGTAACGAAGGTTGTCGTGATGTTTATTTGTGACTGTGCTCTGTATTGTGTTAACTAGTACAAATTGCAGGAACAATTTTCTTAAAATACATTTTATTTCTTATTTACACAAAACTCAAATTGTTTGTGGTCTTTTATGATGTACATGTATATACAATCACGTGATATCAACCGCCAATCAACCAATAATAACATTGGCGCTACTACTGAAATGTAATAAAGCAATATTATATTAAACGTGTACATTTATATGAAATCTTAAACTATATTTATTTGTAACTATATCATCTCACTGATTGTCTCAGTTAACTGAACTCACATGACCAATTTGGATAACCATTAGGGTGACTTAAAAAGAAAACACAGCGGAATAATAGATCGATTTAGAATTTGATTAATATTTTATATTGATTATAATTATTGTTTTTGGTGTCTTTGTGAATACTATTTTTTGCCCACTAGCGCCCTTTAACTTCTCTTTTCCTATCTTAACTATGTCCTAGTCAGTTTCAGTTTCATTGCATTTTGGTCGGTGCTATAGTTCCGAGTGTATCGGGTTATATAATTCCCCACACTAGTTGGGCTAAAAGAACTATAATTGGTAAGCTTTAAATAATATAATACAATCTTAGACTCACGTTTTTTCGCAAATTGGTGGCCGAAGTACGTGGCAGTTATTGTCGTTCCATTTTATGCCTATTGGCTTCCATATTATTTCTACACAATCCTCAATTTGCGCGGCATTATCTGGCTGGTGCATGTAACTCACTTGAAAAACAAATTTATTCCATATACATATAATTTCTATGTAATTGTATTTTTATATAATATCAATTTCTACTACGTGATCCATCAATTATAAAGACGCAAATATTTGCTATTCAAGGACCTGTGAGTGCTAGGTATGAACATTGTTGGCTGGTTTCTGTGTTCTGTAACTATGTCCATTTAATGCACGTGCGTGCGTGCATGTTATGGAGTGTTTCTGTGCGTATGAGTGCTACGATGTTCATGCGATTTGTTTGACGGTGTGAAAGAAGACTCGAGGCTTACCAACATCAGCCTTCCATGAACTAGATGGACTGCTTCTATACATTTGAAATTAATCTAGAATTGTACATGAACTTATAACGGTGAGAGGGCCAAGTGATTACTACTTCGTGATCATAACTATGGATCATAGAGGCCACTTTTGTCCAATCTGTCCTTCGTTGATTTGCTCTGCCTTTCAAAATAATGTCGCAATTACGGTGCGGTTAAACAGAAAACTGTAGATATGCACACATATTATTCAGACATTTGAGACATTGGGAGTAGAGTGCATAACAAATTATGATTTGTATTTCTAATACAACTGAATTTTATACGTATTTGTTTGTTACATACCTTTTAAAGAGTTCAGTTCTTCTTGTATAAAATCATTTTCATTTTTTGTCTCGATGTAAACAAGGTGGCTGTCGTGTTCTTGGCAGTAATGCTAGAAAGACACATACAATGTGTAGATATTGTACAATGTTTACATTATATTATTCATCTAATGCTCTTTGTTTGCTTGTTTATTGTTTCAATTTTATTACATGTAGGGGTACAAATCAATCTATAGAATTTGGACAATTAGTCTTTTTCTGGAATACACTAATATTACGCAATTTAGACATGTTAATTATTAAATAAAAAGAATGTTTCAACGTATCATTTTTATTAATTTTCTGAAAGAACGGTTTACGTATTTCTAACAAATATTAGTAACGATATCAAACATGGTGTAAAATCTAAAATTGATTTATGAAGTGATTTTGAAATGAGGCATTAACAGGAATCGGGACAAAATAGTACGAGTAGCATTGTAAAAATAAATTAATTTCGTGATTTACAAGGGTACAAGTAGGCGGCAGTTTATTTTGAAAAAAAAGATTTATTTTCAGTATTAGTCATCTTAAGATATATCTTGTTCCAACTGTCGGAATCATCACAAATCATAACCAACACTTTTAAAAATACATTTTTCATTTTGTTACTATTTTTATAATCAATGACAACACGTTCCATAAGTGTCGATATTGAGTTATATTTTAGCAAAACGGACCAACGGGGTTTACATTGAGTCAAACCGGGTATGGAACTTGATATAAACTGTCCAATGTACAAGTAGTTTTCTAACAATAGTTAGAACAAATATAAATAAAACATTGGCGCCATTAAACAATGTTGATAACATTTACCGCGGGTCTGTCAAGTTTGTATTATCCACTTAACTAATCATTCAGCATACCATGCCTCCAACTAAAAATTTAATCCAATCTCAAAATGAACCCAGTGGTTAAAAAAGTAATGTTTCTACAATTTGGTGCAGGATGACATTTAACTAAATTGTGTATACACGTATAAGAGTCATTCCAGAGCTAATATCTAATATAAAATTTCACCTCAGCCTCCACAAAAGTTAAACCTTGGTGGCCAAATCTGTAACACGAGCCATTGTACGGAATCCATAGGTCTGGACAGTCGGTGGCCTCTGAAATATAGCTTATTCATTTTTCATATTTTCTTAAAAAAGTGAAATTTCATTGGAACAGTTTCGGTAATATTTTCATGATTAGGCTCTGTCCAGTTTTAAGACATCAATGCCTATCTTTGTACGTTTTCTGGGTACTTTAAAGCATAATTTAAGAAAATAATTCGTTACAAGATGATTACATTTATTTTTGAATGCCTCAGTCGCTAAATATCTGAAACGTAAGACTATTGGAAGTTATATTTGAAATTTCAAATTTTAAAGACTGATCGTTTTAGATTAATATTCTTACGATGTATTTTTTATTATCTAAGTTGATGATGTCATTGATTCGTTATAATGCATTTACTTACATTTCCACCTTCATGTAATGAAACACATTCAGGAAATGAACTGGTAATAAAATCAACACACTTTTGAAATTAAAACGACTGATCATTTAATTAACGTGAACTTACTGACAACTGTTGATCCAAGCAGACAAACAAAACAAGCCACAAGTACGGACATCATTTTTTAGGTTGTTAACGTTTGACTATGAATGACTTAAATGCTCATTCAAGTATGCAGGAGATAAGAAACTAGCCATCTTGTAGTATTCTTACTTACTATATTCTTAATTTGATAAGATGATTATGCATGTATCTAAATTAAGAGCGAACTTATCGGTACGTCACAAAACATGCTCTATATGTAGAGTTTTTAGAATTTGTCGATTTCAAGTGGTGTACTTGACCTGTTTAAAGTTGAATTGCACACCACTGTCTGTTATGTAGCTGTAACGTAGAGTCCAGTACAATGATCCGGATGTTTGAGATTAGATTCAGAGCAGACACTTGCTTGATCAACTAATACAACTCCATCATGTATCTATATCCAATTGAAGGGATTAGCATCCGAAGGTAAATACCTCCTACCTTATCACATGAAGTACCTTCTTGTGGTCACCTCTTCAGCGGTATTTCATTTAAGGTGCATATACACCAACTGGTTCCTAAAGCTATGGTCTTATTTACCTGCCTCTTAGAACAAGCGAATTTAAAACATATGGTATAATACAAACAAAATATTAAACAATTAAAAGTACATTGCATTTGTATGATAACCTTATAGAGTCACAGGCATTCGTTCCTCTGCGCCGATTTGAACATAAACATAATTAGGTGTCCAATTTGCTGAATTTGCATTTTGGAAAGTTATAAATTCTTTGTATTGCCAAAATTCACTGTATTATCAAATCGATGTATTGGCAACCTCATCTTAACGATCAGACTACTAACTTTAGAACAGGTTGCCAATATTTTAAAATTTAATTGTGATTCTACCTTATTCGTCAGACCGAATTATTGTATCAAAAGAGATCTTAATATTGACGTCAGATCGTACGTGTATTAACATATTCTAAATTGACATCATGATTGGCAGAATACATTATTATTATAGACGAACTAATTATACAAATCTTCGTAACATACAGAAATTGCGTGCATACTTACATCCACTCCCACTTTCTTTTTTCAGTCACGATTTCTCTTGGTCAATGTATGGAATTGTGCCCGGAACAATTTCTTGTCATACTTTTGTCATGAGTATTAGATACTGGATGAGTTACGGCAGATCGGAACTTTTAATGTTGATATTAAACTGATGATCACGATAGATACATACACATATCTACAAAAAGAGTCATCAACCGATTATGATAACTATACATTTCATTTCTTGTTTTCACCTTTAAAGCCGAGATTTTATGAAACATACGCCTGTTAATCTATATAACGATAGTAACTATGTTTATGTGAGATTCTAAATTACGCCCAATATGATTGAATAGTGATATATGATATGAATTGGTCTCATTTGTTTACCTTTGTTATCACACACTTTGTTTGTGGGTTTGAGAGAAACTGTAGTCAGTTATTTACTAGGTTTGAATTGGTGCGGGTTTAGAAGACTTAGTAGGTTGTGTAGGCAATGTTTGAAGGATTGTATTATTTGGTGTTGGCTGCGGGTTTAGAAGAAGTGTTGGGAAGCTATTGTATTTTTGGATTTGGTGATTTGGGATAAGTTGTCCTAATTTAATTTTGATGTGTTCTTTTACTACGTTGGACATCTTTAAGGAATGGACATTAGCCACGAATGTGCGCTTATGCGTTTGTCTTTTGCGTTATTCTTTGGTTATTTTTGTACACTTAGTGTTATAGACAATATCGTAATTATTTATTCATGGCTCTATAGTCCGTTAGATATATACTGGTAATATGGAATAGATTGTATGCGACGTTTTCAGGAATCAGTCCGTACTGTCTGCATACTATAGGGAGAATATGTGTCACGTTGTAGGTATGGGATTTTCTCATCGGAATGTGATAAAGCGATTTAAGTTGCAGTGTTTTAAGCACGAACAGCAAATAACACAATATAAATCAAATTTGTTATATTCGTCGGGGAACAGTCTGCCTAGTGGTATATGCCAGTAATAATTAAACGCAGTATTGTTTAGACTTATCCGTTATCTCAATAACAATAAAAGTCAAATATATCAATTAACTTCACAGGCTGACATACCACGGTTACAAAATGATGCATGTGAAAATATCCTATGTTTTACTCAAAGCATGTATGCAGACACTATACGAGTATTTAATAGAATACTTGATATAACGACTGTCATATTTGGTCTGCTGTAGATGAGCGCATGTAATTGAACACTTTAGCAACAATTTTATGATTCAGGTATCACCAATGGTATTGAGATTTCAAGGTATTTCACAGACACGACTGATATATCACAAGGGGTACGACATCTGACGCACTCCCCGATAAAAGTCCCCCGCCATATAAAGATGGAAATCATATATTATTCGATGTAATAACTTTCAGGTTTTCAATTCTGAAGTGCTCTGATCTTTCCCTTTTTGTCTAATCATAACCAGCTTAAATTCTATAATTAGTGAGCGTCAAGTCAAGTAAAATCTAGTCAAGTAAATTATATTTTACAGAGTCGGTTAACAAACATATAACACAAGCTCCAATGAACTTTTAAACCCGACTACATACATCAATTATATCAAAGATCACATATAAACAAATTAAACACCACATTTAGACTCAAATTGTGCTAAGCACAGTTTAATAATACATAAGGTATTTTAGGCATAAACTAATTGACTTATGATAAAATGCATATTTCAGACACGAAGATAAAAGAAAGCATTTCTAGCAGGCTATCAGCACATAAATAATATACATAACATTAAAAACATACTCAGTGTCAATCGAGTAGATGATGATCATCCTAAAATTTTTAAAGAGGAAATTTAAGATCTGATTACACGCATGGAGAAAAAAACTGGTAAAAAATACTAAGAAAGTGTAACATTTCATATCAAATATGAGATTTACGGATTGACACTGATTGTATACAGAAACTTTCAACATTAAATAGAACGGTAAGTAACTACATAATAGCAATTAAGCAGCACATGTGTAAAAATGTTCATGATTAAGTCAACACAAAAGCATGACTAGGTAAGACATCAATGTATGAGCAACAATAACATATAAACTGCAGTTGACTTTAAAAGTTACAAATCAAAGCGATATAAGCAAAACCACAGAAGAAGTATACATTTAAATAAGCAAGCATCAATAAAGCATCACAACATAGGTCAGCATCTGCTGCAACACCGTGCAACTCCCAAAATTATACATCCATACAGTCAAATCCACATGATGAGCAGGAGCATGTTTTACCCTCCCAGTTCAGGATCAAAGACTGAAATTGACTGTATGATGTACACGTTCTGAAAGAGTCTGGTAGGGAGTTCCATAAATTTGCAGCAGAAAACCTGAATGATTTCATACCTCTCTGTTCTTAGTTGAGGTAAAAGTGCAACATTGTTATATCTAAAATTATAAGACGAATTTCTTATGGTTATTAAATCATGTAAGTACACAAGCTTTCATGTTGTTCATTAATTGATTCAGAAGAATTACCTATATCTTTAGCTACATTTACATAAAAATAATTAAAACTATTACAAACTTCTTCTTGGTCATTGATTAGCTGATCATTCTCTTTCAAAACTGTATTTTTCTGACATAAAGTACCCTTATTGGTAATAAAAGGTTTGGTGGTTGACCAGAAGTCTTTATATTTGCACCCCCCACACATCTGTCTGAAAAATAATTTCTAATTGAACTTAGTAGCATGATTTCTTGCTTGTCTATACTTCTGCCAATTGGAATTTGATTTACATTTTTGTAATTGACTAAAGAACATCCTTTTATTAAAAGTAGCTTTTTTAAATTCTGAATTCATAAAGGGGGCAGGCTTCTTAGGTAACTTTTTAGTTTTAACTGGTGCATGTTTATAAAAACAATTCAACAACTCTGTACTAAACTTTTCAGTGGCATAATTTAAATCTTCATTCTGAACAATGTTCATTAAATCAACCTTTTCAATATCTTTATTACAAGCATCACTAATGAAAATTAACTTTTGTATGTAACCCAATTTGCCTTTTTACTTGGTACAAATTCATTCAGCTGAAAAGCTATCATATTTTGAGAATCACTATGTGAACAATCAAAATTCTGAGTATCAGAGCACATTGCTGGTCTTTTTGTTAAAATAACATCCAAAGGGCTAGGACTAGAAGTTTGTGTAAAACATGTTGGCTCTGAAATAAAATTTGTCATATCAAAAGTATCACATATCATAGATAGAGGCTGTGATTTTTCAGGCACCAGACAGTTGTAGTTAGCATCACGAAGGAATACAAAATTGTCATATATCATGGGTATCTTATCAATATTTTTCTGGAAATCATTCAGACGAATATCACCCATAGCAGATGGTGGTCTGTATATACCAGTTATCAACCATTTTATATTCTTTTTTACCAGTCCAATACTGATGGATTCTATCACCTCAAATTCGAGATTCTTGTGTCTGTCTCCAGCAATGTCAGATCTTAGGTAGACAGCAATTCCTCCTCCACCTGCAGTTCTGTCAGCTCTCAATAAGTGAAAATTGTCTACCAGGAACTGTGCTTCTGGAAAGTTTCATCTTTTTTGTTTCAGAAAAAAAATAACAAGTCAACTGTGTTTTATTAAGTAATTCTTTGATGTGTTGAAATTTATGTCTAATACTGTTTATATTTAAGGAGGCACACATAAATTTACTTCAGGAACGGTTTTCTCGTGGCTGTCAGCTTGTCAAAAATATATGAGTTATCTCCATTATCACATGGCTCATAAAAATATTAGTCAGTGAATGGATTGTTGAGCACTCTCTGCAGGTCCGGGTGTCATCATTTGACCCAATTGATGTTCCAGTATATCTTCTGCTGAATATATTATCCAATGGCAGCAGGCGTCACAGTACACTGCTCAGTGCATTTTCGCCACTGGTCTGTAACATCCGCCACAGGGGTTCTTCACTTGGCCTGGGTTAAGTGAGATATCACCACAGAGCCATAAAATACACACTCAATGCAATATAGAATTGTATTGTATTGGTATTGATGGTGGAATCGATCTACCATGTTTAAAATGATAAAATATACTTGTGGCATCATCGATGAAAGATTGCCCAGAATGTACGAAAGATATACGGTACGAATTGTTCTGCTTAGATTCCTTACAAACATTGACAACTGCAAAACTGGTGAATGATTGGGTTCTGTGGATAATACATTACCCGTACTGGGCTCGTTGGTACTCCTGTCTGTTCCCATAAAATGGATAAAGATGAATAACAATTTTATAAAGTTCTGATTCGACGTTGTTTACGTTATGTTTGACACCTGTCACTTACCATGCTCGCTCAGCCGCTACCTCCAATGCCTACTTTCTTAAATATTACGACCATATCCTGAAATCCTGAATCCGCGTCTGTATCATGCTAACTTTAAGCAGCCTTAGTAAATTATTACATTCATGCAACACAATAATAATAGATTTCATATATGGATCAATTCCTATCACCACTCATGGACCGTCTTGTCTTTAATTGACAGTAAACATGGCACACACATGCCGTCGTCTCCTCGCATTTCTAAATAATGATTTTGACTCAAAAAGACGATATAAAGGGTAACCAGAAGAAGAAATATCTTTAACAAGAAAAACTATAGCAAAACGTTTTAGGTAGACGAACTACAAGAAGTATTGGTTTATGTTTTTTGTATGATTTTTCTTTTTTCATAAAGCATATTGACCGTATATCTTATTCAATCCTCCATTATGGAGAGTATAACATATTTACATGCTACGAGTAATACACATATATTGACAATCATGAGTATTTGACAAATGAATAAATTCATTCAAGCACGTGGTAATTCAATCAAATAGAATAAACCCTAAATGTTAACAAATTCACCATAAGCTGCTATGATACAACCAAATTGAACTTAAAAAACAGCATTTTATGCCACACAACAGGGTAATGCTTGCATGATTTACTTACCTATAAACTATCAATAGATTCAATCATCACCATTAACTCATCAAATGGCCAGGCTTACCCTCAAACAAAAAGAATAAACGTGTACCCATGACTAAAAATTTATCTAGAAAAGACTGTCGCGAAGTTTCTTTGATGTTATTAACAACTGAAGCCAAAGGTGATTTTTTATAAAATTTCAAAATTGCCGTTTGAACACCACTTATCCAGCTGGTAGTCAAATTAGGTCATGCATTAAAATGTTGATATAGCTCAGCTAAATAAATTACGCATTTAGTCATATCTATTGTATAGTAATTCAAATAAATTTAAATGTTTGTCAAGATCAGTTTATAACTTAACTTCGACCGCATAAAAATACATTTTCATACATTTTTACTTTACAAATTGCAGACTCGCTATAAGTTGACGTGGTCTTGATTTTTCTACGCCTGTAAATTTCATCCAATGGAAGATAGAGTCTCCTCTGAATCATCCAATAGAATGAGGAATTTCTTCTGAATACAAATGTAATTGATACGCCATGCCAAGAAATATAGGTCAAAAGTGAGCCTAGACTCCTTCGCGAAAAAGTAAGAAATAAAACATTCATATTCATGTCACAGATAACCTGAAGATTACGGTAAATTTCGATTAATGTGGATTTCACAACAAAACACATAAAAATTTTCGTAGTGTGTTATTTCTTCATTTTTTTATTTGGTAAATTACGATGACATACCAGTTTCAGACACTTGACCTAAAATAACATAGTAATTAATAGGGAGTCCGGATATCCGAACGATCGGATACCGTTCCGAAGTTCGGATCCGGATCCAGATGTTCGTATTAAAATACTACAGGCGTACAAATGTTGTTGAAATCGACTGTCAAAAAGTGTTATCCAAGTGTCGAACACGCAGAGTGCAATAAAGACGACGTCGTCTTGGTGATGACACTTGAACACAATATACGAGGCACACAATACACACCGGTGACATTACAGACATCGCATATCATCATTTTACATAGAGTAGGTATTTTTTATTTTATTTAAAATGTCAAAGCTGAACACCAGTATAGATTTGGCAAGAAATTACTAATTAATTAACTACTTTTTACACATGGTTACGAGTAGCTATCTGTTCTAAACGTTGTGAATTCAAATGTACAAATTGTGTATTGGATTCGACTAATACAATTCTCATGTCCTAAATAACGTTCGGTACATTTTATGTCTTGTATCAGACGAAGGCGCAATATTCGGAAGATTTCATTAATTCCAGTTGACGGAATATTATTGTTGCAGATAATCATACTACTGTTGCATTAAAGGAAACAAAGTATGTGTGCTATCTACAAGGTTAACATTCACGAGTATATGTAATCTACATAATTTCAGATAGCTGTTTTCGCAGTTCTGTTTGCGTCAATCAGTTCTGATTCTGTCTTCAAGACAAGCGCGATATAAGGTTACTAAATATCAAGCTGTGAGCTTTTGTCTACATATACGAGTATATCAACACAACTGTCATCAGTCTCGATATTTAATGCCAGTTCGAAGTTCATGATCTTGATTGATGAAAACGACTTAAACTTATTATGTCAACAGCTTATAATAGCTACATTGATTTTAGTAAGGGTCTTTGGTTGCCAAATTTATGGCAAAAAATAATTAAGCACGGAGTACGTGGCAAAATGTTGACAGTTATGAAAATCATGTATAATTCGATTTAGTCCAGAGCAAAGTTAAATGATTTAGTAAGTAATGATTTGTCTTGTTTATTAGGAGTTAGGCAGTGTAAATGTATGTCGCCATTACTTGTTTCTTTATTTTTGAATGATATAGAAGAAACTATGAACTTACAAGGTTTTGATGGTATTGAAATGTACATGTTTAATGTGTTTATGTTATTATACGCAGATGATATAACTCTTTTTTTTGAGACCCCAGAAGGATTACAGCGTGGTTTTAACATTTTATATAAATATTGCCTTACATGGAAACTTAAAGTCAATGTGAGCTAAGCAAAAGAAAAAAATGGTATATTACCGAAAGATTTACATTTTGGGTGCTGTATTTCCTTCCGGAGGGTCTTTTCATGATGCACATGTGACATGCGGGACAAGCTAGACAAGCTTTAATTACTAGATTAATAGATACTTATTCATATTTTCTGATATTGGACCATGCATAACTAAAAATTATGTGACATATTAGTCTTGCCAATTTTAAAATATGGTTGTGAAATATGAGGCTTAAACATTGCATTGCAAGTAGAACGCGTTTTGCAAAACAGTGTTAAAAGTTAAACAGTCTACTCAAAATGATTTTATTTATTCGGATTTAGGTCGTACTACTTTGATTACAAAAATATTATTTAGAATACTAGTTAAATGCTGGTTTAAGTTCTTGAATCAAGTGATAATAAGTACATTAAGTTAGTATATGGTGTTATGAAGACAGATATTGATACAAGACCAAACACTAAAAACTGGTTTAGTTTGTTGCGTGATTTACTATATTCATTAGGATTTATTTATGAAGTTTGGTTAAACCAAGGTGAAGGCAATAAAAATATATTTCTAAGTTTAATAAAACAAAGATTGTTAGATAACTTTATACAGGGTTGGAGATCTAGATTACAGGCATCTACTAGGGCTTCATTCTATGAAGAAGTAGCTGGAAATTTTGAAATCAATTTTTATCTTAATATTATAACAATACCAAAATTCATATATATATTCATATACTAAAATCATCTTCTCATTATTTAGCTGTAGAAACAGGTAGATGGCATAAACCGTTGAGTATCCCTTTAAACGACAGGAAATGTTTGTCATGCTTTGCCTTGAAGATGAATTTCATTTTGTAATTGAATGTCCTTTATACTTAACATTTAGAAAACAATATATTAAAGAATATTTTTGGAAAAGGCCAAACATGATAAGGTTTTTAGAATGATAACTGGTACAAATGAAACAATTGCTAGAAATTTAGAAATTTATTTGCTTAAGTCTTTTGCGATAAAAGACAAAATATTGGCATCTGATATCTTCATTTTTGTTTTATGTAGCATTTCACCATTGCAATGTCCTTGTATTTTGTTTCGGCAAGGACATGTGTATCTTGGTTAGACAAATGCTTATATGTTTTGATTTCTGTTTGTTTGCAGTTTTTTATGTTTGCTGCAATGAAAAAATGACATTGAAAGTATTATCTTTATTGTAACTGTTATATATATATGTATAGATTTTTTTGCTGTACATGACGTTTGTATGTAATGTTATTGTTAGATTATCTATGTTAATTACTCAATTATAATGGTGCTTTGGTCATTCGCATAGCTTCTCTCAAAACTTGTATTAAATGTTTTGTTTTGTATGTATGTGTATGTAAGGGAGTATAGTTATTAATTATACGTATATGTTGAAAACATGTTGTAAATATGTTATCCTCATGGGCCCTTTGGCCCAATGGATTGGTAAAATAAACTATAACAAACCAACATGATATCTACAATATTAAAACTTCGGTATTCTCAATAGCCGGTAGATATAGCGAATACATTTTAAAACATATTTAGGCATCTATCTACTGGAGTTAAATACACTAAGTCAAGTTTTCAAAAAGGTAAAAAAGTAGATTATTTAGTAGTAGTGAATGATCTATCGTTGTTTCAGTGATTATTTCCTCAGTGGATGTCAGGTATGTATAAAAGTGGACAGCAGTTTGCAGCCAACGCTTCGCGACTAGAATGCAGTTTGGAATTCGAAACAAGAATCGAATTTAATTGATCAATTCTGCACTTTACTTACAATTTAGGAACCAGCACTAGTTTGACTACATAGAATCTACTGCTCAAATCTGACAAGGATCAATGTTTAAATAGTCCTACCCAGCTAGCATGTCCACATAGGATGTATATAGGAATTTTTATATCAGTTTCCAAACATTCGATCAATATCAGTCTGATGTAGTGAACTATATATACATTTGAACATACTAAGATGATGTCGCTCGAATATCAGAAACATGTTCATAGATTACGTCAGTTTCTTGATATCCTTTGGATATTCATCCGATATCCAACATAAACAAAATTTATCTACTTAGAACAGTGACGTCATGTATCAAGTTATGACGTCATAGTATCAAGTTATGACATCATATTGGATGTTATTTTTAAGACATAGTTTGCACAAAGAATTTTCTGGAATTGGAATGTAAGTACAATGCCTTTATAATACATGCTTTTTATAAAGATATAGATCTAGAGCTATTTAATCTTTAGTGAAACTTTTTAATATCATTTTTATTGAATTAAAATTTATCAAATGCTAAACTTGTATAATTTTCAGTTGCTGTGGCTCACATATGTGTAAACAACAGTCGCCTTATTTTTGCGACCGTACTTGAGCAATTTAATCTTTTCAGAAATTAGATAAGTGCATGGCAAGTTTACCGAGTTGCAATGATCAGACAAACACTGGTCTAGTTTCAGAATTCAAGGTCACTTCCTATTAATTGAAGACAGTGGATATATTGATTGAGCTGGAGTGCCAACATGCAGAATCTTTGATGTTTCTTCAAGCTTTTGGAGCAAAAATGGTCAAGTTCACTCCACAATTGAGAATGAAGTAAATAAACATGTTGTTAAAGTTGACAGGAGTTATATAACTGTTTGTTTCTTATTTGTTCTGGTTAATAGAACATGTATTGATGATTGTTTGCATGTAATTTGATCGATGTTAAAGTCTAATTTTCAATTATCTCTTTCTGTTACTCTTTTAGGTTATGTATTTTGTAAACCTGAATATATTTTATGTAATTAACTAAATGGCTTTATGTTTGATTTGTTGAGTATAATACATAAAAAAATTATTATACTTGCTTATTGTACAAAATAAATTAGATTCAACAGTTTTCATATCAAAAGCTCTATATGTGCATTGAAATCATCACAATGATTTTGTACAGTGTGTCATGTTTTATTTTTTTTATGTTTTAAATAATAAAACACTGGCATCAATTTTAATTACTTAGTTATGGTCATTTTTCCACAATGCATGAAATGAATGTTGTGTTTGGTGGGAAAGTATTGTTTTCTCCATTATCTTTATACCATATACATGTACTTGCTTAGGGTAAAGTAGTCAGTTGTCCATCAGATACAACATATTCACGTACATTGCATTGTATATCAAGATGATACCTGGATGTCAGTATTCAGAATTTATAGGAAGTTAATATCTACATGATATCAGAAAAAAAATATTGGGCAGATATCGGAAAAGTGATATACGTGCAATATAAAAATATATAGGGCCTATATACGGCAGACATACAAAAAGACATCCCCTGGATTTAGCATCCACTTTGCAGAAACGATAGCTATCTGATATTGCGATCCGATATCGAGCAGACATAGTGGCGTATATAGATGCAATATAGGCCCTATATTGAATGCTAGCTGGGAACCAGCAAGTCACACATATTATTAAGATCACGAAGCCATCACTACAAGCAATACCGTAAAGGAAACTTATCAAATTTTGAGAAGTAAATTTGATTGCATGACAAAACACATGTTCCTTTGTGGATATGAATATTGTATTAAAATCTGCATAGTAGACATTTTCTGAAGATAAGCTCTATTGAATTTCCTCTTAAATACGTCTATAATATCTTGATTATCTGAACTGGAGACCTTGGAAGTACAAACATGTAATACAGACCTGTTTTATTTGTGAACACATTTGTGATGGAATAATGCATACCCACAACATGTATATATGTATGAGTATTTTAAGCTTAAAAAGCAAACCAAATACATTTACCAAAAACTATTCCATTTGATTGATAGGTCCAGTTTATAAAACTTTAATCAACGAGAGATATAATGACTTAAGGTTTTAACCACACTCTGGTTAATGGATATACTAATATTTTTGCCATTTAACTACTGATGACATACTACGTCCGTCACGCAATACAAGCACAATATTTCACAAACGTAGTCGCTGATATTTACTGATACTGCGGTTATTATAAATCACACATAAATCACTTTGCTTTGTGATAGCCACATCGATTAAGTCTTTAGCAACACTGTCATTTGAGCATATAGACAGGATGTCAGACGCATTAGGCCGATTAGTATGTAGAAATATCGACGGTCTAAATAACAAGGAAGACATGGAATGATTTCTTCGAGATGACAGTATCGATAAGATATCATCAAATTGTTCCTACACGAATATCATTTATAAATCTGTTAAAGAGATCAATATCCCGGCGAAGTGACGTCATCTTGGAAGTGCTGAAGGACCTAAGGTGTTCAAGGAAGCCATTATTATGTGTCAGAGCTGTCTTCATTGATTTCTCAATGAAGATAACGGAATTGAGAAGTGTGGACAGACCTTCAGAAGATACAATAATATATGCCATGGTTTCTCAAATGCTTAAAGAAATGACATCATACGAGAAAAATGACACAATATTGTAGATGCTTTAACTAAAAGGGAAATGGTTCTTACATCTAATTTGTTTGATGTTTATATACCATGGAGTCTGTTGCTGTAGAGTTACTGTTCTGAGTAATTGGGGGTAAACTATCAAAAGTGGTTGAACGTCAATCTTTTTCCGAACTTATCTACCCAGAAGTTGTAGAAAAACATTCCAACATGAGCATAGATAAATCTTGGATTGCTTGGGCCGTCATAGCTTACTCTAAGATGATTCTTAAAGCGAGACTTGATCTTTGTAGGAGACAACCCTGAGAAACTGTGGTCCACGTTACACAGACTCTACACGACAAAACACCATAATACATTGAGTTGATATTGGTACCATGATGTCCAAGCAACGCTGCAAATAATGTAAATAAATATGAATGTTTCGTAATTCAAACTAGGCGACTTGCGTAAGGTGGTAATTGGGGCATTGGTGGATTTTATTTTTATATCTGATTAAAATAATTATAAAGTATATAAGTATAAATTTGAAAACAACAACAACAAAAGAAAAACTGGTTCATCCCAGTTTGTAGCAGTATTTCAATTTTATACAGTCATACAGACAGTAAACATTTAGTCAATCCGATTTTCATAGATTCTGTAATAATATAAACATTGTACTGCCCATTTCTGGACATGGATGATCAGCGACAGAGAATCGATGCCTTCAGATACAAGTCTTCAACATAATCGTCAAAGAGAACCCGGGGTCCGTATGTCTACGAGTAAATAATCTAAGCCAGTGGGCTTGCGATTAGTAGGCTAACCGTAAATAAAGGAGAAGTGGTTCGGGAATTACTGTGCGAACATAAGACAGGTGTCTCATAAGCCAACTTGGCTGGCCCTTTCAATAGGGGTGACACTATTGTAAACAAAACTATTACCTTTATATATTGCCATCACCACGGCGACCTAGAATATCGACTTGTGCATCAAGTCCAAGCACACTGATTAGTCATTTTTTGTGATCTAAAATTTCAAAATAAGGATAAGAACAACCGAATTATTTAGAAAAATGACCTCTTCCTTTGTTGGTCCTGCGATTTTTTTATAGATTGTGTCAGTAAAATAACATCATGGAGTTCAGATGGTACATTTAATGATTACAGCAATTGGAGAGACAATTTTATTTACAACCTATACTTCACACATTACGGCAACGATACGTTGGAAGGAGATAACAGTCAATCTGAAATGAATTAGACCATATCCTTGACGAGATACTACATACAGTGCGATTTTAGATCTGTTGTTGGTTAGTTCTTGTTGTGTCCAATTGACTATTGCTCCAATTGCCTTCGTGGCAGTATAGTGTTATTCTTTCGCGTGACACATTTCGCGTGGTACATTTTCGAAGATATGTCATGCATACATAATTTTGATCTTGTCATGAGTATATATACATAAGAAAATGATTCAGAGAAAAGATAAACTCTTACAATATTGCCTTCCCCAAATTCCAACCGTAATACCAATCCAATTAATTGAGCACTGATGCTATGTTATAAACAGAACTACACGTGCATGGATGTTTACACTTCTGCTGGAGTACTTGCATGCATCTTTTATTTTTTCATTTTATTACAACTTACTATAAAGATCTGGTTATTCTTTAACTTTTATATCCTCGATGAAGGATTTCTCTTTCATTTATTACGAAAAAAGAAGTCGACGTGAGCAAAGCGGCAAAATTATTTCACTCTTGGAAAATCAGCAGTTTTTAGGAACAGAACATATTGAGAGGAAAATAATTAAGTAGAAAATATATAAAAATGAAAAAGAAAATCTGGAGGTATATCAGTATATTGACTGACTGGATGGATCACCATGGTCTGTCGCTGTCAGATAGACAAACTAATAGATTTGTTTTGAAAGGCGAAAAACTAATTTATATCTTGTCTATCACTTCTCGGACTGTTCTGTCTACATCTGCCTTTAAGACGTTTTTAATCAATATACGGTATTCATGCAATAAAACGGTTGCATTTTGAGTCGATTCCAGTTTCACTTTCAAACTGACACTCTGACGATGATCTTTTCTTGGGATTCAAATAAATCTATTTCCTCCATTGAAATCTACACAAACGTGATGTTCTTATTTCAATAAAGTCAAAATATTTATTGACGTAAATATAAACCATGTTTGTCATCAAATTAATAATAACATGTGAAAAAATGGCGATAACAAATATTGTACTAATATTTACTGAAAAGCATGTACTTAAATGATATAAATATATGGTAACAGATATTCAAACATTTATCAGTATATATTACAAATACACAAAACATCTAGTATAAGATTATTTTTGACTTGGGTCTCCGCACGAATGACACCATTACCATTGTCCATCCATTACTTCAATAAGTATGTGTCAACTAGTTAATGAAGATGAAAGATATATTGCAAAAACAATTAGAATGATACAGTCAAGTGAGAACGTGCTTTACATTGATTTCCTGGAATAATGTTGTAACCAAGTCAGGGCTTTGTTTTTATGAATATACCACGTAATCATGTGGCGTGTTGTACATGTAAGTAGACATAATTTACGTATTTTATTTATTTATTATATCATCATTATAGTATGCACTCCTGAAGAATAACACTTGGACATGATTGCTTATTCCTGACAGAGTAGTGGGTATAAAAACACGACACCGACCAAATAAAAATGCATTGATATGTTGACTAATGCAAGAATGTGTAATCCGATTAATGAATGCTAGTTTTGTCCTTATTATTTGTAAGTATAGATTGCACCGTTTTATTATTAATGTTAAAATTAATGTTGGTAGTAAGAAAGGTGCATACATACTGTATATATTTATGATGGTACTATTTAGCAGCGTATATTACCGTTTTGTATAATTATCTACTTTTTGATAGTGTAATGCTTAATTATCCATAAATTGTGTTTGGCGGAGTAGTTTGGTTTTAAATTCAGCATATATACTGAAAGATTTAAGTTGTATTCGTTCTATGGATCATAATTCCCATGGCACAACCGTTATACAAATACAAATACAAATTTTATTTAGAGTCGGTAAAGACATAACATAAATCATTTACATGCATATTAGTATTAACAGCATATTAATAGGTTTTATAGTTTTTTCCAGACAATTCAATTCGGTCTTCAGGGAAATATAATCATTTTATTTTTCTGATTAACGAAAACATAGCTTTGTTTACTTGTTCAACAATATATTGTTTTGTGCGAGTCAAAGAGCCATTCTTTGTGAGAATGACAGCGAGATAATTGTTTTCGTAAACAACTTCGAGTATGTCATCGCCTAGCTTAAATACACAGTTGTTGTTTATTCTTTGATGGCCTTTGAATACAAGTATCTTGGTGTCATTCTCACGATGAATGACTCTTTCACTCGCTTTTATTTCTTAGGAACTGAACTAATACGTTCAAGAAAATTAACAACAAAAATGGCGATAGGTTCTCTCCATATCTCACACCTCTTAAAAATAGAACATTTCTGATATCAAACGGTGTCAAATGACTGTTTGAACTCAACAAAGCAACATACAATGTTCTTTTAATCTGATTTAGAAATGACTATCACACTATTTAAGATAAAAATATTGTCAATTGTTGAACAGTTTTTACGAAAACTCGCCTGTGTATTGTTTATTACATTTTACTTGTCAGAGTAATTGTTTAGTCTTGTATTGAGAATATATGAGTAAATAGCTTAACAAAACAGCTCAATAATGATACAGGCCTACAATGATACACGTTTACAATGATACATGCCTACAATGATACATGCCTACAATGATACAGGCCTACAATAATACAGGCCTACCCTGATATAGGCATACAATGATACAGGCCTACAATTGCCTTAATTATTATCATCCGTTTCTTTAAATTCCTTCTGTCGAGGATTTAATATTTTTATTTAACGAGATTTAACGGCATTGGTTACTTCTGATTCTGTTATTGGTAGATTTGTTTCTTTATTAATTTGTTGGACACTATTGTTGATAATATTTGATTGTTCGTTACTGTCTATATTATCTTTTCCGTCGGGTCGGGCAAATTTTCCATCAACGGACCGACTACGAAAATAGTTGAAAGGACGTGGAACGGGAAAAACTTCAACAATTGCATGGCGGATGAAGAAAAGCATAGTATTTCGGTCTGCATCAACATTCATGCGCGTCCAGCGAGTGAAGGCTATATGGAAAGCTGAACTATCTGTCCAACACCTCGCCCTACGAAGAAATTCAACTTTTGACTGCTTTGTAGTTTCTCTTAACTTTTATTCCACAAGGGGACTGGACAAGAGACTGGATCATCGACATATGTGTCAAATTTCATAAAAGAGAATTACCTGCTGCCACCGGGACACACATCGTATTTCATGACCCCAAGAGAATGGAAATATCCAAAGCAACCTGATTAATTTGTTCAAATGTTTGTTCTTTAACATACACATTTATCTATTTCAATTATGTCTACACAATGTCTGAGCTGACGTATGGGTCTGCAGGTCTTCCTTGTCTGCTTATGGAATTATATCTTTCAAAAATTTGTATTTGCTTTTGATTAATACGTCTTAAATTGTCAAAAACATGGACGATAACGCAATAAACATCTACCTTTTTATCCCAAGACACATGATGCTGAGTTTTATTGATATTAAAATTTGTCATTGTATGTTGTATCTTCACTCCAAGTCCGTTATCATTATTCGAGAACACAAATATAATATCTGCGAGCCGGAAAAAACATAGTCAGAATTGCTTCAAGTCAGCCTGATTGTCCTTTGTCAAAACCAAGACATCTCTCTAAATTTATCGTGATAAAGGATACAGCGATTATTCTATTTCAACAACAAATTTCTCGCGGGCAACGGCACGGATGCGTAGTTTAGTTTTCATTCAATGGTAGAATACACGATATACATGTAGTTTCATTTGCATAGTCGTCAGTTTTATATATTACAATATGTCGGTGATTAATGATTTCTTTTCTGATGTAAAGTGTTGAATTCTTTTTTTGATGTAGTAAACACTTCAATATTGAAATATTTTAGACATTGTATAAAATCATAACCAGACAAGCTTTAATCAAAGAACTGAATGCACTCATGGAAGCTGAACTTACTGTACTGCAACCTGGAGCGGGAAACAGGTTAACAATTGCATAGCAGCTGTAGAAGAAACTAGTAGTATTTTGTTCAGCATCGAAATTCATGCACACAGAGCAGGTGAGAAATACACTAATTAATAATATTTAGACTGCAGTCATGTGACGACTCATTTGACAATAATTATTAAACAATTAAAACATGAAAAATACAAGAACAGCGTATGTTTGGCCACTCGCCTCATAAATTTATTGTCGGCTCTAAAGCTCTTAGATACTGTGGGATAAATATTTTTCGATGGGGATTTAATTTCGTGGTCAGCTCATTCACGAAATCAAACCCCCACGAATTTGAATGCAGAGATAAGGATGTTTTTCAAAAATCAAAATCCTCTTATGCTTATTGTTTTTGTCTTACCGACTCAAAATAAATGTGTGTACACACAGTTTAATAAACTCATTCAACCCAAATATGAACGTTACTTATGATGACATCATTAGTTGATTATTACTGGTTTTACGTCTGTTTACAATAGTTAACTGAGAAATAGCCCATTTATATAACATTTTAAGTCCAAATCTGTTCAAGGTCAAATCGAGTTTTGGTGAAATAAGTTCATAAGTTACGTTGTCAAATTTGCGTGCTGGGTTTTGATTGAACAATAATTATACGGCAAAATATAATTCCAGGATACCACCTTGTATTTACTTCTATCGTTATTTGGTGCGACTGTACGATGTATTTCAGATGGCGTTGTTATAATATTAAGCGTTTGTTGTTTCCATATATTTCTCATATTCTTTCCTTAAACTGTTTTGCCCGTATCAAAAATTTCTTAAAGGCCCATTAGCTTTTTGAATTTAGTAAAACAGAACGATAGATAAAATTATTGTAAAATATAAGAAATATATTTCATTTGCTCCAAAACAATATCTACATAATGTCTTTCATTAGCTACATCTCATATAAATGTTGTCAGATGCTTTTTCCTTTTTTTGCAATATCATTGAAAAAAATACCATGCTATATTTCTATATGTACCTCGTGATTAAAAAAGAAAATTTTGGATTGTTTTTATTGAAAGTAAAAGTCAATTTCACCGATAAGACATCTTTCTAGGTAAAATAAGACCGACTTTAATTTTAAAATCCAAAAAGCTAATGGGACTTTAACACTGAGCTAGATTTACACGTAAACAGATGAGTTCGAACATATATGATTGTTTAATCAGTTTAGTTTAAACTTATTTATTTCACATCGATTGTAGAGCAAGTTCTTACAACATATATCAACTTCTCTCGATGACTGCTTCTTGGAGTATGACCTGTACCCGCGCCGAAAGAAGGGATTGTGAAGTTTCAGTCAAATTCCGCCATTGACGGGATTCGAACCCTCACTTAATCATACATTTGTGTGTTTCACTCTTCGCTGTTGTTTTAAAAAATGTCAATGTTCGTCTTCCCACGTATTGCGCCTTGATGAACCAAACTGTTATCCAGACAGATACTTTTATAGAACTGTTTTGTTCTGGTAGAATAATAATGTAACATGCTTCACTTTTGTACTTGACAACTAGGTACATTGTCGTATTTAACAAGACCAATTCCATAAAAACAAATCAGATTTTAAGGCCCGACAAAACATAATAGTCGTATTTCCGGTCATTACATTATGTCAAGTAGGTCACATGAATACAATAGGTCAGATTGGTCGCTAAACTTGTCTTCGCTAATTGCTTTTAGATACTTCTTTAGTATTCGGAGAAACGATTCTGCCTAAGATATGTTCGTTCCTTTTAAAAGCTGTTTGACAGCAGACTTATCTAACTATCTACGTAGGAAAGGATACGTTAACTTTGGTACATCAACAAATCGCCTGTAATAAATTTACTGCTTTATTTTCTTGGTTTACTAAGAGGAATATTTGAAAGTAATTGATACAATGATATAAATCATTCAAATACTTTCCAGTGTGTACGGATTGCTCATTGAAATACGAGACAATAAGCCCCGAGGATAAGGCAATTATCTTTTAATGATGATTCGTGTATCTAATGGTTATATGTGTTTTTGTGTTGTCTTTCAAACTTGGTGTTTCTATCAAAACGTCGTATTCTATACAACAGACTTGACATGCTTGTTTTGCTATTATTGTACAGTTTCATGATACATACTGCTCAACTTTAATAATCGGTCATCTAGATGTTTTGATATCATTTATAGAGATAGATAGATTTTATTTGAAAATAAGACAACATGTCCAACTTTTCACATATTACAAAAAAAACACACACACAATTAAATGAACATTCCCAGTGATATGTGATGTAAATATATTTGGATAGATTTAATGTGATTCCGCGGTCCTCAGTAGACATACGTTCAGTAAATTTAGAAAATATTAGTTCTGTATATACGTATCGTAGATACGATGCATCCTCTCCAAAGCAACAACGTTCCGGAATAGCAAACGTATGTTGCTGTTGAGAGGTTGTTGCTCTAGAGAGGTTAGATTAATAGTTGAATCGTGCAGTGGCAAAACATCATGTGGCTGTTTGAATGGTTGCTGTTGCTCAAGAGAGGGCCGCTCTGTAGAGGTTGCACTGTACATTTTATATGACACTATTTATATATTGTGGGCAATCAAAGACCTATACTACACAGAATGTTATAATACATGTATTTTAGAATAAGTGAGATATACAATAGAATAACATAAAATTATACCCTTCATTTGTACAATATCTTATAAAGAAAGTGTTAGAACTAGTACTGTTCACAAAATATTCAGAATATGCTATGCTGACCCGTTATAAAAGTTGTGCAGTGTATGGTAATGGTCATAGTGTTCTACACATAACTCTTGACTAGGTACTAAAATACGGGCTAAAAAAGATTACAAGAATACTAGTATCCAAAGATTAATCATTATTACTTCCAATTACTGTCAAAATGTCAAAAGAAGATGTGAATATTTCAATGACAATATAACGTGTCAATGTTTCTGTGTTATTTGGATAAAATAATCTTATATAGTATTTATTTAGATAAACAATGTACCATGTTCTTTGCTAATATGTTTTCGAATCGAAGTACTGGAAGTACTCATTACTGAACATAGTATACTTGCGCGGCAACATGGAACGGTACTAGTTTAACCATTGCATGGCGGATGTAGAACAAGCTCGTACTTTGGTCTGCATAAAAAATCACCCACGCTGAACGAGTGACGGTTATGGTGAGTTGAACCCAAAAATCATACGGACTTATATGTATAATTTTGTGCTAATGATTGCAAAGTGATACATAGGTCCAATAATGAGGTGTGGATTTGGGCTCAAACTCGTCATTTTGACTATAAAACGTTGTCCAATAGGGATCATGGCATTAAACAGAGAACAAAATGTAATTCACAAACCTGTCGTCTGCATATCAGTTTCGGGTCAATATACTAGAGGTAACAATTTATATCAACCTTTGATATAACCGTCGTGGAAAATGTATTTATTAAGTGAAACAACTTATTTGCATCATCGGCAGACTGATAAATGAAATGAATGTCGACTGCCATTCAATGATGCATTGTTATCGGAAGTAATAGACAATAACACCACTTACCTGTCAATACCGTGATAAGTCAGTTTAGCTTAGTTTTGAAGGAGGCTTTGTAATGTTTATCAACACCGATCGAAATACAGTAAAACATATTATATCACATACCTGTGCCGTTTTGGCCGTGCCGTAAAAACGGTATAACACGGCAGTGCATATAATATGTAAATGACGTCACGAAGTATAGACATTGATTGATACACGTATTTCTGATATCTTCACAGGAGTAATGTTGAATTGATTTTAACAATTTGAGTAAGCAAATTCTTTTAAAATGATCATTGATTGTTAAGTACATAATGACCCCCGAATAAAAGCAATTTGTCAATAAAGGCCACAGTTACTTTTTGCTAGGGGTGATCTTTCTTCACTGGTTTGACTGTATATCGAAATATAAAAACAGCAATAATTAATTTTAATTTGCTCTGTGTTATCATGGATGTACACTAATTGTTATCATATGTGTACACTAATTGTTATCATATTTGTACAGTCATTGTTATCATATGTGTACATTATTGTTATCATATGTTTACACTCGTTGTTATCATATGTGTATACGAATTGTTATCATATGTATACACTCATTGTTATCATATGTGTACATTTATTGTTATCCTATGTGTACACTATTGTAAACATATTTATTTTTATCATATATGTACACTCATTGTTATCATTATAGTTATAATATGTGTACATTATTGTTATTATATATGTACACTCATTGTTATCATATGTGTACACTATTGTTATCATATGTGTACATTACTGTTATCATATGTGTACACTATTGTTATCATATGTGTACATTACTGTTAGCATATGTGTACATTACTGTTATCATATGTGTACACTACAGTTATCATATGTGTACATTACTGTTATCATATGTGTACATTATTGGTATCGTATGTGTACATTACTGTTATCATATGTGTACACTATTGTTATCAATGAATGATTGTCGTTTTCTTAAGAATGTGCATGTACATTTCAGACAGTATCCATACCAGAAAATGGAAGAAATATAATCTGTGTTTGTGAAGTCGTGTTTTTGTAATGTCAAATACTCATTTCAAATATTGTCTGAAAGTATTCAATAAACCCTTTCGAAGTTACACTACTTACAGTAGTATGATTGCGGTCAACCTTCATTATATTCCACGTGGTCAAACTTTGAAGAATTACTGGAGACTGAAACATAAAGGGACAAAGCAATTTGTTTTCTATCGTGTGGTCACGTAATAGCTATCGAGTATCCACGCGATAGACAAATTATAATATATGACACCTTTATGCAAGCGTAGAATTTCTCCGACATTTCCGGAGACTTGTGTAAACTGATATGACAGTAACACACAGCTTCATTATTTTCCTATGGTCTGGTTAATGGGGTCTTAGAGATATATAATGGATTTGAGTGCACAATGGTAAAATGTTTTATTATTGAGATAAATATGCGATGAGTAGAATTTGAATAAATCTTGCATAAATAAATAATATCAAGCTATAATATAGAGGGTTTTAGAATTATTTAGAATATAGAATAATGTTTTAGATGAAATAACATTGCGTGCGGACCTTTTTAGTGTTGTATTTCACCTAATTATATCAGAGGGGTAGGGATGGAGATGTAACGATGGTAACAGGTTTGTGTTTCTCGTGCATTTTTCCCGCGATGACTGATTTAATGTTATGCGTATGACCATTCCTGTGAATCGCTTTTACCTTCTGATAAACGACATATATTTGTCTAGGATATAATAAGATTAATGTCAGTAGGTTTATGTAAAAACCGGTCTGATTATGAAAATGTGCTGTTTTATTGCAATTATCTGAATCATCGCAGTGCATGTCGCATGTCGAGGTTAAAAACAGTACCGTGCGTTAATGTGGGCGGCGCTAATCGCGGGTACCAACAGGAAACTACTAATTAACCTATAATCATTATCAGATGGTATTTCGTGGCAGTTGTTGGCGATTTCAAAGAAGTTAATGTCTTACACGATACTCTAATTTTCTGACATATACACTGCACTCGTATATTCAATGCTACACCAAAATCTTAATACGAAAAATATATTGATGCCAAATTACCATTACTTTATGGATAGGCTGCCTCGGATACTTCAACTGATTTTAAAACTGATTTCTTTTATTTTATACGAGTTGTTGTCCTCGTCGAAAGATAGAAACATGTTAACTTTTGTAGATACATGTATTGCATGGTGGCCAATATTTTTTTTATATCAAATTAGATCGACGCTGTACTATTGCATCGTTTCATATTGAGTTTTCAATTGAGATACATATGTTCTTGAGTAACTCCGACATAATTAAATTCAAAGGGAGAATAACTCAAAGAAAAGTCACTGCTTTTGAAAATTAACATGATAAATGGTTTTCTATCATGGAAGCCTGTAAGAAATTAACATTTCCAAAACCTATCTGTCCTATTTTGAGATAATATTTGTAGGATCCTGACACATTAAAATGAAATATAGGAAAAACAGGAAATAAAACAAATGCTCGTACTGAATGAAAAAATGTCTTAAAAGCTCTTTCTCAGGCGACTTGGTACACACATGTAGAATAACTGAAAACCATTGTGTTTCTTGTTTAAAACAAGAGGACAGCAAGCGGTGTCAACACTCATCTGTTCACCGCCTCGTGTGATAGTAAGCGTCAGTTCAGAAATGCGTTGGACGATTCGAATTGTCGAAGTTCTTTCCCTTCTATATATATATGGGTTACATGGAAAACATTTTTTTTTGGATTTTTTTTTCGTGACAAACCCCTTTGACTCGAACGTCAAAACTTTTTGAATATCACTAAAGAGCTAAAAGTAAAAATATCACTAAGAACAACATGGAGGTTTGATTAATGCAATTTACGGGACCGTAACAGTAAAAAATCCTCGATCCAAAATATTTTTGTTTTTTGATAGTTATTTCTTTTACTTCATTTATTTAAACTTATTGTTTTCATGTACAATAAAACATTGAAAGAAAATCGCCCACCTTCCAATGCAATTGAAAACCAACATATTTTTGGATGACCTGTATAGAACGGGCTTATAGATGATCCACGTATTAAAGGTTGTGGTATAACTATTGTAACTACTGTCAATGGCTTGTTTAAGTATCTTTTTTGAAAAAACAACAACAACAACAACAAACGTTCCAGTATGATATGAATCAGACAGAAACATCTTAAACAATTTGAATAAGAAATTAAACTTAATAATATGTTATTCTGTTTTTTTTAAAAAATGTTTAGTTTAAAAACTGATATAATTATCCAATATTTTAATTCAAAGTATGAAACTTATGATATTTAGGCCCATGCATTAGAAAGAACATAACTCATTACTTATAAATCAATTTAAAAATGCGAACCTTACAGTTTGTCAATTATAAACAAAAGCTCTAAACATTTCTATTTATGTGACGTCAAGTGAATCTTATCGCATTAAACTTACGATATAAAGATACAAGGACAGATGTAAAGTCAATTAACCCAGATTTCAGACAATCTATTTCTTGAAGAAATCGAAGAAATACGCTATAAATAACATGGTATTAAGTACAGTCTATACGGGTCTTATGTAATTGACAAACTTTGTCAGTCCGGCGTCACATCGATACAATTACATTGGAATGACTAAAGGGGGACAGACGGATTTGTTTCCTAGCAACGCCAGTTCCACTCCGCTTGAAGTGGCGTATATTGTAATTACACTTTATTTGTAAAACATTTAAGACATCAGTCTCAGTAAATTATTTAAGACTTTAATGAAATTCTCGAACTTTAATGGGTCTATTTTTAATATAACGATTTAATCGGATTTGATATAAACATGAATATTGTTCCCTGTCACACTTTGTGTCGCGTTTCCACTACATTGGAACGGTGTTGTTTAATTTTCCAGAGCGCAATGTGATCGCAAGCAAATCTGAACCTTTTTGTGAAAATGAAGATGTCTCAGCGTCCGCGACCAAGGCATTGCTTCGGAGCTTACATGACGTTCTTTCGCGTTCCTACGTACGAAGTTCTTGTTGGTGATTGTCTGTGTTCTCACGGCGCTGCCACTGTTTGTACTGCGCCATCGCGGCGCTCACATTGCGCTGATAGCGTTCTGATAAGTATGATAGAGACGCGATTATATCTTAGAGAACGCTGTACAAATATCCGTGCAAACGACACCAACAAACATAGCGTTAGCACAGTACGAAGTTCTTGTTGGTGATTGTCTGTGTTCTCACGGCGCTGCCACTGTTTGCACTGCGCTTTCGCGGCGCTCACATTGCGCTGATAGCGTTCTGATAAGTATGATAGAGACGCGATTATATCTTAGAGAACGCTGTACAAATATCCGTGCAAACGACACCAACAAACATAGCGTTAGCACAGTGACCTCTGTGCGCGTCCGCGGACCTCCTGTGGCGTTGTGGGACACCTTACTGACATGGTGACCTTACGGCGACCCCACAGCGCTCTTACTAGAACGCCACCGTTTGTTTTGTGCATGCTCAAAGCGTGCATCGTCGCACGGCCTTCTATGGGAACCCAATATGTCTATTAGTGATACCATTACGTTGCTGCGGCGTTCTTCAATTTTCTTGGACGCCGTGGTATTGAAAACGCGGCCCTAGTTTACAGGAGTTTAAGTTACTAAGTCTATCTTTGACCTATACGGTTAATACGAAACGTGACTTGCTATTTTTCCATAGCTTATCTTTAGAATCAGTTTTCATAGAAATGGGAAGTACTTAACACAGTGTTTCCTCTTTTAATCAGATAGTTATTTACATCAAAGATAAAAATAATTATCAGGAATCTAAGTGAAATCTACTTTTGGAATTTTGTTGACGGAAGCATGTTAAGTATCTTAGTCAACTATAAATATCGCCCCCTGAAATTAATCTTAAGTATCATGTAACGAACAATATACATTTTACTTAGACATTCCGTTAGGAAATTTTGTAAACAAGAATAAACAGTAAAATAAACAGAATACAGTTGTAAGCGGAAGAACTGAGGGCGAAAAATAAGTGGCTGTGATCTAAATCGCAAACACGCAACCACTTAATTCAAGGGATAAGTTAAGAATCACGGTGGTTAACCGACTTTTTTGGATCAAATCAGCGTCACCAGACTATTTTTGATCGAGCATTGGACTTTTACTGATTATCTAGGTTTAGAAATGTTTGTTCAAAAGATTTGATATTTTATATGTTTTACTTATTTTATTCTAACTATGTATGTGCGACTGAACATAAACTGTCGAGTGAAGGAATAAAATGTCAATTTCGACAAAGTTTTTTTCATGTTTTTCCATCGATATCGTTACTGAACCGAATAATGATAATAATTTATCAAAGGTTATTTAACGGGTATTTATCCAGTCAAAATTCGGTTCATTGTTGTTAACGAGAAAAACATCAAACTTAGCAGCGAAGGACTTCTAGTGATCTTGAAACCGGACTAATTATGATCAGTTCCTTAGGATCGTTAAAAAATAATAATTTGATATCTGAAAGACGTACGTTTGACTATAACACCCTGGCAATGTACTATACATATATCTTAGAGCTATAAACATGCATGAAGTCTGAAAAATCGTAATTTCATGTAAATGTTGATGCACTTTCACTTGAGAAACTTTTTCTTGATGTAAAGAATAAATCTACAAGAAAAAGTAAGTGATTTTGAATGCATGGAAAGGACAGACATGTTAAAGTTCCGTGATATAGAAATGTAAAATTCTTACGTGTTTATGTGTCTGAATAAGGATGTTTGTCCATTGTTCTTAAGAAATTAATCTGTTAAAGGGACATGCCCTGGAACTGCTGTGTCTTGGGTTTTATACACCAAAAATGCGTTTATCACGTGTAAAAACAACTATTACCGAAAAGTCAAAGAAGAATGTGCCTTCAAAAATGGCCCTATAACGCGTGCGTGGGTATTTATATGCCGGTTTAAATAAAAGGCTTACAGCCTTTTATTGACGACAGCGATATTTCCGATTCGTCTGAGAATTTAACATAGCGTGCGCGCTGCCTTTCAAGCAGCAAAACAATGATATTTACCCATAAATGACCGATAGATAAGCTTTATGTCGCAAATAATGAACATGACATGAGCAATACTTACCATTTCAGTTTGTTGACATTTTTTCCGCTTTTGACAGATCCCGAAAGGGTCGAGTTATGAAAACGACGAATATTTTATAAGGCGTAATCGGCAGGTTTGGTAAATCTTGAAATGTGTATTTTGAGTCAACTAGCGGGATATTTCGTAAATATTTTACAGGACTTTCATTGATTGATTTAGGCATTCAAATGATACCAATTTGATTTATATTCGAGACGCTTCAGTTCCAGGGCATGCCCCTTTAAATCATGTGCCTGATCAAAAATAGTTAGGGGACGCTGATTTGATCTAAAAAAGTCCGAGTCGGTTAACTACCGTGAGAATGAAGTATTAAGTAATTATGTGATACACTTCCAACACAACATGGTTACGTATAACTGATGGCGTTTGCTATCTCTTTGCAACGGTTGTTTGTCATTTGCCAAAAAAAAGAGAAAAAACTATTGCATAAACTTTTTTTCCAAAATATTCTTTAACAACGACACGTATGATAATCTCTTACGGGTTGAATCCACACATGTACAGAACTCCGACGAACGCCTCGAAACTGCAAACAAATCCTCCAGACTATTTTAAACTAAAATATTCTCATTCTAACAAAACTAACAGACAATGACGGTTTGTTACTTGTTACATACGTTTATATGTTGCATGATAGAACGTTATTAATCCAGTTCCACAATTATTATGATAAATGGATAGGTTGCGTCTAATAATGAGTATGGCCTTTTAAATGTTCTTTGCCAACGACATGATTCAATTTGTGTAACGATTTTTTAAAAATGACAACTAAATCGTCTGCTGGCAATCTATAATCTTAAACGCTATGGTTTTCATAAAAAAAATTAGGCTGGGCTTGAATATCTATACAGTTTGTATTAGAACATATGGAGTCAAAATAGAGCATTAAAATAGATTCGTAATTGACGTTACCGCCATCATTCTATCTTACAATCCAGACAAAATAAGCACAAACCAATGATCATGTGACCCCACCACACATCACATGGACACAATCACATCTTTCTACAAATATGAAACACCGCGAAACGCTGTCTATAAGGAACACGCTCATCGCATCAATGCGTCCAAACATTGCGTCGCAGAACATAATCGGCTTTGGAATTCATGGCACTGTGGAAAATTATCATAATACCATAAGGGAGTGCGGCGAGTGGGCAAGGTCTAATGCGTCTTTTAAACACATCTGAAGCTGCAATTAAATCTGTTTTAATGAATGTTATCTCGTCGAACTTTATCTTAATTACTAGTGTCTCATTGGTAATCTTATTTACATCCTACTTTTGCATAAAATCCGAGGTGGATCGAAGACTTATCATAAAACTTTATACAATGGTGCAAAATGTTTGGAGGACCAAGAAAAGCATGTGAAATTGGAGTACTAAAATTGTGTCGTTTTATTAAGAATGTAAGGTGTTTACACGCACGTTGACCTGGTAAATGAAACCTTACAAAAATCATTGATCAGTCGCAAACATTGCTACTAAGGGGCACTGTCTATGGTTTAAACAACGCTGATCGCTAGTAGCAAAATTTAGCGGCTTTCAATAATTTATGTATAAGTATGACATTGTGTGGAGGTTGTCGAAAGTTACAAGATATTTACGTGTTCCATTGGAAAAACAAGTTAAACCAACTATATGCTATTCGTTTTATTTATTGTTTTTATACCATAATAGACGAAACTGTTAGTAACCTGTAACATGAAAACTTATCCGGGAAAGCATGCGATCAGAAACCTTTGTTGTAGACATCAAACAATAAACTTACATCGTATAATTACAACTTATATGACACATCAATAATGCGAAAAATAACAAAATAAAAAGTTTATGTTCAAATATATAAAATGCCATTCATAGCATGTATTGTTATGTTTAATTTGTATTGATGATAAAAACTAAATGCAATTAGAATGTTCCGTTCCCTACTCAGACACCATTTCACGTGATTGTTACTCGTATTGCGATATGCAGAGCTTTTTTTGTATTAGTATCAGAGTTTTTATTCATTTTACGCATGTTTTTCAATTGAAATATTACATGAATAAACAATGTAAGATAATGTGAAACACAAACGAAAAGAAACATTTCAAAATACTTCATAAATTAAAACCTACAGAAATAAGCGAATATAATAATTACATATGAATATGTTTGTTGAATTGCAATTTAATGGTTTGCAATCTTTTAACAGACCAGTGCAGGACAAAATCGATTGCCACCTCTCCGTTTATAGCGTCTTATACGGTAGTAGAAGGTTTATAGCTAATCAACAAATAGCGTCAAAAACATCATACGCACCGAATTATGAAATATACAGGCCATCGTTAAGTAGTCATATTTGAGCTGAGGAAGTTATTGTAAATCTTGGAAATCTTGTTAATAGTATATTTTCTGTAATTTACCTCGTAGAACTAAAAAAGGCACCCCAATAATAACATTTTAGAATGAAACACATTAATGATCGGGTCCAAGGCTTACTTTAAATCATTTTAATAGACGGAGCACTTGTCACGATGACAGCAATCATGTTCGTGTGACTTTTTAAGTACATTGTATTTACCTTTTCTGAGATCACATAAAAACGTCAGGAGCATGCTCTGTTTGAGCAAATATTTTGTAGCTAGCGAAATAATTTTTAGGGACATTTATCATACGACATGAATAATTTGTAATGCAACATACTTGAACAACATAGAACTATTAGACACATTGTATTGCATGTTACAAGAATATATGTAAAACAGATTTGAGAAATAAATGTAATTTTGAATTTTACAAAAACAGGAATAGACCCATTTCAAATATCAAACATAGACATTCTTTAAGGAACAAATTGAACAAACATTTAATGCTTGATCAAAACTTCTGTTCACCGGTCTGTTTATCATTCTGTGTAATGATCTAAAACATTTTAATAGTTATGATGTGAGTACACATGCACTTGAATATATCCGTTTGTACTTAATTGAAATTAATAACTGCGTCTGTTTCAAGCACATATCCTTCGGTCAAGAAATGTTAAAAATCATACATATTATCCTCGAACGATATTGAGGATCTAATTTTTATGTTTGGTGCATCGCGTGTTTCATACTTTTGGATATGAGTCTGTGTTTAAATTATCATTTTATGTCATAATTAAGTCATTATATCAATCAAGTCCTCTGATGTATGTACAAATCTTCAACTCCGTCTAGCATTCAGACTTCTGGTCCTAGACATTGTCATATCGTACGATAAAGGTCTCTTCCATTGTGCGCCACTATAACGACATCTTAAACACGACAACACGGCAACTTTAAATGATTTACGGAATGTCTCTGAAAAAAACAGATGATTCATACGCTTTAAAAAACATAAAAAGCCCATTAGCCTTTTGTATTTAGTAATATAGAACAATACATAAAATGATTGTTAAGAAGTGTTTATATTTTATTTGCTCTAAAACAATATTTACACAATGCCATTCTTTAGCCACATCTCGATCTCGTAAAAGTGCTGTCAGATGCTTTTTTCTATTATTTTTTACAATATCATTGACAAAATCCTAAGCTACAATGTTATAATGTACTCCGTTATTTAAAAAGAAAAAATCGGATTATTTTTACTGCAAATAAAAGTTAGTTTCACTGATAAGACATCTTTCTAGGTAAAACAAAACCTAATTAAATTCTAACATCCGAAAAGCTAATGGGGCTTTAGACAAGACAATTGAAAGCTTCAAAAAGCATTAATTGGAAATTCGCCCAAGTAACGTATAACTGTGTTGTTGTCATTGTTTAAAAGCGTTTGCGTTTTCTAATGCTATTGTTTATTAGAGATATGGTTTGAAACATGACACGGGTGTGTTGACTATATAAACACCGATATAAAGCTGGATTTCAAAGCAATCATCTTTAATCGTATTTCTATCTAGAATTTGTAAAGATGGTTATAAAATGGTACACACATGTAGTTAAAACTGTAAACAATGATAAATATAGAACAGAATTTGCTTTAAAATCGATCTTAGTCATCAATAATTAATACATTTTCAAGAACTCAAATATGGTATGCTTTTAATCAAATAATGGCCCAATCCATGTGCTACCGATTAACACGGGTAAAACAATAATACATACCGCTCATGAAGTTATATATGATAGGATTAATACAACTGTTGAAGAATGTTGCCCAGTGAGCAACAAGTGCGAGTCTGTGTTTAATTACATAAGGCATCTTGTCCAGTTCTCCGATGTATCTATAAGTAGTATCAGATAGTGTAAATTATAAATACGCCATGGTTTAGGATATATTTATTACAAATATATAAAAGAACATTGAAAGCTCGCTACTCCTACATTTCACATGAGATTTTGACGAAACTTTCACATACACCTACAAACATCAAACTTCATATGTTGGTTCATCATGACAATCTCTACATGGCCTGTGTATTTTCAGGTCAAAGGTCACATTGAGGGGGCATTGTGTTTTTAAAACACAACTATTAATGTGCATACATTTTATTATTACAATACAAAATGTACTTTCATATTTTTAGCATTCAGTCGTATATTTCAAATGGTTTCTATATGAAGCTAGAACCCAACTTCCGGTCAAATTCTTAAACCAGTGACACTATGACAGGAGGTATGAATTAAGGAGACAAAATTAGAATGTAATGTAGAATTTAAATCGTTAACAAGCGTATATCATTGTGTTATAATTATTGTGCATCACAAGCTGATGTCGACAAAAAAGTCGATCCGTTCCATTCGTGTTTCCTTCTTGTTTGTCTCAGTGTGGGGAATCCACGTGACCTAGTGACGTCACAATGTTATCGTTACAAGCACGTTTTCTGTCAATTGAACTAGGAAAACATCACGTAAGTGCATTATTTTTCGTTTTCTTCTAAAGCCACATAATTGTTGCAACTCCTTACATAAAGGGCTACCTCCGGTTCAGATTTTTATCACTGTAGGCCCTCTACATTTTTGCTTTTCTTGTCCAAACTGTTTGACAGTGTTATGAAAATGAACGTTATTTTTGCAAGAAAATTTTAGAAAACGGTTTGACGTCACTAGGTCACGTGGATTCCTTACACTGTGTCTAGCACAGTATTTATAAACTTTGTACTTACCTTGCTATGTTTAATGTATGATTCGGAAGAAGACACAACGCAAACACGACAACAACAACCACTAGCATTTTAGCAGCTTTCTTCCGGTTCTCCAGTGTTTGATTATGGTTGCTATGCGACAAGATCCCTCCATTCATCATCTGCATCTCCCATTGTATCCCTGAAACGGATAGGAATATATTTAATATTAGATTTATTTATTTATCTGACCGTTAAGGTCCATTCGACAGATAGAGCCCTGTCAGGGCTGCCCCAGAGGGAGAGGTAGACAGAAAAACTAAGTATTTGAATCCTTGCTATCATTTTTCCCGATTCTTTATCGTGCCCAGTATAAACCACCGATACACACCTCGCCCACATGACACAGTTCTAGTCTCGGGACTGTAATATCAAAACGCAAAGGAAGCCGTACATGGCTTCCACAAGCAGTTGTTTTTCGAGGTATTTCATTTAAAACTCCAGCGTTCCATTAGACAATTGAGAGTGTTTCATGAATTCGCAATGCGGTATTTGCACGAGTGTCCCAGAAGATTTCATATTATATGACCGTTTGATAATTTGGCTTGGACACTTGCAGACAGTTTCATGCTTTATCATGTCTTCTTTTACATTGATAGAAACAACTGGGATATAATGAATGACATTTTTATTTAAAACGCACTATTGGCGAAAGTCTCTTTCAAAGATATCTATTACAACTGTCAGTTGTCGTGCGATGTTTGTTTCGATCAGAGAAATGGGAATATTGAAATATTCCCAGCTGACAACAATAATGAACTGTATTCAGTTTTATGATAGAAGCTAAAGAAACCTCGTTTTCTTTAGACGAATGTTTACTCATTTAAATCATTGTCACTGGAATCTTGATATGCTTTTTCTAACGAACTATTATCTTCAGTTCAATGAGTATAATGTTCGTGTAAAAGTTCCGTTGCACTACAATCTGTTTTGAATCATCTTTGACATTCTCCCATTCATAAGATGTGTTGATTATTGTAATTGTTTCGGCAATTCAAAACATCATTAAAGTGGAAGTTGAAAAAGAAATATACCGAACAGAACTTTATTCAGACTTGAGCATAACAGCTCATCGTCATAACATATTCATAATTATATTTACATACAATTTTCCAAAAAAAGCATTTTGCCCTAACTAAATGACTGACAAATACTTACTGGTCGATACTCTTCCTGGAAATGTCCCTCTCCCCAGAACAAACGATATTTGAGAATAGGTGAATGTCATTAAACCAAGTGGTACAAAATAAAGTCCAACCATTAAACATATTTGAAAGTTTACACTTGTTTGATCGTCCCAATGAGCTGGATAACATGCCGTTATCAGGATTGTGTCGTTCCTGTACGGGACAGTTGTTGATGCTACGAATTCAGGAATTCCGATGCAGACGGAGATGGTCCAAATGATGACGATGATGATTCTCGCCCGTCGAACGGTGCTATGGAAACGCAATGGGTAACATATGGCATACCATCGCTCAATGGATATAGCACATAATGTCAACACGGAAACCGATATGCTTATAGTCTGAAAGTAGACAAATTATGCAGTAAAGAATATAGATAAGAACATGATGTTTAGATCAAAACAACACTCAACAAAATGACACCCTTCGCAAAACCCACCAACTCAAATCACACTGAACTCATAGGAAAACAGAAACAAACCAAACTCTCTCCTGGTGATATGACCTTTGACATGACGGCAACAAGGTTGTACAAGGGTAAGGTTCACATACTTAAAGGTTAACAAAATCACAATTTTGCAAGCGATTTAGTATAAATCCAACGGACTACAAATAATTCCCCTTGGAATGGAATTCACGAAAACATGAATATTTCTCGGACTATTCTCGCATTCTTCATGAAAAGTTCATGAAGTATGAATACTTATTTGACAGGATAGCTCTCATTTACAAATTTATCATTTCATGTGGACAAGCTTGCGAATGGAAAAAACAATTATAATAGCATACATGCATAAAATTTATAACTAGATGTATAAGAAATGAATGAACATTTTATTCATTCATACGCATTTTTTTGTATATTCTGCGCATTGCCCCTATTTCATCTGTGCCACTATTCCAATTACGTATTCTGAATAAGAACGCATAATTTAAATTGGAAATATCATACGAAAAATGGTATCAAGCAATTTGGATTTGAACAACACTACTCATACTTATGTTGTTTTGTATGTTTTTTGTTGTTCGGCAATTTGTTTGTTCAGACTGGAATCAGTTATTACTGTTTTTGTTCGATGTTATTATCGCAGTGCAGATTGTTGACTAACAAACAAACTGTTATTTCAATTCCCTCTGGATTAATACTGAGAGAACTTTGTTCATGAAAATGATGTTTTCTGATGTAAATATCGAGGATTCAACGCAACAGTGTCGTAACTCATATTGAAATAAGACAAGTTACGACAGTGTCGCGTTGAGCCCTCGATATTCTTAGTGTAGCTAATAAGACTGCACTCATGTTACAATAATTTTGTGAATCACCAAGGTAAATAGCATATGAGTCATTTTCCTCCCCTATGTGTAAAATAATGTAAAAAATAATAAATAAATGACTACGATGTAAGACAATGAACCAATTTTTTCATGATCATCACCTAGGGAGTGAGTTTCATAAAATAAAGACAAGACAATTACAGATTCTCCGACTTATATTTACACGTTTCAGGGTAAAGAATTCCACATTACGTCTAAAGGAAGGAAATCACACTTTGGGGACACAAAAACCTCACAAAGCACTTTACGATTTTTGATATAGTTTTGCAAATACCTGATGGACACATAAAACGGCCATTTCCATAGAGACACAATAACGCACGTCTGATTCGCCTTCTTATTGTGAAAGCGTAATCTTATTCTAGTGCAAAAGGAACTTCAGTACGCCAATTTCTTTATTGGCAACACAAATCCATTTGTAGTATTTTATAACGCGTATGTTTCAGTATAGGCCCACTTGCCTTTTGAATTCAGAGCAATGGACAAAATGATAGTAAAATATAAGAAGTATATTTTGTTTGCTATAAAACAATAATTTATTTACATAACGCCTTTCTTTAGCCACATCTCGTGTCAATGTTGTCAGATGCTTTTTCGTATGATTTGCAATATCATTGAAAAAATACTGAGCTACATTTCTATAATATAGAAGAGAAATTATATTCATATTAAATCATATTAAAAATTTTTTTTTTAAATGCATTGTGTATTTTCACGGTCATTCAAACCACTACGACAATCCGACAGAATACTGACAGTAGAGAAAGCACGTGACATCTACATACATAGTAATAAAAGGAGGATTTACAGTCAGCAAAGTTGTAATAAAATATTTCAAGTATTGAACATGGCATAAATGTAACTGTGAAATTCATGATTTAAGAATACTAACCGAATTAATTGAATAGAAAATTCCAATTAAATGTGTACTTGAAATTACTCGTAAATGATGCATAATCAATCACAATTATCCGGAATTAATGACAATTTGAATCGATATGATTTTTGATAATTTGACTAGAACATAATTATGCTCGACTTGAAATTTTATCGGCCGATTTGATTATACATCAAGCAGTCTTATTGATTTGATGGCTTAGCAACACGTTAAGATAATCTATAGATTAAGATTATATCGACGAGCTAATCTTGGTAATGCCAATGTTGGTACTAATCCATTCAACCGAAGGATATACAGGGACAATATGAATGGTTTCTGTTTGACTTGATTTCGAATAATGCTTGGTTATAATCGAAGGCTATAGGTAGATATAACGCTTACTGCTTTGACCAACATCTGCGCTAAAATATTCCGATAAATATTATTTCGAGTTCGAATAGAACATCTGAAATGTATATCACTTCAAGTTCATTAATTGAAGCTTTCACGATTTAAATATAACATATCTAATAAGTATGAACTATGTTGTAATTTTGCACGTAATCTAATTATACACTATCATTATCAATCTACGGTATTATCTGTAACTCGCATTTCGTGTTTTTATTTCCTTAAATGATCAAAACTGATGTTATTAGACTAGAGAAATATTAAATATTAATCGCAATTCATCTGAATCTTCTATAATTACAAACATTTAGTAATACAAGATAATGATTATGTTGTATATTAATAGTATTTATGTTTTTTATTAAGTTGTATAAGTGGGGATGCATGGGCGTACTGGTATATCCTACATGAGAAGATAGATTTCAGGTCGTGAAAATACTAAGGATGCCGTTTACAAAGTTTCTAGAATAATAGTTATAATTTTTATTTCAATTATTTTTGAAATCCCTTGCTTTAAAACAAGGGTAATTAAAGGGTAATTACAAACATGATGTATACCTGATCATATTCCAGATCTAAATTACATACAAAGTGAGGTACAAATATACATTTTCATTCATTTTATGATGCAAATGTTACGTTTTGATAGGTACACCAACATGTGTGCGTACGTAGGTTGGTTGATTGTCATAATGTTCGCTTTTTGGAAGTTGGGCCATTATTCATATTTCCATAGCTGTTACTCGCTTAGCGGTCTAGAATTTGATGCGGACCGAAGCACTACCTTTCTACTTCCGCCATGCAAATGTTAAACTGGGCCCTATTCCATGTTGTATTGCAGATCAATGTAAGTTCAGTTTCGATGAGTATTTCATTAAATTCTTTTATATGAATATGTAGTCAGTGTAGATAGTTCGTGTATGGAGATTCTTGTGAATCCGGCTTTGTTTTCTTTGATCGTTGAATATTCATCAATTGGTAATTTAAATATATAATGAACTAATAAATTTGCATAATCAAAAAACATGTACTGATCTAAGTCAAATGTTTGACATTTTACATTTACTGCACTTCTCTCTTGGTCTTTAATTACACAGCAGAACGCTTTCATACCTCAAATATTCACGATGTTCGTGATAAAACATTGTTTTCTGACAGATACCATTATACGCTGTTATTCATTTCCACGCATTAGTAACATACTGGCCCGTTGTTCTTATTCTATTAAACCAGGATGCTGTCGATGAAAGCTTATTGTATAACCTCCTAATTGTAATATAGGTTGTCAATACAGACATCCACAGAAAACGTTTTCCTGACTTTGTCTTAGTTTTTCATAAGATTCATCTACTTTTATTGCATTATACTTTTATTGTTAATCACAAAGAGAATAATCAAAGTACCGAAAGTACTGTCGGAACGTAATTTCCGAACGAAGCAAAAAGAGAGAAATATATGTACCCATTACGTTAGTACCCATGCAAATATTTTTAATATTTACACTAATAGACCGACTTTACATTTATATATAATGCATGTCATATATGTTTTTAACAATGAAGAACGACATATGCTTTGCTATTTTCATAGCATTTAAAAAACATTGTAAAGGTTAACAGCATAATAAATCTAGACAATTAATGAAATTGCATTAAGAACTCTTTGTTACACACATGAACAACACATAAGTAACAGTAAATATCAATACTACTGATTTTCATCAACGCATTGACCACAATCAGGGTCACTCAAATAAAAAAGACTCTCACACTAATATAATGATTAAAAGGTAGAGCCTATAGTTAACCCGATTGTGCACGAGATTCTATCGTGATCACGTAATTATAAATGATATTGTATAAAAACAACTCTTTGGCTAGTATCAGTCGGGCATACTTCATGTTCGGTCTTCTTCAGTGCTTCCCAAATTAAAACGATTTTTTCATGATTGGTTAAAAACTTGTATGCACAGTCCATTTCTCCTCAGGTACGTCAATAAAGACCAAAAAGAACTTACCGTTCGGGAAGGATTTTGACGTTTGCTTCCTGATTCGGATGCACTGAAGGGGAATCCCCGTGCTTCCCGTACAGGACGTATGCCCGACTGATCAATATGGTTACAATAAAATGATTTGAAATTATATTTATATCCAACACAGTTAATTGATGAAATTACAAGGTACGTCTGTATGTTCACTCTATTTATTTGAGACCTATTTCCTTGTGTGGCTTTCTTTTTAACCGAACTGTTATGGTGTCCAAGGATGGTAGATAGTGCTTTTGATAAAACCACCTTTTATTTCATAAATAAAATGGCCCATTGTGTTTTCTAAATCGTGACTGGATGACTGGTCATATCAAGTTTCAACAGTTAAAAGATTTAGAAACTTAAGCATAATTTTATACTCAAATAAACCAATTGTATGAAGTCCGTTGCAAATGATTTGAAATAAACATTTTATTTGGTTGGTCTTCTATAAACCAATATCGCACGTAATTGACATATTTGTTAACTACGATTAGTACTAACTATTCTGTATGCAGTATAGGAATATATTACAACAATTAGCCTTAAAATAACAATGAGTTCAGGTATAATACTGGGAACCATGACTCAGAATTTGGATAACTTTAAAGAAATTCTGTAGCCTGATCACCGCTGACAATTACGTTATAAAACATAGATAAAAACGAGCTAGACGAATTACCAGAAACATTGGTTTACTTTTTTTGTATGTATTTAGTTGTTTTATTTTCATGAAGGAAATCGAAAGTGGTAAAACTATTTGTGGAACTCGTCTTTTCATGAACAATAGAATAAAATATATCCTCAATATAAGGTACTGTTAAATTCACTATAATCTGCTAAAATACAACCACAGTGACTTAGAATTTCCGGTTTAACATCACAACGATCTTAACATTCTGATTTCGCTTATCATAAATATCTACCTACCTTTCAACTACATGTATTAAAAACAAAAGAGCAGACGAACACATTCAGGTTAAGCGACGAATAGCCAATCCAATGACTGACCAATCAAAATAACGGATATCACCATTAGCCAATCAAATGTCCAGTTTTACCCAAACTAGTAATAGACACTATACTATATACTCGCAAACAACTAGAATAAACTCGTACCCATGACTAAAATTCGTCTAGAAAAATCTGAGGCTATATTCCCTTGATAAATATTTCCGCTAATCTAAAAATCCATTTTCAAATAAAGCGACTTTAATCAAAACCAACACCCGCTGTGGATATTTTAAGCGAGTAATTAACAACAAAACTGTCAGATCTTTATCATCTCATTTACTGCTCATTTAGGATAATGACTTGTGATAGTGACGTTTCATGTTATGTGTACACAAAAGTTGTATCCTATCTCCCCTGTTATATATCTAACACTGGAGTAAACAGGCATTGAAACTGTTTATATTCTCTTGTATGCTAATGGTATTGTACTATTAGCAGAGAACGAAAATGACTTACAACTGATTTTAAATGCATTAAATGACTGGTGTACACTTAATGAGATGTCTATAAATGTTAATAAGAGCAATGTAGTTCACTTCCGTACTCAGTCTATTCCAAGATCTATTTTGCTTTTTAAAGTTGGAGATAGTGCATTAAAGTATACTGTTAAAATATATTTATTTAGGTCTTGTACTTAGTGTACATTTAGATTACAGTATCACTGCATAGATGGTTGCTCCGAGTGCTGGTCGCGCGCTGGGCCTTCTCATTGCCAAATGTAAACTTATAGGGGGTGTTCCTTATAACGTTTTCACAAAATTACACGACACGGTTGTATGGCCAGTAATCTCATATGGAACAGCAATTTGGGGAAACAAAACTTTCTCGTGTATAAATACTGTACACAACAGGGCTATGTTTTTTTTTCTTGTTGTCGGAAAGTATACACCTAATACAGCCGTATCGGGTGATATGGGTTGGATGATTGGATCCCACCTTTTATCCGGCAGTGGAAAACCATTGCAGCATTTTGGACTCCTTTGTCAACTACTGACTCCGCGAGATTAAATAAGCGTATAGCACTCTGGGCAAACCATCACTCAGTCAAGTGTAATAATTGGTATTATATTGTTAAAAAGCAATTCTGTGATATTTACCTGAACCAGGTCTGTGATATTTCTGTGTCAACACCAAAGTCTTCTTTTGTTTTACAAGTTTCTGACAATCTTTTTCACAAATATGTAAATGACTGGTTTTCTAGTATAAACAGCGTTACCAGTGTATCCGGAAGAGGTCGAAACAAACTTAGAACATATTGTACCTTCAAGCATTGTTAGGAAGTTGAGAATTATTGTAATATACTATTGCCTTTAGGACACAGCTCAGTCTTTTGTAAATTTAGATGTGGAGATGCTCCAATTCGCATTGAGACGGGGCTTTACAAAAGCTTACCTTTGTTGGAACGTGTCTGTCAATATTGTCATGTTTTAGAAGATGAAGCTCATGTTCTTTTAAGTTGTGATTTCTACTCAGATTTAAGAAATACCCTATTGATACAGTTTTAACTGTTTGTCCAAATGTTTATTCTTTAAATGATATTGATGAATTAAGGGTTCTTTTTACAGAGAAAAACATTTTAAGAATTTGTGCCAAAACCTGTTTTATGATTTTGCAAAGACGCCTTTTTTATCTGTGTAAACAATGTATTTGTAATTTCATATTTATTCGTGCTAGCTATACTGACATCTAAGAGACTGTTGTTAATCCGTTCATCCACAGTCTGATCGGGGTGATAAATGATTAATTAGCTTTGTTTTTAGTTAGCGCATTAGTGCCTATTTGCAAATTTCAATTTCTAAATAACAAATTATTTAGCATTATTTTAATACAACGTATTAACGGTAATCTCTTAGTTTTACCTTTCTATATATTATTACCTATAAGTAGTGATTAGTGTTACTTGGTATGGTAGTTATATAGTGATATGATGAAATTGTGATATTCAGATTATCAAAAACTTGTCAAGCGTCTCTTATAATTCAAGATTGAATGGTTGTGTACTTATTCTAATTGTTTTGCTGCATGATGTATTTTATAAGTATGTACATAAATCAGACGGAAATAAATAAATACAACGGTTATAACAATTGTCTGAACAAGTAAAACGGCTTTATAAGATGCGAATACATGTACATTGTATACCATTATAGTTTGGCAATGAAATTGTAGATGTTTCGTTGGCGAAGTCGGTAAAATCTTCAGAATTGCTCCAGAGCGAAAATTATATTGCGAGTTCGAACCTCACTGGTTGTCTATTTTTTGTTTTCTTTTTTAACTTTACCTCAGACGCAAATTATTTGCCGTACATAGGTAGGTTTCTTATAATGCTTTAGTAGAAAACTGTAAAGAAAATAATTATTTGTCCGGTATAACACGAAGTGTGTAGTACCGTGCACAAGTTTTTCGTGCCAACTTACTTGAAGGTAATTAAATGTGTACATATATGTATGCAGTCCGTTAAGTAATCTTAGCTTTCATGGTCCAACCAACTAGCTAAATGTAAATAGGCGAAAAATAGCGAAACCAATCGTAATTACCAGAATTACGACGAAATGTGTAAGAAAAACTCTTCATAGTGTAGTAAAAAAATGTTTTGTATTACAATATTACTTTGTTGATTTGCAACAGAAGATATGCCAAACGAAAAACGACAAAATTAACGAAAAAAATCAAGGTATATAGAAATTAGAAATAATTTTGTCAAAAAGTACTATCGCGGTCACACACTGATATTTTCACAACAAACAAAACACCATCATTACCAACTGCACTACGCCGACAGTCGAAGTCTTTATCGATATTTGCATCATTTTAAGAATTTATTTTCAGAGGATATTTTTTTGCAAAATATACAAATTGACCAATTTGACTGTGAAAAATAATTAAGGCAATTTCTAGTCTTAAAGCAGGAAAAAGTGGGTCGGATGATAAACTAATTCCAGCATTTTTTTCTTGTAAATTCAATAGCACCTATGTTATGAAAAGTATTCAACCATATGTTTGATAATTGTGTATATCCTGAGTCTTGGACAAAAGGCACTATCGTTCATGTTCCGAAAAGGGGAGATGAAAATAATGTAAACAAGTATCGTGGAATAACTTTGACAAATATATTTTCAAAAATATTTTCTATCTTACTTGTTAATCGGGCTGGTGATAATGACATTTTGTCCGACAGTCATTTTAGTTTTGCAAAATAAAGAAGAACAGTCGACTGCATTTTCAATTATCGACAAAGTAGTGAATATTGAAAAGTATGTTGTCCTTTTATCGATTTTAAAAAGTGCTTTGATAATGTTTATAGAAATAATATCTGGTTCAAACTAATACAACAAGGTGTGTCTACAAAGATTGTTAAAATGCTGCAAAAATGTACGAAAGTGTGAAATCGTGTGTCAAGTTTCTTACTATTTTGATAGTTATATGTGTGTTAAATAAGGTGAACCATTGTCAGCATTATTGTTTATATTATTTTTGAATGACATGAACTCTTATTTACAAAACACATCTGATGAAGTTTTTACACTTGATCAATTACAAATATTCTTACTTTTGTTCGCCGACGATACAGCTATTTTTGTCTATTCTAAAGCTGATTTACAGCGATTATTTAACAAATTGCACTGCTACTGTAATGAATGGGGAATATCTGTTCACCTAAACACACCCGTCGTTATGGTTTTCAAGAAAGGAAATAGAGTCGAAAATGTTGATTTATTTTATGATGGTAATAAACTTCAAATAGTCAAAACATTTACGTATTTAGGTGTTACACTAAATAGCAGATTTTATCAAGCGCACAAATCACTCTCTAACCAAGCAAATAGACCACTTTATTCCCTTAATTCACTTTTTAATGTTCTCTCTACGAAAGTTTCTGAAACTATGATGCCATGATTATGCCAATATTAAGTTACGGATGTGAGTATGGGGTTTTCATAAATCACCAGATATTGAAAAAGTACATTATACATTTTTTGAAACAATTGCTTTGCGTTCATTCTTAAACTTCAAATGCTGCTGTTTATGGCGAATTTGGATGATATCCACTTTTAGTTAGGAGGAAAATTAGAATTATAAGGTACTGGTATAGAATTATGAAAGCCCCAAAATCATTAATGTTCAAGTTACTGAATCTAAAAAATCAAGATGGAGAATAAGTAAACTGTTTGTCAGTGAATGTTAAGTCATCACTATGTAATCTTGGTTTTTCGTTTCTATGGGATAATGTAAATATAAACATGTTTGCAATTAACTGTGTAATTTAGAGAATTATTGACAATTACATACAAAGTGGGTTTAGTGACTTAAATTGTTTTTCAAGATTGGAATGTTATAGAAGTTTTAAAACACGTTTTGAATTTGAAAATTATCTCAATTGTTTTAACAATGATAAATAAAGACTATCATTGGCAAGATTTAGATGTTCAGCACACAAACTTGCTACTTTTGAGAATATATTGAGAAAAGCCAGCGCATTTGCAAATTATGTAATATGAACCAAGTAGAAACAGAGTATCATTTTCTTTTAGTTTGTCTTAATCTTAGGAAGACATACCTTCAAAAATATTATTATACTTGGCCAAATCTTCAGAGGTTTGTTTCATTGATGAATTTGAGAAGTAATACAAAATTAATTAAACTTGTATCTTTCCTTCATGTTGCCACTTTATCAAGGAACACAAGCAAGATAACTTTTCTACAATTTTTGTAGAACTTTATCACCAGTTTACTCTATACAACATTATAGTATTGTGGCAGAATTGACTTTTTAGTTACTTTCCAACAACTATGCTTGATTGTTATTACAATAAGTCCATTTTGTTTCCTCTTAAATACATTTAATCTAAAGGTATTTTTCCTTCTACACATGTTTATTCAAGCAATCATTAAATAATATTGTTCAACTATCTAGTCATTGGGGTGTCCAAGGGTTCTTTATTCACTTGGTATACTTAAAATCACATTGTTTAACCATCAATTTATGTGTTACACTGTACATGTTTAATCATACCCCTGTGTCATTCAAAAAATGTGTATCATGAAATTCTCATGATTTTTCTCCCTGTAAGGGTATATAAGGCTGAGTATCCAGCACTCAGTGCTCAGTTCACTGACATTTGCAAGGTAGATTCTACCCTTGTCCGAACTTTGCCACCTCTTTTGTAAATTTAAGGGATACTTTTATCATATTTTGGCCAGGGTTCTAAATTCATAGACTAAATTATCTTTCTTTCCTTCTAAATTCATGGTCTTTATATATGTAAAACTAAGTTAGGTTAGGTTAGGATTGTTGAGTATTAGATTGATCTCATTTATGGTTCACCTTGTTTATTTTATAATCCATAAAACTTGTTTCAGTTATAAATATTGTGACAACTTATAAATAAACAGAAAGTAAAAGTATCTGTAAACCCAAAACTGTGTCCTTATATATTTAGTAATAAGTTAATTCAATTAGTAACAGTAGAATCTGGGATTTTGATCCAGTGTTTCAACAATTATCACCAAACGTATATAAAATTGAACACAAGTCTTCAAACCTTGATCAGTGATCAAGTGGTACATTAATATACATACAATACATGTTGAACGGATCATAAAAACGAACCAAGACTGTTACAGTATATATTTAGGATAATTATATTCATTCATATTATTAATATCAATTGTATACGATATTGCATTTTTTCACATAATCAAGTATACATGCTTTTCGTTGTACATGTATTATCATTATTTAAAAGACCATTGTACCGCCAATGTAAACAATATAAATAATTACATTCATTTGGCGATGAATTGTTAAAGTTAAAAGCCAATTAAATATTTGACTTGACTTGTAAATTATATAGTCAGCCTGCTTGTCTAATGATAATTTGTACAATATGACGACGGTTTTACACTCGACCACTGCGGCACTCTATAATTATAAACATCGAAACTAATCGATTGATTAATGCATCCCATTCAGTTTTGATAGGTATTTAAAATTATTCCAATAATTGAAGCCACGACCTGTTTTGATGTCTAGTAAGAGATTTAATCACTAATTGTTGTCATTAAGTCGATTTGATAAATGTTTTGTTGCTTGGTATAAAAATATGATATAATCTTTGTAAATAACATAAACTATTATTTAACGTGGTTTTGGCGCATTTAGGCAGTCACGATGACTGAATTTGGTATTCGCATGTGTTACACACAACCTTACAAAATACAATTAGCATGTGTTATACACATGTTTTACATGTACAAGCATGTATACTTCATCAGTTCTCAACGTTTTAAAGTTTGTCCTAACCAATCTTTTCCACGTATCCTTGAATGACCATCAACTGCCACCAAAGGTCTTAGCTCTTTAGTCACGTGAGACACGTATATAAATAATTGCACGGTGCTTGTTCTTCACGTCATTTGTAATATCGTTCAGTATCAACGTGTGTGTGCCCTTGAACAACATTAACTGTCAGTATGTGACAGTTCTATGTAGTGATTACCGTTTTACCTTCTAAGAATATCTGAGGGGAATAAGAGACGGTGAAGTGAGACTTACGATTGAGGCAATAACTTGAAGTCAAATTGAGCTGAAATGAAAAAACCCTCTCTTGTGATTAAGATGTATAGATCTGATCTGCCAGCAGGTACCCAGCCGATCATAATAGTTACAATATTGATGAAGTACTTCATCAAATACTGCGACCAATCATTCGGGAATACTAACTATAGTCTGCAGGCATGTCGAGTCGTGTGACATTTGTTATAAGTTTAACTTGATTTGATTATTACGGCAAGGAGTTGTGATTTCAAACGATAATTTGTACAACAAAGACTACTTTGGGTCCGACAACATGTCCATGCTGTTATTTAAAACTTATTAACATCAAGTTGAAATTTTGAGATAAAAATAACGTTATTACAATTATGTATACGTTTTAAGGTGGGGATCTTGCTATTGAGGCAGTCGTTAAGTGGGGTGTTACTATAATAATCGATGTAAAGTGTTGATCAACGCAGATATGATCATGTAATGTGTAATTTGTGAATAATTCAACCCCGTTTTGTTTTACAAAATGACTTTTCTGTTGAATTCTAATCAATTTGGATACTTATCGAAACAAGGATATCTGTGTTTATGCTGACTTTATGGAGGCCTTAATTTGAGATAATAAATCAAATATTCAGTTAGATTGTATTTATGACTTGACCTATTTAATTATGTGAACATAAAGCATTGTTAAAAGGCAAAGTTCATGCAAGAATCCTCTTGGTTAATGATAGTAATAAATATCCTTTATAATGTTCACTTTACGAGGTGTCAGTATTTTCTGCTTTGTTACGACACATTAAAGTCATTTAAACTTCCTATGCGAGTAACTATATCTAAGAATTATACAGTTGCATTGCTACTAAACAACCGAATCAATTTAACAAAGCTGTTTATTACGTCAAATGATTAATTCAGAATTATTTTCCCTTTAAAGGAGACAATAAGCTCTTTCTAATCGTATTTGTGCTTGAAAGTCAGCATTACCCCATCGCATATATAAGGATTAGCACTCACCGTTCATAGCATATTCAGATTATATGTGATAATAATCGTGCTAAGCAATTTTAGCAAGTTTCATCAAAGAAATCAACCACTTAAATAATGAAACAACTTACAGCCACACACACAAGTATTGTCATCCCCCGGTATAATCTTAATTTACGCTAAACTATTTAAAAATACTCTGTTGCTAACATATCAATAGTTAATTATTTCTATTGCATTTTTTTCATCTCTTATTCATAGTACTTAAGCTTTGTCTTAATGGACATAATGCCGTTCACCAATAGGCTTAGTCATTTAGTCGCAACCAATGGTCTCCATTCGACTTTGATGTAAAATTAGGTTAGAGACGAATTATATTGGTTGACAAGTTGCACGGAAAATACATACATCGTGTCGTGTTTTATCTGGCGTCCTTTCTTAGACTCATTCAATACCGGCAGATTAACAGACGGTGGATCACTCAAGTAAGGGAATTAGATGCGTTACGTAACCCAAAGCAATTGAATAACTAACATTTGCTTAATATCAAGAATTTATGCACAGTACTCACTACGTGAATTGGACACAGTGTATTGATATAAACGAGCAAGCGGCAAAAACAACAACATTATTTCGAGACGTATTACTCCTTGACTATGTTTTGCAGCTTCCCTCTTCTGCAAAGTTTTATTTATGTTAACGTATAAATTAATATAATCAACGCAATCCTTTTCTTCCACCTTAAACTACAATTAACATTATAAAAACCACCATGATTATGTTAATACCGTAATTACATTGCCTAAAATTAGAGTGTAAATTATTCGAACCAAATTTAAGAGATTTCTGAACGAACACATGCATGTGATTAGTAATATCTTCAAAAGATGTTTACTGTTACACAATTCCTTTCATATGCAAATCACAGTCTTAATATAAATCTTTAATACCTGACTAAATTGATTAACGAATTTTATTACTTTTCCTTAGATCTGAACTGATTCTAAACGTAAGCACTAAGCAATTTATGTGGGATATTAGATTCATTTCACTAGATTCCATGCACTTAGCCTCATGGAAATCTTATCACGTTCTGATAATTGCCGTTCGTTTGTGACACGACACAACTCATTCATTAGAACATCCTATTTGATAGAGCAATATACGTGTTATGGAAACCAAATTAACACTAATTAGAATCAACTTTGTAAAATCACACAACAAGTATGTTGGTTATTTAAGAAGAAAGATAAGAGGTACGTAAGTCATAAGAGACGGAAATAAGCCCTTTTTATTTCCGCTGTACCAACTTTTCTAGAAAGGATATTGAAAAAATATCAGTAGTAGTTTTTATCCATCCTTTCGTTATTTTTATGAAGAAATATTTCTGCATGACTTTATCAACTAAACAAATAAATATATTAATTACCGGATTGTCATACTTTCCCCGCTGTGTCGTGCGTCAACGCATTATATCAAATTAAATCAACAGTGTACTTCCTCAGTGTACAAGTTGAGACATTTGTTTTACCACGCCAGTTAAAACTCATTTCTTTAAGGATGAATGCTATATTCAACCATAACATATATAAACTGCTCAACAGTTGTATTAGATTGTACTCCATTATTCATTAGTGGGTCCTGGGGGGGGGGGGGGGGGGGAGAGGGGTGGGGGGGGGGCTAGTCTATCACAAAATGTAAAAAATGTTAATACCAATTTATACGTAATACATCACAATTATCTTAGAGAGAGATAGCCTGCTCCTTTTAAAATTGCTGCAGATTATATCCGATGAACTGTAGAATAATTCTCCTTAGATCAAATTCCAATTATCATTTTTATCAATTTATTTTTTGATTCGGTATTTGAGTTATACAATAAGAAGTTATAATTAAGATTAAGGATATAAATGATGTGTTGTTTACAAACGTGGCTATTTACAAGTCCCTGCAAAAAAGAAAACAATCTTAAATGTTAATTATGTAGATGACAATCCAATAATTAAGTTTGAAATCACGAAATTTTATCTATATAACGTCTACGAATGTTCAGAGGGCGTGAAACTTTATAACGAACCTATAATAAAGCTATCAGCATGTCTAGACAATACAAAATGTACACGCAGCTTTGGTGAACTAGAACTTGAAGTTTGTTGTAGTGCAATTAGTTCTGACTATTTAAATCTCACTATAGTTACATTACATCAGTGTGGTCATGAATATAAATACTACATCTACGCCTCCTTGTACATCTACTCCAGTAAGATAACAACCACCAAAACGATTACGTCAGGATAGAGAGCCATCCTCCTCGGTCGAAGATGAATTATCTTACCTTGACCCTGACACCAGAAGAGTCCTGCCAACTTGACGAACGGCTGATACTGTAACATTATCGTCCGCCCAATTCGATTTAATCATTTCGAAGCTATCAGTGCTAGACAAATACTGCAGCAAGCTTGAGCAACTTGATAAGCTAGATAATTTTGAAGCCGCTCTGTCAACCATTACAAGTAAAATCACAAATCTTGAAACCAGATTATCAAATAATGAACACAAAATTAATGATACGGAAAAAAGTGTTTATTTTGTTAGTAAACAATATGACTCAGTGGTTAAAGTGCAGTCATCTAGAAATGGGAACGCTGAATTGAGAAGTGATATTGAAGAACTTAAAACTGTTAACTCTCAACTGAAAGAAGAATTACTTGATTTAAAGTGCAGAAATATGAGGGATAACCTTATCTTTACAAACATACCAGAAGAAACAAACGAAAACACTGAGTTAACAATTACAAACTTTATTGAAACTAAACTTCATCTTCCAAACATCAAAATAGAGAGAGCACATAGGCTGAAATCTAGATTTAATCGCAATAGTAGTGACCATAGAAGACCTGCTCCAATCATCGCTAAATTTTCATTTTTCAAAGACAGAGAGGCTATCCGTAAATCTGGACGACTACTAGCTGGTACAAATTTTAGCATTCAGGAACAATTTCCAGAAGAAATTGAGCGTAGACGCAAACCTTTGTACCCGATACTGCGTCAAGCTAGACGTAACAAACAACATGCTGTCTTGGTCAAGGATAAGTTATTCGTCGATGGCCGAGAGGTGAAAGCTCCCCCACAAGTAAATGTGAGAACTGTGCCAGAAACAACACATCTATATGATTGTCAAGGAGGTGTTAATATTGACAGCCCCAAACCTTTATCACTATCTTGTTTAAATGTTTGTGGACTAAAAAGTAAAACATCATTACCTGATTTTGAATCAGAAGTTTGTAAATTTGACATTTTTGGTTGTACCGAAACCCACTTAGATGAGCTGGATTTACTTTTTGTTGATAACTACACTTTTGTTTCTAAAAACCGTCGTCAAAAAGTTTACAAAAAATCAGGTGGTACTGGAACATTTGTTAAAACTTCTTGTTAAAATGTCCAATGGTGTCAAATATCTAAAACTATTTTGAAAACAGATGAAGATTATTTAATTGGCATTGTTTACATTCCACCAGAAAATAGCAGCGGCGATAGCTCAGTGGTAACACGCTGAGCTGTCAATCCAGAGGTCCCGGGTTCAATCCCGGCCGGGCCATGGAGATTTCAGAAATTCTATTCATAGTATTTCCCGCTATATCTGACCGTGAGCTAGTTCGATAAACAACTATAGTACAACCTTAGTAGCTCTCCGGAAGTTAAACTGCGCATGTCCTTAATCGAACTGAGTCTAGTCGTACTATGGTAAAACAAAACAGAAGCGAGTCTTTTCGACCCAGACACTTTTCGACCCCAAGCCAAATATCAAGGCTTTTTGATCCCAGGATGTAAAACACTATGTATTCGTGTTCATTCAAATGAATGATGTTTGAATAATATTCCAGTGACTAGTGGCAATGTTTACGTTGAATCGCGAATTCATATGATAAATACTTCCTAACTAGGTAACATCCAATTATGTTGGTCAAAACATGCTTACATAACCCTAAATCTAACGATCTTTTGCACTTTTACAGCATCATGATATTAATTAAAGAAATACGATGTATTCAAATGAAGCCGCCATCTTGGAACGAGATAAACTAGCGTATTATCGTTGGTTGAACGAGAGTAGCTAGACTAACCAGACTAGAGCACGACTAGGGTTGGTTCGATCTATGTTTTGTTGAACTATTATAACTATAGTTATTAATCGAACTCGCTCCGTGTGGACTGTATAAGTACTGGTTAAAGGTGCCAGGAAGCTGTGTATCGGTGCTATACACCGGGCACATTAAAGAATCAGGCTGTCTATTCGAAATAAGAGCTAGGCGCACCCCGCGCCGGACATGCCTGTATCTAATATCTTTCTCTCCATTCTGGGGGCTTTCTCTCAGTCTGTCCCTCTGGTCAGATCATGCTGTATCTGCACTGGTAGAGGATGCACCTGCGCCCTCGTGGCTGCAACATAATTATGTAAAGTGCCTTTGAACGTACGAACAGTATGAAAAAGGCGCTATATAAATCTGGTATCTATCTATAAATATTTTAAACAAAGCATACTCGATCTTTTTTATACTGTACTTGGATCATTTACGTCGAAATTTAAGTATATCTCTTTATCGGGAGATTTTAATGCAAGAACTTCATCGATTGAAGATAACATAGTACACGATGATAGTATTTTTGACTTTATAGATGTTGATAGTACACAAATCTATGAAAGTGATGTCTCTATAGAAATTAAAAAAAAACTGCAATATATTTAATTGTCGCACATCCCAGGATAAAATTATAAACCGGTTAGGTAGATCTCTAATTGAACATTGCAAAAATAATTATTTGATAATTTAGAATGGTCGTGCTTTTTATGATGCTGATTTTGGAAAATTTACACGTGACGATACTTCAGTGATTGATTATGATATATACTCGTCGCGATTACTTAGCAAAGTCTGTGATTTTAATATAGCAGATTTTTCTCCATTGTTATCCGACAAACATAGTGCGGTATCTGTTTCATTTGACGTCCGCAAAACTGATAAATCAAATAAGCAGAATCAGTCCTTTACAGGAATAAAAAGATGGACAGATAGTCATTCACTATCTTTCCAATTAAATATTGATATGGATTTGGTCGAGTCCATACAAACGGAATTATCACAGAACGATTTAATTGATAAAGATCAAATGAATAAGATAAATAATGATATCACGAACGTAATACTAAATGCAGCTCATAAAACTTGCGGTACTTTTACTTTTAAGACCGATAATAAGAAAAATCATGAACATAAAACAAACGATAAACCATGGTTCGATAGCGAATGCAAGAAGCTAAGTAAAACGTACCATAAATGCAGAAAAAGATGCAATATGGTTAAAACTACTGAAAATAAACAACTTTTAACGAGTTCGAATAAACAGTATAAACAAGCGGTAAAACAAAAAGTTTATAAATATAAAAAATCTTGTAGAAAGAAAATTAATAATATGAGAACGCAAGACCCTAAAGCATACTGGAATTATATAAATACATGTAGCTTAAACAAAACAAGTAATAAACATTGTGCAGATTTACCAATACTTTTTGATTGTTTCAAGGATTTAAATAATTAAATGCAAATCCTGACAACCATAGTGAATCTTTAGATACTGATTTTCCGAACACTGATATAGAGAATGACCTTAATGGTACTATAAGTGAACAAGAAATAATTAGAGCTATACATAAATTGAAAAACGGTAAAGCAACTGGTCTTGATAGTGTTTCTAACGAATACCTTAAACATTGTTAGCCGTCTCTACTTCCCTTATTTTTTCAAATATTTTAATTGCGTTTTTAATAACGGAGTCATACCGGATGCTTGGTTGTCGGGTTCCATTATACCGAAATATAAGAACAAGGGAGACATTAAATCACCAGAAAACTATCGCCCAATCACTCTGTAAAGTTGCATTGGGAAATTATTTACATCAATTCTGAACACAAGGTTAACGGAATTTATTGAATCAAATTCCTTACTCAATTGCAACCAAGCTGGATTTCGATCAAAGCATTCAACATTTGATAACGTTTTTATTTTACATATTATTTCAGAATACTACAAAATAAAGAAGAAAAAGCTATTATGTGCTTTTATAGACTTTAAAAAAGCTTTGATTCTGTATGGCGTATAGGGTTATGGTCAAAACTTATTAAGTATAGTATTAACGGAAAAATTCTCAATGTCATTAAAAATATGTATAACGGTATTAAATCGTGTCTGTCAGTTAATGGCAATAAATCAGATTTCTTTCAATGTCATCGAGGTTTACGGCAAGGTGAAAATCTGTCACCTTTGCTTTTTTTCATTGTATCTGAATGATCTAGAAAATTATTTATTATCTCATGGTTCGCCATGTCTTGATATAAACAACACTGAACTAGATATTTATTTAAAATTAATTGTACTGCTGTATGCAGACGACACAGTAATATTTGCGTCTTCTGAGGAAAATCTTATACATTCTCTTGATATTTCTTCTAACTATTGCAATAATTGGAAATTAGATATAAATTATAGCAAAACCCAAATAGTTGTATTTGGCGATAGAATAAACCGCAACCGTACTATCAAGGTAAAAGGTCATGTTATAAAGGTTGTTAATGACTGCAAATACCTTGGAGTGCTTTTCAACAAAACCAGGAAATTTTCATCAATGAAAAAAACATGTTATCGAACAAGCGAGAAAGGCATTGTTTGGACTTTATAAAAAAATTAGAAATTTTGACCTCAATATCAAATGTCAATTGAAACTTTTTGATAATACAATTGTCCATATTCTTACATATGGTAGTGAAATTTGGGGTTTTGGAGATTTGTCAGCAATAGAAAAAGTGCATACGGATTTTTAAAACGGATTTTACATGTTAAAACTAGTACTCCAAATGTTATGTTATATGGTGATTTAGGTCGAGTACCATTATCAATTAGAATTAAGAAAAGAGCTGTCGGTTTCTGGTTTGAAATGATATCAAATAATTGTAAACTGTCTTCTGTTGTATACAAAGTTATTTTCAAAGACTGTATCCAAAACAATCATAAGTTTGAATGGTTAAATTTTACTATGTCTATTTTTGATGAATGTGGTCTACAATACATTTGGCAAAATCAATTTTATAACGGTTTGAAGAAAACGTTGCAAACAACTATTGGAAACTTTATATTCTCTCTATACAGTTTTTACAAAAATGGCAATCAGACGTCAGTGTTTCAAACAAGTGTTTTAATTACCGTATTTATAAAAAAAAACATGGCTTTGAAAAGTATTTAGATGTTTTAGATGGTAAATTGTTGAGATCAGTTATAAACCTTACAATGTGTAATAATCACTTGCCTATTGAAAATGGTCGTTGGTTAAAACAAGAATTTTCTATGAGATTTGTGTCGTAGAAACGAAATAGGTGATGAATTTCATTATTTATTTAAGTGCTGTTACTTCATAGAAGATAGGAAAACTATTCTGCATCCTAAACTTTGTTTCAATCCAAATATCTACACTTTCCAAAATATTACGAACACAGAAAATAATAAAGATATTATAAAATTGGATAAATTTATTCGTAAAATTCTTGAGCATACAAAAAACCCACCTGACTTAATATTATTCACCGTAACTTTTTTTATTTTATAATGTATTCCGATGTAAATCTTATGTATTCTCACTGTATTTAATTCCTTACAGTTTTACATACATGTACAACCTGGTAAACTATTATATATGTTAAATTCATATTTTACACTCATTTCATATGTATATATATATGCTGAGTGAATGAAATAAACTTGAACTTGAAAAATTTCTTCTGTTAGTTAATATATTATGTTTTAGCTTAAAAGGCGAGCTATTAGGACCAGCCAGTGTCCGTCGCCCACACCTGGGCGTTGTGAACGATCTAGAGGTCACAGATTTGATTGGACTTTCATCAAACTTTTTCAGAATATTTGCCAGAATGTCTGTCTTGTTGACTTCTATGTGAGTGTTTTATACTACTAAAGCAGTTGCAATGGTGTGCGAGTTGAGGGCCGTAATGACCTTCTTGTTAATACAAGTCGTGTCAAATAAGTTGAATAAGATTAATTCAGTATCTTACAGTACCTAGAAATGTTGTCATTTAGCTTATTTGTCGATGAAGTCGGTGGTATCAATATGTGTCAGTGATGCGCATGTAATAGATTCAAATAAGTGTTACCTTACAGGGACTAGTCAATAAAACAAACACAACAATGTTTCACAAAAACACAAAATGCTTCGAATAATACACACGCATTCTTGCCAAACGATATACTTTTCATTCTCAGTAAAGCTGTTAAAATAATAGATAGAAATAGTATCTTACCAAGATATTCTGTGCGCTTCTTAGAGTAGAAGGAATTTATGTTTAGATTCGTTTTTCACTGATGGGAAGGAAAATAGTTCTTTAGTGCAACACCTTATTGTTAGTAAAACACGATTTCCGATTGTATGCTACTTGTGATACAGTCATGTGTTTTTATAAGCCTTCTCTTTTGGCTGAAGAGTGATACATTATCATGTTTTAGGAATTTAGAAAAGTCAAACGTTTCAATATGGATTAAGCAATGATTCTAAGGAGAAAGAAACAAACAAAAAGCCCGCCTTCCCCGAAATACTTCCTTTCCCAAATGAAGCACTTTGCAGTCTTTAAACGAACTTGAAAGAGCAGGACACAAAATAAAATACATGAAGCATTTTTATTGTTAAATGCAAACAGTTCAAAATGGTTGTCCTACACTTTACACATATCAAATGCTTAAAGCGACAGCTGTACAACTATTTTGTCACATTTTCGAATAAAATGATAGCAAGAAAGCAACTTCGCCTGCTCAACCTGACTAATTATGTCAGTGCAAGATTTCATGAGCAAATGTTTTTGTAATCGACAAAGATTTATTTATAGCCGTTGGCTAAGCTACAGAGGATGTTGCCGGCATACAATTCATGAACTAACTATTAAAGGCATTCTAGTTTTACATAATTCCCACCTAATGTGACCAATTGGGTATGGCATTGAATGTTTTCTGAAATTGCATTTTAAACATCTTTCAGCAATTTCTACAAAATGGACGCAAACGTAATGATACAGACTTACTATATTTAATAACGCGCGTAAATATTCTATTATGCAAAAAATATTTTTTTCTTATGAACCATTCCAAAAATATATACGTTTCACCTGTTACATAAGTTAGGCAAATAGCCTTCGGTTGTTGCTGTATTGCGCTGATGACCAATTAATATGCATAACAGCACAGATGGTCTGCACATTCCTGCAATTTCCTTCTATGATGTGATACAATAATCATCCATAATCTACATTGCCGGTGTTTGCTGACTCATTTATTGTATCTGGATCTCCTTATTTTATTCAGAATGACAAGCGTGATGTAAAAAACATGCCACCTATCACACTGGATCATGTCTGATAAACTTAGTGAACATTGCAACAATGTTATAACCATTCTTACTGCAATACGAATATAGTGCCTAGAATAAAAACTTAACCGCAGTAGATCTATAGCAGTTGTATCGTATGTTTATAAAACGTCGGGTTATTTCTTCAAACCCGTATGTTATTTTTTATTATTTTTAGAAAAATCGCATTTGAAGTTTGGCATGAATAAACGGGTTTCTGGAATATGAATTAACCCTATATAGGAGAGATCTAGAAACAGATAAGTCTGTTCATTGTAAAGAACTCATCGAGACGAAATACATGGTACCAAATTCACAATATCTCAAAAATTGAGTTACGGGTTTTAGAAATATACCGTCAAATATCTAGCAGCATCCTTAAAGAATGCAACAATTTCAACAACAAAAGCAGCAGCATTAGCAACTATAGTTACAACAGCAACAACTATTGCATCATCCGCAAAAACAACGACTAACATCAGCATCAGCGACAATGACAACAGCAGCAGCGACAACATCAGCAACAATAGCTGGATGCAGTAGCAGCAAAAGTATCGGCAACTTTAAGAAACAGCAGAAAGTAAATTGAGCACAGTGAGTATGGTAAGGTTCAAGAATAATGATACCTATTCCTAAAGTAGAGATAAAAATACTTAAAATCTGTGAAATATATAGAATATAGAAAAATAACTAACATTCCAAAGGTATTATATATAATTCAAATACCTATGGAATGTTAGTTATTTTTCATTATTAATTTGCTTGACTCGGATAATTTTTAACATTTTATATATAGAATATAGGAAATGAATAAGGAATAACTGTAACAATACAAGTAGGCAGATCGTTAAACAAATTTTAAGCAGCATCGTGTATCTATTACATCCAAACTGAACTTCCATGACATGTTTCTTAGACACATCTTAACAGATACAGTAAATCTATAACATAAAGACATAGCATTACTCTTTATGCAAGACAAATTGGTAATTATATCAATTGCGCTTGGGTTTTCTTGCCAACTTTCTAAAATATGTACCATTTACAAAAAAATAAGTACATATTGTTTATACTAAGATATGCCCATACTAAAACGTCATTATGTACAAATGCAAAATGTTTGGATTGCCAAAAAATAAAATGAATTAATTGAACAGCGCGAGGTTATGAAAAAATAAATGTGAATACAATATACTTGTATAATGTGACAGTTATACAGGGCTTAGGGAGATAAATATACTCCAAATCATTTTTACAAAGTTAAAAAACAATTCTCTTACAACTTGTCACAGAACTTTTGCCCAAGGCTTCATTGACATCATTTTCTCTTTTCTTGCTGAAAATGCTTGTAACCGGATTTCAGATTTTGTCTTCAGAAATTGAACACGGATTGGAGCAAAACATTCGAATGGGACATATTTTCATTTCGGAAAAACTCAGAAATTTCAGAATCTCGTCACGTGATCTAGCCAATAAAACAGGTGGAATAAACACTCTTCCTCGAAAGAAAGAAAACGCATTTTGATTAAAATTGTTCCAATTCAATGGAAATGGAATATATATCACTTTCTCCTTATTTGTCCAGTTGCTGTCAATTACAGTAAACAAATTGGAAAATTTTATGAATCATAGAAAAGGTTTTCTAAATACATTGTAATTTAAATCAGTAGACTTAATAAATAAAAGAACAGTTTCAGTGTGCGACAAAATCACATCGACATAAACATTCATATACAGAAAATATACATGCAAACAAACATTATATGCGTTATGTACTACATAATATAAGCTCACTAATTATAAATGATATATATTAAGCATGCATACGAGACAAGAAACATAGAGGATTTACACATACGATTAAAGTAAGTTATTTATCCTTGTGTTGTGTCCTTCACAAGCTTTAACTACATAGCATCCGACTTTGTTTAAAGCACCATTAGCTTTTTGGATGTTAAAATTAAAGTAGGTCTTATTTTACCTAGATGAATGTCTTACCATTGACACGACTTTAACTTTCAATAAAACATTCCGAAATTTTCTTTTTTAATCACGAAGTACATAGAAATATAGCACAGTATTTGTTAAATGATATTGCCAAAAATATTATATATAACAAAAAGCATCTGACAACATTTTTAAGAGATTTAGCTAAAAGAGCATTATGTAGATATTGTTTTAGAGCACATAAAACCATTTCTTGTACTTTACTATCATTTTATCTATTGTTTTGTATGACTAAATTAAAGCGCTAATGGGCCTGTAATGTTTCTAGGTTAGAAATGAAACATTCCAGTACACGGCTTTTATAATAATATCAGCGTATGAAGAAAGCTGTCACACCACTCGCTGATTGAGAAAACGATGAGAATTGACTATGTTGCATATATATTTTATAAAATGCTTTTCCAGTTCCAATCGTATGAAGAGTAGTACAAGGGTTTCCTTAATCGAATATATGACAAGATTAATTCAAATCTCTCATGTCAAACCTTACGTATGTAGTACTAAAGATTAGACTTACAGCAACCTCGATTTCCTTATTTCCTAATAATTGGAGCCTCATAAATGATGTGCACGAAAATAGACTGTACATCCTAGTGATAAAGCCGGATGATCAAGGTGATCATTTCAGTAAGAGCCGAAATAAAATAGTTCATTGGACATTTATTTAGGAATAGAATATACCACAGGTCACATAGCTTTATACAGCCTACATTTGGTAAAAAAGGGATAATTATTTTCTCCAACATCAGTGCACGCGAATCGCTCAAAGCGCTACAAGAGGACGCATGACATAATTAGATATAGACAATTAAAGGAATCATAGAAAAAATATAAATACAAAATATCTCAAAGTCACTGAAACATTACCTTATAATTAAAATTAAAAATATTATACAAAAAAAAACTACAAAAATTGCCTCAGAACTGTCGGTAGCAAAACCTTTATAAAAAAAACTTTTATTATTCATTACGCAACACAAATGATATATTATCACATTGTATATCTATATTTAGAATGCAGTGAACTCTTCCATGATTACAGAATATACTGTAGCTATAAATCAGTACTCTTGTAGAGGCATAAAGACAAGCAATCAACCTAGTCTCAGACATTTCACAGGAATAATGGCTGGTAATATATCTTGGCTGATAAGGCAAATATTCAGCCCTATAACTGCTACACTGAATTAAATTGAGAAGCAACTTATGACGCAAATAATGTCAGTTCCAGAATTAAGACCAAGATGAGCTATAAAATACATATAATAGGAAATAGCACATGAAAGGTTTGCTCATAAAGATATAAACGAAGTCCTTTTTTTAAATATAAGATTGGTTCTATCTATTCTATCGCAAATATAATTGGTTGTGAATATTAGTAAGCATTTACAAAACGTAATTTGGAAATATGGAATCTGATTTCCGAAAACAAGTATGAACTTTAGTTTTCCCCTTGATCTGACATCACAAGTAATAGATGTAGCCTACATGTATACACATATTCATACAAGAGCCTCATACATGAAAAACGTTATTTCTTTAAAAGATAATTATTTGCAATTTTTAAAGTATAATACTTTGATATCATGAAGCAAACATGTTACCGAGCGCGCAAGAGCAGCGTTTTACAGCATTTGACAAAAATGTAACCGGTTTCAGTTGATCCATTTCATCAGCATATTTTAGTTAATATGTGATATGTGGTAGAACAAAACATACTACTAATACAATATGTTAACCAGAATTTATTGTGAGATTATAGACAAATAATGTACGCATACTCGCTTTCACAGACCCCTTCACACGTATGCACACCTACCCCCACACGCAAATACACTCTATTACATATGCCTATACAAACAATAATAATGTCCATGGATGCTACAAGTCAAAGCATTCTAGATGTTATTCAATTGATTTATCATAAAAGAGAGGGTGGCTGGAGATTTAATCATAAAGGTACATGTACTTACAAAAAGGCGTTTGGTTTATTTAGTCAGGTGGATCTATTAGTGATTTCAATCATTTGCAATCTAAGATTTATATTCAAAATATTCGTGATTAAAAATTCAGTATTTAAGACATTTGTTAGAATTATTTACACCAGATAACATTTTTGAACATGCTGTGCCGTCAAAATTACGTCAATTGTTTTTAACAGCATAGCGTTTAATCCATTAAAGGTGGAATTCAACCAAACATAACTTAAACCACATTCGCCTAGGATAGATTTGATCACATGTAACTATTCTTAATTCGTATTATTGTTTATTGAATCATTTAGGATTAATTTATACATCAAATTGTGGACATCTCATTTTCGTAAGAGAGCAAACATATCTCACCAAGCTTTTTATTGGTATCATCCTAGATCGCCATATAAAACAACATATAGTGTCTTGTTCTTAACTTTAAGTATTCGTTTAAAAAAAACAGTATCTACTTTTTCTATATACTATAGATCACCGAAACCCCAAATTTCGCAACCATGTGTTAAAACTGGAGCAACTGGTCAATTCTAAGTTTATCATTTTTAGTATAAACTAATTTAGTAAATAAGAATCGGTTTGCTTGTTCGACCGCATGTTTTCATAAGCGTATTTTTATGTTGGAAAATGCGCTAAGATATGTAAACTGATGTTACTACATTAATTTGGCATAGTTTGATACGTACGTATACTGTGCAGATCATTTTTCTTATTGCAAAAACAGGCACTTTCGTTTTGTCAAAATTTATTTGAAGTTTTAACTTTTTCACCGTATTTCGCAAACACTTCGAGTGATTGTATAAAATATTCTTGCGAAAAGACAAAGACAACAATGTTGATCTGCGTACAATAATACAATAACTTTTAGATAATTTTTATTATATATTTGTACTTCTATATCGTACTGGCGTACTGGGGGTTCTTTTAAAGCAACATTTGACTCACTCTCCGGATAAGCTTCGAAATCATTAGATATATCAAAACATTTTTTTTTTATAAAATTTCCCTCAATGAGTGTGAGTCATAAACTAGATTTATATATAAAAAAATGGTGGTACCTGTTTTATGTTTTGGTAGTGAAGTATAAAACAATAAAAATCATTCAACTTGATTTTAACGAATTATTTAGTGTTAGAGCTTATTTATATATGGAGAGATGGGTAGATATTCATTAAAAGTACTATATTTTAATCAATGTTATTAGATAGATAATGTTTAAACATTATTTCAAGCACAGTTATCACATATGTTAAATGTATATATGATTTAATAGTTAAACATTTAGAATTACACACAGAAAGAAAATCTGATCAAAATCTGCAAACAATATTTTGGAAACATTAGGATTCGCAGAAGTTGGGATAAACCAAGGAGTAGCAGATACAATTACCTTTATGTCATTTTGTAAACGAAGAGTTAAGATAATTGATATATATACACATTTGGACTACAGAATTAAATCATTCATCAAAAGCTAGAACGTACAAATTAGTTAATGAATTTCGTTTTCAAACACATTTGCATACTAGTATACATGTAAATAGATTTAGATTATCTGCACATATATTATGTATTTTCTATTTTGTTACTTGTTATAATTTGCATAATTGTGTTGGATCAGTTTGCTACTGCTGTTGTTTCAACACATCAGTTACTTAATTATGTGTCACATAGCTATATGTATATTCTACATTGTATTTTGTTTACTTATTATAATGTGCATCATTGTATTCGACCATTTTGCTACTGCTGTTGTTTCTACACATCAATTATATAATTATTTGTCACACAGCTATATGTACTAGTATACTTTTTATCTATTTTTATTATCTTTTTCGAAACAGCGGAGTCGAATTCAATTTTCACTGTCTTTAGATATAACTCGGCAAATATTTTTCGACACTTTTCTTTCATTTTGCATGTATTTTGTGAAAGCTTGATCTATTATGTGCTTTTATATAAAAAAATCTTCTCCGCCGTTTTCCCATGTCGTATGTATGTTATCATATATGTATGTAGATATGTAGTTATATACTTTTGCATTTTGTATGTTTACCATTGCTTATGTATTGTACATATACTATGTACCCTTATGGGTCAATTGACCTAATGGTCTTCGAAACAATAAACATATATTGGAGGTAAAAGCTGGTTGGTGGCATAAGTCAAACAAAATTCTATACAATGAACGAAAATGTCAATTTTGTAACTGTCTAGAAGACGAATTCCACTTTTTACTAGAATGTCCTTTGAACTTAGAAAATAGAAAAACATATACATAAAATATTATTGGCAATATCCAAGTAGGGTTAAATATATTTACCTTTTGAAATCGAAGTTTTATATTTAAAGAAATTAGAAATTTATCAGCTTATATCATTTACGTTTTATTTACATCATTTTATTTTCACGACCCTAATCCACTGTCCGATCATTGTCTCATTTCCTTCCAATTAGATAATACATGTAGATTATGTACATCCGATAGTGATCAGACAGATCTAAAAAATAGTCACTGTGATGGGTTTGACTGTAAAGATATTGAATGTAAATATTCATGGTGCAACGATATGAAGGACGACTTCATAAATTATATTAGTACTGTTGATTTTACTGAAAAATTAAACTATAGAAATTGTAAAGAAATTGAATCCATTTTCTGAATTATTGTGTAATACACTAGTACCACAGATAAACTATTCAAGCGTCTGGTCAGTCATTACAGCCATGAAAAGATATCACCAAATCGTCCGCATTGAAAAAAACGTAGGTTTTTTGTCCACCTAGGTTACAATTACTGGGAGGGTTTTTGTCCGGGTGTGGGGGGGGGGGGGTGTCCGTCATGCATTTTTATCTACTGCTCTGTATTCTTAAATTTAAAAATGTCAACGGGCCTTTGGAATACAGAAAACATTTACACAAATCATAATTAGTTCATGGTGTTCGTGCACTAAATAATTGGAATATACACGCATATCTAATTGAAAATTTTATATAAAATTTACGTTTGTAGGCTGGAAAACTAGCATCAAGCCCAATCTCACCAACTATAGTTGTGTTATTTCCGATTGTATAATTATTAGCTAAGATGGTCATATTAATATCTGCATGTTATGTAATGTATTTGCATTGTATTCCACAATGTACACGTCTATAATCAAACTCTGTTCTGTTATTTATTAAAAGAACAAGACATGCCGTGTTCTTTGGGCCAGCAATTAATAATTGAAATTGTCAGATCATTGTCGTCTCATGCAATCGTCGATTATTCTATTAATTGATCCCTCCATTCAATTATGATTGCCAATCGCAATCTTAAATGGTTTATTTATAACATGCAGAATTTTTAATTGTTCAAAACGCAATCCTATTAAATGGCTCACGCCAACTATTGCCCAGAAATACGACCGCTATTATCCACTACTAATATTATAAAAACAACATACGAGTTGCTCGCAAACTTATCTGACAGTCACGCATCAACATATATTTGTAACTGTTTACTGACGAAAAATGTTTTCTTTGTATCATTTAAGTTTACTTAATACAGTTATTCATATAACCGACACCAAAAACAGTCGTTTCTTCAGGTCTGTTGAAATATCATGGCCATGAATCATATCATCAGACAAAAGACCGACTTTAAATAAATAATCTAGCTCATTTGAATAATTTACATGTATTCTTCGTGACATGGGATCCCCCGAGCACGTTACGTGTGCTACCTTGGTATATATATTATATAAAACGGAGAAGAAGTTGTGTTTGATTGACTTTACTGGGTTCATCGTCAGGAAAAATATGTGATAGATATAAGCCGAAAACTGTTTTCCTGATTGCGTTCTCAGATTTACATATTCATATTATTATCTCTAAGTTTACTCTACGCGCTAGATCAGTCCATGTGTATCTGGCATCTAACGTATGCCATAAACAACCATAGCTAAAATGTCTTCAAACGTGGCATCAAACTGTACAATGGTCATTTTAATCTCACTATAAGTTCCTTTGTAGCATACTAAGTAATTGTTCAGTGTGTCAATGGATCTTTCTTTGTACAGAATGATTATTTAGACCGCGATCATGGTCCCCTGGTTAGTGCGATGGATATGTTACCCGACGATCCAGGATGGATTCCCGGTCTCGGCAGGCCGTACCCTTCCATGAAATGTCTGAAAACAATGTCGATTTTCCTCCGCATATAAAGATGCCAGTTCCTAGTGGATGCAAAGGGGTTTGTCACGAAAGAGAATCAAAAAAGAAAATTTCCATGTAACCCATATATGTATATTATAGGTTACATGGAAAAAAACATTTTTTCGTGACAAACCCCTTTCAGTGGATGGGTACGTTAGTACTGATTAGAATATAGTTCGGGAAAACCGGTTGCCGTATATAATTGAAAAGTGTTGATAAACGGCGTTAAACCCAACTGTATAAACAAAACAATGATAAGTGCCGCAATGTTCACTTAAACGCAGTAAGTTCAGTATAAATTTGTTTTGAGCTAAAATCCTGTCTCACGCCAATTGTACCGACAGTTTATTAAAATATTACAGTTCGACCATAATGCTATAGTTAGATACAATATTTCAGTAGCCATTTTGTCGTACTTTAATGTCATGCAATAGTTAAAATAAAAGTGACTTGATTCGGGAGGAAATTGTTCGTTCAGCTTTAGATGGGCAAACATTCCTGTTTTAATTGCTTTGTCAATGTCTTGAAAAGATAACACAATTATCGCGGGAACATATTGCATGACAATGTTTAATTTTCAAAGATGACATTACCGATGCAGGACATATGTAATCATTACTTACAAGCATTGGATTTTTTTATTTCAATCATATCCAATGTCAAAGATATATGTGGCAACGTGAATTTTATTACCTTTACAATGCATACTATAATACAAAAGGAAACACTGAGTCAGAAAGAACCCCCCTTTCATGTATGCATGTATCCTATCATTTCATTATGCACGACTCAAATGTTCACCGATTTAAAATAAACTATTATCATGACTAAAACTTACCATTAATGAAATATGAATTTTACAAAATATCCTGCCCAGAAACCATGTTGCTGTTACATCCACTACGAGAACAGACGGCAAACAAATCACAATGACAGTAAAGTCAGCAACAGATAAATTCACCATGAAAATATTAGTAACTGTCCGTAAATCCTTATTTTTCCACACCGCAAAGCAGACAAGCCCGTTACCAAATACTCCAACTATAAACGTGACTATATATGCCACAATTAGAACCCATTCCCATGAATGAGGTGTTACAATACTATATAAATATTCAAGTGTAACATTTTGTTTCTGTACGCGATACACATTGGATTCCAAAGTCGCCGATCCATTTAATGTCAAACTAGTATTAAGGACTTCCATTTTCCGATCAACGAATAATTCAAACTCTTATTATTAAATATTAAATCATGTTCTGACCATGTAAGGTGTACAGTATTATTTCAACATCTAATTCATGGAGCCAACATCATGACACAGCGACCGTGTAAATATTTCATGAATAACCTTTCAATTATTATCAATGAACACTTTTAGAATATGCTTTGCCTTCTTCTTCATTAAGTGAATTCATACAAGTAAACATTCCGAGTGGAGCGACATCATCGCTCTGTCCTTCTGTTCACAATTTTCCAATAAAGCAATGTTCATCGATATGCTTTTGATATAACAGGTCTTTGTTACGGTTCGTATGTTGCCCCTAAAGGAGAACACCCATGTTGAATTATGCAATCTCTTCTATAACATATTCTAGAAATACAATAGTTGTCTCACAAATTGACGCACACGACCATGATTGTAATGTAAACTTAATTGGCTTGTTTAATTTCAAGATTAAGATTTTCCAAGCCAAAGTGTGCAATCGATTAACACGATTGGTGATTATTCGTGTTTTAATTAGTGATATTTACCTCGTGTTTTATGTCGTATCATGAGCTACCGAAAGCAGCCAGTGTTTGATACCAGACAGTATGTGTCAAGCTATTGTCTGTGATTACATTTAGAGTTACAAAGCAATTAACTACACAATGACTAATGAAAACATAAACAAGCTCCAATAAAACAGACTCCATTGAGAAAATGCTACACCGGAGCTGTTGTACTATTACACTAGTGTTTGTGACGGATTCTGTTTAAAAAGCAATACGTTTACGTCGTAAGCTACTGGTAAACATTGTGCATTGACTTTTTATAAGCTGCATATACTACATTTTATTTGAGAGTCATATTATGTATGTTAATGTGTATTGTGTATACAGAAAATTGTATATTTTTTTATTATGATCAAACTACAATAAATGGACGACAACAAAAATCATTTTAGTAAGGCAGACAAGATTTTCCTCTAAAACTATGAGAACGGCGCGCAAAGAAATATCCTCGACAAGTTTTAGTTATCGTTCATATTTTGAATTTTATGGGATATATCACAAGCGACGCGAAGCGGAGCGCAGTGATATGTCGCATAAAATTCAAAATATGAACGATAACTGATTTTCAGTTTGTCCTAATTTCTGTCACGTGCGCATGTTTTGTCTCGACAACAACTGCCAATCATCACTTTAGATGTGATTTGATACAGCCACAAAATACCTCAGTCGAGTGCATTCAGTGTGCTTTTGTTAATAAAAGTCAACATTTACCTGTAACGATGGATGTTCACTTAGCTTACGACGAATTCTAGATTTATGATTGGAACTGGTACTTTCTTAGTTATTATATTAACAATCAATACCCATCTATCATTTTTTAATGTTTCTTACTGTTCGGTAGGCGTACCAACACATTTACATTATTCATTACATCGTGTAACATCCTGTACATATCTTTTTTTGTTCGTCATTCTCCCTTTGACACGTACACGCGACGTAAAATCTCTACATGTCTCGGATGTCCTATATGCATCATGCTGTTTTCATTTTCTCAGGGACGAAATACTCTATCAATGATAAACAGCGGCGGTGGTCTGACAAATAAGAAGTACAATGATAATATCGGGTAGAGATGGTCGGACTAAATGTAAGAGTTAATGGAATCACATTGTGCTAATAACTGATTTTTAAAGGTAATTTAACGAAACTAATACGACACATTAAGATAACGACAAAGGTGTTAAGATATTTTATGATGTAGATAAAACACACTCTATATTATTGATTCGACTTTATTGCTGAAATAAAGCCGGACATAAACGATGCTTCATCAGATAATTCACAGACGCGCTAAAATGACTATTGCAAAAATGATGAATCTTTAGAAGAACTTATGTTGCCTCAATATGCTTCTAAAAGCGCTTTGTGCTTGGCATTTGAGATTATATAAAGTGAATTTGTAACGTTTCCATTTCATGATTACCTGATACGGAGTCATTAACAAAATATATAAAATACTGCATTTTGCATTGACTTACCAGAATCCATTTATCAATCTTTTACAAAAAAAAAAAAAAATACAAAAATGGCCAGATCGAGCCGATCTGAAATCTGTATTGTACTTGATATTTACGTCACACTCGTTATACATGTACCGTAATACATGTACTTGTATTCATGCATATCTGACTCGCATACTGATGTTACTGTAATATTTCAAGAGATCCCTTTATTGGGTCACATATTTATTCGCTTGCTATTCTTGCATTTCCACCCTCAGCAATGATAACTTTGTAAGACGACTATAATATTGTATACTGGAAGTTGCTACAGTTGATAATAAGTACTAATAATTTCCACAGGAGATGTTGCACTTATGAAATAACCCACCTGACCAAACATTTAAACAAAAATTAATGGTTCGATATATAATAGAGGGGGGTGAAACGGCATATGAAATACAACATGACTGAAGAATGACATGTTTAGGAGTTATATCAAATTATCTAGTAATTTGTGAGAATGTCATGAATGCTTTGCCATCACCCATCATTGGTTTGACTTTTGCAGGATGTTTATAAATGGGCTCTTTCTTGTTAGCACCAGCACCACGTACTAGAATTATTTGATACATAATAATTATACAGTTGTTGCCTTGGAAAATTTCTCCATCCACCTATATTACCCATATCCACTTTAACTGGATGTACACAATGTGAAAGGGGTTGTTAATCCATTAACTAGATACTACCATTCACACGGCCATCAACGACTGTATCTTATCGAGCTCCATCGTATACACCGTATTGTCTAACACCATAATCGCCGATTTTGGTTTTTAACGCATTTTTTGCAGTTAATGGACATGGTTATTTGTCATGAAAACTATATTTGGAAATGGCGTATATTTGAAAATTTACTTCTTCTTTTACATCTTGAGCTAATTTAAATGCAAAGTCTATTGGCAAGCATGCCGTAGGGGGCATATACGTTTGAGCTTCTTGTTTCTCTGCACGAAAATATCACCTACACAGTTAAGTTTACCATTACAATAACAGAGTCTATATTGACCAGTGATGGACATCGATTACTTTCAAAAATCACATCGATCATTGTAAGCGAAAGAAATCCCTAAATTTTAGGGTCCTTTTATAAAATTACACGTGACGCAAGTGTCATTTCTAAAGAGACTTCCTCTGACATTCTGCGTGACGGTCTCCGTTTTATCTTAATAGAGCGGATGAACAATGATAACATCAAACAGCTTTTTGTACGGAAACATCTTCTGTGGTTTTATCTAAGATCATAATGTGAATCATTTCCAACGTTTGATCTTTTATAATGGTTATATCTGGAGTTACTGCAGCACACCCCGTTAAGCAATTATTATGAATTGTATACGACGTATATGTACATAGATGGATAGCTCTACTACTTTTATCGTAAAATAATACCTATAGCGTCGGAATCAAAGCGATGTGAGGAAGCAAATTCGTGTAATTACTGGAAACTTTAAAGTAATTTTAAATCAAAATGATAATTTATGAATTATATTGAAAGTGTCAAGCCTACACGGTTCCGGTGATGTTCCTGTAAATAACACGCATTAAATTGTGTATCATTCAATCACCAAACGCAGACAAATTGTCGTATACCGGCACACGTGTAATAATCAGTACTATGAATATTGAAATAATTATGATCCCTTTTGAATTAACTCAGTGACATTATTAAGATTATTTTACTCTTGTTTAAAGCATTGAACAGACCATTAGTCGTTGTAAGGTAATAACGGAGTACATTGGTCTCAGATATTAAAGTAACAAGTTGTTGGTTAGTTAGACATACGTTTGAGATAAGACTTGAAATGTCCGCCCATCCGTTCGTTTGTGTACATTAACTTTTTAATGATACGTCGAGTACTAGTATCTATCTTTTCGACATTTCACATTGCTGTTAATCATAGGATGTTTTTTTATATTTCAATTACTAATGCCACGTTTGAAGACTTTACCTTGGCTGTTTTGTAGAAGAAATTGATTTCATTCACACAAATATACATGTGAAAAGAATACATTTTAAAGATTCCCAAAACACTATTATCATAACCACAATTGAGCAAACACAGCGCACACTGACGCACACAACTACACAAACAAAACAAACACAGTTGTATACAAATTGAAATTTTAGTTAAGCTATGCTGTTCATATAAAAGAATTGATAATAAATAAAGTGGTTATGACCGTGGACAGTCAATCAATGCCAATCATGGAACGAACATTAGCGTCGAGTTCGTTTTGTACTAAAAATATCACATAAACCATTACCATATTATTATTTCACTATAAAAAAACATAAAAGCCATCGTTTCATTTTCACAATTTATTGATATATAATGCAAATTTGTTTGGTAATAATAATATTTGATAATACTTGCCAACGCACGAAAGCAGGCGGCTTCTGTTGTTGCATTGTAATTGAACGCATTCGTTTAAATACAGAATTGTGATAGAACATTACGTAATTCATAAACCACAATTGTTTTAACTTTTCAAACATAAATAAAACAACATGTATAATGAATTGCGTTGCATAACATTCGTCACATCAATTAACACAGTAAAGCTTTGCCTCATATTACAAATGTTGATATCCACACACAGACAGGCGCTTGTTGGAATTCATTGCATCACTAAGACCTGCCTTACAGCAGCATCTACGTACTATCTGAAGTTTACCTATATTATGCTCTTAATTTGAATCACAAAGCATCTTCAACTAAGTTAGGTATGGTTAACTGAATTATAATTATATTATTTGTACGTTATACCTGAATAAAATGCTTAAGATATTGAAAACAACTGTACAGTAAGTTAAACTGCTGGTAGCGAACATCAAAGAGGTAAAACAATCACTTTCTAAATATCCCAACATAATGTAAGAAAGAAGATAAATGGGAAATGTGCATGTCAATGTATCTTTTACTGTCATGTTAACTTACCACTCGCTGGTTTTAAGAGAGAATGCATTTTCATAGCAGTTTTGTCGTTTTAAATGTTAACTGCATATCAAATGGGTTTGTGAAACATTTATAAAGAGTACAGCAGTTTTACCATTCGATCATTATGCAGTCATGCAGTTATTCCGCTTTTTAAATTCGATTTGCATTGCCTTTATTTGGTTCCAAAGGACATGTCTAATTATGTAATGCTCGGTAGTCTAGTGGTAAGGCACTGTACTACTAAACGAATGTTCGTGGGAACTATTCGCGGCGCTACCTTTCGAGTCTATTTAAGACACTTTTCAGTGTCCAATCCCAACTACCAAGCCTAGTCCTGTGCCCAGAAAATCACAAGAAAAAGGGACGAGGTGTGTATCAGTGCTGTGCAACGGGCACGGTAAATAACCAGGAAAAATACTGTTATTTTTGTGATGATGATGATGTCAAACCGTGTCTTGTACGTCACTATTGGCTAGTCTGCGAATGTAGAAAAATGGACCGTAGAACATCCATATCATGTAAGTTTGACAGAAATGATACTGACACAAAAGGTGTAAACTAAATAAATCACAACACACGGACAACTCACGGAGAACAATTCAAACAACGAGGATCGTAGTAAGGGCCGGACTTTGAACCTACATACCTAATAATTATGCTTTCGTACGTTAAAGGACCGTTAGCATTTTGAATTTAGTAATACAGATCCATATATAAAATAATAGTAATAGTTTGCTCTAAAACAATATTTGCATAATGCGTATTCTTAGCCACATCTCGTAAAAATGAGATGTTTTTTTTTTTTGCAATATCATCAAAAATACATTGCTACTTGTTGTTACGTTCTATGTGATCAAAAAAGAAAAAGTAAAAGTCAGTTTCACTGATACTTCTAACTTTAACTTCTTTCTAGGTAGAATAAGACCTTTTTTAACATCCAAAAAGCTACACGGACTTTTAATTTATCATACGTAACACTGTTCCTTTAAGATGTCATCAGATATCTGATGATATCAACCGCATCTCTACTAATGTTTTTTCCATTTTCTTCTTTTTTTATTGGGACTAACATAACTATACAACTGCTAATGAATATCTCATCTTGCTACCATTTGTTGCTTTGTAACTGTTTCAACAGCCATCACACCGATCCTTGCTCGTGGTACTTTTCATATCTGTCATCAATATAATTGCTTTTTCTTTCAGATTATAATTCAAAGGTGTTATTATTTGTTCTGTAAGATGATTTCCATTTATTGCTTTAAAGTGAGTTTTCCAATGTTGCCTTCGTCGCCGCACATTGTGTATGTTAGAATACTTTCACCAGTAGAAATGTTTACAATAACTTACGCAGAAACCATTCCATATAATTACAAGCCAGTAAGCGAATAATGTTCGTACTCATATATCACGGGTTTATAAGACCTTGTAAATCATTACGGTACCAAGTACACTATGTACTCGATTTGAAATATTAAAGAAAGATTGCAGGAATGTACACAAGTAAAAACGAATTGCAAAACTATAAATAATGTAAGTAGGTCAAACAATAATCTGTGTCGATGGCGAATTGCACTTAAAGTGTAAGTAGTTATATGTGTCGTTTTGAATTTACTGGAGTTAAGAAAATGGTAGAAACTATTAAAATTGATATTCTTCTAGTCAATACGATGACAGTTACATTAAAATGAAACCACATATGACATGAATATAAACTTTCTAAATAGGTCAAACAATAATCTAATTCGATGGCGAAGCAAGCACCGTTTCATCCTTAATTGTCCCCAAATACCAATACTGTACAGTACTTTCTATTATAATTCTAGTACGAATAAGCGTATACAGTTCCTCTATGATCGTTTAAGCATAATACTAAATTTATCATGATGGACTTTAATGGTTAAATGGTTAGAAGAAGGACATATGTCATGAATGTTGATAATTGTACTTTTTGACCTCCGGAATTAAATTATTCGCAGACACGTGGTGTGTGTCGAGTTATACCGATTCTCAGCATAGAACATGAACAACACTTCAATGAAACAACAAGTCTTTCTTGCCTGGATTTCTGTGGCATAGAATGCACATGGACAACACTTCAATGAAACAACAAGTCTTTCTTGCCTGGATTTCTGTGGCATAGAATGCACATGGACAACACTTCAATGAAACAACAAGTCTTTCTTGCCTGGATTTCTGTGGCATAGAATGCACATGGACAACACTTCAATGAAACAACAAGTCTTTCTTGTCTGGATTTCTGTGGCATAGAATGCACATGAACAACACTTCAATGAAACAACAAGTCTTTCTTGCCTGGATTTCTGTGGCATAGAATGCACATGGACAACACTTCAATGAAACAACAAGTCTTTCTTGTCTGGATTTCTGTGGCATAGAATGCACATGAACAACACTTCAATGAAACAACAAGTCTTTCTTGCCTGGATTTCTGTGGCATAGAATGCACATGGACAACACTTCAATGAAACAACAAGTCTTTCTTGTCTGGATTTCTGTGGCATAGAATGCACATGAACAACACTTCAATGAAACAACAAGTCTTTCTTGCCTGGATTTCTGTGGCATAGAATGCACATGGACAACACTTCAATGAAACAACAAGTCTTTCTTGCCTGGATTTCTGTGGCATAGAATGCACATGAACAACACTTCAATGAAACAACAAGTCTTTCTTGCCTGGATTTCTGTGGCATAGAATGCACATGAACAACACTTCAATGAAACAACAAGTTCTCCTTGCCTGGATTTCTGTGGCATAGAATGCACATGAACAACACTTCAATGAAACAACAAGTCTTTCTTGCCTGGATTTCTGTGGCATAGAATGCACATGAACAACACTTCAATGAAACAACAAGTCTTTCTTGCCTGGATTTCTGTGGCATAGAATGCACATGGACAACACTTCAATGAAACAACAAGTCTTTCTTGCCTGGATTTCTGTGGCATAGAATGCACATGAACAACACTTCAATGAAACAACAAGTCTTTCTTGCCTGGATTTCTGTGGCATAGAATGCACATGGACAACACTTCAATGAAACAACAAGTCTTTCTTGCCTGGATTTCTGTGGCATAGAATGCACATGAACAACACTTCAATGAAACAACAAGTCTTTCTTGCCTGGATTTCTGTGGCATAGAATGCACATGGACAACACTTCAATGAATCAATAAGTCTTTCTTGCCTGGATTTCTGTGGCATAGAATGCACATGGACAACACTTCAATGAAACAACAAGTCTTTCTTGTCTGGATTTCTGTGGCATAGAATGCACATGAACAACACTTCAATGAAACAACAAGTCTTTCTTGTCTGGATTTCTGTGGCATAGAATGCACATGGACAACACTTCAATGAAACAACAAGTCTTTCTTGTCTGGATTTCTGTGGCATAGAATGCACATGAACAACACTTCAATGAAACAACAAGTTCTCCTTGCCTGGATTTCTGTGGCATAGAATGCACATGGACAACACTTCAATGAAACAACAAGTCTTTCTTGTCTGGATTTCTGTGACATAGAATGCACATGGACAACACTTCAATGAAACAACAAGTCTTTCTTGCCTGGATTTCTGTGGCATAGAATGCACATGAACAACACTTCAATGAAACAACAAGTTCTCCTTGCCTGGATTTCTGTGGCATAGAATGCACATGAACAACACTTCAATGAAACAACAAGTCTTTCTTGCCTGGATTTCTGTGGCATAGAATGCACATGGACAACACTTCAATGAAACAACAAGTCTTTCTTGCCTGGATTTCTGTGGCATAGAATGCACATGGACAACACTTCAATGAAACAACAAGTCTTTCTTGCCTGGATTTCTGTGGCATAGAATGCACATGGACAACACTTCAATGAAACAACAAGTCTTTCTTGCCTGGATTTCTGTGGCATAGAATGCACATGGACAACACTTCAATGAAACAACAAGTCTTTCTTGCCTGGATTTCTGTGGCATAGAATGCACATGGACAACACTTCAATGAAACAACAAGTCTTTCTTGTCTGGATTTCTGTGGCATAGAATGCACATGGACAACACTTCAATGAAACAACAAGTTCTCCTTGCCTGGATTTCTGTGGCATAGAATGCACATGGACAACACTTCAATGAAACAACAAGTCTTTCTTGCCTGGATTTCTGTGGCATAGAATGCACATGGACAACACTTCAATGAAACAACAAGTCTTTCTTGCCTGGATTTCTGTGGCATAGAATGCACATGGACAACACTTCAATGCACATGAACAACACTTCAATGAAACAACAAGTCTTTCTTGCCTGGATTTCTGTGGCATAGAACGCACATGGACAACACTTCAATGAAACAACAAGTCTTTCTTGCCTGGATTTCTGTGGCATAGAATGCACATGGACAACACTTCAATGAAACAACAAGTCTTTCTTGCCTGGATTTCTGTGGCATAGAATGCACATGGACAACACTTCAATGAAACAACAAGTCTTTCTTGCCTGGATTTCTGTGGCACAGAATGCACATGGACAACACTTCAATGAAACAACAAGTCTTTCTTGCCTAGATTTCTGTGGCACAGAATGTACATGAACAACACTTCAATGAAACAACAAGTCTTTCTTGTCTGAATTTCTGTGGCATAGAACGCACATGAACAACACTTCAATGAATCAATAAGTCTTTCTTGCCTGGATTTCTGTGGCATAGAATGCACACGAACAACACTTCAATGAAACAACAAGTCTTTCTTGCCTGGATTTCTGTGAGTTATGAACATTTAGTATGCTGACACTTACTTCCTGACGAAAGCTAATGGTAAACGAATAAGATTTCACTGAGTGGCACTTATTTTCAACGTAACGGTACATGTGTCGTTACTCTTTATAAACAAGATGGATCTCATGCTTCCGGTTTCATATTTTTGAAATTAAACTGAAATTTAATTCAGGCGATGAAAAAGCCTGACTTTATCCCAACCATGGTATCGATAGATTAAAATGCGAATAAATTTCTAGGAACTTTTTTTCAATGTTGATACTTATTTCTCTTTTATTTCTTATTAGAATTGTACATATATAGTGTACTGTTTAGTTGCTTAATGGACTTACTTTACAATGATGAATCTAGGTTCCTCGGATACACTTGTTTCTGTACACAGGCTACCGGCATGTGATAACAGCAAAATAAAGTTACAAAAAAAAATTTTTTTTCAGCATATATATATTATAGAGTAAAGGTATAGAACTCCCGTGCTCAGAAATCACACCGGTCGTGTTCATCAAGGTCCTGTTGTAACAATTCTGAACCGATTCTTAAAAGCCTGGTCTTATTCGACGCAGAAATAATTTCTCTTTAACCACCATCCATTCTTATATCCATATATTGCTCTGGACTGGAGCAACAAACCCTTCAACCTACAAAAAGTACTACTCGCCATCGATGTGACCTAAGTTTGTTTTCATTAGCTACAGAGTAAATTTCTTTATTCCTTTGTGATTTCATACCCACTCCGGTGTAAATCGAAAGAAAATCAAATTGTTTATCAATCACCGCCGACAAATAATTCAATTGATGGATACCTAAGGCATTACGATTCAATATTCCACGCTTTCGTCCGATTTCGCTTCTCAGCTGCCATGATCGCATAGTTAAACGCCGTACCATTTTCGTGCCGTTCCGGGACGATACGTGTCAACGATTGGTCAAAGTCGGAGGTGTGGCAACCTTCACCTTTAGCAGTCATTTTGCCAAAGAGAGTTTAAATCGTCAAATAATGAATCGTAATGCCTTAGATATCCATCAATTGAATGATTCGTCGACGGTGAGTGATAACAAATTTGATTTTCTTTCGATTCACACCGGCGTGGGTATGAAATCCCGAAGGAATAAAGAAATTTACTCTGTATCTAATGAAAAGAAACTTAGGTCACATCGATGCCTAGTGGTACTTTTTGTAAGTTGAAGGGCTTATTGCTCCAGTTCAGAGCAATGTATGGATATAAGAGTGGATGGTGGTTAAAGAGAAATTATTTCTGCGTCGAATAAGACCAGGCTTTTAAGAATCGGTTCAGAATTGTTACAACAGGACCTTGATAAACATAACCGGTGTGATTTCTGGGCCCAGGAGTTCTATACCTTTACTCTATAATAGATATATGGTGATTTTTTTTTTTTTTTTTTTGAAAATTTATTTTGCTATTGTCACATGCCGGTAGCCTGTGTTTCTGTATAGATGTCGATGCTACTGTTCCCGCCAGACCAAAACGATTCTCATCGTAGCTCAATAACATGGTTTTATAGAATTTACGCTAGTAGAGAAGATTAAAGGAAAAGTCTTTCGTCATTTTAATGAACGCTTATAAGAGAAACTACCGAAAATCGTCTAATGAAGACAGTAACCATGATTTATTGTTATTGAAGTTTTGACATAACGTGTTTGTTACAATATAAGAGAATTTTAATTACATCCAGATATGATCTGTTATTAAACAGATACACGTATGCGTTGTTAGTTTCGCTTGTTATGTTATATACTCGTTTATAATTTAAAAGCGCTTCTTCAGTGCGTCCACAATCTGACATTAATGATAACACCGCCGTAGTCTGAATTCAATTCAATCCTATTCAGGGTTGAAAGGTAACCAAGCGTAGTGTTTTACATTTCCATTAGCATCTTTTTATTTGGATTGCGCAAGATGAATATAAACAAAACATTTTTATAAGCCAGTTTTCTCACTTTCCTCTTTATCATCATAAAAGCCTTTTTGTTTATGTTGGTAACTGACCAACTTCACTCGTCTAGTGTGTATGGTCTCTAACTCATAATTACTAGGACCCGAATCCTGCCTGGCACTAGCGTAGTTCACTGGTGAGGAAGCCGTTCTTCTAACTTACGGAAGATCAATAGCTCTACTCGTGTAGTTTTCATGCACTATTTACACTGAAACTGTCACAAAAGTAATAACCCCGATGCGATGTTTTCCCAATAGGAGAAAACAAATTTAAAGGATTAATTTCCGTGTAAACAATGTATGGTTAATAATAACAAACGTTCAGACATGTCAGAGAACGGTTTCATTGGCTAATAATAATTTTCAATATAGTGGTAACTTTATGTTCAGAATATTAACCAAGAAGTAATTATACTTACTTACTTTTTATGTAAATCTCTAATACTGGATATGCTATACTTGGAATGAACATCGTCATATTAATCTGGGGGTCGCAAGACTATTATTAAATTGTCAAAATTAGAGAGATATTTCATTGCATGTACGTCTTCAGAGATTATTAGTATGGTAACTCCAAGCATTCAAAGAATATGCCAATATGCCAATATTTCAATGTTTTTTTATTTCGAAAACAAAATATATATATATAAAAATGTTTTTAAAATCATCAGAAATTTCGAATTGCACTTGTCGTGATGTTGCCATACACGTATTTGTGTGTGTGTATTGTGATTGTCTCTACTTGTGTTCATATTATTATTATTATTGTATCCCGTGTTTTTTTGTAAAATCAGTCACTATCATTCATTGATCACCATTTCATCTTTCATCACATTAACCAAATAACATCTCATACCTGGCCTAACGATGTGCACCAGTAGTTTCTGCCGCTTATGCACGCAGCGACCATAGGCACTCGATTTCGTAATTTTAATACGTTTACAGACGTTATTTTTCAATTTCACATATCAAACAACGCAAATCTGTCGAAATAAAAATCTTCATTTTTTCCCTTATTGAGTGTATAAAATACTCCAAGGTAGTGAACTCGCCATCTTTTCGATTGACGGTAGTGACGAAAATAAGCGTGGGTTCCGGCTTTCCTTGTAAAAGCTGTCAAAACGCTAAAAGTTGGGGAACACTTCAACGGAAGCAAGGTTCCCGGAAAGCACGTGCAGATTAGAAGGAAAACCGGGACCCACGCTTATTTTCGTCACTGCCATGGGAAAGTTGCAGATTTTAGTCTGAGGTTTGAGAGTTTGCTGTCAAAGGTGCCTGATTATTAGATGAACTAGAAATAGCATGTTAAAAACGGATTGTGGTCAGGCATGAGAGACCTTATATAAAGAACGCATCAAGATATTTATTTGCAAAAGCCACTGATTTTAATTCAAAGAGGCAGGTAATGTACACTATATATGATATTATGCTAATTGCTGAACTACTTTCGGTGATCAGACGGGAAACATAAATCAAAGTACTGAAAACACAAGGAACAAGAACAACTGTAACAACTGCATAGCGGGTGTAGAAAAACGTTCGTAATACTTATGTCTGCATTAAAATCATGCGCGAACTATCGTTCGTTTTCTAAAACTCACCCTACATAGAAATCAACTTTTGACTTATTTGTAGTTCCGAACAACATCAGAACCTTCTGAGCTTTGGTTCATCATGTGATAATTCACCACCTCTTTTAAAGACTACAACCTTAGTTTTTGAAACATTAACATTTTATTTTCACTCTAGACAGTAATCATATAAAGCATTTACTAGTAATTTGCGCTACAGTCCAGTAATAGTATCAGATGGTATAGCTACATCATCAGCGAAAAAAAGCATTAGATAACATTAGATAATTCATTTATAATCAATGAAAACAAAATAGGGCTTAATTTACAACCCACTGGGCAATCAATAAGATTACTGAATGAATTACCATTCTTAACACATTTTGACGTTCTTATGTATAGCCAATATAGCTCTTAGAAGGTTACCCTTTACACGATTTTGTATTAATGCTGAATGCATATTTGTACGATTGACAGATTCAAACGCTTTCATGAAATCCGCAAAGGCTACGTATAATGTTTTACGTTTTCTACAGATATATGTACTAATTAATAAATACAAAATAAGACTGATATCGACTGTAGAATACCCAGCTCTGAAGCCTGCCTGTAACTCAGTGATTCTGTCGAATTCTGTTAACATTCCCTGCCAAACCACTTGTTTGTACTTTTATATCTATAATTGCTATTTCTGCTTTCCCTTTTAACAGAGCAATTTAAAATTATAATAGTTTCAATGCAAGACACAATACTGTCAACTTCGATTTCATTATCGTGTAACTGATCGTGAATCATATCAAATTGACCATCCAAAACAGACTGTTGTAAACAGTCTACATACAACAGTCTACAAAAAACTGCTATTTGTATCATTTAAGTAAACTTTATCACTCTCATTATAGTAATTGTTACTTTCAGAGCTTACTAAAGAGACAGATTCATTACAATAAGATGTTAAATGACAAATTAATGGCAAATGGTCATTCTCAGTTCTAGAAACAATATCAAATTTCATTACATTATCAAACAGAATTTTATGGCACAGAAAATAATCAACTACACTGCATCCATTTGGTCCTACATATGTATAGTCATCGACATTTATATCCCCACCATTACATGTTTATCTGTATTATATATTTGTATAGACACACCATTGTCAAATATGTTTATAGAGTCACGTAATACTGGAAAATTGCTATCTTCATCATCATCATCATCTAGAAGTCCCGTCCTAGCATTAAAATCTCCACATATAAAAAAATTCATGATTGTTAAAGGAGTTCATATTTTGAAGTATAGTCGTTTCTATTATAGGTATACCGACTGCTGTATTTACATAGAATGGGGAGTTCTCTGGTGGTAGATAAACACAAAAAGCAGCCGCTTTTTACCAAAATTAAAGCAATTTTCACTACAACGTAATAATACACCCAATTCATTATTATGCATTATGCGTTTCACATGTTTAGAAATATGATCTTTCACTTAAACAACTACTCCACCCATATTTCTTCCTCCTGATGTTGAGCGTGTAGCGGAACACATGTAACGTTCATAGTCTGTGAGAAAATTGTGCAGCTCATCTATATGTTGAATCCATGTTTCTGTTATGCAGTTTATATCATAACTTTGTTATAAAAGGTTAAAGTCATTATCATGAATCTTATCCAGTAAACCATGTACATTGATAATATGATTATATTTTGACCTTTTGGACTTTGGCCAGCATCTTATTGATCAATATCGTGTAATTCACCATTGGTCGTGTTGCTATTTTCAACGCTACGATTAGCTTTCAAAAAGAAAACCTTGATGATCTTAATGATTTTCATTATTCCTAATGACATGGAGAACACCACCTTTGAAATAACCTCGGCCATCTCTCCTTTTAACTTCATATAACTTTTCCCTTTGTAATGGTGTAAGGTCATTACTCATTAGCGATACGTATAGTATTGCTCCGAAGTATGCCCCTAACCTCATTTTTGAACAGTTTGAGTTTAGTCAATATGATTGATTATCTTGGATTTAATGTTAGCGATAAGTTCATTATTACTTTTTTCTTAGGGCTCTGGCAACCCAAACACTCTAATATTGAATTTACGTTTTTCCATTTCAAAGAATCACAGAGTTTCTCTAACTTTTAGATTTTATCATGATGATCATCAAGTGACACAGATATAGCACCAATATCAGATTATTTTTTTCCTGGGCCATACTCTAAACCATCCAGTCTTGATTCAATATTTTGCATTTTATTCTCTACTTGAACTTGTGATGCCTGTACTTGACTTACATTTCAATAGTGAAATTTCATATTTTACCCATATCTGCTCTGATAGCTGACATTCCATATTTGAATTGTGCAAATTAGGTTGCCGTATTAACATTGGTAGCCGCAATAGCATCCAACACTTGTTGAGTTTCTGATGTTGGGCCCGGGTTAAGTTCGACATCCGATTACTTCAGGAGTAAATGTTGGAAATATAAGTCATATAAAAGGATGAAGCTAATACAAGCCAACAGTAATAATCAATCATCAATGGAGACATCATGATTCATCCAATGTGTCAATATTTCTATAATAATAAGCCTGTTTTAGTGTACACTTCACTTAGTCATCACAGCCCAGTATAGTCCATCAAATATAAACACTTGAGTTAATCCACCACTTTATACGACTATACCTCCAACAGAGCTATTCAAAAAGTCACTTTTCAATAACTCGACTTTCACGTGGACATTATCCTTTATCGTCGTATAAGTCAGTTACACGTACTCGTATTTTCTTCAAAAATGTCTTCTTACAGACGCCTCGGACAAATTGGTTGTTTATCTAAGCGAACCGTCTGTAAGAAGACACTTTTGAAGAAAAACTCGTACTGCATCTAAATACGTGTTTAAACTTCATGTAAACTCCATGTAAACTTACACACTATACTAGATTTTAACTATACTGTGGTACCTTTTTTTCTAAAACCCGACTGTGCTTCTACGTATACAAAGTAATATTCAGCCCATTTATCCAAACGATTATTTATGATCCTCGTGAATAATTTACCGAAATTGCTTAATAGTGTTATACAGCAGCAATTTTCTGGTTGGTTAATATCACCTTTTTATGTAATGGGATAATAAAGCCCCTTTTGACGGTAAATGACCAGACAAATATCTTATTGAACAATCTGACTAGATATGAAGACAACCTGTCTATTTCTTATTCAAAGAATTCGTTCAAAACGAGATCTGGTCCGCTTAAACGGTTAAGATTCAGCTGTTTACAGGCTTTTAACACTAAGTCTTCTTGATACGATAAAGGAAAATCTAATTCTTCAAACGTGACCTGTAATTCATCATTTAAAAACCTGTCATTAAAATGAATGATGTCTTCATCTGGTTGAAAGAATACAGACTCAGGGTCATTTATAGCTTTAGAATAGTTAAAGAAATCTGATGTTGTTATTTTTTATGAGTCATCATTGGTATTCATATTCTTTAACATCTTCCAAAATAGTTTAGCGTTTTTAAATCTTATTGACTCTTAATTTGTTTGTCTGAATTTTATCGTGTTCCGCTTTTTTGTTCAAATTATATTCTTGTACTGGGTTCTAAAATTCGTCATTAATTTCCTATTTGTCTCATTGTTTCGCCCCTTTATTTATTGAATTAATCATAAAAACATGTTCTGTATTCAAAACATTCGTCATCAAACCTAGGGTTAGTGGTGTGATTGGTATTACTATTACAGTTACGCTTGAATAAAGGAGTGCATACATCTTCTAATAAATGATAAAACATTGTTTTCAATTTCATCGATTGTATCATAATTATCAAATTGCTCTGCTAAAACATTACTTTCAGTTTGAAAGGAATCATCATTAAAACGTCTAAGATATTCATCATGTTTACTACTGTCCCATTTGTACGTGAAATTTAAGGATTCATAAAAAACATCATTCAAATTTTGGTTACATTTATTGCAACAAATGTTTTTTTTATAGAGAATGTGATGACACACTGATCAGATATAATATTAGGTTCATGAACATAAAATGTGTTAACATACGGAATGGGATCAGGTTTGCATAGAACATAATCAACAATACTGCGACCCGAACTCATAGCACATGTAAATTTTCTAGAATTGTCAGCATTACCTACTCTGCCATTTATTATTTTATGCCAGTTCTACAAAAATCAATTGAATTATTTCCATGATCATTCACAGACAAATCTTGGGGTGTATGTATGTAGTAGCCATGTGTCGTTTTAAATTTACTGGAGTTACGAAACATGAGACGAGTAAAAACTATAAAAAATGATATATTCTTCTAGTCAATACGATGACAGTTACAGTAAAACGAAACCACATATGATGTGCTCGTATATCATATATACCTCTCCCAATTTGTACTCGTGCTTGGCGTGCCCTATGTGTACTAAGTCGTTCTTCGACACTAAGAATTTAGAACGCCGGTTTCATATTCTATTAAAATAAGGAAGCCAGAAATTTTAAAAGAATTATTGTCACTGATTGGAGTAGAAAGTGGGGCGAGCACTTAGTTCGGATATATATCGAACTATTACTTACTTTAAACTACCTGTTGCTCCTCCTGAAACATAGGCAGCGGATAAGTCTCTCAAATTGTTTTCTGTCCCGGGCTCTCTTGTATGGACCCCCAGACCTCATCTCCTCCTTGACTGTTCGCCGCCAAATTGTTTTTGTTCGAGTGATGGCGATTAAAAATGGAAGGAAACTTCGGTACATGGTTTGCAGAGATATCTTTTTTTTATTTACGCTGTCTTTGTTTTAAAGTCCAATTAGCTTTTTGTTATAAAAATATATGCAAAAAACAAACAATTGCTGATATAATCCCAAGATAATTATTACCGATGAAACAAGCCCTTTTCTTCTAAAACACTCATTTCGCTGTGAATTTTGCTTGAAACTTGAAATATATACATATCACTTCATGCCTTGTGCATAATATGACTGCGGGAAAACACAGTTGTTCTATAAATAATGATATTGAAAAACATACGAAACATTTTTTCTTCACGGGAGGAAAACACACCGGATTCCTCTGTTATAGAACACACGGAAACTATTACGACCGATGAATTTATATGATTATGGGACTTTTAAGTTTACTGCTTACAATAGCATAATGTACCTAGTATGCACATGTTTAAATGTGTATTTGTGAATGTTTGAAAGCATTTGGCGGTGTTTAACGCTTATTCTTTATAAGCATTGTTAGTTTAATATTGTTCGTGTATTTATAAACGTTAGTTCTATGGTTTTGTTTTGTCTTTCGTTTTTTTGTAGTCCAAAATACGTGCGATACATATTATCATGTATTTATTGATAATGCTTTCAAATCAACTTATGTTTTTTTTTCTAAAATACTGGTAGCATACCTATCATTCCGAACCAATTACAACATTTTGTTTTGTCTTTTTGTTTCTGATTGAAACTTAGTGAATATAAAACATTTACATATAGGCTTTGCGTAATGTTCATCTTTAACAAACTTATCTACTTCGTCTTCATGCACTGCCGTCAGTTTTCTTATCACATCGGCCATTACCTTTCCGTTCAGTCGCTGCTTAAAGACCCCCCCCCCCCCTTCCATTATACACACATTTCTGAAGTTGGAAAAAGCTTTTAGCGAGTGTAACCTTTCTAACTTTGCTTGCTACGTCTTTAATTGAAACACATCGACGGGGAAAATTGACATTCTATCGTTCTCTAAGACGTTTTATACGTTACCGTATCAAGAACAGAACAGAACTGAACATAATATTATTAATTGACTTAAGCGTTGAGCTCATCGTCATCGTATATAAATTATATCAACACACACTATTGTACAAACACATGTATGCAACAAATGACAAAATACAATAGCACATAATATACATAATATAAGAGGGCAAATAAGACAATAGTGGAAAATAGACATTTCATAACAAATCATATTTATAGCAAATAAAGTTCAAGTTAATAGAAGAGAAAACAGGTAAGGAGTTAAAAGCACAACAATGAGTATAAATATACTGGGTCCTTTGATATCATCAAAATCATGTGTCACCAAGAGTTTTATGGTCAGACATTGTTAATTGCAGCTTAAATGTTAATTGCAGCTGACACCCATACTTTTCAATGCTAATATACACAATCAGATAAGATCAGATAATGAAAAACAATTATTCTTATGACAAAACAATGGGTTTGTAAAAAAGAATTGCTAAACAAAACGTGAATTTTAACTTGAAAAATAAAATAAAACAAGAAATTATGTTAATTTGAATCCTATTTGTACATTAATGTTTGCCATAAGACAAAACTTTTTATACCACAATGAAAATGATTTAAACTGAAGTATTTCACTTACAATTTATCAGATCATTAGTAAGTGCTATAATTAACTTTTTATTTTAAGTGACAAATTGAGCAGGTGTCAAATCTGCATAATAAAAAGAAAGAAAGAAAATATATTTAATATTGAACTTTTATTCCTCCAGTAGTTCAATGCTATTTGTCATACTAAAATATATATTACAAAATTTACAGTGTTTTACACCATTATATAAAATTAATTTGTGCATAACTTTTTGTTTATACTCACGCAAATTTGACCTGATTAATAACATTAATATAAATGATGTGATAGACAGTGGTAAAAACAGTAGCATTTCTTAATATCCAGTATGCAGATATTGTACCAGATTAGGTTAATGTCCGTCTGTAAATTGAATAAGACTTACGCAGACTGTGAAAGGCGCTGAACCAGGCGAAATTATCTGATTACAAAAATTGACATTTTGTGTGTCCACTTAAAAAATTATATTCTTTTAATTCTGTATTTTCAGCTAAAAGCCACAGATGTACCTGGAGCTGTGCTTCCAAAAACTCCTGAAAAATGCAAGGTAAATGAACTTCGTGTATGGCTGAAAAGCAGGTCTCAGAGAGTCAAGTCAAAGGAAACCAAGTCAGAGTTTGTTGTAAGGTAATATGAGTTAATAGAAATACTTATAAATTTCTTATCATAAGTAATTTCAAATGTGAGAAACTATTGAAGCACTATCTTCGAATTTAGCCACAGGTCCGAAGAACTAGTAAATCTTAATTGTTGTCTATCTGGTTAAAATTGACGGAACAAAAGACTGATGGTCCACGGAAATTTTGAGCGGATATATTGTATGAAATGCATTATTGAGGCCCCCAAAGTGCTATTTCGCTGCTACATATATAACAAAAGGTTTCTGTTAATCATATCAAAGCCATTTTATGATAAACATTATCTGAAGGAAATATACTTTCATTATGTTGTATGAATAAGATTTAGTCATGCCAAAACAGATTAAGATATCATGAGGTCGAATGCCCAGTCATTGAAAAAGTTATGTGTGAAGACAAAGGATGATGTTTTGAATTTTAAGTTTGTCATACCGTAAGTCCGGCAGATATTTCGCCTTTCGCAAAGTCTGCAATAATGGATGAAATGTCATTATCCTTTTCTCTTATTTTTTGTTGTTCTTTTGTTTCAGGGTCAAGAAGTGGAGAACCTGCCTATAGTAGATCCTCATCCGGATCAACCGCACCTGGCAAAAATAACAGCAAACTGTCAGTTGTGCTCGCCAGAGGATTTTACTACTAATGATCTACTAGACCAGCCTGACAAAACGACAGCTTGGACTCAGAATACGAATGAACTGCCTCGCAAGTTTTCTTATCTTGACATTTTAAAGTATTCAAAAAAGATTGGCAAGAACACAAACTATATTGAAAAACCAATAGAGAAAGGTTATGCATTTTACTTTGATGGATATGTGTTTAACCAGGAAGTCGGAATAGTTGGGAATGGTGTAGTAGTGAAGGCCAGGTGCTACAAATCAATGAAGAAGAGTGAAACACCTCACTCACTAAAAGTGACACTTAGTAGTGCGGGTGCAGTGACTAATGGAATGTGTACTTGTGTGGCTGGAGCAGGTGGGCACTGCAACCATGTTTACGCTCTGTTGTATTCCACTGTCCTAAGAATGGAGGAATGTTCAATTTCACTCCTTTGGGATCTAGAAGGTCTTGAATGTCAAATCCCTTGTCTGCCATCACACTATCACCATTATTGAAGTCCAAGCCACAGCGTTCAGTTATTTCCCTGTCAGAAATGTTTCCCAAATACAACTGACTAATGAATGTTATTCTTCCACATGGGGCTATCCGAATCAAACCTTTTTGAGTGTTCGCACTTTTATAGTTGCTATAAGTCTGAATTTTCAATAGAAGAGAAGATGACATCTCAGTTTTTAATTCTGTGCAGTCAATTATGACTCTTGTAGTTGGATATTTTTCCTTAAATGTAACGGGCATTGTAGTGTCAGCCTGTTCTCTAGATGGCCAAATATTCATAGATCCAAGACGCAAAAAGAGAAAGTTTGCCCATGAAATTATTATCATGCTAACAGTTCCTATGGAAATATTGAACCTTTTGGCTAAGTCAAATTCAAATAGCCCAACCCTTACTCTACACATGAATAACAGAAACTGGTTTGCTGGAGATAGTTTTCTGTGTCTTTATAGTCTGTTTTCTTCATTGGCCATGTCTCTCTGTGCATACATCACAACATTTTCACCTTTCTTTCCAGGGTTCACCAGCTCCAAAACAGTATCAAATACTTCTCTTGATGAAAATCCAGTATAAAAATGCACCCCAGCTTCAATACAGAAGGATTCTAATGCCTTTTCGTCATGAAGCTGTACAATGTCAGACTTTAGTTTTACATTTTCTTTTACCACATAGTTAGACTTTTCTTGTAAAAAAATTAATATGATCAACAAGAAAATTTCTGTTCAGGATTTCATTTTCTGCCTGTGTTTCTATTGTGGAGACATTCAGCTTTGGGTCTTGAAAGGTAGTAATTTGGTCATCAGTGGCAGTAGCGTGATTTGTAAAATAATCTGAATCTCCAGCTAGTCCGGGACAGACGGTTTCCATGATGTTCCTTTCATCACGTTTCTGCTGAAGAGAATTTCTCCTTCTGTCTGCAGGTGGTTTATATACATGTGTTTTGCCTTTCCAACACTTGAATATATATAGTTGGCACTGCTCCTGGCTTCAAGTAGGTCCGTCTTGAAAACCCAGATTTTTCTAAGGTATCATTTCAAAGTGTAGAGAACATACAACTGTGTGACTGTCTACCTGCAGAAAAAAAATACCTTTAGCAAAGGTTGCAACACAGTAATATATAGAATATGTTAAATTATAATATATTGTAAATATGTGACATTTGTATATTGTATTATTGTATTGTACCATACCATGTGTTTTTTATGCTGATATAAATCTATCTAGTTCAGGGGTGATGATGTTTAATTAAAGCACTTCCACGTACCCAATACAAATTTTAGGACTAAGGTGTGCAAGGATATGGGATATCCTGTATACAGTCCACCATATTGCAATATATGTTGCAAAACAGTGAAGTAATGAAGAACACAATGAAACTAGAGCCACTGAAAACTCAAAAGTGTTAACCTCAAAGAGATGTAACTGTATAAAGCTAGATCAGTCGTGTATAATACAACCAGTAGATGGCTTATCAGTATCAATAGATGAAGTATCCGTTTTACACACTGTACCATTGTATATGTTTAATGGAAAACTGCAAATAATTGTTTGTTATCAGTCTTTCATGGTTCAAAACAACACTAAAAATTGAATCAGCATTCATTACTAGTAATTCAATGGATAATGTGCTCAATTATGAAAGAAAATACACAGTACATGTCGTACTGTGTCTCAATAAAATGGTATATCAAGTTTTCTTGCACACTATTAAGAGTATTTCAACATCAAAATCTTGGTAACTGAACACTCCATTTATTTCTTTTTATCTAAAGTATATGTGAAAAATAGCAAATCATTCATTGTAAATTCATAAATGTTTAACACTTTTATGAAATACCTTGAAGTATGGCCCTTCATCCCGCTTTATTTTGTTCAGCCAAATAGGTCTACGTGGATCATTGGCACTTGGAAAACTATGATAACTTGGTTAACCATATCCAGGTATTTCTCCATAACCGGTCATATGGCATTCTGGAACGCAAAAAAATCTGTTGGACTGGAAACACAAATCAAGGCAAAATATAAACAATACAGTGACTGCAGTTTTATTACATTAAAAAATATATTTGCATTAAGAATTCTAAACACATAATATTACCTGCTTCGAATGATTTCATAATATATTGATGATTATTATTCATAACTTGTCAATTATTAACTGTGTTAGAAAAAATTACTTAAGCCCTGGCTATGAAAGAGGGTCACACTAACAGACATTTTGAACCTGTCTGAACTGCCCTTCAAGTCAGTTGTATATGTAATGATTCAGGAAATTGAATATGAAGCAATTTAACTTTTTCTGATTACACGAACACCAAATTATTAGACTTGCCTTTGACCTTCTTGCCTTCAGTTTTGGGGGGAATCTAGGGCAGACCCATCCAATTTTTCAAGAGGAGTTGCTACTAACAACTCTTGTTGTTATCATGATCTGGTAAGGAATAGTGGAGATCAATCACACTAGAGTTCATATCTGTAACAAAAAATTCAAAAGTACAGTGAAATACATGCAAAGAATTCACTGGATCAGTTCAAGTGTCAGTTGATAAGCTCAACATGACTGTCATGATGAGCAACGGGACATGAAAATTATAATAAAATTATGAATAACTGAAACAATATAATAACACGCATACTAGTTAAAATTAATTTACATAAGCACTGTTTGTTTTCTCATCCATAACTTCTAAAGTATTTATAAATTGATACATGTGTACAGTTGTTGCAAAGTAAATACGTTCATATTAACCTGCAGGTGAGATCGCGAAAAGATATGACATTATTAATTCGAGGCTCATTTTTTATATATTAAAAATATAAACGAAACATGTATTCATTACAACAACCTTGTTATACATCTGAAATTTATTTAACACCATTTTTGTAGAAAAATACCTTTGTTTGTCGTAGTTTTTGTTGATTTCGATTTCCTGTTGACAAAATTTGTCCAAATACACTGTATCCTCGTATGACGTCATTCAAGGGAGACAATTCAAATCAGGTCTTAATTGAAAGGGTGTATATATAAGACACCGTTCATTTAGATATCATGTAAAAATGGACTTGAAAAAACTGAATCCTTCAAAACTACAAACATAAAAATATCCAGACGTATCATTATTTACGATGAAACTCTCAAACGCAGAACTACATTACATATATTTATGCGATTAAACGATGGGTAATGTGAACTTGATTAATGTAAAGAGGTCAAGTTTGTCAAAAACCTCTTCCTGGAATTAGGGAGACACATTTATGGGTAATGTAATGCAACGTCACTTCATTCACAGCTCGTGCCAATGTAAAATTGGGAAAGTGTTTTCGTGGCTGCAAGCTGGATCTAAAACATTCAGTCATTTAATTGGTATTCAATTTGTGTGCTGAACGTGAGTTTTCTATCTGACAGTGCCTCTATTTTTAAAAACTGAAATGCAAGATCCGAATTCTTTGCTTTGATGTTCTTGTAGAATAAATACCATCATTTCAAACAGTAATTATGACAGATCATTATGTCTGTGAAAGGTTCTGTAAATATTTCGTGATAAAACTATTATTTTCACAGATGTGCGAAAAAAGAATGTGCGGTCCTCTGGTAGGAGGTGTCAAAACGTGCGGACCTCTGGTAGGCGGTGTGAGATTGTACGGTCCTCTGGTAGAAGGAGTCAGAATTTGCGGTCCTCATTTAGAATGAGTCAGAATGTTCGGTCTTCTGTTAGGAGGTGTCAATACGTGCGGTCCTCTGGTAGGAGGAGTGAGAATGTGTGGTTCTCTGGGAGGAGGAGTCAGAATGTTTGGTCCTCTGATAGGATGATTCAGAATGTTCGGTCCTCTGGTAGGAGTAAGAATGTGTGTTTCTCTGGTAGGAGAATTCAGAATGTGTGGTTCTCTGGGAAAGGAGTCAGAATATTTAATCCTCTGTTAGGAGATGTCAAGACGTGCGGTCCTCTGGAAGGAGGAGTCAGAATGCTCGTTCATCTGGTAGGAGGAGTCAGAATATCTGGTTCTCTGGTAGGAGGAGTCAGAATGTTCGGTCCTCTGTTAGGCGGTGTCAGATTGGACGGTCCTCTGGTAGGAGGAGTCAGAATTTGCGGTCCTCATATAGAAGGAGTCAGAATGTTCGGTCTTCTGTTAGGAGCAGTCAATACGTGCGGTCCTCTGGTAGGAGGAGTGAAAATGTGTGTTTCTCTGGTAGGAGGAGTCAGAATGTTTGGTCCTCTGTTAGGATGATTCAGAATGTTCTGTCCTCTGGTAGGAGGAGTAAGAATGTGTGGTTCTCTGGTGAGAGGAGTCGGAATATTTAGTCCTCTGGTAGGAGGAGTAAGAATGTATGTTTCTCTGGTAGGAGGAGTCGGAATGTGTGGTCATCTGGTAGTATCTGAATACGTTTCTCAGTAGGAAGGGTCAAAACGCGTTGTATTCGAGAAAAAAGGTGTCAATTTATTTGGCATCGACGGGCGGGTCAAGCGAGGTGGTACATGGGTAGACACAACATGTCGAAGGAAAGTTCCAAGTAAATATTGAAAACTATGCTTATAATTGAGTTCAAATTATTTAAGTATACTATGTATTATACTGTTGAGAGTCAAGAATGTAATGTAAACTATATGACTAAGTTAGTTTGTGAATCTTTTATTGCACGTTAGATTAACATCTACTGTGCTCTGTTGATTGAGTCAAATATCTTTGACTGAAATATAAAAGTATGTGCAGCATTATATAATGTTAAATCCGTAAATAGAAAATTATTTACTCTATGTATGAAACGAACGCTATCTCGTTTTACATCTCTAATATATAAACTCTTTCAATATCACATTCTATAAAAGTCTTCAACATCAGTCTTACTTGTATTTAGACATTGATAATTTATTTCATAGTTAGTACGGATTGAACCTCAATTGTGTCTCATATTGTGTGTGGAGAGAATGGGCCCTCAATATAATGTAACCAACAATATTCCTGCATAAGCAACCGTGCGCACCAATCCGTATTTTAAAACAATTTTGTTTTGGCAATATGTTTCACGTGATTTGAACAGAAGTAGAAATAAAAATTCATATTTCATGCATTTTAGTAGGCATACACACACAGACTACATGATTCTATGGTTGAGTGGTTATAGTCTGTGGGTAGTTATCATTTACATAGCACCCAATGCCTGACAAGTATGGAAGCTATCCTTCTAGATTACGGAAGATGGTTCATTATATCCTAGTGTGCGCCTTGTGCCTTCCGTCACCGTTTAGGCTGAAAAATGTTGCTATTTGACCCTTACCATTAGTGCGACGTTAAACCTCAGAAATAGAAAAACTTTCACCTATTTCTGTTTAGGGTCATTAAGGAAGATGTATTCCCTAGACGGAGGAAATTAACACAAGGCAATTACACCTCTTTAATTACAGACAGTGCAAAAAATAGCTTCTCGATACAAATTAATTATGGTAAAACCAAAAACCTTTTAACGGAAAAACGCAAGGGATAGAACTAATAGCCTTTGTGATTTTCCTTTTTCACTATGATCGTACAAATGGTCAAGACAATCATATTAGAACATTTTTGTCTTGTTTCTCCCCGTATATCATTATGTTTTATTTTAATCTGATGAAAATATATTACCTATTTTATTGACGCATTGAAGGCAATAACTATTAACTTGTTATGAACCGTAGAAAAACTAGGTTACGCTTCCTAAATAGAGACCGAAGCCATTAATAAAATGATTGGTGTAAAAGACAATTTAGAATCTTTCTTTTGTCTTGTTTTTCCTTAAAACGTTATTGTTTACTTAGATTTGATGAAAATAAATTACCCATTCTATTGAAACATTAAGGAAAAGTAATACATTACGAAACGTACATAATATATATATCTAGGTTACGCTTCCTAAAGTAGAGAACGAAGTCATTGGTAAAATAACTGATGTGTAAAATACGTGTACAACTAAAGTCTCAGAGTGTACTTCTTAAACTTTGCGAACAGATAATACAGTACAGTAGGAGTGTCTTTTGCAAGTGAGCCATTATGGTGGTACTTATCTTGACGACAAACCAGAAAGCCAGATTTCGTGCTTATATTACCAACAGATCTAGCAGGACTTAAAATCCTAATAATAATTGTGTTGTTACACATTACGGTGATCCACAGAAAACGAAGGCAAATGTTTTCTTGATTCAGGAAAACAAGCAATAAAAAATGTATAGTGTTAAGCTTATGAACAAAGGCCAACCCCGGGAAAGACTAACTGGCCCTTATTTACATTGACAAGCGACCTTTATTTGGACGTCATTTTATTCACATGTATACCCAAACCCAAGCTTACTCAGCAGCGTCTTGTTGACTTATCGAATTGTTCAAAATTGCATGTAAATTTGATATCAATTTGTACACTATTCTATCGGGTAATCATATTAACTTCCTGAATATCAAGGCCAACAATGATATCTTATTTTCTATACCGGAGCGTTAAATTGGAAACCTTAAACAAATTCTGATTATTTTGGTGTCATAAGAAAGACAAATTAACACTATAGAAAACTATATATATATATATCTAAATACAATATTGCTTAATATATACAAGACAGTCAGTGGGGGGAGGGGCGTAATGGTTAATAATTAGGAATTTGCTATTTCATTAATAAATAAATGACTTTTCATTTCTATCTATGGTCGGGGACATTGATGTTGACATCCTTGAACCCGATAGTGTATGTAACTTAATAAATTGTTTTCAGTTCTGTTCTAATCTTTATAAGTAAGCCGCTGCATGCAATTAATATCAAATGATAATGCAATAGTGTGAGAGAAGAGAAACAAGTAGCTTTCATCCAAACACTTTGTATATATTTTTCTGTGACAGTGTAAAACAATTTCTTCCATTATAACATACGTTTTTGTCTACAAACTGACAATCATACCAACGAGGTTGCTTCTCGTAAAGAAAAGGACATGGGTAAACATATGAAGAAAATTTTACCAAAAAGTACATCCGTAATTTTTTCACACAATATAGTTCTATATCTCTACTTTATGGAACAAATAATAAGCAAGGAAAAAGAGAGTTCCAAGACCTCTTTGAGGCGCCGGAATTATGGTGGGTGCATTGGACAGAATCACATATATTAATTCCATACGCATATTTTTTCAACACGTCTTGAAAAGTTTTCTATTCAGCCTTGATTTATATGGACAATAATATATATTTATTCATTTGAAGTCATTATTACAGCTTCATACCCATTCAAACGCATTCTAAAGATCATTACATGTAAGAAATCAAACATTAACAATTTTCTTTCTTAATGTTCATTTTGGCATCCTATTTTGAAGAATTTGTTAGCAATTATGCATTAAAATGTGCAGTTACTCATCGGTGTCATATAATAATTCACTGCAGTTATTACAGAAAAGCTCTGGATGAAAAAGGAGTCCTAGGATGACAAAACACGTATAAAACATTTCGTCTTCCGGGGAAGCTCGTTTTAGACGTATGTCGTTAAATAACATTCTGAACAGTTATTGTCTTAGATTGGTGTATGAGAAAGAAGGAAGTATACATACTCGTCGATCGTGAGGTTCAATGAGTTATAACTTGTTACAGACGTATTGTTTGTGCTCTTTATTTAATTCAAATTACCGTTGGACATATTGTCACTTTTTTTGCACCATTAAGTTTGTGAATATGTATACAACAAACTACTTGTATCTAAGGTTGTAAATCATCTGCCCAATTATCTTTCCTTATAGGATTACACAACTTCAGTATTTCGAATTGATCGAAACCATTCATCAGCCTAAGTATACTAGTATAATTATTATGATATGTAATCATTGTATGTGCACTGTCTAGTACCAAATATAACTACAGAATTGTCTAGCATGACTGGTGCACATAGTTGAATTACCAGTATGGCGTCGAATTACATGGAATTGGGCGAGATTCCACCCTCTGGTGACTTGGAGGCTGTAAAACTCGGGAAACGTAATAGGGGCGAAACATTATCCTATTTATTTGGAGACAGTCTATTGGACAAAAAACCTAATCGGCTAATTGATTAGCTACAATGTATTAGCTCCAATCAATTAATTATGTTACTATCAGCTCACATACACTAGTGCTATTTCAACTGGAGCGTATGAACTGTTTAGAAATAAAGGTAAACAAAGTTATCAATGCTAAAACTATTCAACAGACTTAATGAAGACGATGGTCAAAATATCTATTGACGCTGAGGCACGAAATAAACGTAACAATTGGTTGTTTTTGTTATTGAACAGAATCTTACTAAGAATTGTTACTCTTTAGTAAGGGCTACTGTAAGTGATTTCCTGAAATCAGATGCTGGTAACATATACATTTGTATCAATGCTATCATAATCATTATATAGTGTGTATGTTGCTTAGTTATAATTGTGAATGCATGGAGTAATTTGTTTCTTTCGTTTGGTCTTTCGTACGCTCGCTCGCTCGCTCGTTCGTTCGTTCGTCCGCCATTCGTTCACAAATTAGTTAATTTCATTAACTTATATTCATTCATTTATTTATGTATTTATTCTTACTAAATCATCTTAATATGTATTAGTTAAATGTTATTTTGCTTGTTTTCAGAAGGCCTGAAAATAAGTCAAATGTTTTGTATATTTTACTTAATGTGTACACCTTCTATAAATAAGGATATTATTATTATTATACACTTGTACTTGGTACATGGTCATAGAGTTGGGTGGTTTAATAGGAACTCGACATGACCCGCAATTGTGTTTTTCCGTGACCTTCCGGATATTGAATGCATCATAAGTAATGTGTACGAATAAAAGGGCACTCGTAAGTCGATATATTACTGTGACTATACCTCAGAAATAAGGATGACAAGAGAACGTTTGTGGCATGAATACTATGAAATAATGTAGAAATTCCCATACTCAAAGGTATACATAGAGTATCCTGCGAAACTGGTGCCGGACCGACGAGTCATCCGAGACGAGTTCTCTGACTAGCATACCGTGCTCGACAAAAACAAGATAAATATGATAATTTATCTACCTCAAAGTTGGAAGATCATTCGTTGCAGTCCGTGTATGATACTACGTATATCAGGATGTTCAAAAGTAGTCAACAAGGAAGTATGCATCTAGACAAATCGCATGATCCACAACCAGCTGAAAAGTGTAGTGCATCAAGTACCCAACATACTAGAAGAGAAAACACGACCAGTGACATAGCATTACCAAAAAATACCCCTTCATTATTTCGCTTCATCGCTCAGACTGTACCGAAAGTACCACAACATCGCACATCAAGATCTTCTATGCGCGGTGGTGCCCGGCAAAGGGTATTGTCAACGACAGTGACCAATAGGGAACGACGGCCAGATATTCGTATGGCGGGCAATCGGAAATATATTCCTGCAAAAACCAAAGAAACGACATGTCCACAAACATATCTACTTATCAAAAATGTCTTCACAGCAAAGAAATGGTGTCCCGTACCACAATCATGTAACAAGCAAGCTTTTCGATTACATATTGGTGATGATAAAATCACATCATCTGTTAAGGCAGTTTGAGGCCTACAGGACGAGGACGTTTCTCCAGGAGATCCTCCACCATCTTGCACCATCGTATCAGAAAAAATGGTACAAGAGAAAACGTCTTACTTCAGAACATGATTCTGTGTTTACCAAAATTGGCATTGTGATGCTAACGGAAACCTTGTCAGCGTCTTTCATAGACCATAATGTTAATTGCTTTGCTTTTTTTCATACATTCAGATACCCGAACAGTAAAGGAAATGTATTAGTTGTTATGTAAATGACGACATTATTTACTAAGAAAGTTTTGATGACATAGTATGGATAAAACTTGAATTGATTTGATAGCCCTACTACAATTATCTCGGACTGTATTCCACTTGATTCCATAGCAAATGACATAATTTTACCAGATGACTTTGTATTTGATGTAATTGGTATCGGTAAAGATACTTTTGTAGGAAAAAGAGGTTAAAATCTTATAGATTACATTCTCAGAAGAAATATATATCTTAGTTTTTTCAAGAAGTTGAGAACAAAAAGATTTTCGCTCGTTTGGTCAAACAGAGTACACGACAATTGTACGCAACTTTTAATTAAAAAAAATATCTGTTAGGAACTATGTTATACCGTGAAATTGTTCGTAATTGTGATTTTAAAGAATAATATACACATATTTAAAAATCAAAGCTACAGATTTTCTCTTAGTTGACCACGTATTTCATCTCAACAGTCCATATAATGATCGGGAATGCACGTTCTGTAATAAATTAGGCCACGAATACCATTTTGTTATTTAAGAAAACAATACATAGATTCTACTGGAATATGCCTTGCACGGGAAAGTTAAGATAAATTTATACAGTTCAAAACGAGATTATTTTATGGAAGCTTAATTGCATGTTATGATACACACATAGATGCTTTTGTTTAAGAAGTAAGTATGTCATTATTTTTTAAAGAAAGCATATCTAATGACTATAAGTATAACTTATATTTGTAATACATGTATTTGTTTGACAATTGTTTTAAGATGACCCCTTTTCTTAAATGATTCTTTGATTTGTAATTGCTTTTAAAAATGGATGATAAAACGGGTGATATTTATAATTCAGATTTTGTGTGGAATTATATATCTGTTAATATATTTTTAATTTTCAATCATTATAAATAGTTGTTACTTTAATGAGTACTGTGTACAGTTTGTTTTGTATCATTGTTTTCTGGTCTTTTTGCAGGATTTATATTTTTGTAATCACTATTAATAGCGTATTTTGTGGTGTAAGTAAGTACTGCTTTCTCCGATGCTATATCATACTTCTTTTTATAACATTTTCCCCAATGAGTTAGAATTAAGAAGGTTTCATGGTTACTATAAATGATTTCAGGATTAATTTTGAATCAATTATAAATGTGCGTCTGTTACAGTAGTACATTTTGTTCATGGTTGATATTTTCAATATGAAAAAACAAATGGAAATACGTCTGGTAAAATACATTCTACTGTTTGTTTCCTGTTTTAGTTTTGTGAATTGCGTCAATAAACCTCGCAAGTTCTTGTTATTCTGTGGTAGGGTTTCAATAATTCTTTGCGTTAGTGGAAGTTTATTGTATTTTTCCGGCAAGGTATCTTACGATCACTTAACAGTCAGTTTCCTAATTATGATTACAATCAATTAGTAACACGTTCGAAGCATAACAAGGACGGCTGACCACGGGAGAAAATCCGGTGATGCTCCAGATGACGACGTACTATTATTCAGTTTTTCTACCATAAATAATTGTTATATACACTTAGGAATATACATATGTCATGATAATACAGAGTTCAGTAAATCTTAATGCGAGTGTGAAGCATATTGAAACGGAACTTGAACAACACTAGTCAAAATTAGATCTTTCCTGACGATTTACATCTATAAGGTGGGTATTCAACTGGTAAGGGAGAAATTTAGAAATAGCAATTCCCTTAATATGTGGAATGCGTCTTGTTATTCATACTCTACTTGTATCTGTCAGCAACAGTCCATTAAATATGTATTATCATGTTCTCAGATATAAACGGAGAGCTATATTTTTGATAGATATATCTTAGAATTGAAATCAGACCTAAGTTTGATAAAATTGGGCGTCCTTGGATAAAATATTATCAACCCCAAGACCGGGTATTTTACGTTCTTCACGCTGTGTAAATACGTATTATTTAAAGTTAATTCAATCTCTAATTTGATTTGTTGCTTATGTTTATATGTAGAAAAAAAACACATTTCGTTTCAGTCGGATGTACGAGTATTTCCAATGTATTATTAAAAAATCACCAAATATTTATTTCATTCACATAGATCTGATTAAACTTTTTATGTCATGATCAAAAGCATAGAGTGGAGTCATCGGCTTTAAAATCAATGTTCCTTCTCGATACTTCAAGTACTATATCATTTATGTAAATGAAAAATAAATTTTCTCCCAGAATAGAACCTTGAAGAAACACCGTCTGGGTTTAATGTAAAGTTTAATTGACGTAAAGTTGCTGTATTTGATAATCTGTGTTCCGTTATTTAAATGAGAAGAAACAAGTTCAAAAGTGTTCATCCACAGTGCAATCTATCCAAAGCAACACCCTTTGGGACAAGCCACATCATGTTGTTGTTGAGAGGATGTTGCTCTATGGAGGTTAAGTTAAAAATTAAATCGTACATGCAGTTGGGAAAATCATGCTGTTGTTGAAAGGAGATTGCTGTTAAAGAGAGGGACGCTGTACATTTCTTGCACGTGTTCTTTATCATGTCCATGTGGAAGATATAATTGTCCAGTCACATCGACAGATTAATATCTTATCTTATCGATCGACTGATATTTGAACTTCCATTCAACAACACCATTGAGGTCACGAAGGACATTAGCGTTTTGACTTGTTGGAATTGCATTCAGGACTCATACATCCTATGACTACTTTGTCTTACTTGGTTAATAGAGTGAAATATTGAAAAAGGTTGAATAAGTTAAGTCATTTATCAGGTTGTCCTGAATTATTTACATGATGTTATCTGTTCTATACACAGTTATGTTTCCGAAACCTGTGGAACAAACTTACACTGCTCAACTTTTACTATTGGTCAGCATATTCTGTGAGCAGGACTATCACTTACTTTATTTGATACTTTACAGATGAATGCCTATAATTTCATGTTATTAGTCCCCTGCCGTACCGGAGGGGACTATAGTGTTTGTCGTCGTCAGTCCGTCCGTCCCTCCGTCCGTCCCTCCGTCTGTCTGTCCGAAGTGGTTTCCGGATGATAACTTCAGTTAAAATTGACGGATTTCAATGAAAGTTGGTATATGGATAGCTTAGGGCATTAACCTAGAATGGGATTGCATTTGGGGTCAATAGGTGAAATATCTAGGTCACGGTTACTAAAAATAGAAATTTGGTTTCCGGATGATAACTTCAGTTAGGGACTGATTTCAATGAAAGTTGGTATATGGATAGCTTACGGGATAGCATAGAGTGGGATTGCATTTGAGGTTAATATGTCAAACATCTAGGTTACTGTTACTAAAAATAGAAATTTGGTTTTCGGATGATAAAATCAGTTAGGGATGACGGATTTCAATTTCAAAAGTTGGTGTATGGATAGCTTAGGGGATAACCTAGAGTGGGATTGCATTTGAGGTCAATAGCTTAAATATCTAGGTCACTGTTACTAAAAATAGAAATTTGGTTTCCGGATGATAACTTCAGTTAGGGGTGATGAATTTGAATGAAAGTTGGTGTATGGATAGCTTAGGGGATTACCTAAAGTGGGATTGCATTTGGGGTCAATAGGTCAAATATCTAGGTCACTGCTACTGAAAATAGAAATTTGGTTTCCGGATGATAACTTCAGTTAGGGTTAACACATTTCAATAAAAGTCGGTATATGGATAGCTTAGGGTGCATCCTAGTGTGGGATTGCATTTGGGGTCAATAGGTCAAATATCTAGGTCACTGTTACTAAAAATAGAAAATTGGTTTCCGTATGATAACTTCAGTTAGGGGAGATGAATTTGAATGAAAGTTGGTGTATGGATAGCTATGGGGATAACCTAGAATAAGATTACATTTGGGGTCAATAGGTCAAATATCTAGGTCACTGTTACTAAAAATAGAAATTTGGTTTCCAGATGATAACTTAAGCTGGCTCGCTCATTTAGACAAAATTGTCATCATTAAAAAATCTAGACAGATGGTGCTGTATAAACAGATATGTGCTGGCAGGGGACTTCAATACTGACTGTAAGCTTGTTCTGTTGTAAGCTTTGATAATTTTGAAATGCATGTATTATGACATTTTGTGTAGTACCATTCACAAGTTGAAATTGGATTCAGGACCCACACAACCAAAAGACTACCTAAGTTGAACAACCAAAGACCGTATTTGACCGTATAATAACAGCATTGGTAGGTCACATCTATGTGACTCGTACATATACAATATACCAACATGATATTCAAACATCTATGTGACCGGTCGTTGTATTCACATTGACTGGAAATTAGTAGTTCAACAAATAGTTTATTTGTTGAATATCAATACAATCCACTTAGAACCATAAACACATACATCGACTGTTGCTATTCACATAGTAAGCATTTGAAACAAACAAACAAACGAACGAACGAACGAACGAACAAACAAACAAATTTGTTTTTGAAATACAATGCCCCCTCTGGATGACATTGGCCTTTGATCTTCAGACCTGAAAATGCACAGGTTCTGTAGAGGTTGTCATGAGGAACCTACATATGAAATTTGATGAATGTATGTGCAAGCGTTGTGATTTTATAGTCAAAGTTTAACCTTTGAACAAACAGACAAACAGACAGAGAGACCAAAAACAATATGCCCCTGATCTATTGATACAGGGCATAAAAACGAGCTTTTGAATTTCCTTCTAATGCTATTATAGAGGTCAAGGAAATTCATTGATCATGATATACAATTACCATCCTTTACAATAATGTCAATTACATTAGTTTGCCAAACAGCTAAATGACTGATTAATGTACGACGTAACTCTCAGCTATCATTTCATACATACGTCTTTTTGATTTGGATCTTCATAGGATAACTGACAATGTATTAACATATCTCATCTACAAAATACCTTTTCTCTAATAGAAAGCTGTGTATCTAAAACTGAAAGTAACGCGCGAGAAAAGTCCAACTACGATGTTCTTATATTTATGAAATTGCTGTACATAGTAAATGCGTTTTATGTTCGCTAAACTGGGGTAAACGGTAAACAGTGACCTTTCAATGCTGTGATTATCATCATATGTAGGGGTCAGATTAAGACCACACCGCTATTAAAACCACTTTGTCTAAGAACCACAGATGATCTTAATAGCGGCGTTCTACTGTACATTGTTTGTTAGTCCACATCTTTTCTTTTGATATTAGCCACGCTGTGTGGTAGTACGTCTTACACAGACAGGTAATATATATTGCCTTTGACATTTTCGGTGAAAATAATCTTACTTAATAGCATAAGCAAATTTGTATTATGCTAGTCAGTTATGTTTTGATAGGAAATTGAGATTCTAGTCAAGGACTGACGGTTTTCCTACACATCGTATAATAATTAACATACGCCTTCTTTTGTACGTATATTTATAAATATGTTTTCGTGTTACAGTAAATGTATTTGTCCTTTTTGACTATCACTGGCTTCTTAGCGTTTATCGGTCTGCTGTAAATAATTATGCATTTGGTGCTGTAATAAACTATGTAACAGTTCTATAATGCATGTATTTGCTAACCTGCTAGGTAAACCGTATTTTTAATGTTTCTTATACTTAAATACGAAAGTAACCCAAAGCTTTAATGATGGATGGGCTGCTCTCGTGTTGTTGTCATTTTGACATTACATGTAAATGGACAATTAAACGATTACCATGGTTATTACATGTGTATGATATGAGATGGTGCTCCAATGAATAATTAGTATCGAAGCATCGTCTGAAAGCCGAATAGTCAGCAAATAATTTCCCTGGTAGAAATAGTTTAACGAAAGGCCAATGCAACATATTTTCTACTGCATTAATTTTCAGACAGATTGGTTAATCGACTGAAAAAAATATTAGATAGAATCGATAAGTCAGGCGTAAAAATGTATTGTTTCTTGTCATCCGCATCGCACTATCACCCCCCCCCCCCCAGGAACCGAGGAAGGAATTGTACGTCCGCTGTCTCATTGTTGCATTTCCACACGCTTTAAAGAGCAATTTTAAGATAATTCCCTACTTACCTATCCTATTTGTAATGTGCGTGCAAGCAGAAACAAACAATTTTTTAGATCTCAAATGATGTATTATTATTTCTAGAATAAAGAAAGTAGAACGTGTTCAGTCTGATATATTCTTGTAACAATTCGTGTGCAGATTGTAAGTCCATGTGAACTATGTACACTTTCGATGACAAAATGTGCAAATGGGATAATATCGATTTCAAGAGTGCGAACTACAAGATTTCAATGACAAAGAATACAAACGCATAATTTCAATGGTCACGTGTGCGAAAGGCATACAATTACTAGTCTATGTAATTCTATGTCAAATAGCGCGAGCGGCTTGGTGTCGAACAGCATACTATCGATGGCAAGACATTTTTATATTGTTTAAAACATAAATGAGATAGTGTAACTATTATACGGTTGCATAGAAACAAAAAAATGTAAACTCATATATTAGACGTGTACATTTATAGGCTATGGGCTACTGGTCGAAACCCTCCCCCCCCCGGAGGCATTTTTGTAGACACCATTTGTTTGAAAGCTCAATGCCTGCTGATCATTTTTCCAGTGTCTACAATCTGGGCGTTGGGGCGTTTGTGAACTACAGCATGCTAATTACCGTTACCGAAAAATACGTTTGACAATAATTTTATTTTGTTAGAAGACTTATTCTAGATATTTTCAATAATTCATCAATTTGAACAATTCCCTTGACCATAAAAAGTTAGCAACGGCTTTACTTGTCGATCAAATGCATGTTTTTCACTTTATTGCACTATATATGCTCTGTAATTTACGTTACCCTGCGTTACCCTAAAATAACAAGGAAATGACAGTTGTATATGTTAAATTAACACAAAAGCAGTCGTAAACAATGTTTTTATTCATATTAGGCAAATACTACCACATGTTCATGTTTTTCTTTCATTGAATGCTCGTTTATGTCTTCATTTTACGTAAAATACGTTACATATAAAAGTATACGTGTTACATGGAAATCATTTATATTACTGTGATCACATGGTATGATCAAATAGGTATACAGTGATAGGTAATCATGATGCGTTCTGTAATACCCATATCTGGAAAACATTTCTAGTTACAAATGTTGTAAAGTTTGACTGGGATAATAGTAGTTTACGTTATATAACGTTACCTTTATAACGATAAGTACTTAACACGCTTTACAATGCATAAAACATTGATTTGATATACAAAATGTTAATACTTGATTACTGACAATACGTACATGTAAATTAACATTCCAACTTTTTTAATTCATCACTGATTGTGTTTTACGTTACATGGTTTTATTTGTGTAACGTTTGAAATTATTCATAAACGAGTAACAACATTTCTATGAAACTGTTATAAAATCATCATCGAATGTATTCTAAGAATATGTATCTATGAAACAATCAAATTTACAATGACAGCGACAGTGCAATAAACATTGTGCCATTGACACACATAAACACGTGTATGTCATTTACGTTACCACTTGTTACATGATTATTTATATATATATATATACTTAAGTGCAATATTGTATGTTATGTCAGATTTCATAAGCTGTACATATTGTCATCAAGGTATTTTTGTTGTTCTGATGGCAAACGTTCACGAATTTCACAAATCATCACTTCACTTTTCTGTTTCATAGACAGCATCGAGCATACTAATGTGCTCAATGCCGTTTTTATCATCAGTGTCTTCTGCGTCGCTAGCCTTTGGCACAATATTATCCTCGTACCAGTTGTATTCCAGCATGTTGTCAGGACTGAATTTCCAATTTCATCCACTTTTAGAAGATCAAGATTGCTCTCTTTGCATGGGTCAAAATTTACACCTTATAACTATCCGTAACACATTGAACATACGAGACGGGATCTGCAGGGAGTGAGTAAGCTCATGTCCATACCACTTAAAGCGTGCAGAACACAACCATGGCTTTGATACTTGTCACACCTCAGTTTATTGATGTCGTATTTTAATGACCAAACAACACACATACAAATGTCTCAATGGCACTGTAAAGTTCATCCGAACAAACATGCGTGGTAAATTGGCTAATAATATTGTCATGTAATCTTCATTAATAGGAGCATAGCTCCTATAGCTATACATTACTTTTTCTAATTACAATTACGTGACGCATATACATCTGCTTTGAAAAATAGTATAAGTATACATTGCAGACTTTGCAGTTTTGATAAAAGTTGGAGATATATGCAGAATTCTGTTTGTTTCCTCCATTTCATCATTAACTGTTGAGGTAACGAAATTCACTACATATTGAAAATAGTTTCATTCAGTAAAGTAGCGCTGGAACACTATATTGTCTCTGAGATTAGTGAGATTGCGTGTTGACGCATGATAGCTTTTCCTTGGTAATTGTGGTTAATTGGTCAAATGATGTACATCTGTACAGACTATACATACTTGACATTCAAATTTTAATTCAAAATGATGATAACACAGGCATTTAAATGGTTTAACGATGGTTTAGTCTAACACATTTAACCTTGCTCCAGACTGTAATCTCAGTGCTTTGAATCTCAGTTAGTGTGACTGTGACGCCATCTCTATAAGACTGCTCAAATATTAGCTTTATTGACTGTGTCTTATTGCCGTCATTAGATATGAAGCCCGTGCGATTTCATGGAGTTATTGTTTTTTTTATACCTGAGAGCAAGAACGTTGGAGCTGCCAAACGTCATCGGCACTCATCTGATTTAATAGACTGTTTGTTGTAAGTGTCTGATATAAAGTCTACACGAGACGTTTTAGGCAACTGATAAGAAATCGCCTCAGCCACTTGCTCGAATCTGTCCGGAACTGCTATAAGACTCTGCAGTTACCCAATTAGGCGTTACCATTAACAACATAGGATGCGCCTTCTGTAGAATGGCTAGTTGTTGGTTCTATTGGTGATTCAATATAAGGCACTCGACCTAGAAGAAATGACCAGGTAAGCTTCAGGTCTATGTCATGTTGAACTGACAGGAGCATAAGCAGGCCAAATGCGTTACGTTCTGCTCGTATCTGAGTTATTATATTATGCTGAAATACTCTGTGTGAAAGGTTGTGTTTCTTCAAATCTTGGCCGGGGTAATTGACCCTTCGATAAGGGCTTGTGCTCCCATAGAGCATGGTTTTAGTGTTTCCCAGACGTCACTTTGTCAAGAAAACCACTGGCACAATTCCGGAATTTATCATAAGTTCCGCGAGACCACTGTCGTTCATTACTTTACCTAGATGTAGCGAAGATGGAGCATACGTGTGTGAAATACACCCGTTCTCACTATGACATTAGTGAATTTGTTCCGGAAACTGCCAGTACGATTTCATGGCCACTGCTAGGTCACAGGTTACAATTGCATAATCATTGAAAAAAGAAACATATCTATAAATTACTATGAAATTGATAGACTAAATTAAATAATTATTTAATTAATGAAATTATTTATTTATTGACAATTGATTGCTTTAATTTGATTGATTGATATGAAAATTTTATAATGAAATGGTTGTTTTTAAATTTAAGCCTAAATGCCACTTTAGATTTTATAATGTCTGATGCAAAAAATATCAAGGTTTAGTTATACATGCACTTATGTTCATAGTTATATTTTGGTAACGCATGCGGTTAATAATATACACGTATTTTCTGCATTATTGTGACCTTTTTTCACCTTGTCAACATATAATACAATTGAGTACCATTAACTCATTAGATAGTGTTCTGTTCGATCCAGAAACAGTAAGTATATGATGATAATCGAATATTTTAGAGTATATGTGACCTTATTTCAGTGATATAATATTGGTAATGTAAATTATACCACATTTGATGATGAGTTTAACATTTCTACACTCTTGTTTACATTCTCTGTGTTTATAATCATAATTACAAAGCCTTTAACACAAATTATTTTGATCTCTTTGCGGTATTGTGTTAACTTTAAAATTTCAATTATGGTAACGCCCCAAAATGGCGGTAACGGAGTAAAGCCCCAACACCCAGATGGTAGACACTGGGATTTGGTAGGTCTTTCCATACACTTTCAGAAAAACATACTGTAGAAAAATGCCTCCGGGGGGGAGGGGGGGGGGTATTGGTGCCCCATAGTCTATTAGGTGCCGGAATTTTAACCACTACATGAAAATTGTAACTTGTATAGGACAAACACAGGGTAATGCTTTCAGGCCAAATCTAGATACCAACTACAATAATAATTATATTAGCCTGGTTCCCGGTGTTCACACAATACCTCTGTGTAGCAGTTAGAGGCATGTAATCCAGACTACAATCAAATGTCATAATAGGAAGTTCACATTGCAAATCATGTATAATTTAAGAACAAAAGTGCGCTTATGACGTAGGAACTAGGAAATAAACCCTTAGTGGATATATTTCATTCTGTCAACAAGATATGACGTGATTGTTTGTCTCGACGTAGTAAACACGTTTAATGCGATTGTGATGAGCTGGATATATCAAGTATACTGACACCTCTCTACTGCAATCGAGGAAACGTTTGTGAATGCAACACTGGTGCGGCCATATAAGTACTACAGAGTCGAAACTCGTTAGAACGTAGGAAGGGAACTCCGCAAAACTGTTCAATATAAACTTGACTGACTATAGCTATCAAATATGGGCAAATAAGTCAAGTACAGACACAGTGACAAAGGTTTTGAATACATTAACTGTGGTGTTCAGCAGCTAGTTGACGTTATTTTCCACTAGATACTTGATTTGTGTACATATATTTTTTATATCTTTTTATTTATGCTACAGTATGTCACACATTTGAAAGTTTACATACATGTACTACAAACAGTGTCAAGAAGATAATTATGATTTTAACAGAAGCTAAATGTATATATACTATGACAAAAAGAGATTATTTGAGCAAAAAGTGTATACATACAACATACTGTAGTATTATTTAATTTAGAAGGAATAAATTGGAAAAAAGTCAAGTTCATTAGAGTAAGTGCATAATGACTGCGGATGAAACAATAATTGTGCAAGAGAGCAAGAAGAATTTAATATTGCAATTATGATATTCAGTCTTGGTAAAATAGATATATACAGAAGTGAAATTTACCTGTCCTGTGTTTGTACAAGTGCTGCCAGGGGTGACCAATTTGTTTCTATCTTAATGGAAGTGAATGTATTTCTGCCATTATACATTTCTGACTTATAAGTAAATGAGATTTGATGTTTAAAATTGACAATATTAGGGTTACTAAGGGTCATTGTACATTTGTATATGTGATAGTTGGCAATTAGAAGATTTTATTTAATATTATTGGGAAGATTTTAAACTGAAACCATTGTAAATTTGAGTCTTTGGTGAATTTAAAAGGTATTAAGTGGATATTTTATCCAGTTTGTACATTTGTATTTGCATCCCTTTCCCATTTGATTATTGCTTTTGATTGAGACATATGTCTACTAACTAAAATATCATAAAAATATCTACATCCTTTTTTATTGTAATTTAATAGTTTAATAAATAATGGTTGGTTTGGCAACAAATCATTTGTACCTTTATGTTCTATTCTTATAGTATCTAAAAATATTCTCATAGAGTATATTATATTATTGTATTCTAAGAAATGTTTTGCAACTGAATATCTCTGCATGAATTCTACAAATGTATAAAAAAATTCCATTATTCTTCATAAAGTTGTTAACTAAAAATAGTCCTTTATTCACATAATTTTTGTTATAAAATGTTTTGCCACCAATTTTCATTTTTTTATTGTACCACACTGGTAAAGCTAAAAACTCTTTTTCGAACAACATAAGAGTCAATGACAGCTACATAGCTTGAACAAACATCTTGCCAAAATTCATTTATAATATCCTGAATTTTTTATTTAATAAAATTTGGATCGAATTTCGTGTAACAAGGTAAAAATGGACAAATAGTGTTGATAAGATGCAAATATTAACCATCTTTTTTCATAATTCGCCTTAGCCATGAAATTTTTAATTTTCTAGACCGATAACTCTTATACCACCTAGTTCAAAGTCTGGAGTCATAATATTTCTTTTTACTTTATCAGGAGCATTGCTCCATAAAAATTTGAAGAATAAATTTTGTATAGTAGTTATCAATTCCTGTTTAGGGTTTGGTAATCCTATGATCAAATGGTTCAATTTTGGTAGAGCAAGTGTTTTAATAACTGTATTTTTACCAATTGGAGTTAAAGTTCTTTTAGATCAACTATTTAATGATATTTTAATTTCATCTATTTTTATCTTATTATTAGTTTCCGGATTTTTTTCAAATCCAGCGTAAATGTGACTCCTAACATTTTAAATTTTTCATTCTCCCAATGAAAACCTAATTCAGGACATAGAGCAATGTTGCTGTTTTTTCCTTGAACCAATCCAAATAGCTTCTGTTTTGTCTATGTTAACATGAAGTCCAGATATTTTTGCATAAAATTTTAATCTTTTTTTGGAATTTAAAAGAGATTTTTACGAGACATCACGAATCAAAGACGTATCGTCTGCGTATTGTGAAATTAAGTATTCTTGATTATTAATCTTGACACCCTTGATATTTTTATTTGCTTTAAATAAAAGAGACAGAATTTCTGCACATATAATAAAAAGGTATGGAGATAGAGGGTCACATTGTCTGCATCCACGATGTACATAAAACCAATTTGAAAGATGACCGTTCACAATAACACATGACTGAATATTTTTGTAAAACAATTTAACCCAGGATATCAAATTTTGGCCAAAGTTGAAACAGTGCAGACATTTTTCCATACATTTCCAAGAAACAGAATCGAATGCTGTGGCAAAATCAATCAGTAATAACGTTAACATTGCAGGTATTTACTCCTGTTCTGTATAATTCATTATACCATAAATTAACCTAATATGCTCGCCCATAAATCTGCCTGGAATAATTCACCAGTAGAAGACGAAGTATTAATTGACCTAACCATAAAATGTCCCAGTTTAGACCAAAATAATTTGTAAAAGGAAGCTGTAAAAGCTGTACTACCGGGGAAAGAGTAATTAGATTTTTTTTAAGAGAGCAAAGCATTTCGTTATAGGTAATATTTCCTTCTAAAGATTCTTTCTCGGTGGTAGTTAGTTTATTTAATGACTCATTGTTAAATAAAACATTTCTCTGTATATAAATTTTTATAGTGAGTTTCCATTTCTTTAAGTATTTGATTTTGATCTAGCAATCTTGAGATTACCAGATTTTGAGTAAAGAAAATTAATAAATTTAGATGTGAAATTTCTATTTTCCAAATTGCAAAATTATGTAGTGGGTTTTTCTCCTTCTAAAATCCATTTTGCTCTTGATCTTAATATAGATCCTCCTAACTTTTTCTTTCTAATTTTTTGTAACTCTTCTTTTTTAGATTCAAGTAAAGTGTTATTAATTTGATTAGAGTTTTTGGATTTGTTCTATTTGACTGACTAGTTGTTTTTCATTCGAATCTTCCATACGTTTTTATATGAAGAATATGAAATTGTTTTCCCCCTAATTTCCATCAAATGAGTTTCAAAGAATAGTTTATCATCTATGTCAAAAGTTATATCACTTCCGCTAATTTGTTCAAGTGGTGAATTAGTTATTTTGGTATTGAGATGAGTATTGATTTCTAATATCTTTAATTAAGGTGTTTATTTCGTTTACGTATTGTAGATCTTTAAGTAAAGAATTATTAAATTTCCAAAATGAATTACCTTTCTTAAATTTTAATAGATCTAATACTAATATCACCAAAGAATGATCAGTTCTATAACCCGGTAGTATATTTGTCTTAATAACATCAGTATATAAGTAATTAGAGATCAAGAAAAAGTCTAAACGAGCTTTTTCCAGTAGATACTTGTTTCTTGAAAAAGAAAAATTATTTGTAGAAACTCTTGAACGTGTTTACAAAACGTCCATATACCAGTTTTCATCCCAAAGTCCAATCAAGGTAAGAATGTAGAAAAAATACAATACTGGTCTATCGATCATCTTAACACCCTCCATTGTAGACATAAATGTTTATGGCTACTGCACAGGCATAACCATATAAATGTTGATGATTTGTTGACAAAGAACAGAACTTAATTTAAAGCGTATAATATAAATCAAACACAGGTCAGTAATAATACACACAAGAATGAATTAATAGTTACATGATGCCGGTATAAACCATATACATATTAAATGTTATTAAACAGAAGGGATGTACACTATAAATTATATCTAGCATAAAAGTTGATACAATTGAACCGATAAAATATGCTACTGTAATTAACATTATTTGCGTAGAATATAAGATAGGGTTTAGTATAGTTAGAAGTACTATATACTACACTAAATTTACACTGTATGCATACAATAAAAGTCATTTAACACGATGAAAACTTTTGGATACTACAGTTACCATGGCGATCATTTCTAGTCTAGATAATATTTGTACAAATAGTTCTTATTACCCAGGACAAATATTACAGTGTACAATAGGCGAGTTAATCTCTCAAGTCAATTACTTTCCGGTGTATCAATAAATAATTGTATCGCACCCTACCAACTTACGATTCGTCCCGTCCAACGTTTCAGCGGTCAATGAAATGTTTTGTGTGCATCAATCTATTATACTCCAAGATTAAACTTGTCTAAACAAATCCCTTTCATAATGCAATAACGCTTCTATTTTTAGACAAGAATTAATAGAATCGCTGGATAATAGCTTTTAGGGGATGATTGTTTAGTGCCGACAACAAAAACAGAAAAAACAACCGACAACAATAACCGACAACAACAACCGACAACAACAACAGCCGACAACAACAACCGACAACAACAACAACCGAAGACAACAACAACAATGGTAATAGGAGTAGAATGAGCTTTCTGAATCCCAGAGTCAACAACCTTATTGTACTCGATGATCTACCGCCAGTAAGGACTCAATGATAACCGATCTCTTTACGGAAGGAAGCCATCACAGAAACAGGAGTCGCCCTTATGACAACTTTTGGCTTGTCTTGTTCCGGACGCGTTTGACATTAATACATGTTTAGGATGAATGGTGACTAATTTGTTTACGACCATGGTTTTTAGAACACATATAGAGCTCTAGGCCTACAGATTTCAAAAAGAGGCCAGTTAAGATTTATATACATATCTGAAACCGTGCTGGTATTTTAAGTGATTGGTTACAAATCTAGCTACCATACTTTGTATTTTTCGATCTGAATGATTCGACTTTTTCCGTATATGGGTCCCAAATAGTTGAGGAGTATTCTAATTTTGGCCAAATATGGCTTTAAATGCATGTTCGTTAACTTAGAATTAATTATAACGTTTGCGGGAAGCCAAGTTATTCATTAGCCTATTTAGAACCAATGTTATATAGTTTAAATGCCTGTCCCAATTCAAATTGTATTAAATAGTGATACCTAAATGTATTGTTTAATGAATTTATTGTAGTACATGATTATTGAGTTTGTAACTAAAATGGGTTTTTCGTCTGGGTTATATAAAGTATGAAAGTGCTTCAACCAATCGTGATCCCATCTGTCTGCAGCTTCTAAATCTCGCCGGATAAATTTATACTATCATTTATTCCTAATTTCTGTGTAAATTATACTGCCGTCAGCCAAGAGTCTCAGAGTGCTATATTTTATGAAATCTGAAGTCAATTTTCTAAATTTGGAAGATAAAAGGTCTCACCAAAGTGTCCTTCGGATCTTTTGATGTTACGGACACCTTTTCAGACAAAATACTTTCCATGACCACTGTGTGGAGCCGTTCATTTTAAAAGAAGTCTGCGTCCCAATTTAGGACAGTATTTCAATTTGTACAGAAGCTGTTTATAATGTGTTACAGTACTTGTTGACTGTTTTGGCAAAACCGATAATGATAATATACGTATGGTTATCATTGTTATCTGAAAGACATATGCTTTGGATATAGGATATAAGTTGTGTTTAACATGAACGTGATGATCTAAGGCTGTGCTGAATGTCATAAAGTATAACATTGTCTTCTAAGTATGTCATCGTATTACAAGAAAGAGCATGCTCTTTAGAAGATTTTGCACCATGTACACGTGACTAACGAGATAGGTTAGTAATTAATAGCGTCACGTTTGTCTTCTATTTCTGAGCAGACATTAGCATGCTTCTTATCAATTGGTAGTTTGTCTAAAGCTAGTGATTTATTAAACACAGTTATAAGAATTGGAGATGTTTATACATAATTGTGCTTGAATGCAATCAGGACCTGAATGTTTATGTGTGTTTATGTTAGATAACAACTTATTTATTCATTTTTCATTAACATGAAAGTCTGGCATATTTGAATATTAAGGACTTTTTGTTTGTGAGGTTATTTGGGTAAAAGCTTTCTGAGATTGCTCATGCAAGATGTTGGCTTTTGCAGACGTTTCCGATTTAAGGATTCGATCGTGTTTCGCGAAGGATTGGATAGTTGATGATTCTGTTATTTCTTAACGGATTTTATGTACGAAAACAATGTTTTCCGGAAGCTAAGCCATTTTAGGGTTAGCTTGGTCAGGAATTGGAATATCAAATATCACTTTCAATATATCCATTAAGTTTTGCTTTGTGCGTTTTTATGTGTTTAAGGATTCTCAGATTTTATATGTTTCTTGTTCGGCTTGATTGGTACTTATTGATTTACTTTAAATTTCTCAGTGCATCACTAAACCTAATAATTGTTTGTATACACGGCTCCTGGATATATTGTTGTTACTTTGACTTTGTAGTATTTCATTGCATGTTGTGTTTAGGTCATCACCAATACTTACCCAATTTGCCTTTATATACCAGATGAATTTGCTTTCAGTACATTCCTTGGTTTGCATCTGCGACAGGTTGTATTACAAGTACATAGTACAATATCATGGTCTGCTTCATCAGTAGCAGGAATGGTTTCTATGTCATCATCAATGGAGGGGTAGTGAATGTGAGGAATAAATATACGAGTTTGTATTTTCTGGTACGTTTATCAAGCTGTGTATGGGCATGGCCAACAATGAGATCAAATTATTATTGGTGTTATATTTTACATTCGCTTTACCAGGCATTGTGCTAGATGACTTCAAATCTATATTTACCCAAACTGAAGTCTCCACCAATAAGGAGTTACGGTTTACTCATCTGCAAGATTCATTTAGGTATTGTAGGCCAATGTAGGGAGCCAATATCAATGGCCGTGCTACGTATATGATGCTGACAATTAATAAGAACAATATAAAACCCCTCAAGTGCCCCTCATTGATTATTTGTCGCAATTCTTTCTTTTCGAGTCTTCGCGTTTGTCATTATATAACGTCTAAACCTAGTTCAAGGACAAATGAGGTCTCACCTTTAAGCATTTTAAAAGTTGTGTCCACTAAGTAGTCAGCTCCGTTATAAAAGAGTGAATAGATACATACACTTCATTGGCAAATTGACATCTAAATATGCCTTTGGCCATTTACAATTTTACACATGATACATATGACCAAGATACAAATAACACAATACGTTATAGTATTTACTTTGTAATTGCTGCATATATCTAAATTTGTTTTAATGCAAGAAATGGAATTGTTGCATAAAGTTCTATTTTGTCATCTGTAATTTCAGCGTCGAGGAGGAAGTAAGTGGTGGCGCTGTTGCTGGAATAGTGATTGGTTGTTTGATTGTGATAGTAGTGGTCATAATTGTCATTGTCTGCTGCATCAAGAAAAGTAATCGGAGTACACGAGTGGTCAATACTGAACCACTAAACACAGGTCAGAGAACATGTTCTAGACTCTTGACCACCAAACAAATAGGTTTTGGAACGTTAAAATTCAGTCCAAATGGTCATTCTTAAACACGTTTGTTTGTGGTAACGTCAATAGACGAAACGAGACGTTGGCCAGGTATTGCAGTAACCCCACTTCCCTTAAGGGTACAAGTACATACAAATCCATTGTAAGGAACTGTCTGTACGTTGCAGGTAGATCAAGACTTCCACGAAGTTATGAATGCGGACATACTGTATACATAAGTGTTCTACACATTGTTCGGGGATGAAAACTTGACTATAGGTTGATCAAATTGTTAGGGAACCCTAGCGAACATCGTATTGAGAAAACTCAAATTCTAACATACTAGTATTGTCCTATGTAAAGCCTCTGCAACATTCATAATGTTTGAAGCATTTCTGATCAGTATTGTAACAGTACTTGGTAACGCCCCTTAAACCTTCCCATGATGCTTAACATACTGACGTAGATAATATATGCTCATATTACTATTAGTCTAGGATAGTTGTATGCTTGATGCGTGGATGTATGTGCTACAATAAATAAAGCTTATTATAATCAGTTATTATAATATTGTTTGGTTATGTTATACCATACATAAACAAGTATCAAAATAACCAACAATACTTGAAATAATGTTCATACAAAATACGTTGAATTTAAACAATGCACGATTATTTTGGCACCTCGGTTCATTTTCATCATTTTTTTCTATTGCACGAAATAACAACAATGACGTTCATTTTCATTTCCCCGTATTTGATCATGATGGGTAAGAATTAACAACATGTGACACTAATTTTCTTTCTTATGTCCTAGATAACATGACTGTAATAAGCAGTATCTGATTCACATGTAAAACAGACTGAAATTGATTGTTGATAATATTTGCTTACTAGTTAGGTTTATATGTCTGAAATTTATACACCATTGACATGATTAGGTAAGATATGTTTGTGAAGCAGCATTGGATAGTTCGGTATGGTCCGTTTTATTTATAAACGTATTGTTGACTTAGATAAACATACCACACAGAAAAAAAACATTGACTGTGTCTGATTAAGTTTACGGTATCAATTAGTGTTTTAGCAATTGATTGACAATTTCGTTGTACACGTTGATTTAAATCATATCTTTGATGAAAGATATAGGTGTACTTAGTATCCATATTTCACAGTTTGATCCATGAATAAATGGAAGATTCTATCTGTAATGTATTGTATCGCTAAAATCGCGACCAGGTAGTTTTGAATTAAACAACCCGATCGAGACTAAGTTAAACAGTCATATTGTGTTATGTGTATTGAAATAAACATATCTGAATTTATAGAATATAGAAATACTGGAAAACAAATCGGAAAAAAATAATAAATATTTCTAACTAATAGTAGTGATGAATTCAAACATCAGCTGGATTCCGCTGCTAGCCTTGTTGGGTGTTTTCATAAGCACGGGTAAATTATTAAAATTATCAATTCCAATTAAATAAAAACGGTTACGTATCATTTTTGTAGAGTTTGAAGTATGGTTAATATTCTTACATATTCAATTTTATTAAAATACATTTGACTTCAAATTAACAACTATAATTAATCGATTTGTGATCTTAATTCAAATTTGAGATTTGTTTACCATATCCCATATATACGGTTTTAAATACGAGAGTTATATATAACCATGAGCATTTTGTGTCTTTTTTCGGTACAAGCGTACTTGATATTACAAAGTTACTTAGTCAACTTTGATTTTACGTACTACAGAAAACTATAGTATGAAAAGATAAATATAAAAATACAGTGCGCAGTTTTGCTAAATTTTATAAGATCACATAATTTCCTGCACTAATTCTTTTAAACATTACATCATTATATTACAGTTTCTGCATACGACAGATGTACGACCTATACCTATTGTGAAGATGGATATTACTGTTGTAACGGAAACACAAGATGCTGGTAAACTTTTTTATTTCCCCCCAAGTGTTATCTCCCTACGTCTACGTTATCTGAAGAGTCAAAATCGTACTGGAAGTGTATATTGTGTATACAATTTCACAATTTTTTCTTAAAAATTCACGACTTCACAATTTCATCTTCATTATTTCAAGGACTTATATACATACATGTATGTATATAAGTCCTTGATTATTTCATGTTTTGAAATTGCGAAATCTTGAAGTTGAAATGTAACCATCGGTCTTTCGTAGATTTCACATGCGATAATTTCGTTCTTCGAGCAAACAATGATTTTGTCAACTATTTGGCATATACAACCAGGTACTTTGTACTTGCCAAATATTTGTCATATAATTATATCTTTGTACTTGCTTTATATGTCTAACTTTGTTTTAATGCAATTAAATTAAAGTAGCAGTATAAAGTTCTATTTGTTCATCTGTAATTTCAGCGCCGAGGATAATGTAAGTGGTGGCACTGTTGCTGGTATAGTGGTTGCTAGCTTCTTTGCGATAGTGGTTGTAGTAATTGTAATACTCTGCATCAAGAAACACAATCAGACAACGCGAGTGACCCATATACAACCACAAAACCAAGGTCAGAGAACATGTTCTTGCTTTTTGACAACCAAATAAATAAGTCTTGGGAAGTTAAAATTCAGTCCAAAGGGTTATTCTTAAGCATGTTTGTTTGTGGTTATGTAAGACATTAGCCAGGTATTGTAGTAACACCAGATCTGCCCACTTCCCCTAAAAGTACATGTACATATACATCCATTGCAAGGAACTTTCTGTACACTGTAGGTAGAACAAGATTTCCACGAAGTTTTGAATGCGGACATTATGTATAATATATCTATACATTGTTTGGTGATGATAACTTAGCTATAGGTTGATCGTACTGTATGGGAACACTAGATGACAGCATCTGGAGAAAAACCAATATAACTCGAAATAATAAAACGTACAAAGCACGTAATGAATGAATGTAGAATTCAAATGATTATTTTGCAGTCTTCTTAAGCTTTCTAATGCATAAAATAACGACAATAACAATACATTCAATGTCATTTCCCCCATATCTATTAACTAAGAATGAACAACAGCTGACTTTAATTTGATATTTTCTTTCATCCCAGGAAACGTGACTGTAATAAGCAGTACAGCGAATCCAGGACATGGACCGGGTTACGGACAAGGTTATGGTGGACCATCATACCAGCCGTACGGTATGCAACAACAACCAAACGCGCCATTTCCTCAACACAAAGCCGGATTTGATCAAGGTCCACCGGCGTATCCACCACCACCGCCACCTGGAGCCTACTAAATGATTTGAACCCGACACAGAACTAATAATAAGAATGGAAGTTGTTGAAAAACATTACTCCTTATCAATTTACCATAATAGGAAACGTGCTATCTTAACAATTTTCTGGTAAAATAACTTTTAGTTTAACAAGGGAGAAATCTGTCCACATCTACAACCAATTAAAAGGTTGTATTGCTTTATATTTAACAATTGTTGTTTGAATATTTTCCGTAAAGACCACTTGAATTTTGTCAAAAGTGTAATAAAACTTCTTATTAGCCGTATTTATAAATATTTCATAATATCCTTATAAAAAAATCCCCAAATCAGTAATTTAGTAACATGTTCATTAGTTTGGATTATTTGGTGCCTATCGACTTTGTATGACAGAAATTAAAAAACAATAATTTAAACACATTTTATTGCTTTTAACTTCCATATAACATTACATAGTATATATTTGTACAATTTGTGCAAAGGGCTGGTGCCACAAGTTCTAAAAACTTAGTTACGGCTCTTTCTGATTTGAACGTATTATTTTTACCTACATTTTCATCATTATTTTCTGCAAAATACAAATCGGCACACTAGTTTAAATAATAAGGCTGACATAGTGACAAAATGTTTTCATTATTGATTTACATGTATGGTGCATGTATGTGCGTCGTTAAGCTGCTTTGCAATCATGTTTGTGGTATGGCTTTTTGTTCATATAAAAACGTTGTGAATAAATTGATACATATGGTGTTTGTGAAACATGCTTTTTTATATTGCAAGACATTGTCATGCGTATTTCGAAGCTTTAAGTAAAACCCAAAATATGTGAATAGTGGTTTGTGTAGCCAAAAACCCCAAACAAACAAGAAAATCCCTCATTTATTAAACATCCCTTTCAAAATGAGCCCTTTATATGGAATGTCATTGAGTTAAAGTAAAACAGAGGGTTCGTTTGGAGTATATACATGTATATAATAATTATATTATAATAGCATGAATATTTTCTTTGTTTTGGTATATTCAATGTCATATAGTGACGTTAACACATTTTTAATATGAAGGTAGACAACAGAATGCCTGAGAGCTTGTGAAAGGTCGGTGGTCCAAACCGGTGTATATAGTCTTCTTTCATAACTAAAAGATGAATAAGACTTGACCTATAGCCACTGTTCCACAAATGAAGTGACACTGTTAGGATTAAATCATCATACATGTATACAACTTTGTTTTCAACTTGCAGTATAATACTGCGTTCTTTTAAAACTTCGTTTAGTCAAATATCACATAGTGTTCGGTTTAAATGCTCAACCAACAAAACTTTAAGTCAAAGCTGTCTGAGGGTATTAAAGACATTGAACCAGGAATGCGAGGTATGTGACGTATGGACCAGCAAAGCCCCTGTTTCCACAGTAGGGGGTAATAAAATAGACTGGGGCATTGATAGACTAGTTTCTTTTTACATAATTAATTACTTTATGCTAGTCATGTACTGATGTAATTATAATTTACGACATTACATTTTGATTAGGTGTCAAGTCTACAGACCAGACAGATTTTGACCAATAAGGGGCAATAAAACAATAAAGAGATTGGACCTCATGCGGATTTTGGGGGAGGGTCACTTATGTAGTAGCTGTTCAACGTCTTTAACAAGTACTTTTGGTTATATGAGCCAATAAATAAATGTCTAAACTGTACACACGGTACACCTATGGAGCCTTCAACAGTACCCATCTACCGTCAGATGTTCAACTTCCAAATATGTAATGTCTTTGAGATGAAGAGTCAACACGAAGGAAGTACAGTCCAAAATAATCTGGTCATATGACAAATGATCCATCAATAAGACAGCAATGTCCTACACAGTGATCTCCCTTGTTAGATGTAAGAAATCTCTGACACCACAATCAAAGAAAACTAATCAGTCCTACTGATGCATCGGGTAACAAACCATTTGAATTACATGTACTATATGTGCAATCCATGAGGCATAAAAGAAACTTTCTGAATGAGACTTAAACGCAAGTCCTGAATTGTTTTACCAATTGAAAATTAATTCAATACATAAAAAGACAGATCTATATCAATTCATTCTTAATTACAGTTATTAACTTCAAACATTCTGTATAATACAGCCTTGTCTACCAATCTCTCTATATAAACTTATGTATTTTCCTGCCTTCTTAGTTTCAGGTACAATCATTTGTTGACAGAATAACGACCTATCAACCAGACAGGGTATGTCTCGATCGAGGCCAACTTTTCTCAAACAGAACAGTACAAAATCAAAGCAGTTATGTAGGTTATCTTCATAAAATTCCTGTTTCCAGAGTCTGTCATCTCCACACTGTTTCAGCAATCTATCCCAGTCGGTGAGCATGTCATCAACTGTGTTCACTAGCTGAATTTTCAAGCAATGATCCCAAGATTTATCAGCAACCCTTACTCCCCTTTCATCATACTCAAACACTTTTCCCTGAGAATCAGTCAATCCAATGTGAAGATTAGAACTGTCAGTAAAATCAAACAGAAAATGTCCAACTGTTGGTTTTATTACAATGCAGCATTGTGTATATGCAGCATTTGTGAAAGGTGATACAATGAGATATGGTGGAATTCTCAGCTCTGTAGTTCTATTGTCAAGTCCACAGATTGGACACTCATTAGGTACAGAAAAACATAGAATATTTCTGTCTCTTTGGCAATGCTGATAACATCTAATCTCCTCAACTTCCATACTAGTGGTATTTTACACAATGAACAGAACTGCAAAGATTCGGCAATCGAGTTCAAATTATGGAGAAGCTAGTCTGTTGTTACTATAAATAGTTCACTGCTGGTTTGGTGGCACTGAAGGTCCTGGGGCACCTTTAGATGAAGCCATAGGAGGTAGAGAATAACTTTTTGTTAATTGTAAATGTTTTGGTCTGTGTTCTGACTGAATATTTTCAAGTTCTTCTAATCGACATTGGACGTGTGCTTGTCGATGATAAGCCATGAACAGATCTTTCTGTGCTGCATAACATGAACCTTCATGTGGTTGACCTGGAAGTGAGATAAAGTTGTTGTTCTTATAAGGCAGAATTAATTATGACTCCAGACTGAATGAGATGTAATCATAATCATTTTTGCACATTTTTTTATATTATTTATGTATGCACAAACTAATATTTTATATTTGTTAAATGTATATCATTTTATGCACTGACTAATTAATTGATTTTTAGCTTAAGTAGAGTTAAGAAGTTTTTTATCAGCAGGATTTAATATTGGTTTTCAATTCTGGTCAGATGTTTTCAACATTTTTTACAGTATTTTATTGTAGTGTAAAAAAGCTGAGAAAAACTTGGGAGTATTCATTTCATTAAAGATTCTTACTCATATCATAAATATAAAAGCTTACCTGTTGATACTTGTGTTAGATAATTGATTTGTTTCAGTAAACCAGCTTCAACCACTTCTAGTGTTTTTATAAAACCTGTAGTATGAGATTCAACTGTTTTCATCAAAGGCTTTTCTTTAGCTAATTCTTCTAATGCTTTACCTAGGAATACACAATGAGACAATAATATCATTTGTATTTTTATATCCACTGAAAAAAAAACGTATTAATTTTCCTTGAAATTTAAGACATTCATTATGACATACATGAATGTATTAGGTAGGGCTGCAACGATTCAGGTACCCTATGGTTCAGTTCAAATTTGGATATAACCTTCTTGATTATCAAATATTCTATTTGAATATCTACATCAATAGACAGTGTAAAACTGCATAAATGTAGGACTTTTTTAACCTGGCCCTAGTTTCATATAAAAACATTTTTACTAAAACTCACTTTATTTATAACATCACACATTTCTATTGTTCTATTGTATGCAATTCAGAATGTGATATTAGAAAAAGGTAAAACTTTCTAACTTTGTCTGAAACTTGGTATGAAATAAAACTTGGTCTAATAACAGTTTCCCACAATTATAACCTAGTTAGCATTTCTTGGTGTAGTATAATTCCAAAAAATTAATTTGAGTCTGTATATATATACAAATGTATATATATAGATATTGATTTTTGAATCAAATGAAAAAGGCGTTTTGAGACTTAATATGTAAGTTAAACCCACAATGTTTTATTTCGACATGTTTATCATGTAATGATGTGCAATAATTCTTTTTGGATAATATTACTGCTGGTGTATGTTCAATGACAGTGCCAAGATGTACCAAACTGAAAATATTATACGGAATCCATATCGGATAATCGATTAGATGCCATCATGCATTTGGATATATTCGAACTTCGACAAATGTTACCATGGAATTAGGACCACATTTTGCCTAGTTAAAGTTTATAATATAAACACTCAATGATTGATGGTGATGGCTCCATAACATTTGCGAGGGCTCTTACACATCACCGATGGCTCAAGCACGTTGTTGATGGCTCAGTCACATTTGCAAAAATGTTGAGTATTTCGTATTAAAACGAGCTCTGTGAGCTATTTTTTGTGTTGAGACAAAAGGGATGTTTGGACAATGTAGCATGCACAATTAAATGGTCCAGCATCCACTTCATGGAAAAGAAATGACTTGTGATAGAAAACACGAGTTAATTTCTAGAAGTTCTAGCAACGTCATATTAGAGTATTCCTTGTCGAAAATGCATGCAAAATGTTCGGTGTGGCATAGCATTCTTCGATTTTTGAAAAAAAAGCATGTGCTTTAAAAACGGATAAGTTTATAAAATGTGTTTACCTGTCTAAACTTGAAATAGATCGATGACTCTATAACGAATGTGTTGATGGCTCATATTTAACATAACTTAGCCACTGTTTAGTAGGGGTGATTAGGCCAAAACTGACTCCCTTAAGTCCCTTTGCAGAAAAATATTTGTCCAAACAATATACAGTCTTTGAATTATTTTTTTGTGACAGGTTGCCCGACAATACACTTCAAGAAGGAAACTTTCTAAAAATAGGTTGTCACCTAAATGGTTTTTAAAAAATCCTTTCGGGCAGGGGGCAACCCATTATTTCGAAGACTGAATATATATACATTTGGAATTGTAACATTGTGGCCTAGAGTTGGTTGAGATTTTTGCTGACTGTTATAAGTTATCTAATGCTCATCTACCAAATATTATCAGCAACATTTTAAGTTTGCTTCTGACAGTACTCTCAGTGCTTTGATTCTATTTTGTATATCACAAAAATTACGGGGCTCCAGATAAAGGGCGTAATTGTGTAAATACGCATTAGTTTTTTCCGAAATACTCATAAAAAATATTTCTAAAGCGTACCAATACGCAAATCTCAGGTAACCGTTTTATTAAATTAAAATGCATAACTACAAAATTTTAATGTACCATGTATTTGTGACAAGTGCTTTAATTGAACATATTGAATAAAAAGGCAAAGGTATTGTATATAAGCTAAATGTACATTCTTCACTGGATGCAAAACAAGTCCATGAGGATGATGAACGCATTATTATATATAATATATAATGCGTACATCATCCTCATAGACTTGTTTTTTGTTCTTCTATATATTATCCTCGTCTACTGATGATTCGCGGACATAACTTGTTATAAGAAATGATCAAACTGTTACCTCATAAAATCTGATATTTGAACCAAATGTTTTAATTACCTGGCAAAACAAATCTATTTCCTTCAAATATTGACAATGTATAGTTTCAATCACTTCCTCGAAATACTACATTCGGCCCCTTTATCATTATACTGTATGGAGGCCGCCATTTTGTTTCTACTATCATAGATTCGCGGATGCCATTTTATCCCATGATGCAAAGCGCTAGTAGTCCATTTAAGTCATACTAATGTTAATTGTTAGGCTTCTGTTAAAGAAATGTCTAAATATGAAAATGTCTTGCATTATTTGAACATGCATGATAATGATAGAATCTTACAAGTTGATGAACAAAGGTGCTGAACCCATTACAAAATTTTCAGGGTCAGCTTTACTCAGAACTCTATTTCTAAGAGTATTTTAGTAAATAATATACAGTTCATAGGTCAAGTGAGCACTGACAATTTATTATCTTTCTGATATGTACATGTTTATGTATGCATGCATTATGTCAGATGGGGAATATAACCCAAATTGATAATTGTATGGCTTTGAAAAAGTCTTAACCATAAAAAAGAAAATTACAATCAGCAGCTAACAACAGTGGGATGTAAACCCTACGGAAAAATATACTTTGCCTAATGATTTGGGAAATGTAGTTTGCGTAGCCATTTATTGCAATGTAAGCAAAGTAGACGTAAAAGAAAATTTCGACATAAACGTTATTTTGGCTCAAAATGAGTAATTTTTCAGTTGCAAATTTTGGGAATAGTGAAAAATGACAAAATTTCATACAAATATTAAAATATATGTATGTAGCCTTTTAAATTTATTTCTGGTGAAATCAAGAACTATTTCTCGACAGAGCAAGGATGTGACAAAAATTTCCCGCATTCGCGCGTGCGTTGCAGTAAATGACGTCACAGCAAGTATGTAATTTATTGTAAACAAAAATGGCCGCGAATCAATGATATCCGTGAACGGATGGTAGTCAACGATATAGAAGAACAAAACATAACAAGTACATTTAAAAGGTAAAGCTTTACATTAGTGTACACATGTTTGTGCTTATAAGTGAATATCCTTTAGAGTGGTTCCCATGATTGTCATTACCCTTTAAAAAATTTGTAATACACCCACACAAAAATTTAAGGGGTAAAATACCCAAGGACTTATATACATACATGGATTCGCAACTTCCGTATTAACAGTATAAAGTAATCAAATCCCGCGATATTAACAATTGAATCAACGGGATTACATGCTCTTGTTTACAAAAGCGAAAATACGAAAATATCCGTTATAATCCGAATGTTAATAACAGCGAAAATATCCGTGGTATTCCGAATGTTTAATCTCGGAGTCGGAGACGAAAGGATTATAATAGATGTCCGCCATCTTGGAATTTAAAATGTTCAACTGATGCCTTTTTCAATGCTTATACTTTGTGCATTAATTTATAATTATAAATGTATCTCAATATCTTTAACTTAAGGAATTTGTTGCATCCTTTACCAATTTCCCGTGCCCAATTGACAGAGTTTTTTAGTATAATTAAATTTGTAAACACCCCATTACAGTTGTCGGACATTGCCGAGTATTGCCGAGTATATAGCAATGCATTGTGGGATCGTCAAACGATATCGTTTGAGCTATTTTTAGCAGAACTTTGCGAAACCATGTATGTATATAAGTCCTTGAAAATACCCCTTGCCCAAATATTTATCTGGAGCCCTGAATTAGCTTCAAATTTCTTGTTTGTCAATTGTATCATAATAACCATGCTTCACACACCTTGAACCAAATGCAGTCGATAGTCTCTTAGTTTTAGTCGAAACAACAAGTCTACTAAAAATATTCAATTTGAATATTTTGACGAATCCTCCAAAAATCCATGCAAAATTCGGTCCTAATTTCATGGTAAAGTTTGTTTCATGATAATCAGATTAACATTCAAATGAGGCAAACTTATTGTTTTGTTATAAAGCGAACTAATTTTTTACTAACCGGCGCTTGAAATGGCACTTGATATCTCTTTTTCGATGTTTTCTAGTTGATGTAGTCTGTCCATTGGACTGTTAGTCGCCATCTTTAGACTGGTTGTGTATTCATTGTTTGGTTATGAAAAATCCCCGCAGGCGACAAAATGCAAATTTTCCTAAACATTTTTTTTATCATATCATTTTAGATTTCATATATATTTATTATGTAACTTATCATTTCATATAACAAACGGATTTGATAAGTAATTATATATTCATACAAAACTTTGTCCAATTTAATCACGTTGATGGTGTGCGATTGAATTTGGGTAAATATCCAGAGTAGAGAAGACTGAATACCAGTCACTATTGTGGGGAGAATATCAAAATATTTTTGTTTAATTCATTTTGTGAGATAAGTTTTTCAGGTTATAATACCAATAAAGGTATAAAACTCATATAACTTAGATAAATTTGACATTTTTGTTAAATCTATTCTTCGTATAAGTATCAAACTCATGTAAGCACTTGAAAGGCACATTGAATAATAATTATGTTGAGATGCCCCTTAAACAGGAAGTCCAGTCCTCATTGTGCTCCGTTGACAGGTCGCGACGAAAGGTGATTACGTGCCCACAAATTTGGCAAAATGTTCCGATCTGTAGCTAGAATTTCGTCGACACTGAAGCAAAGTAAAGTTCACAACAGCCTGTTTCAAAAATGGTAAGTTTCTCTTGTTAAACTGCCCTACTTCACTCAGAACATCTAAAATTTCTCTGAATCAGTCGAACGTTATAAATGCTAACCCGAGATATTTGTCAAACGTTATAGTTAGTAAACTTCGATTTTGTTGTATAATACTTGATTCTTCGTCGTAGTACAAGCAATTTAATTTTCAAGAGTTTTTTTTATAAAAAATACTTTCAATGCCTATTTGCTGTCATGAATTATTCTTAAGATTAGGCCTAATTTATTTTGTTGTTGTTTATATTAAGTTTTTTCTTGTGTTATATAAATCTCGAGATCTCTGGCACCTTTAATATTATAGAGCTGCATGTACAGTGGTACTACCTTTAGTCCCTACTGGTCATACTATGTACTTCATGCAGTGTGTTGGGCCATGTTTATGATAAATATGATGGACATACTTGAGGGAAAATCTATAATTAAAAAAATAGTTATATTATTTTTATTTTAATAAATTTCAGAAATTGCACATTATGACATATGATATCACTTTCTCATGGTCAAACTAAGTGATGGAGAACATAATGGCCTGCTAAGTTTTATTAACTTTTGTATCTGTATGACATGAAATGATGATCTTACGATACATCCCAGCAAACACTCGACGTTGTATCAACGTTGAATATGCGTTGTATTTAAGTCGCGACGTCGGCGACCTAAATCCAACGTTGATTCAACGTAAGAATCACGACGACTATACAACGTCTGAATAAGACGTCTGCATGACGTTGGATTATGGTCAGATAATGATTTTGTTGAAATCATAACGAAAATTGAATGTTGTCATGAAAAAAACAACAAAAAAACATATAAACCTTGTTCTTACGCATATATTATTATGTTAGGGATGAGTTAAAAATAGCAAAACACTCTGACATGTTTACTCCCCTTAAAATGTTTCATATTACCGATAGGCGTCGCTTCGATGGTCCAGTTATTTCGAATTTTACGATAATTCTTTTCTACACTATTTGAAAATAATTAAATAAAGAAACGTTTGTCGACAATAATTTAAAAATATTCTTCATAAAACCTACAAAATAAATGGATTAAAATCGTTTAATTTACATGAAAATGGACAGATCTAATTATTCAAAACTACCAGCAACGGTTAATTATATTGAATAGTGTTCAACGGTTCCAAGAAAATATTTCGGGATAAGATTCAAAAGATCAGTCAAATTCGGATTTTAAGGTAAGTGGAATTTATGATTTAATTTGATGTGTGATTTAAGTATTAAAAATGTCAGTAAAAAGATGCAAATGTAGATGCATGCATATTTAATCGGAAATTCAGCAAACTTTTATTTTTAAATCGAACAAGTAATCAATCAATTTCATAACTGATTGCACCCAATATCGTGTTGGTCGCTTTTAAGTTCGCTTATAGGTAGTCAAATGTATTTTTATTTAAAAGTGCGATCATCTTTTGTTACGCTTTAAAAATCAAGTAAAACAAAACTGGTGAAATTACATTTTAAACTATCTGTTGTGTAAAGTCTAAATTCAAGACTACACAAATATTCACAATCACTGTTCTGGTATCAGTTACATGTACATGTCTTAATGTCCATTATTTCCAACAAAATTGAGCATGAAAAACAGCATGAACTTAATTTGAAACTATTCCAGAGAAGGTTTTATTACTGACAACTGCCAAACTGGCCAGTGCCCGAATTGATTGATGAGTCCTCAGGTCAAATGTTCTTCATGCACGTAGGAAATGTGTTAATGAAAATTTGAGAGAGATAATATTATGTTATTCATTTCGTGGGGGGAACTTGTATGCTTCAGACTTAATTAAGAAGGATGTTTGGATTTATTATGCCTGACATATATATGTACGTGTTTTTGAGTTATGATCACTGGTTGATACTACATTGAATTCTATTAAATATAGTTTAATTTTCAATGTTCATGTGTCAAGTTAAAGAATTTTTGAATAAGTAATACATGTTCATTAATTTGCTCTAACTTATAGTTTATTATAATTGTTTACAGATTGATGTCCAAATTTAACATGACTGGGAACGATGGAATTCTACAGGTCAAGCTTGTTTGGCGTTGTTCAAGGTAAATTTATCATTTTTTATTTCTGAATAATCCGTAATTAATTCAGTCATGGTTGTAAAATTATGTATGAGGACTACAACATAATATCATACAAACACTGATTAAGTAAAAAAGCTGGGCTTTCTCATAGCAAAATGCATGTCTAAATAATTAATACCGTTTGAGATTGCATTTGCCTATATTGAATATTATTAGGTATATATTATATTAATTAGAATAAATTCTGCATGTTCAGTTTTCTGTGAGCTTGTGTAATTTTCTCTTTGATTTTGTTGCTTGGTATAATCCAGTCTTTAGAAAAATTTAATATGTATTCATCATGGCAGATTGATAATTGAAACACAGAAGACTGTATATTTTTCAAATAGTAAAAATTACTAGCTTGGATAGATGAAATGACTTCCGAAAATGCCCGCTGACTGAATATGCTTGCTCTTTTACTATTTCAGCAAATACTATGAAGTCTATGTCAAAGGAAACTGAACAGGGTGCCAGCCAGGCCTGTCCCACTGAAGTAGATTCCAGAACCACAGACAGGAAATCCAGAGGGATTATAAATTTATTAGTTTCTAACTGTTTTGTACATGTCATTTAAACGAATTCTTTAAGTGTTCATGATCACTGAATAATCATCTACTGTGTGTTTATACAAAATTATGTACGGTATTCGTGTCTACATGTGTATGTAATAATTTGCAAGAATAAATTAAGATATATTCCAAATTGTGAACAAAATTTGTTTTTTGTTTGACATTTCAAATGATAAATTTAGACTAGGTTGTATTGTGAGATTAAAAGTAAACTTTCTGATATAGGTTATAGACATATTAATTATTGAGCAATATTATTTTAATAATGTTCAGTATCCTCATGAAGAACTAATTATACAGGATTAGTAACTGCCGTCATTATGTTCTTTGTTTGAACATCCCTGCGTTTTATTGATATAATCACCTTAATTACTTACAGGCGTGTAAATATATACACGTTGGATTTTGGTTGCATACAGGTTGGATTGTGGTTGTATACACGTTGGATTTTGGTTGAAAACACGTTGGATTTTGGTTGTATACACGACGTTGTATTGACGTCGGGAAATGACGTCTAAAAAACTTTCATTTACAACCTAAATCCAACGGTCATCCAACGTCAGGGTACAACGTCTGTACAACGTTTTTACAACGTCAAGTGTTTGCTGGGATGTATTTAAACCCTGTCTTTTATATTAAAAAAAAATATTTTTGGAGAATTGTAATTATGTGTTCCTCTCTTTAATTGCATTGACATAGTTTTTTTTTGGTTAAATGCCGGAAGTGGGTAAATATGTATTATCAGAGTCGAGAGATACTGGCTGAAACCCATTGAAAACAAATTAAATTATTAAAATTTACAGATTTAAATGAAAATTGTTGAAAGACAGATGTTATATACTATGTATATTTCATTGTAAGAATAAGAATAGATAATTATGTCATTGAAACTGCACGTCATATTAAAATATATTCTGATCTGTTGATTTAAGAACAAATAAATCTGCTTTTTAAATCAATTTATTTAGTATAAATTAATAAGTAGGCACTATTGACTAAGGTGGCATTTTAAGGTAAATCATGTCTTTTCCACATCATGTGTTGAACAACAAGAGGTCCATTCATCAACAAAAACAATTAGATTTAAAGCATATAATTAATTGTAACCAAATAAATTTGGGTAAGTTCTAAAAGCCTAAGAATATCCTACTTAAATGGTTGGTATTTCACTTATGATGTCAGTTTTTAAGTATGAATTTAGTACTAACATTATCAAAATACCATTGATATAAAGTATTCAGGTGCATATGTGTGTGTTTGATATTAGTTATCAGTGAGATATGTAGTATAATTATGTCTGGGTTATGATATGATGATGAAATAATTATTATGATCATAATCTATGAAGGTTATACACAATTATGTGACAATATCACCTCTATCTAGGATATGGATTCATTGTTGTCCTCCCTCCATATATTTTCAACCATATATTAATTATGTGTAAATTAATAACTACTTTCAAATATCTGTAAAATGACTACCTTTTACACAAAAATATGGAGTTAGGTATTTCTTAAGATATCTCATCATTGTTTAGTTTAATTGGCATATGTTTATACTCTGTAAATGGCCAAAGGTATCTGAATTATATGCCAATGAGATTTGAATTAATGGTTAAAAGTAATGAAGAAGTGTACTAGAAACAGTCTTCATGAAAAACGTTTAGCACCGGACAGTGAAAATGCATTCTTTAATTGAACGAATGAACATTTAGTGGACATACAAAATTTCATGTAATTTTGGCTAAAACACATTTTTCAAGAGTGATTGAAATATTTTTTTTTTTTTTCTGAAACATGGTAAAATTATCACTGACAAAGTTTACTGGACAGTCGGACCACTGACCTAAAATTTACTGGATTGATGGCCATTTTGGTAGACTCGGTCTATGGTCCGTGACTGAAGAAAACAGTTCTGAGAATGAGAGTGTTCATATACTGACATCAACCTGATGTTGAATTATACACAGGTTTTGCTTTAATGAATTTTAAGCATATAAACTGTCATTCTCTCAGGATTTATAAAATAATTTACTGTTTCATAAAAAACAGGACTATAAGTAATTTATGTATTGTTTGTATCTATAAAAGCAGCATATGTCTTGTAAGTCACTGACAGAAAAGTGTTTAATTATATTTTAGGACAGAATGTGCTGTAGTCACTCAGTCTAGAAATGTTAGTGAAGAATCAAAAGTGAGTATACGAATGTATTTAATTGACTGGAATAAGTTTGTTTTTGCCTATCATAATTAATTAGAAAATGTTAAACTGATTTATGTTGATTAATTTGCAGTATTAAGTCTACATTATAATTACTGTATTGTTAGAATAGAAATTTTCTCAAGAATTTAATGCTAATACATGTAATGATGTATATGCATAGCATATTGGAGTATTAAAGTACCTTTTTTGTGATTAATTGTTGTAATAATGTTTGTTCATGAAGAGCATCTAAGTATAAAACATCTTCAGCTTAAATAAGTTAAATTATTTAGCCAACATAATTTCATTGTTGTACAATTTGTATTTGTTCTAAAATATCTTATTTGTATTTTAGTCCTTTGGTCTCAATCTGTTCCGTGGGAAAGGTCAGGCCGAACAAGTCTTCCCCTTTCCTGAAGGTTGGTATACAGCTTATGCATAAATCATAAAACACACAGAAATTGTACTTATTGGAAAATAATAGAGCCTAAGTCCTTTGTTGAGTGTAGGCCTCATTTTCATTTTGTTTTGTATATTGCTTTTCAACAACATTTCATAAGGAACAGACAATTTCTCCATATATAGAGGAAAATAGACATTTTTGTTAGATTTTAGTAGAAGGTACTGATGACCTATTGTGACTGGGGTTCCAAACCCAACTACAAGTCCAGCAAACTAACCACTGGACCACAGTATCAGACAACTGTAGCCTCATCTCTTTCGTCACATTTGATGACTGGCACAATGACTGCTTTCTGTATTGATAGTTTCATGTTGTTTGATAGGGTTAAAGAATAATTTCTTGATATACTTTGTCTTTCAAGTAACTTTTACATGAATTGAATGGGATATATTATTTTTGTCCTAGACATGGTGAAATATTGAAACAAGACATTGAGTGTACTATAGTGGTGAGCATAGCTTAAAACAGAGTCAATGTGTCCTTGAAGATCTACAGCACCCCAGTCCACTGTTTATTGTTCATTTGCTCATTTTTATGTGTATTATTTTAGTTCTCAATGAGGAACAGAGAGACAATCTACAAATGTTTGCTGATCAAACTGCAAAGTTTTTTGAGGTAAGTTTCTTTGAATATATTCATTTAATTTGTTTTCACATGAACAGCCTGGGTAATCTGGCAACTTACTTGATGGAAGCACCTAATTTCTGGACAGCTCCTTCACTTGAACTGTGTCTGATAATGTAAGGGATTCAAGGATTCAAACTGACAGCAGTGGGAATATAATGATTTATTGGCTTTATAAACCATAAAGTAGTGTTTCTATTCATCCATTTACTTGATGATTTTGTCCATACACAGGAACAAAATGATGCATCAAAGAATGATTTACTTGAAACTGTTGAAGCTGAGACAATGGAAGGATTAAAAGCTCTTGGTGCATTTGGACTTCAAGTTCCAGTTGAGCATGGTAAAGTTTCTGATGTTTTTGAATCATACAATTACTTAAAAAAGTTAGCCATCTTTTTGACATACAAATGTTTATACACTTTTATGTTCATTCCCTTTATGGTCTTGGCAAATATTATGCCTTAACCAATTCAGAACTTTTGATGAAATTCAAAAACTAGTTGTCACTGTATAGAGGGTCTGTCCTCTTTTGGGGATATGCCGATATAATCCTGATGCATATAAACAATTATTTTAATTGGTAATATACATTATAATATTGTGAATTCCTGATTCATTTTGTATATTTATTATATCTTTGAGGTAATCAGTGTCCTCCAGAACCTCTGTTTGTTGGCGTTTTGGCCTTCTGCTGAAAATCCTAGCCCTGGCTACTTAATTTCCAAATAAAATTTTATCAAACAATGAATAATCTGTGAATAAAACCCACTACAATTTGATTATGCCTGATAGTCTAAATCTTCTGGAGAAAACCGGGTAATATAGAACGATTATGTAATGTATATTATTGATGGTTTTAGATGGACTAGGTTTGACTAACACACAGTATGCTAGACTGGTTGAGATTGTTGGTGCTCATGACTTAGGTGTTGGTATTGTGTTGGGAGCTCATCAGGTAAATCTTCAAAATGTCTAAATATAGAAGCAAAAATAGTATATAGTAGAGTTTTGTAATATTTCTAAAAAAATCGAAAGAAAAATATTTTTTTCTAAATTATGTTATGAAGTATACATTGGAACCTCTCCAAAGCAACACTTTTTTAGGAATAGAAAAACTATGATGTTGTAGACAGGTTGTTGCTCTAGAGAGGTTAAATTAATAGTTAAATCTTGCAGTGGGAAAAATTCATGCCATTGTTCAAGGGAGGTTGTTGCTCAAGAAAGGTTGTACTGTATGCGCTTTAAATTGGACCTTTTGTATCAGTTTATTCCTTGTTGCTAGAACATTTGCATGTACAAATGTAGTTTCTATGTATTGTTCATCCGCTGACAAGTACTCACTTAATTAACCCATTAAACACTTTTATATATACACAATTCGAGGGCTTAGCGCAACACTGTCGTAACTTGGTCTTATTTCAATATGAGTTACGACACTGTTGCGTTTAACCCTCGAATTGTATATGATATAGCATTGAAATTTCTGAATCTAATCTAAACTCTGAACTGAATCTTGATGATTGTTTTCAGTCCATTGGATTTAAAGGTATTATATTGTTTGGCAATCCGGAACAGAAGGAGAAATATTTACCTAAACTTGCAGCTGGTGAGAACATTGCTGCATTCTGTCTTACTGAACCGGCGAGTGGTTCTGATGCTAGCGTAAGTATTATAGTGACACCTGTTTTTAAACATAACTTTGGCATAAAGAATTGTTGATTTATTTGTTTTGCAGCTATAAACATTTTATTATAATATATTTAAAACCAGATGCAGTCTATTCTTATGATATTTTTTTTTCTTCAAAAAGTGTAATAATCTGTTTGTCAAGTGAATTTTAAGATTTGTTATGTCAAGTTTTGAGTTAGGAGTAAAGAATGTTTGTTTCTTGTTACTGGATTTTTACCGTGACCTGAGACTTTTTATTAGAAGCAGTTCATCCACTGTCTCACTTTCCCTGTGCTTTCAAGAGCCCACCATAAAAAACCCTGAGTCTCTTAAAATGTACCAAATTCATACATAAAAAATGAATTATATGTAATTACAACATTTTGTTAGTACTGCTGCTTATAATCATATATCTATATTTCAGTCTATTAAGACCAGAGCTGTATTATCAGATGATGGTAAACATTATATTCTTAATGGAAGTAAAATCTGGATCAGTAATGGAGGTTTGGCTGAAATCTTCACTGTGTTCGCACAGGTAGGGACTTACTTAAATTCATTGTTTATAGTCATGGAATATGTGTTATTATTTACATATATGTATCAATTTAACTAGGCTCCATTTTGGACAATGCTCCAAATTCAGATCCAAGATACATGTTTGTTTGGGATCTAGAAATTAGATTGCAATAAATTTTAGAAGATTGCGAGTTAACGATTGCGAATTAATGAGTACATGAGTTGCTAGGTCACAGTTATATAAAAATTCTGGAGATCATGACATTATCTTACTAGGGATGTCAAAATTGACCAAATCAAGTATCTGGATATCTGGATCAGACATTTGGGTACATCCGGATGTTCACATCAATCGTTACATTGCTATTTGGTATTTACTGTTCCATCGTAACCATTTTCCATGACTATTTGTTCATTACTTGTTTGATTTATTTTGAACCATTTCAAAATTGAATCAAAAAAGCAAATGATAACGAAAAACAAATATGTACTGTACAATTTAAACTCTGCATTCCAATTAAATGTTTTCTTGCCAATTTATTATTACAATCACTATTCATGTGTTGTTTAACTTACATGATAAAACTTTGCAGACTCCTGTCACAGATAAGAATGGTGATACCAAAGACAAGGTGACAGCCTTCATTGTAGAGAGAAGTTTTGGAGGCGTCACAAAGTAAGTATATTTTTATATACAGTAAAACCCCGGGAAATTGAAACCCACTCTGACTTGGCTGTGTTCCGGTTTTCTGAGAATTTCGGTTTTCCGAGAACTTTGGATGAATTTTTTTTACAAGTATATTTAATAGATTGAGAAATTGATATAATTTTACTTCAATTTTGATAAATATTATACACAAATATTCTTTTTCCTAGTGTTGAATTATAAGATATTTCAAAGAAAGAAATAGTTAAGGGGGATGTTCTTGAAGTCATTTTGATTTCTGTTATCAAAGTATTTCTTTAATTGTCTAGCGGTGCACCAGAAAAGAAGATGGGAATTAAATGCTCAAATACTGCTGAAGTCTACTTCGAAGATGTGAAAATCCCTGTTGAAAATGTCCTCGGAGGTAATTCATATAATAACTAATTGCTATTATATTTCATGTGTTTTTATTTTTAGACAATTGGATACAACAGTACTTCATCAATCCCAGAATGTCATGCAAATCATGTCAATAATGCTAGTTTATAGAATTTCTTGAGCTGCTGAAATTGTCAAAGCCATGTTCTAACTGTGGAATGTTAAAGGAAGGACAAATTTATCCCAGGAATGTCCTCATAATTATTACAAATATGGGTGATGGCTCATGGTTATAAATTCTCTGTCATGCTATTACTGAGATAATTAATAATAATGGTTATTTAGAATGAGAATGGAACAAAAATATTCTGTTATGAATAAGTTACAAAATTCACACTGGGGGTGGATAGTAATGGCTGGACTACTGAACATAAGGTTGTAGGTTCAAATCTCAGCTCTGCCTTCTGGTATTTCAGGGTTCCCATCCCTACTAGCAAGCCAAGTACTACCTTGTACCATATTACAAATTGATAAACGTCAAGCAAAACCGTGATTTTTAATGAATAATATATTGTCTGAATGCATCCACGAATTTCATGAACCTACATTTACCCTAATAATATACTATCATGCAATTTTTTTGACAATGATTAACTTTTACAGAAATCAATAGCTGTACCACAAGGAATAAGTTGTGTATATTTTATGTTATTTAGGTGAAGGCGGTGGTTTTAAGGTTGCTATGAACATATTAAACAATGGTAGATTTGGTATGGTAGCTGCCCTGTCTGGCACTATGAGATACTGTCTCCACAAAGCTGTCGACCATGCAGCATCGAGAGTACAGTTTGGAAAGAACATTCACAGCTTCGGAGCTATCCAGGAGAAACTTGCTAGCATGGCGATCAAACACTACGTATCTGAGGTAAATGGCAACACTTGTCTCTATCTTCAGCCTTTCTTATTATTTTTTTTTCAGTTGTACACATATTTACTCGTTCCGAAAGAAAAATACTGGAATTATGCAAAGAAAAAGTTGATGCTATAAGAATAAATTAGTGTATAAACTTTAAAGTTGAAAATATAATGAAATTTATTAAATCTACAGTTCAGAATTATTTACACATTTAACATTTTTTTTTGTGTATTTTGTCTATGTACAAAACGTTCATGAATGCCCTCTGTCAGTCAATATTTATCATGCAACTGCCATGGTAACTGCCTGATAACACATGACCTGAGAACATTATGTGTTCTCAGGTCAATAGGATGCTATAGTAGCATGAGAACACGTTTTGGCTCCGCCCACTCGACTATTTAAATTAATGCGCGTATGTTTTTGTGTATTCAATTGTTGTTTTGAATACTTTTCACCAAATTTGTAATTGTTAACAAATGATTTCTTTAATGTGAAATTAAATTTTGTGATCCATGGGAGTTTCTTTTTATTATTTCGCCCAATTGTAGTGAACTATTTATCTGCGGATGTTGACTGTTTAAAGTGTGATTTGCCGGGTGACTGTTATCATCACACTAGCGAATTAAACGCTAAATTTTAGGTGAAATGACACTAAATTATGCTTCGAAAACTGAGTTACATGATAAATAGAAACTCGGGTCACTGTCCGGTGAGAACAATGTTATCAGACTCGGCGATATCGTCCAGGGTGACTCGCTAAATAGCGGGATAAATAAAACGTACTTCTTGGCAAAATAGTGCAAATTTTCATACAAGCACCAAATTTGGTATGATGATGCATACATGTGTCGGGGTTAATTTAAGACCGTGTGCCAACGTGTACCTGATCAGGAACGCTGTGGTCACGCTCGGATTCGAACCCACTGTCTCCAGGCTATATGACGTGTATAATAGGAGTGAAAACACATTGTAATCCATAGTTTATGCTCATAATATCATTCTTACCGTAAAGAATCGGGTTTATAACCAAACTGAGGTACATGTACTGGTATACTAAAATATTTTGACAGTTGTTTAGGCCAAGGGAATAATTATATAGGTTATTGGAGCGGCTAAATACGGATGGTTGAGTTAATCATATTTAGCCCGACATATGTAATTTTGATGGTATCTTTAAACAACTTCAATGCTTATTGTAAGAAAATTAGGTTCAAAGTCTGCTTTAAATTTTACAGTTCATCGAGTATATAAACATCCGTCTGTCATAGAAGTCAAAATGCGTCCGTCGGTGGCACGTGGCACTACTTTCATTTGATATAAGATGAACACACTTTGTTCAATTAATCAGTAGTATTGCAAGTTTAGGTTCGTACATACCTGCATTTTCAAAATGCCTTTTGCTGTCTTCAGTATTTTGTAGCAGACATGTTTATCTAGGAACCAGGCCTCAGAATTTTGATGCTTGATTTCTTTTGAATCTATTAGCGGGTTTCAGGATACGGAATATCTAACGATCATAGGACAATATAAAAAAATATGAGAAACGGTTCCCTGTATTATTCATTTATAGTAATTTATTTTAAGGCGAATTGTTGTAATATAGTTCTAAATACTCAGTAGTTTGTATCGTTGATATTAACATTTGATATTGGTTCATAAAAGGCCAACCAAATATGCTATTTGTTTCAAATCACTGGCAATAGACTTTATACACTGGATTTATTTAAGTATATACTTATGGTTTAGTTTTTAAATCTGTAAATTGACGAACTTGGTGTGACCAGTCATCGAATACCGATACACAAATGAGTGTGCCAATAACATTCAATTCCTTATTGGCCAAACTTATAATGATTACGATTATGATGTCGCTCTTGAAATGAAATGGTGTTAAAAGTCTTACATCTCTTAGCAACAAAGAAAGGCGTTCAATACAAAACGTAATGAGAAGTCGGTCGAATACTCGGCAGGCATTCGAGAAAAAACATTTGCTGAACTAGTTACATACATTATTCGAAACACAAACTTTGTCGGACGAGTTCAACTGTCTGAGCAGGCACCTGAGACTGAAACAGCTGGATTCTGAATTAGACGCGGTAAGAAAGTCTTATTGACATTGAAGAAAGATACAGGCCATGCATTGTTTGCTGCATGTGCTAATGATCCATGAAAACAAATTCAGTGGTAATTTCGTACCAGAAGTCAGTTGATATCAGTACTCAAACAATCTCTTGAATTAGTGAGTAAGGTACAATATGGGTCAAACAATGAAGCACAGATGGAACAGTGCAACTCTAAGTCTCCTTTGCAATAACTCAATCACTTCAGTATAACTGTCATAGAGGTATTCACCGTACATCACATGTCCATCTTCATTCCAAAACAAACGAACCCCCATTTGCTATTTACATTGACCTTTTGATTTTGTGTAGACAAGGAAACAACATCTAATTGATATCTTGTTTCAGTGCGGTATATGTACATAATATAAACGTGTCCTTGAAATTTCCACAATGGTTGGAGGAGATGTTGTACAACGATGTTGAGTAGTTCGTTCACCAGTGCTACACCGTGGACTCTTTACAATATAACATTGATCACAATTCTGGCTCCACTATGTCAATATCATCATTTCATGGGACAGACATTTCTTTATTTCAACATACGATACGAAAGTTGCCGGTGAAAAACAACCACGTTGACTTGTACATTCAAGAGATTGTTTGGGTACCCGCATCAATCGGTGTACCATCTATACCCGAACAATACGCAAATATAATTCTAGCATACTTTTTTTCACAAATTAATCAACCATCTTCATTGTCTGATAATTTTCTTGACATGGAGACCAGCATCATCAAACAAAATATGAACTTTAAATACCAATGCCTTCAAAGGGTTTTGATTGCATATCTTGCGTGGGCGACTTTCCATACCAATGAAAAGTGGGCGTCCTAGTTTCAACTATCGCTAAATGCTGCCTAACCCATCTTACATGAGCAAGCCCATTCCGTTGCCATCATAAAAAATCCATCTATAAGGACCGAGAAGTCACCAATTTCCTCAATCCATGTCAAGTTCCTTTGTTCGCTCTTGCCAAACAAATTCAGTGGCAATGACAAAATTTCGTTGTTTATGTTTGGTGGTTTGCACGTTGAAATGATGTCTCTGAAAGTTGTTGGTATTATTTTGAAAGATAGTGGGTGGATATCGACACTTACAGTGTCCAATATCGCTACCATCGATGTTGCTTAATCATCCTTTTTGGCATACAATGTTTCTAGAACACGACTTGCCCACCAGACCACAGCGTATGCTCTATATAATTTAAAATTTGGTGAATATATATACGGGTTAATCTGAGACCGTTCTGAATTTCAATGTCTCCTGCTGACATACCAGAAAAGATAATTCTCAGATTTAGTTTTGGTACCAGGTTCTTGCACTCCAGATAATAACACTTATATATTTGTCCAACCATATAGAGAAGCAAGTTTTGTATTATACCGTAAAGTACTTGTTCCCTTTTTTTTGCATTAGACCATATAAATTATGTTAGTTCGAGTCCTTATTCATTTACATGACATGGTTTTAATAGTTGATAATACTTTTATCTTTCAATAAAAGCACAAGGTGTATTTATTTAGTAGAAAGTTAAAGCATGACGTCTGGGGAGTGAAATCTTCAGTTACAATGAAAGCAAATTGTGATATTTTTACGTCGTTTTATAACTTGCCAGAAACGTCAGTTTGAGTGATTTTCTTTTGAAGCACGAAGACCATGCAAAACCTCCTTCGCTTTCAAACAATGGCATTTTGAATTATTCGAACTAACTCGCAACTCTTTCAAGTACTCGAACAAAACGTGACAACCCCAATAGACGGACCTCTTGCCGATGCTCTGATTTTTGTAAATAAATGTAATAATAATTTTGGTGCTGCGAAAACGTTTGATGGCTAAATTACTGTTGTTTTTGTGCTATTCCTAGTTGCTGCATTCTAAGACACCTTCGGATAGAATGTGTTTGATCTTTATCTTCCTAATTTTAAAGCAATGGCAAGAACGGCTCGTTGATTAGACAGTTGTTAGTAATGGATTCGAATAAATTTTCAAGCAACTGATATACCGTTTTAAAGATGGATGAGTTCGGTTACTGATTAAAGCATCTGATACTATATTTGAGTCGAAAAACCAAAGTGAGATAAGCAGTACTGAGCACTACATAACTATATTGACCCAATGCACCCATGAAGAAGCTGACACTATGATATTTTGCGTATGAAACACGCTGTGGATAACCGGGCTTGAAAAAAAATGTGGTGAGGGGTTCTGACACAGACATTATAATTCTTTCAGTGTCTATTTTCAAAGAAATCAATACTGAACCTATTTGGGTGGAGTTTGGTATTTAAAGCAAAATACTTCAGTTGGTTTCTGGTGCATGAAACTGTCGAAACAATTGGGCAAAAGTTTATATTAAGTTCCCCCATTTTTCAACGCATTTACCGGGTGTGACACCGTGTGTCAGACCTCCATGAAAAGGACAAAAAGACATGGAATGTAATGTCTATTTATGTAAGCAGCCTAGGGCCCCTTATAAATCCGGATGACTTTTATCCGGAAACAATTAACGATTAACTAATGTATGCCTAAAACTGCACTAAGAAGTAAGTCACGTTCTATATACAACTTCTATTAGAGGCGGGGGGGGGGGGGGGAGTATTTCACAAACTTCGTTTGAATTTACTTATATAAATGTATAAACATACTGAACATGTTATAATGATGAGCTAAGGTAGTATAATTCATTGGTATTGAGAGTTTTGATAAAAAGTTCTTTGACTGGAAAAATATTTGGCGGCCATTTTGAAAATTTGGCGGCCATCTTGAATCGAGGCACTTGAACTTTGGCACACACCCTAAATCGTTTCTACATATCATTCCCAACATGTGTGGAAAATTTGGTGCTTGTATGACAATTTGCACTATTTTTTCGTTATTTACCCCGCTAAAAGCTCGCCACCCTGGACTATATCACCTCGCCTGATAACATTGTTCTCACCGGACAGTGACCCGAGTTTCTCTATATCTCAGTGCTCCCACTCATGTTAAATATTACGTAAATCACGCAATTAAATCAACTATCATGTAACAAAATTTTTCCTTCTGCAAGATTGCATGTAAGAAAATTTTGTATCTTGTATCTTTAATACCTTCACTAATTTATCTAATCTGTGACAATATTATTGGATATCTGTGATGATGATTTTTTCGTGACATGATTCATATCACAGATATCCTGGGTTTATATGCCAGATAGGACTGTATTATTATTGACGTTGAATACTTATACATTTGAATGTACATACAGTATTCTTACTGTTCCTTTTGTTATTTCAGTCTATGGCTTACATGATCTCTGCAAACATGGACCAAGGATTTAAAGATTTCCAGATTGAAGCTGCCATAGGGAAGATTTATGCATCAGTAAGTATTTCTTTCATATTGTTATATATGTTTTATTTAACTTCAGTCAAACTTGTAAACTAACACCACCCTTTGGAAATACAAAATGTTATACTAATTGATAGGTGACATTTATATGCAGAGATCATTTTGTACTTTATAAACAATGACAGTTTTCAAAACAATGGACTTTATTCACAGGATGGCCTTTATTTGAAAGTGACCTCTAATACAGGTTTAACTGTACATTTCATTTATCATTTGGTGATTTTTTCTGACATTCTCATTACAATACTATTGTTACTTTTTATGCATTTATTTCTTTCAACTACATGCAATAGAATACCGATTGACTTTTGTTGATTTACATTATTTAAAGTTAATCTTTGTTGAATTATCAAAATTAATTAACAGATGTATGGTTAACATTTTAATGAATTCATATATTTGAGTTTTGTTAAAGTCATTACATTTAATCTGCTGTAGCACCAAACAGGTTTAAAGCTGAATATATTTCTGCTGTAAACATCTTTATATTTAAATTTTGTGAACTTAGACATTCATACACTGTAGAATTTTTGGTATCAATCAGAATTTTATGTTATAATTATACCAGATTTATGAAGCGCCCTTTTCATATAAAAATTACATATTCAAATGCACTGTACAATCAACAATTAACATTACTGGTACCAGTATATAAAACACATCAAACATTAAGACTATGGAATTAAAAGCTAAAACTAATATAAAAAATTAGTACATTTTAAGAAAATACAGTACAACCTCTCCGGTGTGGCCCTCTGTAGAGCAACAACCTCTCTATAACAACACCTTCAAAATTTCCCTAAACTGATATTTTAACCTCTGTAGAGCAACAACCTCTAAACAGTAGAGCAACAACCTCTAAACAATGGCCAATATTTGCAGCTCCCACAGGGTGTGCCTCTACAGAGGTTGTACTGTATAGGAAACAGCAAATAATAAAATGGAAATAAGATGGATGAAACCTAGACAGCCCATTAAAATGAACTGACTATTAATACTGATTTATAACCATTATGATGTGTTATACTTACAGGAAGGAGCATGGTACTGTGCTGATGAAGCCATACAGATTTTGGGAGGCATGGGCTTCATGAGGGTATGTATTTGACTTATAATTACAGCATGATACAGTTATAGTGAACTCCTGGGGACCTGAATAAATAAATACATTGTATACATATATCTCTCAAACCATTTATAATATTAAAGAATGGCATTTCTATTGTGGACTCATATTAATCATTCTTATAATTTATATCATATTTCATTATATCCATTGCTATATAATAAAGAATAGCATGTTTTGGAGAAAAAGTAACTTCACTGTATCAAGTCAGGCACTATACCTGAGTTCACTTTAACCATGTTTTACTGTACTTCATAATAGTATACTGTTTGACTGTGATTATTTTGTGTATACTAAATGCTGAAACAAGTTGTGTAATAAATAATGTTTGTTTTAAAGGCCAATTTTGATCTCTTTTATGACGATAATATCAGTGTTTCTGTTGTAAAAAACTGTTATAGTCGTAAAATAGTTTCTACCACATGATTTTCTTATAGAAGGGTTTTATTTGGATTGTGTCATATCTGATAAATTTCACTCTTGAGTTGATGTTGGGTGACTAATTATGAAAGAATCGTTATTTCCTTGTCAAGTCTTATAATCCTACTCCTGGCTGTTATATTTGTTTTATATTTGTATTGTAGGACTGTGGTATAGAAAGAGTTATGAGAGATTTAAGAATCTTCAGAATCTTTGAAGGAACTAACGATATCTTACGTCTCTTCATTGCCCTGACTGGTATACAGTATGCTGGGATACATTTAAAAGATCTTCAGAAGGCTCTTAAAAATCCCATAGGTAACATAGGAGCTGTTGTTGGCTTTGCTGGGAAAATGGCTAAAAGGTGGGTTGTGACTAAATGTAGAAATTTTGTATTATCTTTATTCTAAAAGACTAATAAGTGCATTATGTGTATATTGAAAAGACAGTAATTACTGTAGGTGTTGTACGTAAACTTACTATAAGAATTTAGCAATTAGCTCTTTTACACTTCTTAGCCTGTATTAATAAAGGCTAGGTTTAAGTAAGGAATTTCCTCAAATCTATAAGAAAATCATAGAAATCCAAGGAAATTCTTGAAAAGTAAGGAATATTTTACCCTTTCGGGCTTTATGAATACAGGCTTGTGATGCTGGACCTTTATGAAAATGTACATGCCCTGCAATGCATCTAAGTTGGCCTTTGAAGACTGTTGACATTCAATTACATGTATGTCAAAATGATAACTTAAACGATAAGGCTTGGACCTAGCACAAGGACTTATCTGATTGTATCTGATTTAATGGATTATTAAAAATATGAATATAATTATATTCATTCATTCATTCATTTTGATTCATTGATGAACTGATCTATTACATTGAAATATTTGTTTTGATTGATTTATTTATTGATTAGTTGATTGATTGATTTACAGGAAGATCGGTGCAAGCACTGGTGTAGAGTTACAGAATGATCAGCATGTTCATCCTGAATTAAAAAATGCTGCAAAACTTGTAAGTGTTCTTAGTTATAGATATAGAACCTCTTATCTAGACTTATAAATTATACTGTTCTCATCCTTGCTATTTCTATTTATTTGGGTTTAACATAATTTTCCCCAACCATATCAGATATATACTACAGCTGATTCACCTAACCTTTTTTCCTGGACTGAATTCTAACCAGTAGTAACTCGGCTTTCCACAAGGTACCAGGAACTTCTTTACATGCGGAGGAATATTGACACTGTTGTTAAAAATTCATGGAAGGGTGTGACCTGTCTCGACCAGGTATCGAACCCGGATTGCAGGATTAAAAATCAAGCGCACTAACCACTGGACTGCAGCCGTGGCCGCTGCTAATGTCTTTTACTTTTGGACTTTGTTGCCATAGCCTAATGATTTGTTATTTTAACATTATATTCTATCTAACAGGCATCAAAATCTATTGAACAATTTGGAGGAACTGTGGACCAACTTCTCATGAAATATGGAAAGACAATTATGAGTAAGATACATTTACCTACTTCTATTCCTTATATTCTTCAGCAAGCAATAATGGATTTTCATTAGAAAACTGGTCTTATATGATTTAATGGTATATCATTCATGTTTGCATTATAATGAAGAAACAAGTACAATATTCTTCAATTTAAGATAGATTAATACTGCTTTCTAAGGCAAGTTGTACTGAGTTTTCGGCATGTTTAAATGAAGCAGTTGATCTTAAATGTTATGAATTCCTGAGTACCAGAATAATATCGTCCATTATATAGATGCCAATGAAATGACAATGTCCATATTCAGAGGAAAATAAATTCTTCACTGCATATATATCTGAGTTCACTTTAACAATAATTTACTGAATTTTTATTTTAATTGTACATGTTTCAGAAAAGCTTTAAAACATTCATTTTCAATACTTAATTAAAGGGTTGTGTATATTTTACAGATGAACAAATGATACTGAATCGTGTAGCCGACGCATCTATTGATATCTACGGTATGGTTTGTGTTTTATCCAGAGCATCAAGGTCATTGAGTTCAAATGTATCATCAGCTGCTGTTGAGTCATCTATGTGTCAAACATTCTGTGATGAGGTACGTATTGTTCTGTGTTTATAGATAAATAATCAAATAAACATTCTAACATATGGTTTATTAGATACAAAAGATAAATGATTATCGTCCATTTCGAGGGCTCAGCGCAACACTGTAATAACTTGTTCTCATTTCAATATGAGTTAAGACACTGTTTCGTTGAACCCTCGATTTATTATGTTGGGTTTTACTGCACCAAGACTTTGTACCAAAACTGCTGGACTACATGGGCATTATTTTAATCGCTGCCAGAATTCAGTTTTTAAACTGTACATAGCATTATAGATACTGATTGGTAACTATACTCTTTCTTCTGACTTACGTTTTTGGAAATTTGAAGAATTTTCTAACATTCTTTAATATCACCTTGTATTCGGTTTGTACATGTTGCTAAAGACCCGTTCTACACATGTGGTGTACAGGTCTATGCGGGAGCATTTTAGGATAGGAAAAATACACAACTTTTACTTGCATTTATTTCAGGCCTCTGTTCGTGTTGACACCAATCTAAGTGTGGCGGTATCTGACAGAAATATGAAAAATTTTAAACAACTTTCCACGATATCCGATGAGGTGATCAAACATGGTGGATGTGTTCAAGAACACCCTCTTGGATTTTAATGATAAACTTCTCATATAGGATTGTGAACTTATTATAAAATACACAATTGATGTACACAGTCATTCATGATGTATTTAGTGTTATTTTGTTTTCATTATTGTTTGTCTTTCATATATGTGACATAATTTATGACCTCCAGAACTCAATAGTTTCATGATTAATGGTGTAAAGTTTATTGAAGTACTTAGCAAACCTTTATACTGCACATGTGCTAGAACCATTTTATTAAATTAGATAATAAAGACCAAAGATGTTAAGAAGACAAAAGATTTTTAAAGAAGACAAAATATTTTTAAAGAAGACAAAATATTGATAAATGGCTAGGTTCACTTGTGTGGTGATGAAAATTCATTTGGAAATATGTTCTATTACAATGAGTGTGAAGTTTGATATTATTTGAATTATTTTAAGTAGGGGAAAATTGTTTCTGACCAATATTTTGTCAACATTAAACTAGCATTCATTGTATTTCATGCTTTTTTTCATACCTTGTTGCCTTGGTCATGTGATGTCGTGTTTGGTGAATGCGACAATATCAAAGTAATTATAATCATATCTCTTGCTAAGTAAAAGACAAATCAGTGTTATTTCAAATCTAGATTGATAATTATATTAGATTTACAGCCATATGTGTTTCTAGGTTTTGTAAAATTACCTCAGATTAAAATGGGTATCAGTTATGACATTGTTGTAGTTGTATTTCTTTATCATGTATTGTTTACATAACATTTTTGTCTTAAAAGTAACGTCAATTTCCTTTTAGATTTTTTGTTATGAAAATGAACCTGTAAATTTATATTCAGGTATTTGATTTTTTGAAAAATAATTTGGATTACTACATTGTTGATATGTATTGATCCGTCTTTATTATATTAAATATAGAAAAATGCCATTGACCAACCATTTAACACTAGTTACTTTGTCTATGCAGGTATATATATATACGGTTACATTTGGTGCATTGCTTGGTGGCTTAATGTATAACAAAAAAGTCATGGTCCAATCATATGAAGTTTTGTGATGAAATATATTATTGTCAAAAATTACTGAAATCAATGAATTTGACTCAAGTCTCGAGTTAAGTTTACTAATATATTGAAAGTAACTATAAATACTGAGTAATTTCTGTTGAGAATGAAAGTTCTTTTTTTTTATTGATTTACGGGTCTATGTAAATCTGCAACTCTGTATCAAACCATTGGTTGTATTTTTGACAATGTGTGTTGTACAGATGTGTCTTATCCAAAGATGTTAATCTATCTACCTTCAGTCAACATTCATTACAGGAAGTCATCAGCATATGTGTGAGGTAATTATGATGTAGTCACATGAAACCTGCTTGGTGATTCTTGATATATTGATGTAATGTAAGAAAACTACTAATTGACTAAAAGTAGTGTCTTGTCTTGATAGCTTTAAAAAATTGAGATTAATTTCAGTTCATTTTCTATTGTTCTGAATTGTTGGCTATGAAATGAGTTAAAATGTGTTAAAATGAACTCTATGATACCGGTTAGCTGTTGATACAATTATTATACATACTTTTTATTGATAAACAGATTGAATTTATTATTGAGGATTTTTTCCTATGCACAATTTTTTTATGTTTTGATTTATGATGTATTTGGTATGACTGAACACTTATGAATATCTGTATATTTCTTATTCTGTGATATGTATGTATGTCCAGGGATGAAGTATAGTTTCCCTGGTATGTCACGGAACGTTTTCATGTAAAAAAATGAAATAATAAGGATTTGAACAATGTACTTTGTGTTGTTATAGTTTTTATGTAATTATTACATTGGTTGTGAATTCTCAAAGGGGTGATTGGTGGTCTAGTGGTAATATGCTGGACTGCTAAATGAAAGGTTGGTGGTTCAATCCTTGGCTCTGCCTTTAAAAGTTTCTCTGAGACCATTTCAGTGACCCCATTCAACTACCAAGCCAATTACTGTGTCTAGACGATCTCAGCAAAAAGAGTGAAATGTGTATCGGTGCTTTATACCAGGAGGATAAAGAATCAGGGAAGCACTGTTCTTAAAGAGGATGGATATAAATGCCCAGTTGTCAGGTATCTTATCACCTTTCTCTAGGGTGGCTCTGAAACATCCATAGCTGTTGAATGGGCTGTTAAAAAACAAATAAATGAATTTTCTGGTCTAAAATATAGGCTATACACAACAGTTTGCTATTACATCACTTACTGGTGGCTTTTCCTGGCATGCATTTACACTATGGTTTAGCCTCTCACCGCTCTTGAGTTCGAATCATGATTGTGACCAGATTCACAAGTGCGGAAGCTGTCCATCTAGCTTACAGTAGGTCGGTGGTTGTATCCCAGGTCACTGAGGTGTATGCCTAGGGTCTTCCTCAACAATTAAAACTAAAAAGCCACCTGATGACACTGACTGATGGTGTGATATTAAACCAAAGTGAAACATCATTGAATGTTAATGTCGTATATCAGAAACTGAGCACATGCTATGTTAGTTCTCACAGGTAACTGTATCATGAATAGATTATAAAAATATGAAAAAAAAATTAATAAATATTTTTTTTTAAATTTTTTTTTCATATTTTTATAATCTATTCATGATACAGTTACCTGTGTTAGTTCTATGTTATCAGAGACATAGATAACATGTTATTTATGTCTCTGATGTTATCTATTCTTCATTCATATAACATGTATGGTCTCTTGCTGTTCTGTTTTTGTAAAAACAATACTAATAATGCAGATAATAAATAATAACAAACTCAGTGAATTATATACAAAACAATAACTTTATTTACTTAAAACATGCACGAAAGACTGAATGATTGACACATGGCCCATACCTCTGCAGACATCAATTCATTTATCGGGCACGAACAAGACGGTTGCCTTTACAGTTACTTGGCCTAGGTAGATCGAAAAAGTTTTCTATACTTCTCATAACAGCGGTACGGTAAGACTCGTAATTTGAAGATATGATTGTTCGCCAAATATTTGCGTACTTAGAATTTTGATGTTAAAAACTTTGGGTCAACACATAGATAGGCCGGGTCGGTTGGGTAACCTTTTTATCTGACCTTATGAGTGTGTTTGCTGTATAATGTTTATGAACATTCTATTATCAAGATAAAATGATGTCGATTGTTCTTCAGTTTGTTTTTCAAATCTTTTTACCATTACGATCTACACCATTGAAGAAGAAGGATGTAACTAAGACTGCAAAATAAAACAAAAAAAATGTGTCACAGACACGAATGGCCCAGGAACACGACAATTGTAACAGTCCTATTAGCTTGTAGATTTGATGGAACTCGCAAAGAAGCGTAGGAGCCTAGGAGGAGGGGTTACCAACTGAAGCACAATGATATAAATTAAACGAAGAGCAATAACCATGCCAAAAATAAATCAGAGACATGTTATCTTTGTCTCTGCAAAAATGACGGCATGCCAAATCTTGAAAATGCTCACTACATACATCTCTTGATAAGTTAATGATCAATATGTGAAACTTCGATGAAAAGCACACGAAGGAGTTGTACACTGTTTTCTAAGCAGAGTAATTAATGTAAAAGTTTGAAACACTCTTGTATAAATGAGTCATGTGTTATTCAAGGTCACTTATATATCCAGTCCTAGACATGTAAACGCAATCCATAGAATAGTTCTTGCAGACTTTAAAAGTTTGTATAAAATCATTGTAATAACCATAGTCGGTTTCAATTAGTTTAGGCAATACATGTACTTCAATTCAGTTCTCTTATTAGCATACGTGGACAAATACATAATTCAACATTCAGGGAATTACCATATGAAACCGCCATCTAGTCCTAAAGTCCTTATTAGTATCAAATCTAATAAACTGATCTCCGTTCCATGTTGCAGTGTAACAAAAGTCTCTGTACAGACAGAGACAACGTTAGTATTGTTCCAAGGTTATATAAAAACCAGTATCAATACTAGATGCTACTGTGTTATGTACTTTCAAGAGTTCAAACGTACATTGTATGTCATAGTGGAATTGTTAAATAATGACATTACCATTTCTGAGTCGCTACGAGATTTGTATTGAATGTGTGACTTGCGAAAAAGTATTTAAAATGAACTCATTGCTGAGTATTAAGTTGTTTGCCAGGTTTTTTGACTTTATATAACGTGTTGATACGTGGCTTACCTATTGCACTCAATCCTGATGTGATAAAGAATAAACCATGCCAGCCTAACTCTGATTTTAAGGTCGATGCGAAGGTGCTTCCAATGATAGTAGCCAAACACTGAGTAAATGTAAAAACAATATAAATGTACTATCCTGAAGTATTGTACAGATTTTGTTAGATTTGAAACCCGCACAAACAACCAGAACTTAAAGCTTTTGGCAGTGGACGGAAAGCTTGGCATACGCCTGTATAGAATGTCAGAATTTTTATAAGCTACTAGCATCTGGACAGTTTCCACACATGTGCTCTTGAATATGATTCGAACTTGAAGCGGCGGAGAGGAGCTAGTGATTCTTAGAATAATTTGACCTCTCAAAATGCTGTACGAATAAAAGTTACAATTTGATCAGTTTATATTTTGCATGATGCAGGTAACCATACATTTGAATGGAAATATCTTTGATTTTACTTAGTTTTCATGTTTGAAATGTAATTTCTCCTCTCTATAAAAACCCACGCCTAATCACTTATAACTCTTAGACATTCAAATATGCAAACACTTAGTTCTTCATAATATTATTAATTCATCATACGAACCGATCCAGATGATATCATCCCATAGTTTACTGCCATGTTCTTAGCTCCTAGTAGTTTTGCTAGAGCAGATGGCATCAAGGCCCAGATACCCCCATAGAAGAAGTATATCAAGCATATTGATACTAGATACCATTCCTTGGCAAGTTGTTCTGTAAGGAACAAGGTTCCTGTACACACTGAGAAACCTAAACACACACATCCTAATGCTACCTGAAGAAGTAAAAATAAACCATGAACTCGTATCCGCGAACTGGCCCCAGTTTCACGAACAAAATTAAGTAAAAACTCAATAATGGACTCAAGTGTTTTTTCTATCTATAAATCTTGTCTCTTTGACAGAATGTTACCATTTGTTTCCTCATTTACTAAGAACATGTTAAACATGCCAGCATAAAAATATGTGGGTCTGGCAGACAAATTAAGCCTCAAAATTTCACTTTCATTTGAGTCAAAAGTCAAATTCTCAATAACAGACTCTAATCAGTTTTATTGAATAGTATCATTTCAAGAGATGAAAGTTAGGTTGAAATTGCGGGAAACTGTTATAAGACCATCTCCGTACCTTGTTTAAATAATAGTACCACATTCTGAATTGCATACAATAAAACAGAGAAATTATTGATTTTTTAATCTTTTATAAATAAGTTGAGTTTGGGCAAGACCTTAAGTTTTTTTTGTGAAACCGGGGCCTGATTAACACCTAAGGCAATAAATAGTCGTTTTGACTGTTGACATGGATGGCCCTTTACTTCGGCGCCAACCCAAAAGTTAATGGAAATATCCGAATTAGGAAACTTTGCAATGATGTATCCTACATAGTATCACTGCAAAAGGTACTTAGAAAATAAAATAGAAAATGTTTCCATCTACTTGTAACCTCTTGTTTTTGATGCAGACGAAAGTTTTACAATCTACTGGTAATATACAGATATGAATAGTTTCTTTGTAGAATCAATTGTGTTTTTCATTTCACAAAATACATAAAATGTATCTATAGGTAACTCTCCATGGCCATTTTGATAACAGTCATCAAGCATTTATTTATTATATAGCTACAAAATGGCCGATGAACTTAACAAACAACCACATAAAATCTCCATGACCTATTTGAACCACCAAAGGGTCATTCTTAGATTGCAACACAAAGAACACAATAGAACCAGATCAGATCGATGTAACATTTGGTTATATTGTAATAATGTATATGCATACACTGACAGGTTGGTTATTAAGAGGTTCTATTGTACAGTTTAAGGGCATACAATGAATGTTGAGAAACAAATATAGAAAAATATCGACGTACCCTAAATCCTGTTGCATCCATGACTAAACCCCATACTGGACGTCCTGTACAGTTAAATACTGCAGCCATCGACCCAACCAAAGTCAGAAAGTGATCATCAAATATGAACGTCTGTCCATATGCCTGCATGGGTGTAAATTGAAACTATTATGTATAAAAAATATACTTTGAAAGCTTATCCAATGAGATTTATATTAAACGCTGAAGTAATTTCCATGATTCAAAGACACGTTCGAAGAAATTTCGATTGAAATTGTGAGAGTATGCTAAGGACTGACGTACCCTATAATCATTATTATCAGTTCGTTTGCTTCTAACAGGTCTTAAATTGACCCCTATACCACGTCCATGCTACTTTGAACTATACAAATTAAATGTAAAGTCAAGTCTGTATTACTTTGAATTATATAGAGTAAAATCAAATACATGTATGTATTAAAGAGTTCGCCAAGTGAACAGAGGTCACACCCCACCAAATAAATAACAGATAATTGCGCAAAAAGGTATACTTTCTCTCTTTATGGCAGTGTTTGTTTATATAACTTTTAGTATACGAACCTTATACAATGTGATGATGAACTGCATTCCTGCAGGTAACATGAAACAAGTAAGCCAAATGATATAAAAACTACGTGACCTCAAAGCAAACTTGATAGCTTCCAATATACCGAGTTCCCGACTGAAATAATCATATTAAGTACTACAAGTATAATTATGACTGATATAATGATTAATAGTTTAATACTAAAGGTATACGACTGAAATAAATATAAGCTATATAAGTACACGACTGAAATAAATATACATGTCTGCAACTGAAATAGATGCAAACTATAGTAGTGTAAAACTGAAATAAACCCACATTTCTTAGGTTCCAACTCCAATTTAAGTATTTTCTTTTCTTTATTTGGGACAAATACGAATAATCATCACGACAAATAGTCGTTGAAATTGGTTTTATACTCGTATTTCACAAATGTTGCCGCAAATACATCAGGAATAATTATATTTGTCTGTACAGCTTTTGATCAAAATCTCATATAACCAAGAAGGGACACATCATAAAATATGCAAATTCAGTCCGTACCAAATGAGAGTCTTTAATTGGAATGTTCATAGGAAGAACTATAAACTTTATACCTACGATTTATTATTGACTTTTCCTTGTTTATCAATATCCTTAACAACGACATCAGAGCTGATTCCAATATCATCAATGACGGTAGTTTTTTCCGATGTAAAACTATCATTTTGGTTTGACGTGCAAGAATCCTTTGACAGTAGCGCTTGTTTCTCGCTATCTTTGTGTTTTATGCGTATAACAGTATCTGGAATGTGTGGATCTGTGATACATAGCATACCAATGAATTGTAGAGCGAAGTAACTCACTCCTAATATTACAAAACACATGGGTACTCTGTCTAGAAGGTCTTGCTGCGTAAAATATCTGAAATTTGAGGGAATAAGCATTATTGGTGAAAGTTATGGTGGGCCATGATGTGCTGACATCAAACGTACTCAATCTCAAATATGCAATGGACGAATGGATTTTAAAGTCCCATAATCATATAAATTTATCGGTCGTAATAGTTTCTGTTTGTTCTATAACAGAGGAATCCGGTGTGTTTACCTCCCGTGCATACTTCATTGCAAGAAAAGGTGTTTCCAAAACCAATATCGTATTTTTTTCAATATCATTGAAATAAATACTATTTATAGAACAGCTGTGTTTTCCCGCAGTCTCATTATGCACACGGCCTGAAGTGACGTGTTTTGTATATTTCAAGTTTACAAAAGCAAAATTCGCAGCGAAATGAGTGTTTTTAGAAGAAAAAGGGCTTGTTTCGTCGATAATAATTGTTTGTTTTTTGCATATATTTTTCACAGGTAACTGTAGGCCCATTCTCACACAACTTGGACAATTGTGGTAAAAAAAAACGATTTTTCTGTACTCCCAGAACTTACTCAATTCCTTAGCATCATATCAGGATACATATATACTACTGATTTCCAAAATTTTACCAGCAACATATTAACAGTTTTTGAAATTCGGATGCTTAATTGGTCTTGCTGCTGTATTTTTTACCGCATTTTTAAACAGTACCCATGATAGTTCGATGTTATATAACCATGAATTGGTGTAACTTTTGTACAAGTAACCAATAAATATCTGTGCAAAATAGAATAAAATATGATATAAGCTCGCGATTTCCCCCTTGTGTGAGGAATACTTGGACAATGTCATGCTTTTTGAAACTTTATTAATAATTTTTACTTCAGTTTTGAGAAACCTTGTATTAAGTTGTGAAATAAAACCACTTTATAGAAGATAAATGTATTTAAACAATTTAATCGAAACAAGTATATGCTTACTAGGGCTGTCCCGATATAGCTGCGTACCGGTACGTACCGGTACAGTGCTGAACGATATGCGTATCGTATCGGAAGGTCCCGTATCGGCCGTATCGCGGTTTTTTTATTTTATATTAAAAAACTCTTAGAATCACGGTTGAACAACTGAACTAGATTTGCGAATTTACTCTCATATCATTGTCGACAATGCTTACTCAACTAATTTCCGGGATTCTTTACTCTACTTATAGACATTAGCAACGTGAGGTAAAGCTAGACAACGAATTCGATTCGAATATTCAGATTTTGTCAAGTAGATATTGACTTATAAATTGTATTACGCCACCATGTAATGTTACATAAAAATATGGCAGTATTTTGGTTTGCCGATTAATGATACAAAGAAGCACGTAGATGTCAACGCGATGTCAAGTATAGTGGTGGGACTAGCAACCTTAGAACACATAATTGTGTCTCGTCATCATAACATCCAAGTTGAAGGTTTCAGAAGTTCATTATTAATTTAGTATTTTTAATCAATTTGACAATCATAACCCTGATTCTTTAAACAATTTTATATGGCTAGGTTCTATTCTTGATATAAGGCCATTTATGGGACAGAGATTAAAACTTGCTTCTGTTATAATAACATTTCTCATAATTATTTAATTTCCATAATATCAACTAACATATGTGCATCAAATTGATGACCTTAAGTACAAGACAATTTTAGTTTTACACCTTTTTAACAGTTAATTAGGACTTTCTAGCACCAAACAAGTGTGCAGTGTTCCCAAAAAAACACTAATATTGCAAGGTTTTTCATTACTTTGAAATATTTTTATATCGTATCGTTGATATCGCATATCGCTAGTACCGTATCGCAATACGTATCGTATCGCCTGAGATCTGTATCGGGACAGCCCTAATGCTTACGATGGTGAAAGCGAATATATTACTCGTCAGACAAACTGATTGAACTTATCACACGAGTGAAATGTTGTCCCGTTGATTATTCAAGAGTTGTCCCATAGATTATAATTCTTTGCGAATTGGACTTCTCCATAATGCAAATACGAATATGCATGGTTGTGAATATAATAGTATATGCACCAATTCGATAACTAACCAACATGGCTGAAAATTCATAGATTTGTTGTACGTAATCAACGGGACAACTCTTGAATAATCAACGGGACAACTGCATTTCTCCGTTCCACTTAAATGTGTTGTCAGTTTTGCTCGATATGTTACGGGGATACTAAACGTAAGACACTGCAAAACACTTATATACATCTTTTTTATACTTAAAGTGCAGTTTGTATTAATATTGAACAATTATATTTTACAAAGATGTAAATACTGACCTACATCGAATATAATTGCGCGCTAAATGCGCTCTACACATCTAATCAGACATTATTACATCAAATTTACTTGTTTGTTTGAATTCTGCATGCCGTCCGAACAAATTTAGAAATTAATAAATGTACATAAATACAATGTACTAAACAAATTGTTACTGTTACTATCAAAATGTAAGTCCAATAGAAAATCAACGGGACAATCACTACGTAATCAACGAGGCCTTCATTACATAGCGTAGAAAACGTCTATGAGACTTTATAAAAGAGGGTAGTGGCTTGAAAACGGTATATTAATATGCCAACAAGCAAAACCAGAAACAGATTATAAATTATAAACTATTCACCACTTTAGACGGTATCAACCCTTACTCGCTTCAAAACTGAAGTTTAGGCGGATGTGTTTTTACCCGTTTTTTTCTGAAATCGATGGCAGACGACAATTACAAACATATGGTTGACGTTTTGAAGCATATATGAGCCAAAATGCATATTATAGCGGCAAGAATGTGCAAGATTTAGTCCTATCCTGACAGTGTGTGTCCCGTTGCTTACGTCCCGTTGGTTATGTTAATTTCAAATTTCTAGATTCTAACACAGCAAAATCGAATATTTTTTACACGTATGAAGAAAAGTTTCTGCACTACCTTGGTGGTGAATATAGCTCGTCATGTTAAGCTTTTATACCATCTTTATATGCATGGGTATGCATTTCAATTCAGTTTTTGCTACGGACTCGTTGATTATCGCATCAAAATTACGGTAGTAAATTCGGATTTCATGACCTATCCTTTGTTCTCGTATAATACGTAGATATAAATTGAAACCAACATTCATTTTATAACATTTTACGAATTCAAAAAGCACAATAACTATGCCAAAAGTTATTCTTTTGTACATTAAGACTTGAGTTTTAAATGTTGTCCCGTTGATTTCGATAATTTGGAGACACGGCCCAAAATGTGTGCATTTTCGTTAGTTGATAGATTTAAAAAAAAAACAAATAGCTCAGCTGGCTGGCACTCATTACTAACTACGAAATATACTCGGCGCTGTGCTGGAATTATGTCGTAGCTGTTTTACATGATGGGTTTTATTTTGTATTATATACCTGGAGACACAGCATTTTAGACGCACCTGCATAACTATTCCTTCTTATTTTAGACCAAAACAGCTATTTATTCACCAGAATGTAAGCTCATTTTCAAGTATTCATTAGTCTCAAGAAACAAAGTGTTAACTTTTTTTCCTTTTCGTTGAAAATCGTCATCATTTTCTATACTGACGACATCAATTGTCCAAGTTGTGTGAGAATGGGCCATGTATCATGAATAGATTATAAAAATATGAAAAAACAAATTATTACTATATTAACAAGGTATATTTCAACGAAAATCCCAAGATTTTTAAAGCATCAAAAAAGTTTTTGGGCTAAAGATATTTCCAGTGATCGATTATATTCATAAAACATATTGTTAAAACAACATTCATGCAAAATCCCAGAGAAATCCGTCGCCTAGTTCACGAGTTATGCCACAAAATGTAAATCAATGCTTCGGGACGATCACTGAGGTGATTTTGACATCCACTAAATTTACATAAAATAGACGATATTTAGTCTTAACCGTTGTGTACAAACATAATGAACAGCTACACTTAGAAAACACAACTGTTGGAACACATTTACCCCCATGACAATTTGTAAATTCATTACATGTAAATGTTTAAGCAATAAACAAATTTTCGGCTTTAATTTTTATCCCCGATAGACTCCATTTTGGTTCATATGACGCGCGTGCTATCCAGTTAGTGACAACGATTTTCATTGGCCGATTTCAAAGGGGTTTTCCCAGGTGAAATGACGTATGTACAAGAATTTGATTCCCGGCCAATGAAAACGAACGTTACAAAATACACTGTGATTTCTCTAGAGTCATCGACAGAATGAAGTTTTAACGTTGATATTCAGATAAAATCGGAATTTTAACGTTGAATTACATGTTATGAAGGTAAAATAATGTAAATAAGTAATGCAGGAATATGTTTTTGTTCAATTACGACCGTAAAAAGTATATTCATTTGCATGAATTCACCGGAATCCTTGATGAAATTGAAAAACAAAAGTCACCCCAGTGATCGTCCAGAGAATTTTCGTTGAAATATACCTTGATAATATAGTAATAAATATATTTTTTTTCATTTTTTTTCTTCATATTTTTATAATCTATTCATGATACAGTTACCTGTGATATTTTTTATAGCAAAAAGCTAATGGGACTTTAATGATAAGTAACTCAATTCAAATATATTTACATCCTTTTTGTGTATATTCTACCGTACAACCATTCTTCATTTTCTGAAGATGCATACACTAATACTGCAAAGAAACATAATTAAAGTCTACGAACCTTTCGTCGTCCTCTGAGTCGATATAATCTGGTAGAAGATTGTCAGGGTTGATATAAGATGTAACAACCGGATTGAAAATAACAGATCCCAACCCAGTACCACTCGCTATAAGTCCTGCAGCTAGTGTAGCATGTTTAGGTAACCACTGGTATATTAAATAAGAATACAAAGCATACATCATCCCCCAGCGATACTATAAATGTATACTTCTTAAACATTATATATTATCTTACATTTGTATACACAGTTACTAGTGTAAAACAGGGTATTGCCCTGTGCTGTTGTCCAAAATGTCAAAATGTTTCGCCTTTAGTAAGTACGTTTTATCAATTATTTCGTATTGCAACGATACGATAATTAAGGAAACCACTTTTACATCAACAACAAGTATCAAAACTCTACATCAAAATTAAACACGATATGACACATATAAAAACAATGTTGAATTGTACATTGATTTGTTTAGTTGTGTCAGTAAAAGATGCCAAACATGTTTATGTGACAGTCAATGAATAATATTTTACATTATTTAAAATTGCTAATTTTACAAGAAATAGTAAACAGATAAAAATCTACCTTGATCGCAGTCTGTATAGACGTACCATACGATATTGAAGATCCGAAGTGTGTTGCCATGCCGTAAGTGAGTACAACCACAATATAGGTTACATTTGTACTAAAATAACTCATTGCGACCGATGTACTGTTTAAATAAAAAGCCAGACACAGAATTATTAGAATACGCAAAAAATACAGAAATTGACTTCTTAGGACAAACATATTAAAACACAATAACAATGGACATCGATGGCGACTTGGTAGTAAGACGATATTTTATAACACATTTACTGACAATGGTGATACTTCGGATGCATGTAATTCTGAGCAATTGTTAAGATTTTTAAGCATCTCTGCCAATTAATTTTGAATCACGCGATATAGTCAACGCTGTATACATGAAACAAGCTGCAAATAGGATCCGTAAAACAAGTATTGTTTGTATATGTGTGTTACGTGATTCAGCGAAACTGTCTCTTCGTGTTTCTTTGATTTGACTTTTTGGACTATTTTTTATAATGAGCAATACCTAAAGATGATGCTTCCGATAAACACGGTTCTTCTAGGACCAAATCTGTGAGCCAGCAACCCACCAACGGACATACCAAACATGTTTCCGACAGCGCCCAAGGAATTCACCCACAACGCATCGACATTTCTCACGTCCGTGTCATCTGTACGGTTCCGAAGGTAGGAGATAAAATATGGCGCGAAATTGCCTGTCAAAAATTATAATTTATGTATAAATGAAACTGAATAATTTAATGCTGACAAAAAATTATAGGAATACAAAACATATACAGAGTAATCGAAAGCATAAACGTAAGCCTAGTATAAAACAAATGGAATAAATCTACCTATTATTCAAATGTAACGTACTGTACGCCGCAATTAATGAGATCCCTTGTTTTCAATACAGATTGAACTCGCAGATCAGGTAGATATTAAAATTCTAGAAAAAAAGAAGGTCAGAAAAAAGCCGTGTTTGCAGTTACCGGGCTGGTCCCATCTATGCACCAACACTAAGATTTGACAATAAAATCCAAAGCAGGGAAATATTGTCGGGCCAATCATACCTCCAACGAAAGACATGTTTATAAAAATAAAAAAAAGATAAAGAAATGTTTTGGGACCACATACCACATCAAAATCATCCGTTTATTAGTTTAGTACGAGTATCCATTCAAAGAGAAATATAGCGCCCTAAATATGGCCTTTTCCATAACTACAGTTTGTACGTTACTTCCCTTAGTAAATCGACGGTGATGTCCCCTGATAAGGAATAATTCTATCGGGGACAACGCACTGACATTCTAGCAACTTCTATTGTACAAATTTCTCGTAACTTAAAATGAAGTAAAGGTTCGATATCAAGACGAGCCGAGCGATTAATGGCTTTTGAAAGCTGAACAATTGTTCAATGAAGTGTCAAAAGAAACTATGAAAACGAAAATAAATGATGTTTGTAATGTCCTTATACTGAATAATTTCGCTGTATAAATTGTCAGATTTTGACTATAAAATGATAGCCAAACAACACTGCATGTACTTTGACGTGTCCTTATAAGAAATAATACTTCACGTAGTAATCAAACAGAGCTTACCAATCACATATGATCCTCCAATTGCAAGATGGATCAGAAATCCACCTAGCACCACAATAATAACTCTGAGATTAAGTGACCCATAAACACAAACATCAACACACTTCATCGTATCATTATCATCATATTAATATACACATATAAATAAATACATTTATCATGTATAGAAATACAATGTTACTATCATAGATTAGTTAGGTGTATAAAGTAACACGATAAAATGATATCAACTTAAAATAGCGTTCGAATTTGGTAGAAGTTTTACAATGTTTACAGTCGCATTCTAGGGACAATACAGTTTTAGTGACCAGGCAAGGTAATACTATTTTAAAAGTGGCAACATAACTACGCAATGGCCTGCGTACAGTCAACAGTTCCTTTACAGCATGACAATACAACACAGTCCCTCCTGAGTGGCCCACTCTTGAGCAACAACCTTCCTTCAACAACAGCATGATTTTTCCCATTGTTCAATTTAAATATTATCTTAACCTCTCTAGAACAACAACATCTCAACAACAACACAATTCAACTACTCCCAAATGGTGTTGCTTTGGAGAGGTTGTAAGGTACAGTTATGGTACTTTCAACTTTGGTATGACGCACTATTTAATGTAAAGCTAATATACGAGCATGTCAAAAGTCGTAGTTGGTTCAAAATGGTGGAACTCTTTCCCGAAAGATATGAGATCAATAAGTGACGAACACTCCTTCCGAAGGAGACTTAAACCTTATCTTCAATTAAATTACTAATGTGTGCATCACAATAGAAAATGACAAAAATGTTTACATGCTATACAAATACAATTTAATTGAAAATAAATTACAGCTTTGTTTTAAATTACAAGTTTATCTGAAGTTGACAAGATAATTCTAATCTATATATCAACATTATCGTGTTTAAATGTCCTGTATTATGATTTGTTCAACTATCTACTCCTGATAACAATGAGTTGATCATCATAGCTGTAAAATGTAAACTGTTAGTTATTAATGTAATACTGTCATATCACTTTGATCATATGGATGGATAGATTTTATTTGAAATTAGACATGTCATACTTTTCACACATTACAAAAACATCATTAGATTAACATTATCAATGTCAAAATCAAGATATTAAGACTTAATTGTGTAATTGCACACAATCTCGTGTTAATTACAAAAAAAAGAGACTGAAAAAAAGGAAATATATTTGTAAATTGATAAGGAGAAAGAGTTACCTTTCATTGTCTCTACGCTTTAAACTTTTGTAAATAAGTTTAGATTACAGATTTGATACAATTCCGCGGTTTTCAGAAGACATAAATTCAGTAAAATATCTTCTACAACATTATTGTTTAATGCGTTGTTTCTAAAATTAGAATATAAGGGAAATTGACATTCATCTTCAAGGGTGTTACACAATTGACAATTCTAATTGATCATATATTTTTGTACATTTAGAAACACAAGAGTATTAACTATATATCATGTATTGGATGTATTTTCTGCTGTAACATTATTATTCGTTTGTAATGAAGTACATGAATGATATATAATTACGTCTGAATTCAAACAAAAACACACTTTTTAATCTCGAACACCATATGATAAAACTCAGCCATTCTTTAAAATGTATCGGCTTGAAGTAACGCATCAGACTCATTATAAAATCACCCAATCAAAAATATGATTAGCAATCATACATACTTCGTTATCTCGATGAGTCACCAGAACAGACGAAATGCTTGATATAAACCAAGTGCTAATAAGAACAAGGTAATTATGCGTTACGGGACTTTAAAACACCTCGAAATAAGCTTGGTGCTCGTGATTTCGAAGTTTTAATGTATTTGATATGTGTTTCGTCCTTTTCAGATGTTTAATTACAAGCATGTGATGGTAACACGATAATAAATTTACCCAATGCATCCACTATCAAACGATCTGATAACGTAACCAAAAACTTACTTTTTAATTAAGGATGTCCACCTATCCTGTTTGTGAAAATGTGAACAAATGTAAACATTGTGTTTTCTCCCCTGTTTGAGGTGTGATATCATTAATTAATTGATGAAACATAAGTGATAAAAGTGATATACCAGGATATATAACAGGAAACCTACATAAGATATATTTATCTCATATACACGAAAATATACTCTGCATTCATGTCTACACTATGCATAATATATGTAAACCAGAAAGCATTTTAAAAACAATGAATTCATTCCCCGGTTCTATGACTGATAATACAATATGCGTTAAAGCAATAATGATGTTTGTATACAAAGTGCGTGTTGTAATCTACTATCTGTTTTAAATCCGCCTTCCTGTCCGATCCAAACCATTGAACGCAAACGATACAAGAGACACTGAAATTAAAAGAATACAATATTTGCGTCTCCGGATACCCGACCGACCTTTAATCAGTTTGGCGCCTCTAAATGTGAAAGATACGTCAGGGAAAAACATCATTAACTTGTTTCATTCAGCATTTGGCATGCTGGTGCAATGGATTTCTATGACAATACATTTGTTCGAAATAAAGTACATTTGATTGAAATTCTATGCAATCTTTACAAAAACAAGTTGATATGGTTCTGGAAATAAAACACATTTTTTTATACTTTTGTACTTTATATCATTTTTAAAATCTGCAATTCCACAACTTAGACCTAAGAAGTGATTGTTTATTACATGCTCACTAAAATTCGAGTCGGGACTTTTTTTCGTCCATCGAGCCAAATAAACAGTAATAGGGTCTCGGAGGGAAACCATATGATAGTTCGGGTAACAATATACAAACATTATGTTTTACAAGTTTGTTCAAGATTTATTCAAAACAACATTCGATCAGGAAGTACAAGAACATTTTATATAAAGCCGATTCACTAATTTCCAAATTGGCAAACCAAATTATTGGACTCTTACAAAACGTCCTCCATTTCAAAGTACACACAATAATTATTAATTATGTTGTGTACAATGCTTTTCTGACCAACATGAGTTATTAAAACGTGCATGCGTTTCGTCGACTTATTCATACAACCTCGTAACTTAATTTATGGCGATATTGTGATTTGGTATCATTTTCTTTCGTCTCTATGAGCTCTTTACAAAGAACTTACTTACCTGCTTCTAGATAATCCCTAAATAGGGTTAAACCAAATTCCACAAACCCGTAATTCGCTTATTTACGCAAACCTTCGAAACGTCAAATGTGATTTACTCAAATGGGAAACAACGATGCAAGGGTTTGTAGAAGTAAGCAGGCAAATTGTCAGTCAAATCGATCTATGAGTTGTGACTTCACATACCTAAAGAACTTAAACCAATGCCAACCTCTGACTTTAATGTTGTGCCTACAGGACTTCCAGTGATGGATGTTACAACCTTAAATGTTATCGCAGGTTTTTTGTTGGCGATTATCTTTGTATAGCACTAGTAAGGACCACAATGGAAATAAGGATTTACTTCCTTTTTTGTGTTATCCTTGTATTTTAACGTTTGCGACATGGTTTCTGTTTTTACTGATATTATTTACCTTTAATAATTTTACAGTCTGAATTTGTATATTCAGTAATATTATTTTGTTTGAACACTGTAACTTTATATGCCCATTTTGTGTAATATATTTCCTATGTACCCTATTTTAGAAATAGTTAAAATATAAATAAGAATAAGATACACGAAAATGAGTATCACTGTCAACGTGCTAAGAGAGAAAACAAATACTTTACATATTTATAACATTTAAGACAGCGGAAACAGTTGTCGATTTTTTTACTCATAATACCATTTGAACTGTTACTGAATCAAAAACAATGTCATTAACCAAGTCGTCATAGAGAACATGTCCATAGTTCAAACGTTGTAGTGCTAAGTTGGCGGGCTTCCGGATATTCAAAGATCGTTTACGAAGACGGACTGAATAGAATACAATCTCAAACACCATTTGGTAGCAGATATTGTTTAACGATATATAACGCAGCAATATACTAAACATATGATCTATTTTCTGCTGCAAACGATATTGTGATCCCCTTTTAGGGATATATTTATACTAGATATGATCTATTGTTATGCATAGTTACAATATGAAAACGCTTACATTATGCTCTGATTGTGGAGGTTCATAAATCATTGTCAGCCCAAGAAGTTGCAATCCGAAGTAAATAGCACCAAGTAGAACAAAACTTGTTGGTACTTTGTCTAAAACGTCTTGTTGTGTAAATATCTCAAATAAGAAAATCCTTATCCATAAACCGCGGGAATAAATAAAAAAAATACATCTACGTACAACAAAATCTTACGATCACACATTTTTATATAAATCATGTGCATGCAAACTTTACGAAAACGCTTATTTATAAAATGTTTTCATTTTCAGTATGAGGTTATTTTTAACAGGTTATCGTAACATTCGAATTATGCTTTGATATCAGTATATTAGTACATTATATTTGCATTTACGTTGCATTTCATAAAGTACATTTCGGACTGCATTCAGTGCAAAATCGAACTTCATTTAAAACCTCATAAATGTACTAAAAGCGAACGTAATTAATTGTGCATCAGTCTGTAACTACTTTTACCCTATTTTCTCAACAGCCGTGTGAGGTCATACTGATCCTCCTTTATGATAAGTACACAGTTAACGTTATCTTTAATCGCATCCAAAGTTTAACACATTTAATTTAACTTAATACATACCAGAACCACCTCCTATTTAAAAAAAACTATCTTGGGCATCTACTCAAGTAAGCCAGGGTCTCTACATTAGAATACAGTAAACCCTCTTACTTGTCACCATCGTCATCAGTGATTTTTTGGATTAACGTATGCAGTGGTAACTTGATTAAACATCAGAGCCTCCACCTGTACCACTGGCAATCAATCCAGCTGTCAAAGAGGCATGGTTTGGTAACTACTGAAAAGGTAGATTGTATTGAAGACTTCATTATAACGCTGAGAAACACAGGCAATGCATAACCAAAACGAAATGTAAGTGAAGAAAAAAAACGAATGGTACTTTTTAAATTAAGTCATCTTAGCATATGAATGATGATACTAAAGTGGTCGGCTATTATTTATTCTGTAATCATTATTGGTTGATTTTGCGCTTGGGTATTATAAAGCAAAACGCAAAAATTAAATGTATCATACTTATTTTATCCAAGGAGATGCTCATGACCCTAACTCCGTGAGTAAATGCAATACAGTTTTAATTGTTAATCAGGGCGACATAAGACTATAAACCTTTATTGCAGTTTGTATGGGAACACCATATGTTAGCTTATGTCCGAAAAAATCCCACCAGCCCTTGTGTTGCTATCCAAGCAATATATGATGTATGTACACTGCAGTAATTCATAGTTATTGATCCACTGAAAGAGGCAAAGAAAGTCATAATAGCAAATACATAAAAGACAAAATCGTTTTAGTGATTAGCTTGTTTGTTTGACTGTTATTAAAGGCCAATTCGACAGCTGTGCTCATTAATTCAGAGCCACCGCAGAGAGAGAGAGAGAGAGGTGGAGAGAGAGAGAGGGGGGGGGGGAGATAGAGAGAGCGAAAGAAATAGAGAGAGAGGGGCGTTGATATTGGTGAACCGGGCATTCATATCATTAATTTCTTATTTCGACTAGTGCCCGATATAAAGCACCGATGCACGCCTCATCACGTTCCGGTGTTTTTCTTAGATCGGTACTTGGCTGGGTAGTTGGGAAGAGGACACTGAAAGCTTTCCTGAAATATTGAAAGACGGAGTCGAGAATCGAGCCCATAATATTTCGTTTAGTAGTCCAGCACCTTACCACTAGACCACCGATCACCCCCACTGCTGATTTGTAGATCAAAATGATGCAATATCAAGTCTTAGATCATTAAGTCATTATTATACTTTAATATTTAAACTTGAACTGCTAATTACATACGTTGTATATTCGAACGACCGACACGAGTCTGACTGCCTTTGAACTTAAGTATATACTCGCAACGAGGCTCATTGTTATTCATATCAATACTTTTAATTACGCAACTGACTAAACGTTTTTAATTATTCATTACTTTTAATTTTGTTTTGTTTTTCAACAGGGTAAACGTGTTTTAATTAGTAAGACAGCAGACATTATATCAATTGTCTTGGCATGAAAATATACTACGTGTAGTTGTGCTGGATTAGTATTTATATGAAACATCAGCGGTTTGCCGTAGCATAAATGTCATTATCAAGACAGTAAACCGCCCTAAATAGAGTGACACATTTGTATGTAATTGCATTTAAACAGACATTAAAGAAACGAAACGTTTTAAGACGAATAAGAACAAATCATATTAAGAATTTTAAATATATACAAACGTGGTGACTACACATTATGATACAAGATAATTGTAAAAAGCAAATAAACTTATTCGATCTTTTGTACATGTGATCGAAATATTTATGTTTCGTACATATATTTGTTATCTTTTTTAACGGCCCATTCGACTGCTATTTCAGAGCAGCCCAGAGCGCATTGTTGATAGAACGGGACCATGAAGACATTGATACGTGCATGACCTACTTGTATTTCCAGTAACACATACACTATCAAGTGCTTCTAAATTTGATCATAAGTACAAAAAGCAGTTCAAGTGAATTATTTCTCACCAGAACACTAATAAACCAATGAGAATTGCAACCCGATCACCAAATCTGTGAAGTGTTAGGACGACTTGGTGCGGAAACCGTCATTTCGGAAGTTGTAACTCTTGTATTTGTATAAACATAGTAATATGATAAACGTGCTTTTGTTCTGTGTTGCAATTTTTGGTATAAATAGCCGCCATTATACACTATCACTGCAACGTGCTAGACCCCTATGTCTCGTCGGCTTATTTCTATAACCTCGTAACTCGATATTTCGCGATAATGTGGTTTTTGGTATCCTTTTCTTTCATCTCGATGAGCTCTTTACCAAGAACTTACTTGATTCTCCTCTTAATAGGGCTAAACCGATTTACACAAACCCGTAACTCTAAAAAATGGGAGACATGACATACGGTTTTGTAGAAATAGGCCGACGATTTGTCAGTCAAATCGATCTATGACTAGCGACTTTCAGATACCTAAAGACGTTAGACCAGTGGCAATACAGTGTAGTCCATGCCAACCTATGGCTGACTTTAACGTAGTTCCTACATCACTTCCAGTGAGGGATGCTACAGCCTGAAATGTTAGGACATGTTTTATTGACAATTACCTCTGTATAGCACTAGTAAAATACAATGAACTGAGTACCACGGTGAACATTCTGAGAAAGAAAACACATGATTTAAATATTTATAGCATTTGAGAAGGCAAAATGTCCTTTGGTATTACGCTCAATACCACTTGTCTGTTATGGATTTTATATAAGAAGTGGTTGTTCCTTTAGCAAAAAGTTTATCAGTACATTTGTTTGTACTTACCAAGCCAGTATAGATAAGTCCATAGTTGATTGCCATGTTCTTGGGTCCTAGCATCTTGGCCAATGCTGACGGCATAACAGACCAGATTCCGAAAGAAATAAATAGAAGAAATAAATAACACAAATCCACACAAGAAATAATTCCTTTGGAAACTTTTCTGTTAAAAACAGTGTAGCAGAGAACACAGCAAAGCCCCCAGTGATAGATCGAATGGTAACCTGTAATATGTTTGAAACTTACAAATGCTAGGAAATAAATTTCCTTAATTGTGAAATATTCAAGGTAGGTCAGATTCGGCTTGATGTTTAGTCTGTGGAACTTTTGTGGATATTTCTGACATAAATAACAGTTTTCAATTTGATTATAGCAACATTATATTTACGCATTATTATGTAGACTGTAAATAACTAATTGAAAGTTTCAGGACTGTGCGTGCCAATTAGCCCAAATATGTAAACTGATCAATTGATTCAATGGTATTAAGTATAGATAGTAGAAGAAATACCAACCTTTTTAGTTAAGAATATTTCATCGCAACATGTTCTTACCAAAGCATAAATGTAAATATTTGAATTTGCTTACTTAGCGCTTAAAGGACAAGACAATATTATTTTTTAGATAAATCACATTAAAACATTTAGGAATATCTATTACTGTACTTTTCCAAACTACGAAATGTATCACACTTGATATATTCATGCAAATTAACACTTTTATCCACTTCTAAATATTTATTATTATTAATTACGTACTCGAAATCCAGTTTTGTCCATAACGAAGCCCCAAAATGGACGTCCTGAACAGTTGAACACCGCAGCTATGGATCCCACAAGTGCTAGGAAATGGTCGTCGTCAATAAATGTCTGTCCATAAGCCTACCGTAAGACAAATAATCAAGTTTTTAAACAATACAAATCTAATACGTATACGCTTGGAAAAAATAGTGCCAGAAACTTTCAAGACCGATGGCCTTAAGGAGCATAACAGCAATTTGATTATCGCGATTTATATTTACTCTGGAACAAGCTACACGAGCCTCTTTACTCACCTTGTACAATCTACCACTGAACTTATATGCAATACTCATACAACAAATGGTCAACCAGATAACGTAAAAGCTTCGTTAAGTTAACGAATGTTTAATCGCTTGTAGAATACCAAGATCTTCTGATAATGTTTGGTCACTGAAAAAATGTCTGAATTACTTCATTCGCAAGTCTCAAATGTGAAGAAATGCTCATGTAAGATTTAACATATTTAAATAACAAACACCTTTTGTGCTTAGAAGAATAAATATCCCAGTTTATAAATGTTATGGAATCACTCTTCATACGGTTGTGATGCTCAGCACATTTGGAAACCTCAATATGTGCGATGAAACAGTTTTAATTATAGCAGAGAATTAATTTATTATTGCAAAACGTAGCCATAAAGGTGAATAATGAAGATGTAGTATAAACCATCATGATAAATTATGATTGTCACAATTTTACATATTAAGTTTATTACATATAAATCCTGTAGACTTATACAGTCCATTGGATAAAGTACAAACAAACATAAAGAAACCAAAACATGTAAGATACAAGGGAAAGGTACATAAATACATACTTATTAAAGATAACACTCATAACTGCCTATTTACCTATAATTCGAAATGAACATCTAATTGTGTAAATTATGTCATAAGGATATATAAAAACAAAATAAATACATAATGAATATATCATTATGCACAAATAATGTGTAGTACTAAAATGATGTAAATACTATAATAGTTAAATTTAGTACAATGCATCTCGTAGTTCAAAAGCTTTAAAAATAAATACGCTAAGTTTCTTAACGATAGTTTCTGACTGATTTTCAAATAATATTTTAAATTTAAACATGCTTGGTCTATTCCAATAATAGTTCTTCGAGTATTTCTTACGTAAATCATTATACAGACTGCATTCTAAAATAAAGTGGTATTCATCTTCTATTAAATTACAATATTGACAAGTTCTGAGCGCTCTTTCTAATTTTGGTCTCTGCCATCTTCCAGATTCAATGTTCAAGTTATGCGATGAAACAATAAATTTTGTCAATGCTATTCGAAAATTTGGTATATCTTAGATATTTAAAAAATGTTGAAAGCCAGAAGTCATTATATCTTTATACGATATAGATCTTTCTGAATTGGCAATACGCTCGTTCCACGTTTGCAGGTTAATATCATGTAAACGTTGCTTAAATATATTAATAAAAACATCAGCATTTCCTACACTTTTATTAAGCCAAGCATCATAAAAACCTAACATCGATAGCAAGTCACGTATTGATACAGCCCATGATTTTTTATTAGGAAATAGTTCAGAATCGTTTTAAGCGTATTATATATTTGTTTTCTTAATTTATTTTCATTACTATGGAAAATTTTCAACCAAAGTTTTATTATACGTATATATCTAGTATTAATTAAGCTATTTCTTCCAAGGAGACCGTAAATAAAATCATTTTGTGTCGACCTTTTCACTTGTTATACATTTTTACAAAATCTTGTATGTATACGCTCTATATTATTTAGCGCTAATAAACCCCCATACTTCACAACCATAACATAAAATAGGTGATATGAGTTTATCGAATAGCTCAAGTCTATGTTTTACTGAAACATTTTCGAAATTTACTAAGTATGAATTCATTTTAAATATAGCTCCAAAGATCTTCCAGAAAGATTTAATTGCTTTCATTTATTGAACCCCCTTGGCTGAATATAATACCAAGATATGAAAACGATTTCACAATTTCTACGGGACTGTTGTCATATATGAAAATAGTATTATGCCTTAGTGGTCCTGCTTTTCTGAAAACAACAATTTTAGTTTAGTTCACATTCACTTTCATTTTCCATTTGTCACAATAAATATATAATAAATCTAACCCCTTTTGTAGACATTCGGCTGATTCAGAGAGAACTAGAACTATCACTAAAGGTGATGAATACCCCCAGATGCGGCCTTGACACAGTTATTGTTACATTTTACAGAGGGAAATATAATGCATTTTCATTTTTTTAATACCTGCAAATTGTTGCTTAGATATATCCTGACCAGTTTCTAAATATACATTATATAAAAAATAACAAAGGGCCATAACTCATTAAAATTTACTTGGACAAAACCTATTGTGGACATGCACAACTTGGCAAACTACTTATCACTTTTAAGAAGTTTCACTGAATTCCTGCATGTAGTTGCTGAGAAATGGTACGGGCAAAATTTACCTAATTGTATAAAACAAAGGGCCATAACTCAGTGAAAATTAATCCAAACAAAACCTGGTTATTGCATGCACAACTTGGCTTACTTTTTATAACTTCTGTGAAGTTTCATTGAATTCCTATGAGTAGTTACTGAGATATTGTATATACACTGTATAAAAAACAACAAAGGGCCATAACTCAGTGAAAATTTAACCAACCAAGACAAGCTTAATGCATGCACAACTAGGCTAACTACTTATCACTTCTGAGAAGTTTTATTGAATTCCTGGCAGTAGTCAATGACAAATAGTCAGAACAAAATTTGCCTATTGTATATACTGTAGAAAAAAACAAAGGGCTATAACTCAGTGAAAATCAATCCAAATGAAAAGTTATTTAAGCATGCACAACTAGGCTAACAACTTATTACTTCTGTGAAGTTTCGTTGAAATCCTGTGAGTAATTGCTGAGAAATTCTCCGGACAAAATTTGCCTACTGTATATACTGAATAAAAACAACAAAGGGGTATAACTCAGTAAAAATTAATCCGAACGAAAAATGCTTTAGGCATGCACAACTAGGCTTACTACTGATCACTTCTGTGAAGTTCCATTGAAATCCTGTAAGTAGTTGCTGAGAAAATCTCCGGACAAATTGTGTCTACAGACGCACGGACCGACCGACTGACCGACCGTCAAGCGTGAATCCAATATAGCCCCCATATATTTCATATCTGGGGGTATAATAACAATGCCATCGGCATATAATAAAAGAAAAAGTTTCGTCAGGTATATCTTGACACCCTCAAAATTATTTGTTGAGAAATGTTGTTCAATATCATTAAGGAATATAGAAAATAAGAATGGAGAAAGCCATTCACATTGTCTCACTCCCAACAAACATTCGAAATCGTTACTGATTTTATTATCAAATTTAACGCGCGTTTTGATATTTTCATACATATCTTTTATTACTTTTAACATTTTCCCTCTTATACCAAGTTTTATTAATTTTGTCCATAAAGTACTTCTTTCGACGTAATCAAATGCTTTACTAAAATCGACAAAGCAAGAAAAAAGTTGTTACCCTTTATTTATAAAGTGTGTTATTAGTCCATGCAATACAAAAATGTTATCAGCTGTTCCCGTTCCCGCCCTAAAACCTGCTTGTGATTCTATGTAAACATTGTAACTTTCAGCCCAATTATTTAAACCATTATTTAAAATTCTAGTGAACAGTTTTCCCAAAACACTTAGTAAAGTTATGCCTCGATAGTTATTAGGATCATTTGTGTTTCCTTTCTTATGTAGAGGGATAATGAAACCTTCAGACCAAGACGATGGAAAAATGCCTTTGTCTAACACGACATTAAATAAACAATGTAAAAATGGCATAAGGATATCAGCACCATACATGAAATATTCGTTTAACAATGAATCCGGACTAGCCGATTTACCGCTTTTTAATTGTTTAATTGCTTTATGTATTTCATAACACAATATTTCAGTATCTAATTCTCCAAACATTATGTCAAACTCATTGTTTAAAAAACGCTCATTGAAATACAAAACGTCTTCATCAGGGTTAAAGAAATGATCATCTGGGTTATTTATTGCTTTAAAGTAGTCAGCAAAGGTGTTTAATGATATATTCGGCTTTTTTATGTGACATACGTGACATACAGACCTGTCCATTGTCGGGCTTATATGTTCAGATGATGTTTCAGAGACATCTCCTGTTTGTCCCTTTCCCGTATCTTCGTTGGCTTCAAATCCTTTGTTATCATTACCCATATCTTCACCTTTCTCAGTAATATTATGGTTCACTTTTATTAGTTCAACACTAGGCTTATTAATCCCATTAGCGGCTTTTGTGTTTTCAGACTATGAAAATATTATGATCAAATAGTTAGATTTTGTGTCGATACTCATTTATTAAACAAAACGAATGTGCACTGTAAATAATACAACATTAAGGATTGGATTTGTATTGAAATGTTCTTGACAAAATTAATATGCATACTCATCATAATATATAAGAGTGTCAGTTTGGGAAGTTAAAAAGATCTCGGTGGATGTTTTTGCCTAATGTCAAAAATGAATTATCCTATATGAAACGATCAGATGATACAGACAAAGGTTATGCGTTTCTTGATGCAAGAAAACTCGTAAATATCTTTAACAAAATTTATATTTCTATGGTTTTCAGCCATTTTCAACAATAATCTGTTGAATATGAGTAGGTAGTCATCTCATTTATCGGTCCTGGATTATGTACCAGTACTAATCGTGTAACCAGGCACGAAAGGTTCGAAACCCGGTCGCGGCAGGTCATACCATTCTTTTAAACAAGACAAAATTTCTCCATATGTTGAGAATTTACTGAATCCTTGAGTACCTCGAGTAAGGGTTAGTAAGTACATGTTATAATTCAGTCCATGAAAGCTAGTTATGCAAACTGGCCATCGCAAATAACTGAAATATCGCGGAAAACGGTGTAAATCCTACTGAAACAAACGAACCAAAAACAATGTCATGAACCAAATTGTCATAGAGAACGTGTCCATGCTTCACAATTAGTAGTGCTAAGTGGGCGGGCTTCTTGATTGTTAAAGATCAATAACGAAGACGGACTGAATGACAATTTAAAAAAAATCTCAACCACCATTCGGTTAGCAGATATTGTTTAACAATTCTATTCATTGGTTTGTTACGCGAAATTCCATGTTTTTGTAATTTGCAGCAATATACTTAAACATGTGATATTGTTATACATAGTTACAACATGCAAACGCTTACAATATGCTCATATTTTGGAGGTTCAGAAATCATTGTCAGTCCAAGAAGTTGCAATCCAAAGTAAATAGCACCGAGTAGAACAAAACATGTTGGTACTTTGTCTAAAACGTCTTGTTGAGTAAAGTATCTGTCAAACGAGAAAATCCGTATCCACAAACCGTGTGTATAAATATAAAGTTACATCTACATACAACAAAATCTTACGATCACATATTTTTACATGAATTATGTTCATGCAAATTTTACGAAAACGCTTATTAATAAAATATTTTTTTAGAATATGGAAGTATTTTAAGAAGGTTACCGTTACATTCGAATTATGCATTGATGTCTATTTACGTTGGTCATGACATTTGCGCCTTGCATTTCAAGAAGTACATATCGGACAGCATTCAGTGTTAGACCATACAGATTATACTTAAAGCGAACGACATTCTGTGCATCGTCTGTGGACACATTTGACTTATTTTTCAAACAGTCGTGTGGGGTCATTTTGAGTCTCCTTTATGATAGGTACACATATTACTTCTTGTTTCATCGGATTAATCATTCGAAGACACTCAATTAGTATATTAAACAATTATCTTTCCTTTCGATATATTTCTATAAGAAACCCCCGCACATTTATGGTCAATGACCAGCTGCTAAGAGAAGCATGATCTTTTGGACATCTACTACTGTAATACAGAATACAGGGACTCTGCATTACAATGTAGAGTCCTTGAGTAAACCGACTTACTTGTCGCCATCGTCATCAGTGAAGTCTGGTGATAGATTATTTGGATTAACGTATGCAGTGATAACTTGATTAAATATCAGAGAGCCTCCACCTGTACCACTTACAATCAATCCAGCTGCCAAGGTAGCATGGTTTGGTAACCACTGAAAAGTTAATTGAACTGTTGACTAATAACGATGAGAAACGCAGACAGTGCATAGCCAAAACTAAATGCAGGTTGTAAATTCAATACGGATGGTACTTTTATTATTTAGTCATCTTGGCATAGGAATGGTGATGCTATTTAAAGTGGTCGTCATGGAAAAAAGTAAACATTTATTTTCTAATAATAAAACATATTGTGGATTGATTTGCACTGGAGTATTTTAAGCAATAGGCAAGTTTTAAATTAATCTTACTTATTATACCCAAGGATGCGCTCGTGATCCGAAATCCTTGAGTAAATGCAATACAGTTAAAAGAATTAATAACAGCGCGCCACAAGACTCTACAAACCTTTATTGCAGTTTGTATTGGGACACCATATGTCAGCTTATGTCCGAAAAATCCAATAAAACCTTGTGTTGCTATCCAAGCAATATACGATTTCTGTACACTGAAGTAATTCATAGCTGTTGATCCACTGAAAAGAGCAAAACGTCGTAATGGCAAATATATGAAATACAAATCGCGTTGATGATTTGTTTGTTTGTTTGTTTAACTGTTATTGAAGGCCAATTCGACAGCTATGTTAATTAGTGCCCAAATACTGCCCGTCTTAAAGCACCGATACACGCCTAGTATAACCACTGTCCAGTGCTTTTCTTAACACCGACCTTGGCTCGCTAGTAGGGATATTGACACTGAAAGGCTTCCCTGGAATATTGAAAGGAGGTGCCAAGATTCGAGCCCACGATATTTCGTTTAGTAGTTAAGCGCTTTACCATTAGACCACCGATCACCCCCACTGGTGGTTTGCGCAAGATCGAGTCTTAGATCATGAAGGCATTCTTATAATCTGTTATTTAAACTTCAACTGCTTATTACATACTAGTATTATCAAACGTCTGAGTCTGACTGACCTTAAACGTTGGATTATATTGAATCTCATTATGATGCGTATCAATGCTCTTAATTACGTAACTGAATAATAATATGATAATTATATTCATTACATTTATATTGTTTTGATTTTCAACAGATCAAACATGTTTTAATTAGTAAGACATTACAGCAGACATTATATCAATTACCTTGGCATGAAAATATACTAGTTGTGCACAATTTGTATTACGAAACGTCAGCGGTTTGCCGTAGTGAGAATGTCATAATCAATACACTGACACCACTTTAATTGATTAACACACGTGTGTGTAATTGCATAAAGCAGACATTAATGAAAAGAAAAGTTATTAAGATGAATAGCCAAGAGTCATACTTAGGATTACACGGTATTTTGTTTTGCTCATATGAGCAGCATCAAATATATACAAATGTGGTGACAACACATCATGATAAAAAAATGACTGTTAACAGTCAATACATTAGTAATCTTATGTACGATGTTTGTCCTTTAAGTATGTAGACTTTTCTCATATCTCGGCTACTTTTTATTATGTTGTAACGTAATTTCTCTGATGCATAATTTAAATCTTCCTTGAGGTGTGGTGCAAATTTGATTAAAATACAAAGAACATGAATGAAGTTGCATTTTGTTAAATTACATCACTAACACTAACCCGGCGCACGGCATAACGTCAAGGTCAAATTTTCATCCCGAACATTGTCTATGTAGGCACCGCCCGAACATTATTATCTGTTTTAACGGCCCAATCTACTGCTATAATCATTTGACGTTTCAGAGCCGCCAGAGAGAGAGAGAAAGAGGGGGGGGGGGGACAGAGAGAGAAAGAAATAGAGGGAGGGGCGTTGATATGGGATAATTTTTATATCCCTGCTGTTTGTAAATAGTACATGCATCGTAGGAAAACGTGCTTTTCTTTTTAAAAACGCCAGTGGCGACATATTTTACGGGCAAATGGTTAAGTCGGACTGACATTTTGGGATATTTGATTAAAATAAAATTATAAATTTATTACAAAATATTTTACTGTCACTGTGTGCAAAACTCCACAATAAGTGTACATTACAAAATGCAAAATACATATCATGTCAATTTCGCCAAACTGAGTTTTCGCATTAGAGAAAAAATTAGGTAATTATTTAAAACAAAATTAGATCTATTACTGTCACCGTCGTACTATTAATTAAATACATTAATCATGTTTGGCTTAAAATTTACACTTGATGACTTAGTTTTCCGTTTTGTCATAATACACTGTATTCTAATAATTTTTCGAAGGTAAAAAGGTTTTTGTCAAGAGTTCCGTTATCGATAAATATTTCAATATATCTGTTAAATGCATATGACGTAAAATGAGACTAGCCGCGTGTAATGACGTCCTTGTCATCTTGTACTTGACTTATAACGACTGTTCAACCTATGTTCTCTAAGAAAGAAATGATACAAAAACTGTTGATATTGTGAACCTATTTCCAGAGACAAAGATACTATAAAATGGTTCTAGATTTGACCAGAAGTAAAAAGAGCAGTTCAAGTAACCATTACTCACCAAAATACTAATGAACCAATCAGAATTGCAACACGATCACCAAATCTGTGAGCAGTCAGTCCACCTATAACTAACCCGAAACAGTTCCCAATAGAGCCTACACCATAGAGCCAGAAAGTATCGACTTGTTTTAGTGTCTGATCATCTGTGCGGTTTCGGAGGTATGATATTATATAAGGCGAGAAATTTCCTACAAATAAAACAGGAGACATTAATCTGTGATGATTGAACAGAACATTGACATCAGACGATTTGATTGCATGAATAACAATACATCATGTCAAAACAATGTATTCTGTTAAGAAAGAGATAGACTGGTTGCATATTTTGTATCCAGGTCACAAAAAGGTATTACTTCAACACTTGATACACGAAAATAAAGCGTGATGTTATGGACCAATGAGATTCAATTATATTTACGGAGGCTTGGAAAATTGTTTCTATAACAACTGCTATGAAGACCCTAAGACAAAAAAAAAACAAGAACGACAACATATTCAACTATATTCAAACAAAAGATAGAATTGATAAGAAAGTAAAGGCATGGAAAGGGTTCCCAGACAAAGGCATACAAAACATCACAGCTTCTAGAAAGTACTACCATCCAACACACCCCTAACCCAAAACCTCCCAATTCATACGATTTTACACAAATGGGATCAGGAAACACTGCCTCCCGAGGATACCGCCTTATAATGGCAAGTAGCAAAGTTATAATAGGGGGTACACTTGTAGACATGAATCGATCTCAAGAATGAAGTACTGCGTTATAGTGTTACATTGCAAAAAGGAGTGTTCATACATTACTTACCGATTGTATACATAGCCCCAAGGGCGAGGTTAATCAAGAATCCTCCAAATATAACCAAAACAATCCGGAATCTTTTTCCATCGCTACCAAATTTACCTATGTCCATTTTGAATAGACAAACGCAAGCCCAACAAAAAGTAAAAACCATACGACAACTTAATTTTTATTGACGATGTTGCTTTACATAGTAAGGATATGTAAATGATTATCATGCACGTACTTTAGGCCAATCTAAACGTAAAAACAGGTTCATTCCTTGTTGGCTCAAATACTGAAAACTAATTTAAACTAAGGATAATTTAGGATATGCTACACCCTGTTGATACGCACGAACGTATACTACTTTAGGAAGATATACATATTTGACTACCTGTTATTCAACCCTATGACATACTCATTCCTGTTTTCAGCTCAGGAAATTAAAAACAAAATTATTCCACCATATAGAAAATACTTTCAATTAAAAAAAACGAATCTAGTAGGACATTGTTATTTCTATCTGAACATATTTATTTTTTAAACCACCATTTGTTCTAATATAACTTAAGTTCCCACATTCAAAATGGGACTGAACACATTTAATTATCTTACCTTGTTCAGAATACTTGCTGATGATTTGTTGAGTTTTTTTTTCCTGTTTAAGGTCTGTTACAATTGATATCCAGTAATCCAGTCAGTAATCATGATTTCAAAACAAACATAAAAAATATAAAAGTTTAGTATAATGATTAAATAATTATAAATGGTACTCGGTAAGAATTATTCGTCGCTCTGTTTAGTACTTGAAATATAGGAACAAAGATGGGATCTGAAATCTAACTCTTCAAAATTCCAAGTCATTCAGATCATCAAGCGCACAACGAACATTCCAACTCAGTATAAACTTCGCAATACCATACTCTAGTCAGTTCCATCAGCAAAATACCGTGGTGTCACACTTTCAAATGACCTTTCTCTTGGCAAGCATATTGAAAGCATCACGAAGAGCAAATCTAACATTCGGATTCCTCAGGCGTAAGATCATAGCCGTATTAAAGGCACTAAAATTCACAGCATACAAAAAACTGGTCAGGCCCCAGCTGGAGTACAGTTCTGCAGTCTGATCCTCATGTATTAAGACGCGCATTGAACTTGACGTTGTAAGTCTTTATGTTCGCCAGTAATGATACAGTCAACGATACCTTCAAATTCAATTTCAATATCATTTACGAGTACTTAATTGTGTATTTAATATACATGTGGCGACGCACTTCTTAACAAAAGTGGTGCCTGAATCTTGACTTATGACCTACCCTTCAAAACAATGAAAATAGAAAGTTTGCTTAGATTCAAAAACGTATCAGTTTTCATGTTTTGATTATTACACATGAAATAAACTATTGCAGAAACAATGATCTAAATCCACTCAGAAATATTTGTCACTACCGATAACGTTGCATTCAAGCGGTGATTTACTCTATGTACAGCACGCATGATCAGTGTCAATTTTTTTTTAAAGACATTGTTTTTTATAAATGCATGTATGGTCATTTGAATGTTACAACTTCCGCATACCAGTAACTACTTAGGTCAATATTATGAAAAACGAATTCTCTGTCTCTTTATGATCGACATCAAAACAGGTTGTCCCGTTACAACCACAAACGAAACTGTAAAATTTATCCGCAACTGTGGTCGCCTGAGCATCTGTGTTCGGCTCTTCGGAGTATACGGTGTGATAATTACTATCAATACACACATTTCAAGGAAGGATGACGTCATAATTATCGTGATGTATAATATGCTAATTTAGTATATAATATATTGTAAACGTATAGAAGTCATCATAGAATTCATGGACGATGCGATGATAACTGTGAGTCAGCCAGAAATTTAAAAAAGTGATTCATCGGGAAGTTTCAATCGATTAATTTAATGCTTATAACGTTTAACCTTTTTCTTCGAGCATGTCTTCATGTATGATATATTACATTCTGCATAAGTTGAGTATTCAAAAAGGCAGGTAATGTAAACTATATTCATAATATTATGCTAATTGCTGAACTACTTTTGGTGATCAGATGGGAAACATAAATCAAAGTACTGAAAGCACATGGAACAGGAAAAACTGTAACAACTGCATAGCGGGTGTAGAAAAGCGTTCGTAGTACTTATGTCTGCATTGAATTCATACGCAAACTATCGTTCGTTTTCCAAAACTCACCCTACATAGAAATCAAATTTTGACTGATTTGTAGTGAACAACACTTCAGAGCTTTGATTCCTTATCAGCGTTCAACATCTCTAACGTAATGTACATTGTATCGGTACAATATGATACTATTAATTCACTAATGACAAAAAAATATTATAAAATCTCTGGTTTCAATTATTGAACAGTAAACATAAGCGATTTTGATTTTCTATCAAAATGGAATGGGGTGCGTCAAATTCGTTAATTTCGTGAGACGATAATGATCCGACACTTTTAACTAATTGTTAATTGCTCAGCTTAAAAAACACAGTAGATGTTATTTTCGAATTAACATTGCCGTCTTATTTGATGACGAATTTCATAGTGGTCTTCGGTATTTTGTAGCGGAAATGTTAGTCTAGGGAACCCTGCCTCAGAATTTTGATAGTTTTCTTTTTTTTTTATCTATGGATTATTACGTAATAAACAGCGGGGTTCTGGTTACGGAATTAGTCTTTAGAGTCAAGCATCTAACGAACGGTCGACGTAATACAAAAAACTAAGGCACGGTTCCCTGCTTTATACTTTAAACATTTCTGATAACGTCTTCCGTTCGTTATTGGCGTAAGGAAAATGTCGATCTAACTGTAAGTAATTTTGATGAATAAACTCATCTCTTCTGCACTTCTAAAATATACATACATGTACATAGATTTCTAGACTATTCAACTTGTCTAAACATTCTTACATATAAAATTCAAACCATAGATGATAATTGAGGACCAATATGGTGTTACATTTGCTTCCGGAAATGCAACGGTCATTTAATGAGTCGCAATGTTCAATCATTACACACTGTGCCAGATGTAAGATTAACGTTTTATGATATAAACATGGTCAATGTATAAAAAATTCAGCTAATTAGATTCATTTGCCACGTCTGTGTGTGTAAAGAATAAAAAATAACAATTAGCCAGCTACAATGACGTTAATAAATGTTTATGGAGAATAGTTTCGATTTAACATTACTGTATATTCTACCTTACCCAATGGTTGAATAATTAAACTAAAACATACTTATAGTAGCAGTTTAGGCATTTACAACAAAAACAATGTAAGATTACCCTCATGTAGTAATTCGATTTGTGGACACTATGATAGTATGGATAAGTCAGCGTAAAGTACAGGTACATGAATTATAAGTTTGATTTTCAGTAAACATTGTAGATTTAAATTTTCAAACAGTAATGACACTTCTTTATACTCGAAATCCAGCTTTGTCCATGACAACCAACATAACAGACGTCGGAAACAATTGAATATCGCAGCTATCGACCCAACCAGTGCTAGGAAATAATCGTCGAAAATAAACGTCTGCCCATCAGCCTTAAATGGTAATAAAATGTACTTTAGCAAATAAATACTCACCGATTGTATTGAAGTATTCAATACTTTTCAGTTAAATCAGGATGGCATTTGCCAAATCATCCAGTTCTACTGAGAGTGTAAATACTGGTTTAAAGACGTTTGATACAGTTTGCTACAGTTTCCACATAGACATATAGGCAGGATGAAAACTGTACAACACATGGTTTTAAAGATTGTGCATAATCATAGCATATGATAACATTTTAAGCGAAAACATGGGACTCACTAATCTCATTTTCTAGTTATCTGCTCTTGGATTTGACTGTTTGCTTAGTTTAGGTCACTGGCAACCTTGGAGTCTTAGTAGTTCACTTTCTGTAAGTAACAAAATGCTGTGTTGTTTGTGTCGGTTCATTGATGCATAATAAACCAACAATATTCAGACCAAAGTAAATGGCAGCAATAATAAGAAAACAGGTATGCAATATTTTGAGAACACACCCATGTGTGGAGTACCTACAAGATAAGTAAATGGTAAAAACTAAAAAGCAGTATCGTACTTAGTTGTTTGCAAAAGGTATCTGATTTTCGAAGAGGGAACGTCAAACAAATCTGAATTGGATGTGATTTTAATATTTGATTATTTTATTCTGCTTCTACTAATTCTTCTAGTTATGCTTCTATTAACTAATTGTACAAGAACCGTCAAACATTCTATATTGAAACGGAAAAAGATTAGCTTTCGCCCTCGCCCATGAAGTCTGTTGATTTGTTATGAGGATTAATATATCCAGTGATAACTTGATTAAAGATCAAATATCCCGCTCCAGATCCACATACTATTAGTCCAACTGCAAACCCAGCACGGTTAGGTAACCACTGTTAAACCGAGATTGTCTCCAATGGTTAAATGTATAATGATACAAAAACTATGACGCTTAAGGTGTAAGTATGTGATAATGGATTGGACGATTAATCAAATACATTGGCTCGTTGTAAACATTATAATGATGGTGTCAGAACGGTGTCTGCAGTTTGTTATGGTCTGCCGTATGTCAATTTCTGACCGAAAAAATCCGACCAAACCATGTGTTGCTATCCAAGGAAAATAGGATGTCTGTACACTGAAGTAATTCATAGCTGTTGATCCACTGGAACCCCCCCCCCCAATATATTGAAATGTATAAGAAATTACATTGATGCGATACAATTAGACTTAAGACTAATGGTTTACATTTCAGATCTGACCCTTAAAGTCCCATAAGCTTATAAATGTATTGGTCTTAATAGTTTCTGTTTGTTCTATAACAGAGGAATCCGGTGTATTATCCTCCAGTGCAAGAAAACTGTTTCCGATATCATAATAAATACTATTTATAGAACACCTATGTTTTCCTGCAGTCATGCTTTGTACACGTAGTAAAGTGACGTCCCGCGCCCTACATGTTTCATTTACAAAATTATATACTTCAATGTTGCTGGAATATGAACTCATATGTTCTATATATTTCTAACTAGGCTTAAGGGTGCGGAAAACAGTGAGATTTTATATGAATCTTGAATTGTAGTGTCTTAGGTATCCATCCATTGAAGTATTCATCGGTGGTGAGTGGTTACAAAGTTAATCTTCTTTCGATAAACGACAGAGTGGGTATGAAATCACGAAGGAATGAAGAAATTTACTCTGTAGCTAACGAAAACACACAGCGTCACATTGATGTCGACTAATCCAGCGCTAAATACTAATCCAGGAATGTTCTACTCACGTGCAAATAACAAATGTTCAAATATCATGATTCCACGACCTTTGCCCTGTACTTGTTTGACAGCAGACGTTTCATTGGCTGAACCAGTCAGAATCGTAATGGCGTAGCAAGGTGGAAATTTGCACGCGAGTAGAACATTCCTTGATTAGTATTGCGCTGTGCATTTTAATTAATGATATTTATTATTAGCTTGCGACGTCATTCCTGTCCCTAGTGTTTAAATGTGTATTTAATATGGTAATTAAGGCCGATTTTGTGTTGCGAGGTGGCATTGGACCAAATAAAATCCACGAATTTTCGGTGGAAAAACGGATGAAATATCTGCTTCGGATACCGGCATTTTGGAAGTTGTAACGTGTTTTTGGTCCGTGTTGCCATTTTACACTATCACTGCATCGTGCTAGCCCCCTGTGGCATTTAATGTTAGCAAGATGCCCACCCGCTATCGAAAGATTTGATAACGTATCCAAAAACTACTTCATATTAAAGATGGTCTCTCATCGTATCTGTGAAAATATGAACAGAAGTAAACATTGTGATGTCTCCCTTGTTGGGGGGGGGGGGGGGGGGGGGAGGGGTGATCTTTTCAATGACAGTGATACAAGTAAATGTGAAGATGATTAACATTGTTTGATGTCATTAAATCTACATACGAAATAGTTACTTCATGTACACGAAAAACGAATTTTGTATGTTTAGGCGTTAAGCTCGACAGTGCACTCATGTCCGCACAATTCATCTTATACGTAATCCAGATTGAATTTCACAAAAAAAACATTTTTTCCTCAGTTCTATGGTCATACACTATAGCGTTTGTTTTAAAGCAATGATCAACTTTGTATACAGCGTGTGTTATCTGTTTATATCAGCCTTCCTTCACGATCCGTACCATTGAATGCAAACTATACAAGAAACACTGAAATCATAAAAATTTAAGCAACAACAGTATAACAATGTTAATTTTGACACGGATGGATTCGGAAAAGTGTTGGCTGGAACATGAAAAAATCGAAACAATTAAACTTTCGGCGAAAAATATGATATACCTTCGAATTGGTGGGCGCCGCCATTTTTCCAGACCCTGTGGTATCAAAACAATATATCACGTTGTTATAGACCTTGGTTAATTTACAAAAGTCGATTTAAAGTTGCATGCTAATGAGGGATTAGTCTCATTTCGATATTTAGGTGTAACAGGTAAACCCGGTTACCGTTATAGATAAGATAGAGAAAACATATTAAATGCAATTGCCTCAATAGCGTAAAGGCAAATGCTGATGATTTTGAGATTATACATGGTTCGAAACTAGTTAATGTCATTTTATAACTATATTTCGTATGTTTTTTTTCTTTTGATTATTTTAAATCCTATTTTTTTTTTTTTCATTATTTCATTGTATCATTTCTAAACAATTCAAACATGTAAAATCAACACGCATCATCGCATTCACTCGCCGTGTCTGTCTCCTCGTCGCTATAAGTGAATAACATCAGTAAACAGTCCATCTCCATCTCTACTGCATAATACGTGTACATGTTATATTACACATTGTTGTGCATATGAAACAAGATATTAATTTTGATTTTCACAATGTGAAGGGTAATTCTTGAAAGTCGGAAATAAATTGCAGTTTCGAATACGATATATGTTAATAAAAAATAATATGTTTATGTATTACAATGATAAAGTCATTTCAACCGGTAAATAACCTGATCTACCTCGGAAAAATGCAAATGTTTACAACGGTTCTCATTTAACTTTAAATCCACTTTACGTATAGGATAGATCACGAGTAACTGTTGTCTATGAAATTTAGAGCCGAGCGTAGCGAGCCGTAAATTTCATAGTCAACAGTTACGAGAGATCTATCCGACTTAGACCACAGGTAATACTGAATGTTTTTACAACGGCTAACTGTGATCTACGTGTTTTAGAAAACACATTTTCTGTCCTGTGATTGGTCAGTTGGAGTCAACTGTGGTCTAAATAATTATACATGTTACACACTTACAGTCATTTTTGTGTATAGTGCGTTTTTATTCATCTGTCAAAGCTGAATAATCACACGGTCGATGCAAACATGTATTTTTTAGCTTCGATACATTTCGTAGGTTGTTACCCCGTTTGCTAATGTATGTGTATTGAAATTTATGAATATATTGGAGCATTCAGCGACCATGTAATTATTCAGCTTTGACAGTTTAATAAAATCGCACTGTAGATATTTACAAGTATATACTTGCATGGATTCGCAACTTACATATTAATTATTTACAGTTAGAAGTAATCAAAGTCCGCGGAAGTGACACGTGAATCAACGGGATTTCATGCTCCTGTTTACAATACCGAAATACGAAAATATCCGTGATGATCCGAATGTTTACCACAGCGAAAATATCCGTGATATTCCGAATGTTTAATCCCGGAGACGAATGGATACGATTCGATTTTAAAGTGTATCTTCATGAATTGTTGGACATTGCCGAGTATAACAATGCATGATGGGATCGTCTCTCGTTATCTTATGAGCTCTTTAGCGGTTGCGAATCCATGTATGTATATAAGCCATTGATATTTATTAATGTTGGATATCTAGTCAATCCTTTTATATACATTGCTATATATTTATATATAGTGAAAAATAATTAACATTCCACTGGTATTATATATTATTTAATAGCCGACCGGTTTCGTCATTTGTCTCATCAGGGCAATAATACTAAAATGCCCTTATGTATCAAATGACGAAACCGGTCGGCTATTCAATAATATATAATACCTGTGTAATGTTACTTATTGTTTCATTATTTATTTATATGACTCGAATATTTTTTAACATTTTATATATTTATATTATATATGTATATAAGCCTAGGCTTAAGTTTAAACAACTTTAGATTGGTCTCATAGCTCAAATCTCATACCTTATATTTAATGTTTCCTTATTTCCTGATTATTATCAGACATTATTAATTATTAATAACTGTTCAATAATTGGCGCGTTTTCACTTCAAATGCTGGGCTGACATGAAGTTCTCCAAGACATAAATAATGTTGGTATGAAGTTTAGTCTAAAATGATCTTGTTATTTTATACATCATAGGTACCAATTAACTTCAGAATCGGTCAAGAAACTTCTTACGTATTTGTTTCAGTAAAGTATCACCCGTATACAACATCTTACTGTTAACCAAAGTCATATTGATGCCTTATTTTCTACATGTGTGTGAAGTACCGGCATATCGACGGGCTTGATTTTCATTAAAAAATAGTTTTCTTCATTATTTAATGCCTTACGTAATAAATGCACATTAGAAAACTCAAAGATACACGTGTATCTCATCAAAATACGACTGAACCATTCAGAATTGCCACCCTGTCGCCAAATATGTAAGCATTTTAAACCACCGATTGTATAAGTCATAAACAGTTTCCAATGGAACCCGCACAATATAACCATAATGTGTCAACATTCGGTTATCTGTAAGATTTCGTTGAATGAAATTACACACGATGGTCCTTCATCTAAAGTTGCTTCATCAAACATTGTGTCGCTAAAGTTACCCTTATATCATTTTTTTTGTTAATAGCGCAATGAAATATGGCTGAAAGCCAAATATTGTCACTAAGTGGCACTGAAGTGAAAGAACGGAACTAAATGGTTTGTACAATGTACTACAAAGATCAATTGAGTATTTATTGAATATAATATAGAATGTTGAAATAAGTGGTATAAATGCTGACAATGACGGTTTTATTTCGGTAGGTAAGCTAGTGATATCATTCGTATGCAACGGATGCACTCCATCAAACGTAGGTACTTGGTCACATCGCATTACACTTTAAATAGCGCGATTCAACCATATGTACTATCATTATGAACTGATCGACGTGCTGTAAAAATGGTAATTTGTAACTTAGCATGTGACGCATTAAATTGTCGGATCATTTTGATTCTATTTGATGGGTTCCTGATTCATCTTAAACTTGGAGCCGTTTACACAATAGGTAAGCATATTGTTCGAGTACATGTGCTACGCAGTTGACATCTATTATAGAGAAAAAGCTTTAAAAAGTTACAGTTGGCCATGTCAAAATCTATATCAACCAACTTCTTAAGCTTCTATTGACAAGTTCAGAACATGTGTTGTGATGATATTTCTAAGTCTGTTTTGTCTACGGTAGTTCAATGGATCTTGTGTTTCAAGTAAGAACGTCCGTTGACGTATACATGTTAGCATGTCTTGGTAAAACAATTGAGAAATTCAATAAAAGATAAGTCTACGGAAGCACAAATACGCCACCACATTACGATAAATCCTTTCGTGAAAATGATGGAGGATTTCGTGAAAACAGAAACAATATCATGAAACCAGATAACATTTTCACGAAAGCAACAAATAGTTGCGTGTTAGTTGCTTCAAACTGCCACATATCTGCAATATTAGAGGTTTTCGTGAAAAAATGTCTGTTTAAAATTTCATGAAGTATTTTACCATTTGGTGAAACAACAATCGGCACGCTTCTGAACTTATTAAGCCTTAAATATGTTTTAGATAACAGGTTTCATGAAAAGATTTTTTTAATACTTATTTCAGTATAAAAAGCATATAAAACATGGTACATATATCACAGACATTAGATTGCCAAAAATGAAAATACATAGAAATATTAAATAAATAAAAGTTTTAAAATATTGTAATTAATATAAATATCATCAATTTTAACTCTAAAATAAGAAATGAAATTTAATAAACCCCTTATTTCCATTGTGGTCCTTCTATTCTATGTGGGATTTGACCCAGAGAGGCAAATGCAGATATATATTAATTTCTAGATAAGATATTAACAACTATTTATGAACATAATAATAAAAAATAAAATGTGGATATATTAACTAAAAAGGTATCACAATTCTTATATGAATATCACAGTAAACATTAAATACTAGTTAAAAGATGCCGTTTGACCTCAGATTTAAATTTACCTAATTGATTAATTTTCTTAATATGGACTGGAAGGTAATTCCACAATTTGATACCAGTGAAGGAGAATGATTTTAAACCAAAAGAACCAACTTTAGGAACAGCATAACATCCATGGTGACTGTATCTGGTGCTATATGAATGAACTGAATCTTGAGAAATAAAATGAGTGCAGAGGTACTTTGGGCTTACACCAGTTTTTATCTTAAAACATTATATAAAACAATTTGTTCCACTTTTTTATCTACAGGTAACCAATTTAGTTGAACAAAATGATATTTACTAATATGGGCCCTATGATCAAGATTAAGTACAAAACGTATCAGTTTGTTTTGGGTGACCTGTAACTTATTTTTCCAATGTTTAGTTAAGCCATGGTACGAAAAAGAACATGCATAATCAAAATGACACTGAATAAGGGAAGAGACTATAAGCTTTTTTGTTTGTTCAGTTAGAAAGCTACTTTTCCTATAAAGAAATTTCAGTCTAGCATTAGCTTTATTTATTACTGAACTAACTATCTTATCACAGGACAATGATTGATCAAGTGTGACACCAAGATATTTAACAGAAGTAGTTGACTGGATAGGAGTTTCATTACAAGATACATTTAATGACTGACACTTTTTTAATTTAAGTTTGGAACCAAAAACAATGGACTCAGTTTTACCAAGATGCAATGACAGTTTATTATCTATTAACCATGATTGAACTGATTTTAAATCATCTGCAAGAGCATTCTCAATAACTGATTTGTCTTTATCTGCCACAAGTATAGCTGAGTCATCTGCATATAGAAGAAGCTGATTGTTTACAACTGCAGACATGTCATTGGCATAAATTAAAAATAAAAGAGGCCCTAGGATTGATCTTTGAGGCACTCCACAAGACACATTAGCTGGAGTGGAATGTGTTCCAGAGATAACAAGCTGTTGTCTATTTGATAAGTATGAATCAAACCAGTGTATTACATCTTTTCCAAGACCAAGACATTCAAGTTTCATGGCTAATATAGAGTGGTCAACAGTATCAAATGCCTTTTGTACGTCTAGTAAAACCATCACAGCAAGATTACCTTTATCTAGTTTGAAACGTATGAGATCAGGTAGATGAATGAGACAGGTTTCAGTGGAGTATCTACTTCTGAACCCAGAAGATTATATAACAAGTCTATATCATTGAGGTATGTTTCTACTTGGTCATAAACAACCCTTTCAAAAACTTTTGATATTACACTTAGTATAGACACTGGTCTGTAATTGCCAACTTCAGTTTTGTTGTTTTTCTTGTACAATGGAATAACCCTTGCTGATTTTAAATCATCAGGTACAGATCCTTGTATCAATGATAAATTAATAACATGCGTTAATGGGCTAGCAATTAAAGATGAACCATCAACAATAAATTTTTCAGGGATACTATCCAGCCCAGTAGCTTTATCTGCACTCCTCTTATTTAAATATTTAAGTACTTTGTTCTCAGAAACAAGAGAGAAGGAACAGTTATTGACCTTTACACATTTAGCTGAGTAAAATTTAGCGACAAAATCCTTGCCATATTTAAACGAAGGTCTAGGAAGTTTGGATACAAGACTAGATGCTACAGTTGTGTAAAACTTATTAAAAGTCTCAGCAACATTTAATTTGTCAAAACATAAAACACCATTAATATTGAGACCTATATTTTGACATGAAGAGGAGTTGTTCTTTTTAGATGACAAACCCAACTGCTTAAGATATTTCCATAGAGATTTTGAGTCATTCTTGTTCTCATTCAAAGTCCTAGTAAAATAATCTTGCTTTGCTTTATGGACAACAGACTGGGCTTTATTTTCTTAACACATTACAATTCTCTTAATTGGCATCAGATTTATTTTTCTTAAAAATGTTAAAAGCTTTATTACGATCTTGAATACTTGACAAAACATCTGCATTCACCCAAGGCTCAGTACGTTGTTTTGTTCGAATTTCTTTAACAGGGGCTACTGAGTTAATGATATCTAAAACATTGATTTAAAATTATTCCATGCAGCTGAAACAGTATCAGAAAGTAAAACAGAACTCCAGTCTGCATGTAAAAGCTTACTTTCAAATTCTACTTTGTTATATATATTTCAAAGATCTGACTTTAACAGTGTTATGTTTACCAACAAACTGTCGAGAAGTTTTTCTTGTACAATAGATCATATAATGATCACTAAAACAAGTAGTGATAACTCCATGTTGTGAAACTTTATCTAAGTCAGAAGCTAAAATAAGATCAATAGTTGTAGATGACGATGCACACTGACGTGTAAAACTAGAAATCAATTGTTTAAAATGAAACATAGATATAAAAGATCTAAGAGATGACAAATATGCACATTTACTGTTCATAGATACATTTGTATTAAAATCCCCTAAAATGAAGTTTCATATTCACTAAAATTTGTAGAACTACTGCACACTGTCTCTAAAACATTGTAAAAGTTAGATTGTTTAGGTGGTCTGTAAACTATTCCCAGAAGTATAGGTTTGGTCTTCGGAAGTAACAATTCAATCCATTAGGCTTCAAGCTCAGAGTGTTGTAGATCTGTGCGTGTGTTGAAAGTCAGGTCAGAGCGAATATATAGCATGACACCACCACCATGTCTGTTCCTGTCCCGATGAACAATATTGTAGTTATGTATCACAAGTTCCGTATCAAACACTGATTCGTCAAGCCATGACTCGGTAACCCCTATGCTGCAAGCGGCATTTGAGCTACGAGCAATGATACGGATATCATCAAGCTTTGGAAGAATACTTCTTATATTTAAATGTAGGAAGTGAAGACCTCTTCTTTGAAATACTGTATAGTTAGGACTGGCAACAGAAGAAAAACATTCAGGGCCTGGGCACGGATGAATATCACCACAGAGTAATAACATAGTATTCAGCCAACAACTGCGGCTACAACATGATGAAATATGACTTTTCTTAGTACTAGTAGATGTACTGTTGGAGAAAATGTTCTCAAAAATTGTTACATGCCCAAAAGGTATTGAAGTTGACAGTGGTCCGAATATAAGATTCACCTTGTTTCGTAAATTTATTTTCTTTTCATATATTTTTCGCGAAAGAAATCGTGTAAACTGATGGCATGTGGTGGTAATTCAAAGCACTTATTAACTAGGATTTGTTGGCGTTACGATAATAGCTGGCATTCATCATATTTCCTTTCATATTTTTCTTGTTTCCTCATAATTTAACGTGAAATCATCCATTATTCACACGAAACACGCTATTATTTTCACGAAAGTGTTCATGAATTTTATCGTTATGTTGTGATGTATCTGTCCTTCTGTATCAACCAGTGACCCTCATTAATACACTGCATGCTGTATTCAAATAGCAAAGAAACATGAAACGTTTTATTCCTTAACGCATCGGCATTGGCTAAAGTCGCTAAAATAACGTAAAATAATATTTTACGTTATTTACAAAGATTAGATATCGAACTTTAATACCAAGCATCAAACAATTCTAACCGAACGCTCAAAAATGGTGTTTTATTGCGATAAATACTGCAACACTTCATCGACTTTTCCTTATCAGCGTTAAACATCTCTAACGTAACGTGCATTGTATTGGTACGATATGATACTTTTTAATTTATTAATGACAAAAATTGTTATAAAAAGGGGTGCGTCAAATTCGTTGATTACAAGTCAAGTCAAAGTCAAAATACTTTTATTCACTCATTTCATGATACATGAATAAATGAGGTAAACAATTAACATTTTAGTTGAGTCTCGTTGACATTGTTAGAAAATAGTCATACTAACATGCAGAAAATGAACATAAACAGATAAACAAGTATAAAAACATAATACGATAGTACAGTGCATTGGTTTGAGATTCTTTACACGAAAAGAGAAAAAGATGATGTCCAGTATGGACACCGGAGAGTCACAAAAAGAGAAAACAACGAAAAGTGGTTTATTTAAATTAGTGGACAGTTTGCAAAATTATTTTAATGAATTTACATAACTTCACATATTCATCTTTAGACGCGTCGTTGAAAAGTTGAGTTAGTTTAAATGTACTTGGGTTTCTACAATAATACAATTTTAAAAGCTGCTTTCGTTGATCAATAAAAAGGTTACACTCAAATAAATTATGATATTCTTCACTTAATTTCGAACAGTTTATGCAGAGACGTTCATTTAATGGTGTTTTATTCCAGTTACCTGTTTCAATTGGGAGTTATATTAGTTCTTGTTCTAAAATTTATAATAAAGGATAGTAAATTTATTGGGGTGTTTAATAGGTAATTTTCATAGCCAAATGAAGTGTTGACTTTTTTGTAAAATGTATTATTTTTTCCATGGCAGAAAACCAGTCATTGATATATAAATCTTTAAGTTTTTGTTTAATACTAAGTTTTTATCATCCGGGCATCGGCGGTAATAGCATCACCGCGGTAATAGGCGTACAAGGGATACTTGAACCTCCTCTCAGCATAATTTAAAATTGATTGACAAGAGAATTTTCAGATAGACTTTGTTATTTGAAGGTGTCCAGGAGGGCCTATCTGGTAATTATTTAGTCTGAACTAATTTGTGGCAACAATACACTTCCTCAATTTGGCCTGTCTGCCACAGTATCTTTGTGCACTCAAACTCCTCAGTTAAAAGCGGTTGGGCATGGCAGTGTGGTATATTGCGTGGTATCATTCAAATGTAACGGATGCACACAAATTTAGTTACCCGTTCAAAATACATACACATGAATATAGTTTGACAGTATCTACTATCATTATAAACTGGTCGTGATTTAAAAATGGGAATGTGTAAATTAGCATGTGACGGATTAAATTGTCGGATCATTTTGGTTCTATTTGGTGGGTTCCTGATTCATCTTTCTCTTGGAGCCATTTACATAATAGGTAAGCATACTGTAAGAATGTCTGTTCCATGTAGTTAACATTTATAAAATAAAATAAAAACTTTAAAAAGTTTTAAAACGTTACGTACGATGAACTATCGAATTGATATCAACCTATTACTAAAGCTTCTATAGACAAGTTCAAAACATGTTTTGTGATGATATTTCTAAGACTATTCCACCTATGATAGTTCAATGGTTCTTGTGTTTTAAGTTAAGTTCAGTACAATTAATATTATACATTACATTTTTACATAATATTATACATATTAGAACAAGTTAAATGTTTGTACGGCGCAAAATCGCATCCGGCAATTCAATACTAGAATGTGGCCTATGTAACATTTTTGAAGTTTCAGATCAAACGAATTTGTTATTTTGACTTAACTGATCCCGAAACTAAAATGATCATCTACTCCATCAAAAATACAAGCCGTTGATGTTTCATGAATCTCATGAATCTGGTCATATGGTTCTACAGTTCACGAGGTACTCTATATGTAGTCCCTGTTTCCACCCTAAAATTAAAATCAGGGGAAACTATCATCTCGATGTATCAGACGTTGCAATATCTGCTGGAATGCATTTAAAATATTTAAATAAAGTCTCCAAAAATAATATACTCCGTTGTCTGAGGGTACGTTGTCGTAAAAACCTGGTATAACGGTCCCAAACATAGATTTTCAACTGTAAAGTGACCATCTATATCGAACCATAAAGTGACCGTCTATGTCGAACCAATTAAGTCATCATTTCTCACCTGATCGGACATTTTTTGTATTGAGCTCCGAAATCGATACTTAATTAATGACAATTGCGTAAACAAGTCAGTGTCCACGCTCGCGATTATAAAATTAGTCTGTGTGAATATGTTTATAATGTTTTGTTTATTTGCGACATGTTGCTAAAATAAATACATCGAAACGTATAAATACCGTGATCCGTATCTTATAACACGATTAAATGATTATTACAACACACCGACGATCGCTCCAAAATGTAATAAACACAGCGAATTTCTCTAATAATTTATACATCGAAGTTCATTTAGATCGAACAATTTTTCCTAAGTCCTTTGACATAAAGAGTTTCGGCTGCATTTTCAAGAGCACGACCATTCGGGCTACCAAATAGCAAGATGCACTAGACTGGATCAGTAAGCTATTGATTGTCGTTCGGACCTGCCTGAATGTCGAACCCTATCGTCACAGTGCCCATATAAATACTAAACTAGTTCTCGTTGAAGCCCACCATGCAGAGTCAAATTCTCAGTCGACTGAAACCACTTTTATTGAAATATTGACACGTTTCTAGTAATTTATAGGTGATTGACATTGACGAGACGACAACGATATTAAACAGCTATTAGCATTCGGTGAATGTCACGTGATCATTGAGACTATTAGCGAGTCCGATTAACAACTTGAATAATACACAGTCTGTATGTACACATGAACACCACTTAAAAGTAGTTTTGCTTCATCCTCAGTAATATAACACAATGCTTATAGTGTACTAAATTCAACGCCATGTTTGTTTACTATAGTAGGATTGGATTCGGTTCGTTTATTGACAGATGGGCAGATTCATTCCCGTCATTGTTTATCGAGCTCGCTCCATTCTTAGACTATAAATAGCGACTGCGTCATCAAGCTAACACTAATTGGTGTGAGTAACACGCGACCTCGCTCTATTTCTGTTTTGTTTATATCACGAGATGACCATTGCGGATATTTCGGGCACTATCAGTAATATACTTCGGTGCAAGAAGTTGCGTTTTTGCATTGCCACTTAAAAATAAGCATACCAGAGTGTACGGCGTCTCCCGACACCGTACAATAATTATCTTGGTAAAATGACTGTAAAATTCCACAATGGTCAGACAGTTGATCAACATGACGCTACAAGTAACTCATATTACTACCAAAACCCTTTATAATTAATACACTGCATGCTTTATTAAAATAGCAAAAATAATTGAAAAGTTGTATTCATTAGTACATGCAGTTAAACATGATCCCCTGAATTTGTGTACAGTACAACTGCTTCTAGTTGCTATTTTCAGAACATTAAAAGCCACTGTTTATTTAGTTCAACACAAAGCCACGATTACATAAAACTACATGTATTATATACGAGGGGTGATCATTATATTCCAGAACTTTTACTATACAATTATCAACTTCAATCACAGATGAATAAAACCTTACTGCATTTCAAAACAGACTTCATGGGACTTAATGCACTTTTTACATCTCATCATGACATGATGTAAGCCGTCACGTGACAACAATCTCAACTCATCCCGAAACTCAAATACGGACTGACAAGTAATATATGCCTACAGTTCTCGAATATATTGATCACCCCTTGTATGTACGTACATCATCTTATTTGCTTTATAATGAATCAAATATGGTAAACGCACCGCTAACTTATTTCTAACGATAAAAATCATAAATGATATAATACTTTCGAACTTAAGCAAGTACGAGTAGTCAGGGGCGCTCGTATAAACTAGTATACATAGGCATTATACGAATAAGGTATATACAATATATTCTACATATAAAGCCGCCATCTTGGATCGCTAGGAAAATTAGTCGTTTTTTAGCCAACTCGAGCGTTGTAACATAATAATCACAACACGATTTTATGTCGACATCTATATTTTATTTTTTAGCTAAGTTGTTAAGGTTGAGAATATCATAAGACAAAATCTAAATAGTCCAAAGACAAATCGATATTGCACCGATGCCCGTCATCTTATATACCATCCTATACATTTATAGACTGGTAATAAGTTGCCACGACATCAGTCAACAGCATAATAAAATAAGCATGTTAATATTACATGGTGACCTATAACAGCAAATGATAGATATTGCATCATGCACTTAAGGCAAACTACATACATAGTCAATATTGAATAGCTTAACAATTCAATATTGCATTATGTTACAGCGTAACAATATCGATCTAGTCGCGGGCGGTCAGTATCTAGCAGACGACTTTTTAAGTCAACCGCCATTTTTGCAGTACTACGCTGGGCACCATATTGATGGCTCGGAACCTCTTTAGCAGACGACAGAATTTGAATTGCTCTTAACCCATTCATTTAATTGTATTCCTGTTTAACCAATGACATCATCCGTAACGAGTTATGACTTGTTTTCCGTTTACTATTTACAGTTTGTCCTAATTTCTTGTCCAATGAAATGTCCGCATTTCATTTGAAATTTGAAAAATATATCGCATAAAATGTGCCGAAAACCCTGATATGGAGAAAATAAGTCAAGTTTGTGCGCTACGTGACCAAACGCTGATTAGGGCGGTGCATAATACGTCATCATTTACCGCAATGACACAGTGCTCAATAAAATAGGCGGAGTTTAATCATCATGGGTGTTGTAAGAGATTGCATCTTACAGTTTGTCCTAATTTCTCGTCCAATGAAATGTCCGCATTTCATTTGAAATTTGAAAAATATATCGCATAAAATTTGCCAAAACCCTGATATGGAGAAAATAAGTCGAATTTGTGTGATACGTGACCAAGCGCAGAATAGGGCGGTGCAAGTTGCATCAGTTTTATTACGTCATCCTTCACCGTGCAATAAAGTAGGCGGAGTTTAAACTACTCATAGACTTCGAAGGAGATTGCGTCATTCGAACCAGATCGTACAGCATACGAATTTTCCATGACTTTCGCTATTTTTGTTGAATTTAATGCCCGTTTACAACAGAATTTCAGTCAAATACAAGCGGGCAGTCCATCTTGCCATCGTTCCTTGGTAGTAGTACCAGGTTCCATGGTTGTAATAATTAATCATAAATAAATGTAGATACATGAATCTTACATCATCATAATCAACCTGAATGTACATTTTATAAGTCAACCAGCACCTTATATGTATTCAACAATAATACGTTGAGAATGGAATGGATTTTATGCTCAGAAGTCGAGTGTAAGTTGTATAGCATCTGGGCCGGTGCTAGACACCACACTTGCAAGGTTTTCCTATCTAAGCCGGACTCGAACTTAAACATGTGCAAGAATCCAAGAAGTTTGGCAAGAAACAGAACGGCCGAAAACTGTAAATAACGCTGCATAGGCCTAATGGACCAAATTGAAAGAATGGTCAAACAGTACGAAACGTTGAAATCATGCATTTCTGAGTATTGATAATTTATATAATAACTAAGACAAAACCCGTTCCTCAAGAATAAAACAACCATATATCTAGAATTCGTCGTAAGCTAAGTGAAAATCCGTTGTTATAGGTAAATGTTGGCAAGCACACTGAATGCCCCCGCCTTCTTTTTAATTTCCCTCTGAACGGAGGTATTTTGTGGGCGGCGTCAAATTACATATATAGTGATGATTGACAGTTTTCGTAGAGACAAAACATGCATACGTGACAGAAATCAGGACAAACTGTAAATCAGTTATCGTTCATATTATGAATTTTATGCGACATATCACTGCGCTCCGCTTCGCGTCGCTTGTGATATATCCCATAAAATTCAAAATATGAACGATAACTAATACATACTGAACCAAGTCGTATCTTTAGCATACACATTTTCCATGCTTTTTGTTATTTTTGATGGATTTGACACCCGTTCACAACAGAATTTCAGTCAAATACAGGCGGGCAGTTCATTTTACCATTGTTCCTTGGTAGTACCAGGTCCCATGGTTATAAAACTGTTAATCAAATGGCATAGTTTGTCTTTCGATGTTTGTAGCAACGTTAAATGTCGCATCGACGCTAAATGTCGCATTTGACGTTATATGTCGCAAGGCTGACGCTAAATGTCGCAACCAACGCTAAATGTCGCAAAACATCTTGACGCTATATGTCGCATCTGTAACGCTAAATGTCGCAACAAATAGCACTGACGCTATATGTCGCAACATCAACGCTAAATGTCGCATTCCAATATCAACCTTTATAATGCAGAGTTATCGTTCCTGCTACACCCCACACACTCGAATATGTTTAATAAAATATTGTTTATCCGTTCGTAATAATGTTAAGCTTACCCATCTTAATTTTTTACCGTGATTTGCTCGTTTGAATTGGGATTTTATTTTTTATCTTGGCATTTATTGTATTCTCGCCGTCGCCGGTATGTGCATGTGTGTGTGTTGATAGAACGAGGCGTGATTGACTTGCACACTAAAGATATGATGTTTGTTTGTTTCATCAGGTTTAACGCCTATTTCAACATAAGTTCAGTCATATCATGGCGGGCAATTATCCTAAACAGCTTTCCTGGATTTCATTTAGGCCTTAATCAGTACTAACCACATTCTATCCGTAAGCTTCTGCCAAGCTACCCCACATAATTTAGAGGTGGAGGACAATATGATGTAATATCAGTCAAATTTGTCACGGACAGCATGAGTCTCGTCCGGTGTTCGAACTCACAACCTCTCGATCATCAGACATACGCTCTAACAACTGAACTAGCCAGGCGGGTACTAACGATATAAACTTTCACATTAATGACATTGACTCTCTCACTAATGATATGGATTCGCACACTAACGTTGTGCACTCTCGCAGTAATGATATTGATTTACACATTAACGATTTGAACTTTCCCACTAATGATATAGATTCGCAGACTAAGGATATGGGCTGCCCCATTAATGATATTGATTTGCACACTAACGTGTCGGACTCTCCCGCTTATCAAATGGATTCGCACACTAACCAAATGGACTTTTCCACTAATGATACCTAGATTCGCACACTTACGATTTGGACTCTCCCACTAATGATATAGGATCGCACACTAACGACATAGAATCGCACACTAACTGCACAAAATATTAATGTCACTAACGATATGAACTCGCACACTAACGATATCGGTTATAGTAATAGAGATTCATCAGAATTTCTGACTCGCATTAAAAATTTGCGAAAAATAATTAATCTAAAACGGAAACCGAAACTCTTTCACAAAGTAAAAACATGTTGAACTACCGCCGGAGATTTGGTGTATTATTGTCAAAGCTTGTTTTGAAACAAAATCATTTGTCGCGATACACTCTTCAAAGGGTGAATAGATTATCTAAAGATATTGTGAGCAAGACAACGCCGCCGCGATAGTATCTCAACTCTGACCGGTTCCGTGATACATCTGTATCACCTATAAGTGTCAGAAAAAATATTAGAATAGTTGGGTCTCGCAGTGGGTTAGTGCAAGCAATCCGTGATGTGATAGCACATTCTTTATGGGTCAATGCATGTCCCTTTCTGTGGATGGTCTGATTTTGTGACCTGTATAGGATAGACGGCATATGGTATAGACGTCCAGGGCATTAGTAATGAGTTGTTAGGATCTTAACATCCAAAATTCAAAGGTGGTCAAATATGTTTATATTTTCTTCAATAAATGTTTAAAATATGTTATTTGACATTTTTAGGAAGAGGTTTACCAAAATAAAACCATGCAATTTTCTAGAAATACAGGCTTACATGACAGAAAAAAACACAATTAACCTACTAAACGGCTAAACCCCGTGTATCATAGATCAATACATGATCATTGTGGGGTAATATATATAGCATCATTGGTGTGATTCGCGGGAAAGCACGGACAATCTGGAAATTTGCCATTATTTTCGGGAAAAGTAGAATATGATATACGTAAATGCTTAATAATCATATAACAAACATAAAAGCCAAAAGCATGTGTAGTTACTTCTTAAACTGTTGCCTAAATTACCTTTCAGACTGTCAATCCATAATCACTACACATTTGTTTTCCACCTTCAGTACGCTCACTTTAAAAATCAATATCTCCCACACTGATGAAAACTCATACTTAGTTTTATTTTGATCTCATGAAATGTTTCTGTTTATTATTAATTTTCCATTATGAAATATCACTAACAATCGTATTTTCATCTTTTTTTCTTTATTATACAGACAAAATAATTGCACCATAATTATTTGTTCAAACATCATAATATATAATGCGTTCATGCACATTTAAACAATCAATAATTATTACGTCGGTATGACATAATTTTTTTTATAATTTTCGAATTTAACTGAAGTTTGTCTCACCACCAATCACATCTTTTTTGTATAAGTTCAAAACGAATAGCAAGAATGTTAAATTGTCTGTACCGAAGGGCTAGTAACCATTAATTTGGATAAGTGTAAAAAATATTGTCATTTATAATACAATATACAATACAATATCTTTTAAGGCCGTATCTTTTATAATAGTGCTCGCAGAACGGGTGTACTGGCTTTTACACGTTGTGAAATAATACGTCACGATATGTGACTATTCTTTCAAAATGGCGGCGCACTAGGAGATTCGCTCAATCACTAAATGACAATATTAAATCACCAATATATTTGTTAAATGGTGGATTTAAAATAAATAAATGCAGGAATCATCATAACTTTAATATTTCTGCACGACTAAGTGCTTGGAAAGTCAACATTGCGTTGCCCTTTAATTATTTAAAAAACAATTGCACAGAAAATAATGCATTTATAGTTGTATTTCACTAACATGTAATTGTATATAAATAATTATACTTAAAAAGTACATGCATCAGATATTAGTGCATTGTATGACATGAAACGAATTTCTTATTTTTTCAATGCTTCGGAGACTTATTATTTACTATCTCTTTTGGCAAAAAAATCAAGAAAATAGCGCTGTAACATATATTATTTAAGTTACATAACTTGTTTTCAAAATAGTCCCCCATGTCTAACAAACATAATAAAACCTTACCAGGCTTACTGTTGCACAATACATCTTAGAGTAAACACATGTTCACATTTCTAGCATTATTTAGCCAATCTTTAAAAGTAACTTCATTGTAATAAAACACTTTTCCTCCTGATATATATGTTCTAAGATATTCGAAACCACAACCCTCAGACAGCAATTCTAGCCCATCTGAATACTATTCAATGTGGAGTAATGCGTTATAGGATCCCCAGTCCCACATGTATCCACTTTTAGAAATAACCAAAAACGATTTCAATATCAGTTTCAATAAACCTTTACAGATATACTTTGCTTTTAAATTTTGCGACATTCAGCAAAACGGTTTTTGTGTTTTGTACTCTAGTAATTTTTGTGTGACAAATCATACGATATTGAACTTATCTTGACTAATTTTTACCTTATATTAATGTAGAAACATATCGTTACGTACATGTTAATATAATTTCTGGGGTTTAGTTAAAATGAAAAGATTCGCTCTTCACTTTTTGTTTATGGCTGACTTTCTCTGTCTTACCGTTTCACAAAAGTGCTTTTAAGACTAATAAAAATGTCCTTTAATGTGGTAATCCTTCAAACTGAGTGAAAAGTAAGTCGGTATGTGTGTTGGACGTAAGTCCTTTCAGCTTGGAATAAGAGTATACATATTAATAGCTTAACAAAGTTGTTTTACAGATAAGAGTTCTTGCAATATATCCTTCTGTACATAGATTTCCTTCAAACTTTGAACAAATGATGTTAGTTGATAAACTGGTAGGATTAGAACCTTGTACCTTCCTTTCTAAAGGTGAAGTGAATGGTCTACCACCGAGATACAAGATACAAATTTTTATTTACAGTCGGTTGACAGTCACTTCTCGTTACTATACCCCTTGGCAATCACTCTCCGTTATAGCAATACACACATGCACACACCGGCGACGGCGTTATGTAATAAATGCAAAGATTAAAAAATCCCTTATTCAAATGTGCAAATGTAAAAAACTTAGAGGGGGTAAGCTAAACATTATCATGAACGAATAAACAATTATTTATTAAACATATACGAGTGTGTAGGGATGTAGCGGGAACAATAACTCTGCATTATAGAGGTTGATATAGGGGTGCGACATTTAGCGTTGATGTTGCGACATATAGCGTCAGTGCTATTTGTTGCGACATTTAGCGTTACAGATGCGACATATAGCGTCAAGAGGTTTTGCGACATTTAGCGTTGGTTGCGACATTTAGCGTCAGCCTTGCGACATATAACGTCAAATGCGACATTTAGCGTCGATGCGACATTTAACGTTGCTACACTGACATATACTCCGTAAAAGACAGAATTAATTAGCGTTTTTTTTTGGTGAAAATAGTACAATCAAACACATGTATTTTAAAAATAAATACAATCAATGAAATAATATCCAGATTTAGATATATTTTTCTTTTGAGTGGTAAGATAAATATTACCTTTTAAAATTCAGGCCAGAAAAATTGGACTTACTTTCTCACTATAACAATTTTGTGGTATACATACGAAGTTAAGTATTATTTGTCCCTGCAAAAGGACATATATTTGATGTAAAGTTTGTCACTGGTATTATCTTTTTACCTTGTCGGAAGCGGAAGGATGACGTTGTCTTTCCGGTTGTTTGTCCGTCCTTCCTATCGCTGAAATACAGGACGCGACGAAGGACAATGCGATACGACGTCGTGACAAGTATTTGAATGTATTTGGAATATACATTTTCTACTTTATACATTATTAAACACTTTTAAAATCGTAAATGTGATAATGCATCGATAAAGACACGACATTTCTTAGGCATGCTTGTTACAAAACAGTATTCATACAACATCATACTTTTGCATCTATCATTATAATTATCTACTTTCATTTATTAAGGAATAGTTAAGTACTTGAATTTACTTGCATTTTGTATCAATAACCTTAAAGAAACTTATTTGTAGTAATACATTGCAATACCTATCTTGCATGACTTTATTTGTAAACTTTATTTGTAAACAGTCATATGAACAGGTATTAAGTGTGTTAACTATTTATTCGGCAGTTAGATATATTCCCGTACACAAACCGACTGTTTTTATCACGTTGACACAACTCACGTTCTTTATTCTGAAATTAGTAAAGATATTTTTGTGGTTAAGGTGAATCGTCAAAGCACAAATTTGTGAAAAAATAGCCACCTGACATTTTTGCTATGCATCCTAAAATGTGGCGTTGTTCAAATGTTTTTCCATGTTTATTTTCAATTCTTAACACAGTCCTCAACTTTCACACAGTGAATTTTCTTCCATATTTGTTTAGGCTACTGTGTAGTACATAGTGTAAACACATGTGTGGAGTTTTTTTTGTAAAATGTGAATATTGAGGACTGTGTTAAAAAATGAAAATAAACATGGAAAAACATTTAATAATGAAAATTTTAAATATGGAAACCCTCAATGACATATTGAAGTTATTGTTGGACATTGTAGTTTAAATTAATTTTGATATTATGATACATTATTTTGGCGACTGAAATTTGCGTAAGTTCAGGTGAGAATTATAGATACTTGTTAATCATCAAATATTATTTTACTGGTGCAGAAATGTACATTGAATCATTAGCTATTGATAAAAACTCATTTCACTTATGTACTTTCAGAAATTATTGAACAACGCCACGTTTTAGGATGCATAGCAAAAATGTCAGGTGGCTATTTTTTCACAACTTTGATTCACCTTAATACATGCTGCAATGATAATATTATTTAAACATGCAACGAAGTGATGGCAAGAAAAATGTGGTTCTATCATGTTTATCGTAACTCAGCCGTCCTAAAACATCCTTTTGGATTTATTTTCAGGGAATATGTCACCATATATAATATCCTACATTCGGAATAAAACTGATGACCAGACCATTCGGAATGTTGATACGCTTTGGTTGTATGGTATTGGATCCATTGGTAATTGTTTGGGATTCATAGTTGGTGGATTAAATGCTTATAAGTTTGGAGATCGGGTTGCTGTACTTATTGGATCAGTCGCGTTTAGGTGTGTATTCCATACATAAAAGTAACAAGTTGTGCATAAATAAGTAATAAATGAATAACGTGTGATATAATGCTTTGACACTTTATTAGCAGTCCAACAATATTATACAATATTTATATAAAGGTATGACATTGCATTGTTTGATACTTACACATGTCCTTCCTATATTTGTTCGTAATTGTCCTCGACATACTAGCTAACAAACAAACACTAAGTGATTGCAAATCTGCCTAAAAAGGTACTCACTATTACGGTATCACTACAGAGCTTCATCACCAAAGCCACTTCTTGTAAATGTTCCTAGTTGAATGAATCGAGTGATGAGGATGTAAGACGGTATTGACTTAATATAATTACGTTGCATGTGGTGGATCGGTTGTCTAGAGGTAATAAGCCGGGCTACTAAATGAAATAAAAGGTCGTGGTTTCACGTCTCGACTCCGCCTTCCAATATTTCAGGGACGCTTTTTCCTTTTTCAATGTCCCCATCCTGGCTATCGAGATCAGCAAGTATTGAGATAAAAAAAGCTCAGGAAACGGATGAGACCTGTATGGGTGCTTCACCTGGTACGGTTAAGAACAAGGAAAAACTATTCGATATAACAATAGGGATATAAATGCCCGATTCTTCTGTAAACTTCCCTACCCTCTATCTGTACCGTCTCTGAAATGACCATAGCTGTCGAAAGGGCCGTTAGACTAAAGATGAAATAAATAATCGGCTGCATGACTGCTTAACATGTACTGAGTACATTCTCGTTCTGTGTGAAATCATGAAACACAAAACAAATACCAAACAATTAATGTTCGTATTTGATTAGCGTAGCGTGTTGGTCTTACCAGTACAAGAAACGATATGGTAGAATGGTCTGAATTTCCAGCTCTGTACTACTAGTATTGGTCTTGCAATTTTCTGATTTTGCCAAGTGGATACACCTCTATTCGTTTATTTGACAAAAAAAAATTACTGAAAGTATTCATGAAAACTGAACTTACATGGACTTGTACTGCAACATAGATCTGAAACTAGTTTAACAATTGCAATGAATTGTATGAAGAAAAACGTAGCATTTTGGCCCGCATCAAAAGTATTGCGCGCCGAACGAGTGACGGCTATGGAAAGCAGGACTGTCGTTTGAACAGTTCTCAAAAGAGAAAATGGGCAAACGTCATGACAGACGTTTAAAGACTAAAGATAATTCAAAAAGTATGGTAGATATTTTTTCCAGAGTAGGTGAAAAATATCAACCATAGTGGTCGTATTGTATTGTATACATCTGTGTGCGTCTTGGTTTTTTATATTGTTTTCCCAGTGGATCAACAGCTATGAATTACTTCAGTATACAGAAATCCTATATTGCTTGGATAACAACACATGGTTTGGTGGGATTTTTCGGTCACAAAATGACATACGGCGCACCTTTACAAACTGCAGTAAAGGTATATATAACCAATGTTTCATTCAAGAACAGTGTTACCGACACCGTTCTGACATCATCATTACAATTTTAACAAATAGCCAAAATAGTTTATTAACCGTCGTATCCATCGCCATATATTTAGGCCAAAATCAAAAATACAAACGTACATATATTTAGCACATTCTGTGTCATCATTACGATGATTTATATAGATTGAATCCATTGGAGACGATCTCTGTTTTTACAGTGGTTACCTAACCGTGCTGGCTTCGCAGTTGGACTGATAGTATGTGGATCTGGAGCGGGTTCTTTGATCTTTAATCAAGTTATCACTGGATATATTAATCCTCATAACAAATCACCAGACTTCATAGACGATGATGGCGAGAGGTAAGGTCTTTCAGTGTCAATATATATTAATTGACGGTCCATCAACATCATTCCTTCTTTGTTCGGAGTTTAGTGTAGTGAATAAACATATCAAGTAAAATCAGCTATTCCTAGACTCTTTTTGAAATAATTTGAAAATATCTTCTATTTATGTAATATATCAAGTGTTCCATTAGCTTTGCTACTTGTTTAAACCTTGCGTTGATTAAAAGCACATCTATTTCATATTCATAATTACCTGATAGAAACAAATAAACATAGCAACTATAGTTTAACCATTCTTTTTTTCAATAATTTGAAAGTTATGTAACATATCAAATATTTAGTTGTATGCCAGTTTTACTTGACTTCTCTGACAAAAAATACTTTGCCCACAACCATGTACGATGAAGTTTTTTACGATTGTAGATATTTCACGCAAGATGACGTTCTTAACAGAGTTCCAACTTGTTTTTTTATTCTTAGTGTCATTTACTTTGGCCTGCAAGTTATTGGTTTATTATGCATAACTGAACCGCCACAAGCAACACAGCAGGTAAGTATTTTGACAATTAGGGAAACAGTAACATAAACTATACATGTATTGATCAAAACACGTTAACCACTTCAGTTCGAATCGTAATATTATTTTTCCCAACCTCTCCATCGACATATCATTTGTCGGAGCTCGTGTGTGATTATAATCGTCCAGACAGCTGGCAGTAGATATGTTTCAATATAATCGGATTTTCTTCAGACGTTTCAAAGGCGCTATTCCATTGGGGGAATTATGTTAAGCTTTTAATTTGTGCATGCTTTTAGGGTGGAAGTTAAACGTCTTTAACAAACAGCCGTGCAAACTTTCTTTCCAAGTTGAACTTTATACATGTGTTAAAAAGTGCTACTAAGCTGTATATTCAAGTCAAATCAAATGTTTGATTGGCTTTTAACTTTAACAGCTCATCACCAAATAAATTAAACTATTTACATTATATTTGCATTTATATACTTGGCAGGTTGGCACAAAAAAGGCGGTAGGTGTTAAAAATAATGTTGAACTAGTCAAATATACTCAGACCGACACAGATAAAGATGAAGGTACTTACAACCATGTGTTGGAAGATGGTGAGAATACTGAAAGCGATGGGGACATCAACAAAGCTTCACATCTTGAAACTGCGGTTACAAACAGGTATTACTTACCTTATTAATTACCTTTCAATGATGAATCTGTTCAGTCTTCATGTAAAAGTTATAATTGAAGAAATGATGAACATTATATGGGACGAAACTGAAACAAGTTATAATTTGCTGCATATAGTTACCGACCTTAACCTTTGTTTAATTTGTTTTAATAACTGCACACCACACTGTCGCTCATGATATGAATTATAAGCTAATATGCCGGGGCCTCCATGACCGAGGGTTATGGTTACTAAATCGCCTCCGCTCCGAGTTCAATTCAATCCGGGGCAAATTTCAATACAAATGTCCTGCTAGCTTACGGGATGTCAGCAGTTCTACTCAGGTGTATGCGACGTAGGATCCCATTAGAAAAGGTATGTCACAAGCATACATGATATTTTCAAACAATATTTACTGAATGTGATGTGATGTTTGTGTTAAACAAATAACATTTATGTGATATTTTGTAATTTCAGTGACAAGAACGAAGTAGATGATCTTAGAATTTTACAAGCAGTCAAACTATCACTTACTTCAAGATGTTTTTACGTCATTTGGTTCTCAGCATTTAGCTTAAATATCGGAAGAATGTTTACATTAGAATTATACAAAGTGAGAAATTAGCTTATGGATAAGGTTTTTAGTGGATAGTAAATTTGGACGTGGGAATGGATTTTTTTGTATACAATACTTTGCTTTAGACGGACACATTATTCTTACATGGTCATAGTTATCTAACGTATTACGTTGTAAAATGAGAAAAGGTTACTGTACTGAGTTATTTTAACTGCTAGTGATGCGATACACTCATTCTTATTGTAAGCTTATTTTTCTTTAGTTTTATTAGATCAAACAATACTTTAGTAATGTCGTATGAACACGGAATGAAGAGCTTTGGTCAGATTGACACCATTCTGACATTTGTTTATTGTATCCAACTAGAAAGCCAGACCAAATAAATATCATTCATGAGAAATAAGATCCGTAAATGCTTTAATCCATTATTTATACTCACAATAGAACTGGGTATTTTGGCAGATGTCACTAAGATTTAACTTAAACAACTCTGAATAAATTACAGTCGGTGAGTATTTATTCGCTAAAATGCATTTTATGTTCATTTAAGGCTTATGGACAGACGTTTATCTTCGACGATTATTTCCTAGCATTGGTTGGGTCGATAACTGCGATATTCAATTGTTTTGGACGTCTGTTATGGGGAGTTGTCATGGACAAAGCTGGATTTCGTGTATAAAGACGTGTCATTATAGTTTGAAAATCTAAAACATTTTATGTACTGCTTAATAACAATCTTCATGTGCCTGTACCTCACATTAATATATCAATACTGTCAGAGTGTCAACAAATCGAATTGCTTGATAGGGATAATCACTTATTTGTTACTGTTGTGAATATCTTAAATGCAGAAATATTTTTGCCACCATTGAAAAGGGTGTAGTATACAGTAATGCTTTATCGAATTTATTGTTCATAAGTATTTTTTGTTAAAATAGTTGTAGATGGCTGATTGTTACATTTTATTCTGTTTCCAGATGGCGATAGGATGTATGTCAGCCGGTATTGCTATTTTCTCTGGGACACTAGCACTGACAGATAAATTTCCAAAGGGGTTATTCCTTGTCTGGGTGTGTGCCATTTATGTATTTGTTTCTGGACTATGGACCGTAATACCATCTGCATTGGCGAAAATGCTCGGTCCACACAACATGGCTATCAACTATGGGATTGTACACACAGGCATGGCAAGTGGAATTGTTTAGCTATATCATTGATATCTTGACCATGTTTATCTTATAACATGTTAATATTCCAAATGTTTACACAGTGTGTAATGATTGTATTTTGCAACTCATTACATGCTTGTTACATTTCTGACAACAGGTGTAGCTGCACATTCCTCCTCATTTTCTAAATATAGTATTAATAATGAGGTAGTGGAATTCGTTTGTTTTCGAACTAATATACGCACATGTGCATAATACATTTGAGGTGAATATTTGATGTTTTTGATCGAAGGCTTCTGCTCGCTAGTGGTTGAGGTTGTTTGTATAAACAATTCTTAGACAACGATGTAATTTCTGTGATAGTAATGTTATTCAGTGATAATAAATATTTCTAAAATAAATTTGTATTCCATTTTCTTTTCTTTTTTCATATTAATATACATTGTAATTGGTTGTTGTTTCCTTGGTTATTTACATTAATGTTATAAAGGACCACAATGAAAATAAGGATTTTCCTGTTTTGTGATATTCTTGTATTTTAACGTTTGTAACATGGTTTCAATTTATTACTTTAATAATTTTACAGTCTCAATTTGTATATTAAGTAATATATTTTTGTTTGAACACTGTAACTTTAATATATATGCTCATTTTCTGTAATGTATTTACTATGTACCATGTTTTTTAGAAATGGTTAAAATATGAATAATAATAATAAAAAAAAATATTAAAGAAGGGGTTACGTACAAGTCCATACTAGATTTGAGGCTTTTAAGCACTTGATAATTAGTCTTATTGTAGGTTTTGGCATTTATAACTGCAAGTTCTGTTGGAACATCATTGACGGCTACAATCAGTTGGCAAGGACTTTTTTATATAACGTCTGGTCTCTGTTCATTAGGTAGGTAAACGTGATAAGTAAATACATAGTATCATCTTAACAGTAATGTTTACACCAAGCGCAAGCGCAGTTTCATGTACATTGTATGCTATTCCAAATTAACCACAACAAGTCATAAGTGCTTTTTTAAAATGTTACATTTTGCAGCAGTCATTCGCCATCAATATAAAAAGAACGTTATGTAAGTATTTTTAAATAAATTGAACTATTATCAGCTAGTGTAGTAGCAGGTGTTTATCATCTTGTGTGTTTTTTAAGTAAGTGAATATGTATTTGTTTCGCTTGATGTTTAAGCTGATTTAAACGTACATTTATAAACCCCGCTAACAAACAAACTTTTAAATCGTAATGTAGATTCAGTACTATTTCAGTTCATTCGGTTGCCAAGAAAATCTCTGAACACCCGGAAAAGTATCTCTGAAAACTAAAAATGTAATGATGCACGAACGATAAATTCAGAACATACGAGTATAATATAGTTTATACCCTGCGTTCCTGTTTTCGTTTTATTGATACCATCTAAAACGCATATATGAAACCTTTACCGCTATAATGTTTATTGTCATACAGTGAACATTTACACATCACCCTGAATCAAGTGTTTGTTTATTTCAGTGTTGTTGTCGTCTTTTTTCTTCAATGGTGTTGATCTTTCAGGAAAGAGGATATAAGTAACGTGTAAAATTAAAATTATTTGACACCCATATGCAGGGTATCTAAACAAACTCATCCAACAATGCTCAGTTATTAAAGGTCACGCAACAAGACAAGTACAACCAGTGAACACCACGTGGACATTTTGGAGTTACCGCCTTTGAATGGCTGGAGGCATTACATAATTATGTGCAATTATAAGTGTTTGAGTCTGGTTAACAATTCTTCTAGCTCTTACCCATTTGGTGACTTTACTTCACAATTTGATGAATTACATGGATCTTCATCGTCGGGTGATTTTTGTATCTGACTTGTTATCACAACGCCCTCACCGCCTTAAGTTCAAATCAATCTCGAGACCAAATTTCAAAACAAGAAGAAGTTGTCCAGCTAGCATACGATATATTAGTGTTTCTACCCAGGTGTAAGTCTTTGATCTTCCTCAGTCGTTAAAGTTGACAAGTCACCAGATGAATCTGGCTGTTAGTGCCACCTAAAGCTACAGTGAAAAAAAGACTAATAACGCGTTTGACTTTGTGGATGCAAATATATATAAAATGAACAGAAATATGCATTGCACTATCTTGTAACTGTATTTGTTTTCATGATAAAGTATCACCGATAAACATCACAGCTCTATCCACAATTTGTTTAATGAAATACAAGTGTGTATATATGTGCGTTGTTTGATCAGATATGATAAAGTTTGCATACAATTAAACACGTATTCTTATAACATGATTTGCATATTCACGCATTATCAATAGGCAAGTATATTAATGTTGTCACTGCTCATTTTATGAAATAAAACAATTCATGCGTACCTGATTTACGCCATGATATTAAACAGTACATGACTTATGTTGTACTAGCTTAAGATAAGCATGCATGCACATTAACAAAATATTATGCAAATGTCTATTTCGAAATGTTCGTTACCAAATAAAAAAAAACCCTTAAAATGTTTAAATGCAATATACATGCACACATTTTATACCTTTAACATATAAGATGAAAACAACATGGTTGTCTAGATATGTATGAGACTCCTTAAAAAAGGAAACAAGACAATACTTATTATAAACCTGTGATATTGCTGACTGTTATAATGGCAAGTTTGACGTTACTTAGTTTGCAACAAAATCATCGTAGACGTAAGAAACTCGGACAGCAAATGACACGTAAACCCAATGTTTGTTATCGATCTCAAAGATTCCATTGTAAGCTTCCAATACATTTCTTTAACTTTATTCACTGACAACATTTTTCAATCAAACATGTTTAAAGCAATAAAACATTTGTTGTCAAGAATATGTCATAAGTCATCGGCGTATTTCCTGCTAAAATGTAAGATTCCGTTATTGACAAATTCGTTACTCAAATATTTAAACATCAATTTACTTGTGATAGTCTAGGAACAATAAATTAAGTACATCATTAATGTATATGGCATAAATTGATGCTATCATTTAGAAATATCAAAACAGCGCTGCATGAGGAAAAAATGTGTTTAAAACGAGTTAAGGTAATTTGGTCCTGGACCAATAAATTCATTTTCTTAAATACTGTATTAATGTTCATGTTTGATATTAACCTGTGTAAGGCTTTAAGTATTCATATTGCATTAAAAGTATGTATTTTACTTGTGATTAAAATGCAAACTGGTTTGTGATGCTGGAAAACGTGAGATATGTTCGTTACCAAATTTAACTTTGATCATTCACTTTTTTGGCAGATACAGTCAAGTAATTCAATATAGCTAATAATTATGTACAGATAAGTATGCGTTCAAAATTATAAGAACATAGTTATTATGAACACCTGAGTTCTCACGGTGACTCTTTTGCTATTATAAAAATACGGGCGCCCAGAATACCTTGATTTTGAAAAATGGCGACTACCATGTAAACTTAACACAAGCATATAAGAGGATGCAAGTAATATTATACAAATCTTTAGATATTAGTCTGTTCTTTTCAATAAACCTTTGCCATTTATAATTTGATAAATGAGCTCATATCAACGATGATTTATTTCTCCAAATTATGTTAACTAACATTTCAAGTTCAGAGAAATAACATTTCCATAGCTACTAAAGCAGTCTAAATCAAGGGCGATTCCGTAGTAGCTGCTGCATCCGTGACACGCATGATGTATCTCATTCATGTGAGTCTTGGAGGGAGGTAATCACTGAACGTTTGGACCAAGACGTAACTGCGACAGAAAAAGACACACAGGCGAAAACCACATCTTCATCCATGGTCAACGAGAATCTGTCGCCAATATTTGATTCTGAGTTTCCTCAAGAATATATAAACAAGTCCGACATTGTTGCCACCTTATATCTTGACAAATGGTACACTGGCCAAGTAATCAATACTGATAAAGATGACAGTATGTTTGAGATCATTTTTCATGCGTAAACAAAATTGTTTCCAGTGGTTAGCCAGGCCTGATATTTTTTAGTAGAAAGGAGTGATATGTAATCAATTAACAGCGTATAGTCATGTTTAGATTTTCTAAAAATCTAAACATGACTATACGCTGTTAATTGATCTCAGCGACAAAGAAATTGACGAAACACTAATTTCCCGGCGCTGCTGACACCCCTTTGAAATTGTTGTTACCGCACTATAAGTAATATCCATGTAAATCTTACGTAATGTTATTGTTATCGTATACCAAACACTGTGTACTTAAAAACTATACAGTGTACTAAATTGTGATAACTACTAAATTGATTGATATGTCTTAGTGATTTGGAAATGCCCGTTACCGTATATGCCTTCCAGACAAATTGTAATACCACTGCATGTAAAGGAGTTGCATTAATGCATTATTTTAGCCTAGGAAATAGAAAAATAGCCAATTCATACGTTTTTATTTATTTATTTTTTTAATTGTACGTACATGAGAACACAATATGGAGATACTTAAATACCTAAGTTAAGAACCGTTAAACAACACAACATAGTGACATATATTGGGTTCAAACCCCTCAGGATATGTAAAGTTACATGTTTAAGTCTCATATTTTCTCACCTAATCGTCACCAAACTAGTGGAACTATTTGTATATATGACATCATAGTTTAGCAGCCCGATAATCAGTCAAATCGATTGCTGCAATTGTAAATAATAATCATTGAATCAGCTAAAATGATGAAATAATGTAGACCAAGTTTGATAACCAGCAAATTATCACATTGTAATTATGACCCCTAATTAAGCAAAACAAAAATTGAAATGACGAAGCAGACTTTGTCCGCTCTCATCTCATCAGCACTACATAATTCTGACAGGCGTATTGTGTTACAGTTTCTCTATCTAGCTACGCAATTGTTTCCTGTATCATGTTTACGTCTGCGTCGTTTGCTTTTCAATTTGACCTGCATGAATATCACTTTAAGTCATATCAACATATTTGCATTCAACATGCAAAAATAGCTATACATCAATTGTCGCATGATGATATCCGGGAAGGAACAGACTGACAAATCGGAATTGAAGTATTGCCTTGACATATGTTGAACATCTGCGTTCCTGCATTAATAACACAGTGATAACCTTCGTCATAAACAATATATATATATAGAGAGAGAGAGAGCGAGAGAGACAACAATTCTTGTGGATACATAGCTAGATTATAAACGTCATGAAAATGAGTTTTACTGAAGGACGATATAAACATCGTATTATATTGGTGATATTTGGAGGATTCATGATACACCTCGCACTTGGTGCCTTATATACAATCGGTAAACTTTTTTTTTAAATACTAGTATGTGTACGTTTTGTCATATTGTTAAGGTATATTGTTGTACAGGAATGTCGCTTGTATTCTTTAAAATTTTAAGGTACATTCATTTGTAATGCGCTAAATAATGCGTTATTATGTTTATCAACATGTTCAGTGTAAGGAATTGGTATTATCTGAAACTATCGAGAAACAGTCTATCTGATGCTTGTGAGTGTTACTTCAAATTTATTGTTCTACTAAATGACTAAATTAAACATTTAGTCATTAAATTGTGTTCAATAAAAAATTATCAACGTTAAAAAAGCACTTATCTGAAACTTTCATACTTTCCTAAGGATGCATTTTGAAAATCTAAGAACATATCTGAAGTAAAGGTAATATTATAGACTATTAGTTTGTATGTATTTGTAGGAAACTTATCACCGTATGTTATTTCGTATCTTCGCAATCGTACAGAGGACCAAACCTTGACAAATGTTGATACATTTTGGTTATACGGTGCAGGATCCATTGGAAATTGTTTGGGACTTACAATCGGTGGACTAAATGCTCACAGATTTGGTGACAGAGTGGCAGTTTTGATTGGTTCAGTCGTATTTTGGTGAGACACATTCGTGTAATTCTAATAGGAAGTTTGGTGTTTCTAACATACACGTGATACGAAGGCATAAAACAATAAACAAATTATTAAGATTATTTTTAAACTGAGTCCATCGATTTGTGTAGAAAATAGGGCACCGGTGGGACATTGGTTTCACATAAGCGTGGTACATTCGAGTGATACTTTACTAAAATGGCTCAAGACGTTGTTTAGCAAATTTAATTGGTATAAAACAATAAAGAAATTAGACAAATTCCAGTTTAAACCAACAGCAGCAAGAACGTTCTATGTTTAACTGAGGCATAGTCTGTGAAAGGGAACTGAAAATATAATGTTACACGATTACATGTACGTGCAGGTTCAATTTGGTCTTATCAGCATTGTCGTGTTCTAGCTTTTCTTGAGTCATAAAAATTTTATTTCGAATAATGCGGTCTGGAATCAACTCTCGACCGGTTGATAATCGGATTTAAAATCAGTAAAATTTCTCATAGCAGTCTAAAATAGACATTACTAAAAGTAAATCAACAAATGTGTCAACAAAAGTCAGATCTTTCTTTCCAGTGGATCGACAGCTATGAATTACTTCAGTATAAAAAGGTCATACATTGCTTGGATTACCACACAAGGTCTAATCGGATATTTCGGTCAAAAACTGACGTATGGCGTACCCATACAAATCGCAATCAAGGTATAAACTTTTTATGTCTTGAGAGGTATGTATAGAACCATGAAAAATGCAATTCAAAGGTGTAACTTCTAAATACAGAGCATATGTTTATCTCTGCAGAACAGGACTGTACGTATTTAAATATTTCAACATTAAATCCTTGATTAAATCGTCATCATTTAAAAAATATGAACTTTCACAGAACATCAGTTATCATCATTCTTTAACTCATAGTCCGATTAATCATTATGATCATTAATACTAGTGGCTGTTATGTTTATTGTTCTCTATCTAAATCACCGTTAAATGAACTCAACACATTTGTACTTTTAGTGGTTACCTAACCACGCAAGTCTTGCTACGGGACTTATTTTAAGTGGAACGGGTGGAGGCTCTCTGATATTCAATCAAATTATCACCGTATATATTAATCCCAATAATCTATCACCAGACTTCATTGATGAGGATGGCGAAAGGTAAACATTATTACTGTGATTACAATGAAGACAAATAAATAACAGTTAATGTATTCTCGTGATTTTCAATAGTTGTTGAACCATTTACGTAATCTTGATGTTAAGAAGTAGGTTTCGTATGAACGTTAATATAAGGGCAAGACCAGTTAGACCATGCAAATGATGGGCGTCTCTTGGAATAACAAATCTGAACCATTCACCAACTAAGCAAGCATGACAACTTCAGTTGTGAATATCAAATAAATACATTTGTGTAAATGTCATTATATCATACCGATTTATGTTCCCATGATTAATAGAAATGTATATAGTTGTGCACATAAAACTTTCTGGGACGGTGATTTTGACAAAACATGTTTAGTTTAACCCTACGTCCCTGAGTTGCCAATGCTTATAAATTTAAATACAGCACCAATAATGTTTGTCATATATTCGAATATTACAGGTATTTTACGCAAGGAGAAGTTTTAGACAAAGTGCCAACGTGTTTTGTAATACTTGGTGCTATCTACTTTGGATTACAACTTCTTGGATTGGCATTCACCTCTGAACCTCCAACGTCCAACGTTCATGTAAGTCTGGTGTTAGCCTGATGTTCATCAGCGCGTTTGGAAATAAACAATAAACATATAATATTATTTCTTCAACTCAATAGTGCATGAGCTCAAAATTATTTCTAGAAATATACAAAAGCTTAACGACTTTTTAGCAGTGTTTTTAAAATCAAATTTGAAATATCTATTGGACAGGTTAGAAAAACAAAAGCTGGCGGACTAAATGGTAATGATGACGTCAAGCATGAAGTGGAACTGATACAGTTATCGTTCTCGAAAGGCCAAGATGCTATTAAAGATTATAAAGAATCAGTTGGTGACCTTGACAAAGATATGGACGTTAATGATGTTGGTGCAGAGAAAGAATCAGACAGTAAAATCACAGTAATAAATAGGTATTTCACTAAAGACATAATAATTCATAATATTTCAAAAAGTATGGACATATGTTTTAATTAGAATTTATGCCGTTTGTCAAGAAATATCAGGAAATCAAAACGTTATGTAAATCATTAACATCTTTTGTAATATATCAGAAAGACAAGTTTACTAAATTTCCAGCGACCAGGACGACGCTGAGATTCTTGGCATCCTTCAAGCGATAAAACAATCATTAACTTCCAGAAGTTTTTACGTGATATGGTTGACCGTTTTCTGTATGAGTTTTGCGAATAATTTCACTACTGGATTATATAAAGTAAGATGTACGTCTACTAATGAGTACTTATCTTTTGAAGTTATTAGAATTTGACATAAGAATGCTCTATTTTAATTGCAATGTATAACATTCTCGAGAATTATACGTAATGATTCTATTAGAGTTGCCATTCAATGAACGACGAAACACTTTGCATTACCCTTTCATTACTATCAAAGTGTACTTATCTTATATTCCTCTGTTTGATATAAAATGTATCATACTTGTTGCAACATTATCCAAATATAAACCTGAAAACAAAATTTACCATCTTAAAGATGGGCACTTCCTGACGGATAGTTTTGTATCACCCCAGGCATATGGCCAGACATTTATTACTGATGACCATTACTTGGCCCTTGTTGGGTCAATAGCAGCGGTGTTCAACTGTTCAGGGCGTCCAGTATGGGGTGTAGTCATGGACAAAGCTGGCTTCAAGGTATACATTCACTATATACGTGCTAATTGCAACTTCAAGTATTCGTTTATAAGCTTACCATTTTAAAGGTTTTTTTTGTTGGTAGTCAAATGTATCTATCTAATACATGTTATCTGGATAAAAATGCTTAAATTATTGAGATTTTATCCGACAAAATGGTTTGAAACCAGCTGTTTAGAAGCTATTTAGAACGCCTGCAACTTATAAGGTTGAATGCATTAATAAATAAATGAGCATTATATATTACAGGTTACCATTCGTTGTATCTCGGGAGGATTCGCTGTGTTCTCTGGTACACTGCTTCTAACAGAAAAGTTTCCAAAGGAATTATTTCTTGTATGGATTAGTGTCATTTATTTCTTCTTCGTTGGACTCTGGTCTATATTGCCGTCGACCTTGGCAAAGATGTTAGGACCCCAAAACATGTCAATCAACTACGGATTTATCTATACGGGTTTGGTATGTATTCTACAGCTTGAAGATGAGCAGGGTATTTTTCGGGCTTTGCGTTTGTCAATACAATGTTTTTGTCAATAATTGTGGTATTTTAGTCATAAACATACATCCAAGTAATTTAACCAATGTTTCTTGACTATCCAGTTGTATGATATTCGACAATATCTCTTACAGGACATTTCTCAATATCTCAGAACAGTAGCACTTGTATGTTAGATTTAGATAGAACTAATAAAGTATACGGTATAAAAACGTATAATTCATATTACAATTTACCAACCAATTTTTTATTGTTAAACTTAACATGTAATATTTCAGGCAGTGGCTTATATTGTCGGTGGTACTGTAGGAACGTCAATGAAAGCTTCATTCGGTTGGCATGGACTGTATTACATTGGATCCGGTCTTAGCTGCTTAGGTACTGTATATTACAATACCAATGAAGCATTAATACTGTCTGTTCCAGTGTTATAATTCATTACATAGCAAATATACCATTTAGAAATTGAGTATAAAATTAACTGATACCCGGCCAGACATCACCGATCAGTACTGAGAATAGAACCGAGTTCACAGGTAATGTCACGTTAGAAATAATCACTTACAATTACAATTTTATTGTAATAATTTGGCAATATGTCACTCCTTGCTGAGCGTTACATTGCCAGCATATATATATTTATAGACACAATATAATAACCCATGATTATACTAAACATTGAATTGTGGAAGGCATGACATATGATTAACGTGTACATTCAAAGTAAAACGACACAGTAAATCAGATAACAAACAATTGTAAAGAATTCTTCCTACTGACCAGTATTGTAACTGCATAATGTAAGTAGCTAATTAATGTAAATTCACACTACGTTTTTCGGAACTGTTTTCAAAACTTAATTAAAAAAATATTGATAAAGGCTAATCTGAATACAACATTTTGGTTGTAAACTTAATTGTGCACTATTTTCATATTCATGACAAATCAGCAAAATATGGACGAAATCTGACTCTAGGTGACCTTTTTGTCAGTTTTCATTGTTACATTCTTCTGGAGTCTCTTGGCTCTACCAAGTTTAATTCTCATTTCAGTTTTCCTAATTTCCTTCTTGTTCAACGGTGTTGATCGTTATGGAAGGCGGATATAAACCAGACAGCATATTACAACATTCAATTGTTTCAGTTGCTTTGATATAATGGACAATCGGTCTTATGGGATATGGGATTTTAATGAGGACATGTATTAGTTATCGTTCATATTTCTAATTGTTTGCGATCTATCACAAGCGACGCGGAGCGGAACGCAGAGAAATGTCTCATAAATTCGAAATATGGATGATACCGATTTACAGTTTGTCTATGATTTCTGTACATACAGTGACTTATTTTCTCCATACAAGTTTCTCTGTACATTTTATGCCATACATTTTTCAAATTTTAAAAGTGATATGGACTTCAATTGAACAAGAAATTAGGACAAACTTTAAACTTTCTTGTTGTTTCAAAACGGCTAATAGCTCACATACAGTATAGTCCGGACATTTTCTCTAGCGCATAGAAATATGTTGTAATGTTTTTGAACTATAATTAGTGTACACTTAATTTGTTGCCGGCAGTTAATTTATCAGATCATTACATCATCATATTGTAACAATGGTATACGTAGTTACAAAAGATGATAGCGACACATTTCAGGAATCTGATTGACTAATGATGAGACACAAGATGCAATTTAATTATTCAATTCCTGTTTATCGATGTGTATAAATCAGTTTGTAAAACAGTTCTGCATCATTTTACGATTAAATATTTCTGAATGTTTTTGACTGGCAATCAAAAATGGATTAATAATTCTGACGATGTCTTGTTGAAAATCAACGCGACTCCTCATAATAATATTTTAGATATATATTCACTATTGATATTGGGTTACACGTTTTCAACGCTGCTTCAGTTCATAAACTGGCCGATGGATATCTTGTGTATTACTGGAATATGACCAGTACCGACCTTGGGTCCCTGCAAATACTTACTTGGCGTGAATGATAACTGTTGGAAAATAAATAATCTAAGTCATGGTATCGTCATGCAAATCGCTTTCAAATACATAATCTCAAAAGAGAATTGGTGTTGCCTACTTCTTTTGTAATATTCAACTGATCAGAATGAATGTACTATCTGACCAAACACATTATAGATGTGTCCATGCTAGTGGTGATGTGTGAACAGGCCAATGTTTTGAAGAACATAAATCGACATAACGTTCGATAATGATGGGTGGGATAAACGATGCGTTTAATTGAATACAATCAGATTATCGGCTGCTCAAGTTTCTAATTTATTATTGTACCTTAATATCTTACCCGAGCTGTATGACCTACGGACGTATATATAACACTTTCCACGTATTTTATTACATTCCATTTCCTTCTTTAGAATGGTGCTTCATTCTCAAAGATAAGACATGTGTTTCTTTATATAAATATTGAATCAAGAAGCGACTTTGTACGAATCTGATCTTCGAGGCTCATTTAGTAACACGGCTTCAACTTTTACAAAATCTAGCTAAATAAGGTAAGAGTTGTTTCCCTTTTATATTATGAAGACGGTAAAAGGAAAGTACTGAAACATTGCATAAATGTTCGAATATAATAGACAAGTGAGTGTTCTAAGAGATGCGGGTGATCAGTGCCGATTACTATCGTTAATAATCTGTATAGCAGTACAGTAAACCCCCTGAAAACCGGACCCTTAATGGACCGGGTCAAAAGTTCGGTTTTCTGAGAATTACGGTGTTCAAAGAACTTTTGAAGATAACGGGACTTAAAAAAACTACCGATTTTGGCAGAACTCCGGTTTCTGTGGGAGTCCGGTGTTCAGGGGTTTTAAAGCATTTTAACTTGTTGAGTTTGTGTGTAAACAATTTACTTAGTATGTGTTCTATTCGGAAAATGGAATAAATTAGATATAATCATGATAGTGTTCTATTAGACGCATGCGCATTAACTGTTATTTTCAAAGATACACAGAGACTGTGTATTACATGATAGAAGGATTTTGTTTCAAATTTCCCTTGCTCCAAGAATGAAAATGAGTATGTACTGAACATTAAATGGAGGAATATATTGCAGATACTCATAAAATAGCATACATGCGTGCGTACATGCGTATATCATATCTTACAAAAAACACATACATCAGAAAGTTTAAATCAGTTTTATCATCATTTGTCCCAAAAGGAAATAAGTTTGTAACGTCTTAATTAGCATAACTTGTAAACATACATGGCAATCATTAACATACGTTTACTACGTTCAGCAACAACGTTGATAAAGATAAAGTTGTTAAGTAGTTTATACAAATGTATATTTGTTGATACGTGCATTTGTCTATTTAAAATGGACATAGGTACATTTTGTTGCCATGGAAATAGATTTCGGATTGTTTTGGTTATATTTGGTGGATTTCTGATTCACCTCGCTCTAGGTGCTATGTATACAATAGGTAAGTAATGTTTTAATATGTCTGTGTTTATTACGGCGAGCGATATATCTTTACAAACAAAAGACTTGGCCCTCAAGGCTAATTTACCCCATTGCTTTGCTATAGACCGTCCTAAGGCGATATTGTTTGGGAAGCTATGTTTTGTCCCCATTTTTGTTTGGTCGTATGTGTTTAGGGTTAAAGTGTGTGTTGGATGGTAGCATTTGTAGGAAGCTGGGATGTTTGTATGAGTTTTGTCTAATAATCCTCATCATATATTTTTATAAATTCAATTTTAAATTTAAGTAAAGTTTATATCATGTCGTTTTGTATAAGCGTCTTCATAGCAGTTGTTATTAAACAATTGTCTTAGCCTAAGTTAATGTAATTCGATCACATTCGTCCATATGGCCAGGTTTTAATTCGAATACCGAAGCTAAAGAATAGCCTTTTTGTAACTTAAAATATACATCCAGATAGCTTGTTCTTAAGAAAAGACATTGTTTTGACATTTTAAACTATGTTGTATGGTGTATTGTTATCCATGCAATCAAATCGTCTCTAGTCATTGTACTGTTTAACTATCACAAATCAATGTCTCCTGGTTTATTTGTAGGAAATTTCTCGCCGTATATAATATCATACCTTCGAAACCGCACAGATGATCAGTCACTAAAACAAGTCGATACGTTCTGGTTGTATGGTGTAGGCTCTATTGGGAACTGTTTCGGGTTAGTTATAGGTGGACTGACTGCTCACAGATTTGGTGATCGTGTTGCAATTCTAATTGGTTCATTAGTATTTTGGTGAGTAATAATTTACTTGAACTTTACGGATTTACTTATGCTCACATCATCATTCTTCTAGAAGCAGTTGATAACTAAAAACGAAATATATTTTCATCATTTGAAATGTATCATGCACTCATGAAGGCAAATTCGGATAAAGTCATTCTACTGACGAAAGGTACATAGATGATCTTCCATATACTATAGACAATAAACCTATCAGGAGTATCTAAAAACCGATTACAACATTTATATAAAATTAATATATTAGAGCACAGCTATTAGTGAATATCTTGAGACCCGAGTTGTTATTTCTTTATATCCGTCGTTCATTTATAATTTATATATATGTAACAAAGAACTGATTATTCACTGCATCGTAGTTCGGTATAAAGTACTGTATTTAACTATACTAAAGTTGCATGTCTTGAAAACCTAGGACTGCAAGAAGTGTATCTCCTTATTGACACCAAAATGCACATTGTCTTATTAATTGCAAAGAAAGTTACTTCTAAACACATGTATTTTTGAACGCCTCAAAATACTGGTAGATAGTCAATACAAATATCAACCATTTAAAGAGCTTGTGTTAAACCGTCCTTATTGCTCTTTTATCGGATAAACTTTTCAAAACTACGATATGTTGTTCAAAACGATTTTCCAAGACGAACAGAGCTAAGATTTTAGACCACATTTGTACATATATCAGTGTTGTATTGTGTACTGACTTTATTATTTGTTTACACTCAAACGATTACGACAATATCTGAATTAAACATCATTAATTCATCAAGTCAAACACGAAATGACAAGCGCATCATAATACGAGGTATTATACAGATACATGTCTTTACATATTTATCATTAACCGCACAACTGACAAAAACCTTTTTACATTCGAAAAAGAAATGAAATACAATGTTTTATCGCAAAAAGAAAACTAAAGTCATTAAGTGTGAAAGCTAAATATGTATAATATAATTCAGCATTATGATGGTGACAGTAATAGATTTGAAATATTTTGAATCATTGCTAGATATTTTTCAATGCAAATTCAAATTCGGTTCAATCGTAATGAAATGTATATTTCGCATGTTGCATTTTGTGACATAAATTAATTGCAGAGTTTGTTTTAGTTTTACAAACCAAATAAATATAATAACAGTAAATATTCAAATACTAAAATATCTCAATATCAGTCCGACTTAACTGTCAACTTTTAAAATACTTGCAGTTTTTGCAAGAAAAGCGTGATTTCGTACACTATATGTATCACAGTCCATAATTATGTTTATTTTACCGTTAGGGAATTTCCATATCTCATGTATATTATAAGATTATGTTTGTCTTCGTCAAATACATGATTTCTTATTCGACTAGAATGGCTAAAACTTAAGGCAATCCTTGACCGTGAAACTATGCAGCTTTGGCAGTTTAATAAAATCGAACATTACTGTTGGAAAAGAGTAGGGATATAATAGTCCGGTTCCCTTTTTGTCTAATCTCCTCTCTCTCTCTCTCTCTGGGGCGGCTCTGTAATGACCATATAAGTCCAATGGACTGTTTAACAAGATATATACATGTATGTACGAAACATAAATAATTTGATTATATGCACATCTGATAACACACGAAATATTGAATAGGTTAATTGCTTTTTACAATTAAGTTGTATCATTTTTTTTGTATTTTTTATTAACTGATAATCATATACGTAGTACATAATATGGACATAATAATCTCATCATATAACATTTCAATATGGTTTTACAGCAATTTGAAAATCATTGACTTATGTAACAAGATTATCTTTTTGGAAATATATAAAGACTTGGGTCGGAATTGGTTATATAAGAGGAACAGTTAGAAAACATAACTAAACATTAAAGTGAGGGGAAATGTGGAGCCTATGGAAAAAACGTTAAATATCATTACAAAGTTCAGTATATTACCTACATTGTGTCTCTGTCAAAGCTGCCAATGGAGCCTAAAGTTCGTCACATGTGTGTGTACTAAAAGATTTAGTTGCACTATACTTTTCAATCTTATAAGTTAAGGATACTTTTCGTTTAAAAGACTCAATATTTGGGACAGACGTATTAATTTTACTTCGATAGATGTGATGTTTTGCAATTAAAATAATTTTATTGAATATAGATTTGATGTTTTTATCACCAAGGATTATTCTCCTTTTACGAAAGTTGATATTCAGATTGTCACAATGATTAAATAATCAAAGACATAAATTTCATCCAAAATGTCTGTGTGTGTTCACAGTCATAGAATAAATGTGAAATAGTTTCAGCATGAGAGTGGCAGAATGTACATAGATTGTCGGTTCGTAATACCATCTTATATAAGAGATAATTAGTGCCTAAGATCCTATGATTGATTTTACACTGAAACCATTGTAGATGTGTGTCTTTAAGTGAAATAAAAGGTAATCTATAGACACCTGACCAATTTGTACGAACATCATTTAATTCAATTTCCCACTTACATACTGAGTTAGGAATAATCGAATAAAATATTCTACAACCTTCTTTTATTTATTGGTCAGCTTCAGTATCATCGGGAGAGAAGGACTTTTCTCCTTTATTGCTAGATGTTGCATACTTAGTATATCTAGATATGCTCTTAATGAGTAAATGATATTTGCATATTGTAAAAAGTTTGTATGAACAGAATACTTAGCATTGAATTCGCCATACGTGTAAAACATACCATTCATATTCATGAAGTCATTAACTAAAAATACTCCTTTACTGAAAAGAGTCTTATACGTTGTATCATTATTTGTAGTCACAACGTTTTAAAAATGTTTGGTGCTACTCATGCGAGCAAATACGAAACACTGCGAAGTATGTGGTATTCATCTTTAAAAACTTTCTTTTCATAAAATGACTGCTTACATGCAACTACATGTACGTGTGTTAATCCATTAACGAAGGGTCACTGTCTTGACAATGATATTTATGCTACTGCAAACCGCTAACTTTTCATATACAAATCGTGCACTTACACGCTAAGATACTTGATGTAATGTCTACTATCATGCAAATTAAATCATGTTTGTCCTGTTGAAAAAACAACAACACAAAAAGTAATGAATATTTATCCAATTGTATTCATTTACGTAATTAAAAGCATTTATATGCATGTTATTGAGTCTTGACATAAACTAACGTTCAAAGTCAGCCATACTCGGTCGTTTGATAATATGTAATAAGCAGTTGAAATTTAAATAAAACAACATAGCAATGCCTTAATGATCTAAGACTCGAGTTTACATCATTCTGATCTACGAATCACCAATGGGGGTGGTCGGTGGTCTAGTGGTTAGGTGCTGGACTACTAATCGAAAGATCGTGGGCTCGGATCTCGGCACCTTCATTCAATATTTTAAAGACGCCTTTTCAGTGTCCTCATCCCAACTACCAAGCCAATCATTACCTAAGAAAATCACCAGGACGGTGTGAGGCATGTATTGGTGCATTACATCGGGCACTGTTCGAAATAAGGGATATAATATAAATAACCAGTTCTCCCATACCATCCCCTCTCTCTGGGACCGCTCTGAAATGACCATAGCTGTCGAACTGGCCTTTTATAACTGTTATATAAACACACAAACAAATTATCAGTACGATTTGACATTTATTTGCTACTACGACTTTTTCCTCTTTTCAGTGGATCAACAGCTATGAATTACTTCAGTGTACAGAAATCATATATTGCTTGGATAATTACACAAGGTCTGGTAGGATTCTTTGGGCATAAGCTGACATATGGTGTTCCTATACAAACTGCGATTAAGGTTTATAGAGTCTTATGACGCCCTGTAATTGTTTATAATTCTAAACTGTATTCAGTTTACTTAAGATTTCGGATCACGAACGCCTGTTAAGATACATAAGCATGATACATTTAAAATGTTTTTTTTTTTGGTATTGCGTTCTATCTATCCACAGTTATTAAAACTTATTATGCATTCTAGATAATGTTAAAAAAGAAAACTTCTAAATATCGTAAAACTAGTACCGCGAATATCATTCTAGTATCACCATTGACATGCCAATATTACTTATTACAATAAGTACCATCCGTCTTGTCTTTACAACTTTCATTAACTTTGATAAATGTTGTCATTGTCAATATGAAATCTACAATACAATCTGTTTTTAGTGGTTACCCAACCATGCCACCTTAGCAGCTGGATTGATTGTAAGTGGCACAGGAGGAGGCTCTCTGATATTTAATCAAGTTATCACTGCATACGTTAATCCCAATAATCTTTCACCAGACTTCACTGATGACGATGGCGACAAGTAAGTGGATTTACTCAAGAACTTTACATTGTACATGTATAATGTCACAAAAGTCCTTGGATTGCTTAAAATTTGATCAAGTTTCTTTTATGAGGTGGTTGTCGAGCATAATTCTATTTTATTTCGTGACAGTAATATATCGACAGATAATTATTTTATATGTTAATTGTGTTTGAATCCGATAAAACATTATGTAATACGTACGTATACTTATCAGAAAAAAGAGAATCTGTATGACCCCCTCATGACTATGTGTGACCACAGACTGATGCACACTTAGTTCGGTTTTACACTGCATGTGTTTCGAAATGTACTTCATGAAATGCCAGCCGCAAATGCAACTAAAGCGTTTGTAGACATCAGGACATCAATCGATAGTCTAAAGAACCTGCTCAAAAATATATTTCTATGAAAATAGTTTAATACTAAGCGGGTCTGTCCCTGTCTAGACATGATTCATGTAAATCGAATGATCGTAAGGTTTTGTTGTACATATATGTAAATTCCGTATCATACACATGGTTTACAGACAATTGATAGGGATTTTCTCATTTGTCAGATACTTTACTCAACAAGCCGTTTTAGACAAAGTACCAACATGTTTTGTTCTACTTGGTGCTATTTACTTTGGATTGCAACTTCTTGGACTGACAATGATTTCTGAACCTCCAAATTCTGAGCATCTTGTAAGTGTTTACATATTGTAACTATGTATAACAATATCACATGTTTAGTATGTTGCTACACTTTACAAAGACATGGAATTTCGTGTAACAAACTAATGTGTAGAATCGTTAAACAATACCCGTTACCAAATGGCGATTGAAATATTTAAAAAAAAAACATTCAGTTCGCCTTCAATAATCGGGAAGCCCACTCGGTTAGGAAAATAAAATGTGAAGCATGGACACGTTCTTTATAACGAATTGGTTTATGATAACAGTTCCGTTCGTGTCAGTACGTTTAACGCCGTTTTGCCACGATATTTCAATTATTTATGATGGCCAATTTGCCTACCAAGCTTTCATGTACCGCATTTTAACAAATACTGACATACCCTTCATCAAGGAGCCATTGACATTTCCACTTATGGAGGTTTTTTTTATCTTATTTTAAGGAAGGATATAATCTGCCTTGACCAGGTTTCGAAATTGTCGCGCCGGTTTAAAGGTACATCGCACTAACATTGCACCAAGTCCGCGGCCTTGATGAGTACTGGTGCAGAATCCAGGATCGATAAATGAGGTGGCTACCTGCTAATATGTGACTAAATATTGTTGAAAACTGGCTCAAAACCATACACATATTTAACCAAAGATTTTTACCAGTTTTCTTGCGTCAAGAAGCTCCTGACGTTCTGTCTTTAGGCGTAATACAAAACATTATATAGAATAAATGCTTCGTAAGGGATAGTTTTTAAAAATAATCAAAAACATCACACCAGATCGTTTTAAAATCCTTAACTGACTATGATATGTATGCATACTAATTTTGTCCAAAACATTTGAATACCAGTTAAGTCTTTAATGAGGCATAATTTACAGTGTATATTTTTCTTTACCAAAATGATGTCCACTCAAAATCTAACTACTTTGTCATACTATTTTCGTAGTCTGAAAACACAAAAACTGCTAATGGTATTGATAAGCCAAGTGTTGAACTGATAAGAGTGACTCAGAATATTACTGTGGCAAGTGAAGATATAGGTTATTATAACAAAGGATTTGAAGCCAAAGAAGATACGGAAAGGGGACACAAAGGGGATGGTTCAGAAATGTCGTCTAATAATAAAAACCCAACAAAAGATAGGTCTGTAAAATTGTGACAATCATAATATAATGGTTTATATTACATGTTTATATTTAACCCATATGGCTACGTTTTGTAATAACATTTAAATTCTCTGTTACCGTATTAAGGATAATTCCATAACATTTATAAACTTGAATATTTCCATTTATCAGCATAGATTGGAATGTGTTTGTTCTTTAAATATGAAAATTCTTGCGTTAGCATTTCTACACATGATGGTGAATTTCGAATGAAGTGTTTCAGATATTTTTCAGGGACCAAATATTATCAGAAGATCTTGGCATTCTGCAAGCGATAAAACTGTCGTTAACGTCGAGAAGTTTTTACATCATCTGGTTGACCATTTTTTGTATGAGCATTGCATATAAGTTCACTAGTGGGTTATACAAGGTAAGTAAATATACTCGTATAGCTTGTTCCAGAGTAAACATTGATAACAGCATTCTCTTCAAACTCATTGAAAGTATTTGAGTCGAAATCCACATTCTGATATTTCTGACACTTATTTGTAAAATGCGTAACATTAGAATATGAATAGTATTGTTTATAAACTTCCAAATGTCTCTAACAATAGGCTTATGGACAGACATTCATTGACGACGATCATTTTCTTGCTCTTGTGGGATCGATAGCTGCGGTGTTCAACTGTTCAGGCCGTCCATTTTGGGGGTTTGTTATGGACAAAACTGGATTTCGAGTACGTAACTTACTACTAAGTAACTAAAAATAGTTCACATCAGTGCATTAAATGTTAGTTTTCGTGAATATATCCAGAGTTATACATTCCGAAATGTCGTTTTGAAACAATTCGTTAATTGATTGTTCAAATTGAATAATTCGTTCAGAACATTAACACGTAATTGCTTTAACGAGATTTATTGAAAAATAAAATTGTCTTACAACTAAAATTGAAAATGGTAGGTGTTTTTTTTATATATATTCTAAATAACATTCAATCAATTAAACAGTAACATAAATCTGTATTCTTGGCTCATTGACACGCATATCTCTGCAAATCTAAATTAGTTAATTACAAATCATCATTTTCTTATAATCAAATTGATTACAGTTATTTCGAAATACAGAATATCTAGCTGCACCCGGACTGCCTTCTGATAATGAACATTTCACTATGAAAAGTACTTTTAGCGCTCTGAAATATTACAGGTTACAATTCGATGTATTGCGGGAGGGTTTGCTGTATTCTCTGGCACATTGTCTCTGACAGAAAAGTTTCCAAAGGAATTATTTCTTGTATGGATGTGTGTCATTTATTTCTTCTTTGCCGGAATCTGGTCAGTTATGCCCTCAGCGTTGGCCAAGATGTTGGGACCAAAGAACATGGCAATCAACTATGGACTTATCTATACTGGCTTGGTAAGTGAACCACCTTGCTGAAGGTACAACTATTTCTTGCGCACGACCATTTACATGTACCATTTCAAGTGATATTGTGGGTAATAGTGGATGTCAATACATATGTTCGCTTTCCAACCTTTTATGAATAGTTCAACTATTTGTCTACTTTCTAAGTTTGTTGATATACATGTGTTTTACTTGTGCTATACACAGAGGTCATTGTCAAGTAAACATGCTATAACCTTTCAGGCTGTTGCATTCATAACTGGAAGTGCTGTAGGAACTACATTAAAATCAGCCATAGGATGGCACGGACTGTATTACATTGCCGCTGGTCTCACGTCTTTAGGTATGTGAAAGTCGCAAGTCATATATCATTCCAACTGACACGTGCACATTAAAATAACTCTTATGAATAACAATGTTGGTCAGAAAAGTTTTTTATCATGACCATCCTAACATAACAGTACTGAATGTGCGGAGAGGGTATTGCAACAGCCCAAAATTTAGGCTTGCAAAGTTGTAAGTTAGTGGGATAAGCATAAGTTTTACCGACCCTTATACAAACTTTTAATGACTATGAACCAAGGGTAGAGGTACCTGTTCCGTATAAATTATGGCATTCAAACATATTCAATATGGTTAAGGGGTCGGCGCCAAAATTATTTAAAGGTCTGTCGGTCGGTCGGTCGGGTATCGGGAAACGCGACTACTTCATTCTAACCTAACACATATGATTTGTTTTAATTTCAGTGTTTCTCATATCGTTTGCGTTCAATGGTTTGGATCGTGAAGGGAGGCGGATATAAAAACAGATTACAGAAAACTTTGTTTACAAACATCACGATTGCTTTTACACACATTATATGATCAGCTATAGAACAGGTTTACGTGTGGATAAGGACACCAGTAGCTAAAAGTAACGCGTTCACAAATAATTAAAAACATGTTACACTGTGTTTCTTTGTTCATTGGATATATAAAAATAATATACTTAATATCGCATTTATACTTTATACAGTCACGTTTGGTTTGTGAATATGTACATAGACGATGTAAGCAGACATTTCTGTGGTTTAAATAATTCCAATTTAGATTAGAATCAGCTTTTGGAGACAACTACAATATAAATATAAACGTGATCATATACAATGAGAACATTTTCAGTGTTGGTGATACTTGTATAATGCTTTCTTCAATGACGTTGATCGTTTCGTAATTCACCGGAACGTTACAAGCCTTCTTATAGTATATATGTTACAGGGAATGTGCGTAATTGGGGATTTCACATAATCCCTGATTTTTAGAAATTACGTGAAATCTTCCGTCAAGTCAGCAAATACGCGTATTCCCAAAAAAACAAACCTATTTTCCCCTTCATTTTTACATGTTGTCCCTGACCTGATAATGTTTATAGTTTGGTAGTACACACACTCGCATAATATCATCTTCTTACAGATCAAAGATGCAATTATAGTATTATACTATAATATTTAGCATCCAGTAATTGGAAAAGGCTTAACTAATAAAAAAAAAATTCTTGAGAACTATGGTTGTCAATATTTATATGTCAAATTCTGTTTTCTGCTCAAATTGATAATAATAATAATGATAATTAATAAGCTATTACTGGACTTACTTAGATGTAAGCCTAAATGAAGTCAGTTGTTCCAAATATGCACAGCAGCATAGACCATGTAAGAGAACAAGAGAACTGAGTTATTGAGGAGTTATATAATTGGTACGCTGATAAACACGAAAAACGTCAACTTACTTAGTAAAAAGTTGAGCGAAACGTTGATCGAATAAACCCATAACAAAAGATCCTTCAATCAGTTTATGGCCGAGGAAACACTGCCTGTATAATATCCGAGTTGATAGAACTTTGGCTGTACATGGAAACCAAGGGCATTTCCTGTCGAAAGGAAGTATTGGACGATCTAATGCTGACATTCATGTCATGATCAATAAACTAGTGAGTTGATGATACAACACTGTGGTCCACCCACTAAGATTAAATTTGTACTATTCCAAAACAATGTTGGTATCGTGAAGTCTAAAGAGATCTAGTTTTGGCTTTCAACCTCATCGCTGCCTGATGAAATACTAGTAACGAAAACGAGACAGTGTCAAATCGTGTAGCAGCTAGAGCTCATTGAACTGGTAAGATGTTCTAGCAAAACAGTTTGCAAGACAAAGTCCTGCAGGTGCCGTAAGGCTTCAGTACTGTGCAACCAGCGATGTCGCAGTAGTTTGTTTTGTTCAAACAAATGATACTGATGCTCACATTCTATTACGGTTATGCTGCATGTTAATCAGTTAACTTCACTTGCCCTCTTGTTCATTTGGACTATTGATGGTAAGGTGTTAGCTATTAGTTATGAGATTTCTATATATGCGCATGTGTTAATTGTAACTTCAAGTTTCAAAGTTTATTTGGCATAAACATAATTGGTTGTTGCCAATCCATGTTATTTCATGGTAAAGCACCTTGACATTACAATGAGAAAAGTACGAACATACATACACTATAAATAAACATCTATATATCAAACTAAGAACATACAAACATAAGTAAACATAGCTATTCCCAATGATGATATTAATACAAATAGTGTTACATATTTTAACAGTAGAAATTGTGAACAAAAATAAAACAAAATTATGTTGTATGTATTTTTCGTATGATTTTTAATAGTTTGTATTTCTGTATAAGGTAGAAATAGTTTCACTACATTTGGTGAAGATAGCGTATGGATATGTTGTTTATGAAAATCGCAAGCCGTGGTTTGATAAAGAGTGCAAAGCAGCAAAACTGAAGACAAGAAAACTGTTAAATAAATTCCGGAAGTGTAGAAGTGACCAGAATTTAACAGAGTATATAGATAGTAAACATGAATTTAAAAACTTATGTAAGCAAAAGCGATACGAATACGACAAAAAGATTCTACACAAGTTAGAATCATCAATTACGGACCAAAAATCTTTTTGGCGGGAAATTAAATTACTTTGTCATAAATCGAAAGTAGACTCTAATATATCAGTGAATACCTGGTTTGAGCACTTTAGTGACTTATTTTCTGTTAATGAAAATGGTGATGATGCGGATTTAGAAAATCAGTCAAATAATTTTGGTATAAATGAACTTGATGACATTGAGCAGTCTGTTTTCAATTCTAATATAACTTATGATGAAATAAGTGATGCAATAGGAAATCTTAAACTTGATAAAGCCGCGGGTGGAAATCTGGTATCAAAACAATTAGTATATGGTGTTCAGGTTCTATTGCCATTCATAAGTAGATTGTTCAATAGAATTTTTGATAAGGGTGAATTTCCAGATAAATGGACACAAACTATTATAATACCTTTATTCAAAAAGGGAAATGTAAACAATCCAAGCAACTATAGAGGCATAGCTTTAATAGACGTCCTTAGTAAGGTTTATATTACGATTATTACAAAACGATTAACTTTTTATGCAAATGCTTACAATAAAATAAGTGAATCACAAGCTGGTTTCCGAGCTGGATATTGCACAATTGATAATGCCTACATTCTTTATGCAATAGTTAACAAATATTTAAACACGAAAGGAAAACCTATTTATGTTGCTTTCGTCGATTTTCGGAAAGCTTTCGACTCAGTTGATCGTTCCGTACTCTATAATGTCTTAAATAAGGGAGGTGTCAAAGGTAAACTCTATGATGCAATACAGTCTATATATGTTTCAGTAAAAGCTAAAGTAAGAACAAATCTTGGTGTGTCAGACAGTTTTCAATGTCCTACTGGATTAAGACAGGGTTGTAATTTGAGCCCCATCTTATTTGTCATGTTTATAAATGAATTATACGAATTATTATGTCAGGAAGGTACAAGAGGCATACAATTGTTCCCAGACTTAATAGAAATATTTTCATTAATGTTTGCCGATGATATTGCTTTAATGGCAGATACGGTAATTGGGCTACAAAAACAATTAAATATTTTACACAAATTCTGTTATTCCAGTAAACTTACTGTTAATAGCTCCAAGACTAAAATTCTGGTTTTTAAGAGAGGTGGTGGACTAAGTAGAAGAGAACATTGGATGTATGGAAACCAGAAATTAGAAATTGTTAATGGTTTCACGTATGTAGGAATATTTTTTACGAACAGACTTTCCACGTATAAAATGGCTGAAGCTATGTGCTCGAAAGCAAAAAAAGTTCTGGTATATGTTTTAAACTCATTGCATCAATTTAATTGTTTGCCTCGTAACTCATTTTTTAAAATATTTGATACAAAGATTGCACCAATAATGCTATATGGTAGTGAACTTTGGAGACTTAAAAAGCCTCAATGTATCGAACAATTACAAGTGTATGCATCCAAACGTCTGTTAAACGTTAGCAATTTTTCAAGTAATGATGCTGTTATGGGAGATGTTGGTAGACTGCCTATGTATATATTTGCATCAAAACGTTGTATTAAATACTGGCTACGTCTTATAAATTTACCAAAGAGTCGTTATGTGAGGTTATGTTATGAAATGCTTTTATATTGTGATAATGTAGGACATAAAAATTGGGTAACGGATGTTAGATTAAATCTTTATGGTAATGGTTTCGGATATGTGTGGGAATCACAGTCTGTCATTAATCAAAAACTATTTCTTCTGCAATATACCCAAAGATTAACAGATCAATATATTCAACTTTGGAGATCTAAATGTGCACTAAGTTCAAAACTTTATTATTATTCTTCATTCAAACAAAACTATGATGTTGAAAAATATGTTACTGCTTTAGAGGTTGATAGGTTTAGAAAGTGTTTTGCAAATTTCAGAAGCTCTGCCCATCCTCTTATGGTTGAAAAGGGCAGACACCTTGGTATTGAAAGGGAATATCGAAATTGTCCTTATTGTGAATATTGTTGTTTAGAGGATGAATGGCATTTTATTCTTATTTGCCCATTGTACAGCGATTTACGTGACAGATATATCCCAATTTATTATATAAATAACCCATCAATAGCTAGTTTTTATCTACTTATGTCAAATAGAAATGAAACAGTTATTCGAAACTTAGCTATGTATTTGTATTTTCATTAAAGAAACGGGAAGAGTTTTTAACAATTTTTGAATGAGAATAATACGCAATGGTTTGTAAATTTAAGATTTTGATACCGGTTACGTATAATTACTGTAGAAAATACATATACATGTATACTTCTATTTATATATATATAAAAAAAAATAAATAAAAAATAAAAAAATATTTGTTGGATACCAATGGATATTGTTAGTAACTGTGTTGTATATACTACACAATTGTATCTTTGTAATGATATTCTGCAGTAAGAACATGTATTGTGTAAAATATCGGGACGCTATTCCGTGTAAGAACATGTATTTTGTAGCATATATATTATTTTGTAACATATTGGGATGATAAAGTGTATAAGCATGTATTGTGTATGGGCTGGTGGCCTTTTGTACAAATAAACTTTGAATTGAATTGAATTGATATGTTTCAAGAACAAAATACTGCAATGCATATTTAAATCATCTTATTCATAAACAATTGCATTACCAAAGTGAAACGTATGATAAGCCCTTTTTCATTGGAGTTAAAACGTCACACATACAGCCAAGTTCATTAGGTGACTTTCCTAATTTAACGATGAATGAAGACCTATGACTTACGTAGAACCATGGACATTTCCTAAGCTGACTGGACAGCTGTTTCACATTTTGAAATGTTGTCAAAGTGCAGTTATTAAAACAATTAGAATCACCATGGTTAATTTCGGTAATTATTTGCAGCAAATTATTACTTTTTAGTTTCGTCCATATAGTGTGCGTCATTAAGTACTCCGTCAATAATAATTATTTTGATTTATCCAAACTGCATTTCTAAAACTACATTATTCAAAATGTCTTGTATAAATTTAACCCATTTAGATTCAAAGTTTGGGATTTCAAGCATTAGTTGGTATATTCTATATGAAAGTTTGTTCTTGGTACCAGAATTGGTAAATGGAGATTATTTAATTTCGTATATAGAAAATCCAGTGCGTTTCAGCCTGTTTTGTAAGATGCATTTTTGGCTTTATTGAAATTGTCCGGTTTAGAACAGTACATGCCTAGATATGTGTAAGTATCAACAGTTTATTTGTCTGTTCCACTGATAACTAACGTTATACCTATACTTATTTTCATTCCTGGCTCCAAATACAAAAAGCAATAATATTAACATGCAGCTTCCTAGTTGTGCAGAATTGCATAAAATCATCAATACATTTATTTTTATGTTTTTTTTTCGACAATTCTTAGGAGGAGCACTTAAAAATGCCAATATTCGAAATTTTGAAAATTGCAGGATATCCCTCAGATGAAGACGTTGTTTATAAAAGTAACAGCAGCACAAAAGGATTTCAACATCACACATACACTTTTGGTGAACATTCTCCATAGTCAAACATTCATTTGTTCAGCAATTTTCAAAATGAACAAATCTCCGACGCATGTGATGGTGAAGAAAACTTACTTTGTCTTCACATACGGCATGGCTCGTGGAAAATTTGTGAAGCAGGAATGCTACGGGCGTAAAGTTAAGCATCTTTCACGACCGACCGTGTATACTTAGAATTAAGTCATACATGGTAGGGTATGACACACACACACACACATATATATATATGTATAAATATGTATAATCCTTTCGATTATCATACAATGATCTTCTCATAAACTTGTTCCCGTTTCATGATGCGGCATGCCAAAGGTTATGTATAGAAAAAGTCAATCAACAAAACAATAGAACAGTTTGAATTAGGTAACTTTATTTTATAAATACATTCGAATAACTGATGAGGTGATAGATGTAGTATTACAACCTTTCCGATTTGATTTTGAAAATATTTGGGAAAAATATGAATATGCTATAAATAATGAGTCCTCAAACGTCACACAGTACACACGACTTCAAATAATATCATAAAGATATTCAGAGACAAATATATTATCTTTGTCTATGAGATGATCAATGAATCATCTTTCACTGGTGAATCTTTCTACGGTACATCAATCCATTGCATAGCAATCTTGTGGAACTTTCAGCCTGTTGTCAGAATAACGTACGTCCTGTGAAGAAATGAGTGCCATTGAAGATTTGAATTTAAGAGACAAGAACATTCGATGTCATTTAACCTTGATAAAGATAGTTGGAATTGTGTTCATTGCAACAAATTGCGATGTTCCTGGTTAGGTTATTTTGTCACATTCCTAGTGGAGAACATAGTACATGTGTACTTAACTTACCAATCCGCAGTAAAATCACGAACATCTGGCTTAACACAGTGTTCAAGGATTGTGAATCTGTTTATGGATCTTCGACCGATCTTCAATGGAACGGCTACTTTTCGTGCAATGTATCAATAAATCTTCGTCAGAGGGATTTCAATTATGGATAGAGTTATCTCCAATGATATAAACGATACAATACAGTAATGGTTGAATATAGAAAGCTGTATCTGCTCCGTCCTTATTACCGATGTATCATTTTCATTTTAGTTGTTATAAAAATTGATAAATACCTTACCAGGGTTTGTCCCGTCGTTTTTTCTTGTGTGTTTAAGCCTACCTGTTTCGAAAGATTTATACACAATTACCTCTTCATACTTACTCATGGTCATCTGATTGATTTCCACTGTATAGAGAGGGTTCCCAATTTCAAAATGACATTTTGTCCCGCTCTCGCTTGTAATGTGAAATGAGGTAATTGAACCTAGTTTCCCCCCTAAGCGATTTACGTTGATATATCAAGTGACTTTGTACAGTGGGTTTGTGGTTCTTAAGGCATATAATGCGCTAAGTACTGCGTTGTAAGTCTATGTATTTAGCTTAGTATTTTAAATATTTCATATAATTTTATTTTTGTATTGAAGCGTATAAAATGTAGTGTACATTGGTTTTAAATGAAATGGATAGGAATCTGAAGGAATTGATTCAACAACATCACTTTAAGGTAGTAAATCTGCGTTTTATAATGTAAGTTATTAAGAGTGTAAGGGCGTGTTTTCTGTTTATTTTTATCAGAAAATGATTGGTTATTCAAGACAGCTTTTCACTTTCACAAACTCGAAATGCGACCTCACAGTTAAAGTCACGTGGTTGAATACATGTAACATCATTATTGTCCTCCAAAATGTTGAGCACGTACTAACATTTGAATATCTATCTGGATTAAATTGTTTTCGTTTTTTCTCCGTTTGTTGTACCGCGCCATTTACTTTCCTGCCTGTGTTGCCCGTGTGCTTTTCACATTCGTAACGTTCTCGGTCTGCTAATCAGGGCTACCGAGTCTCTAACTATTTTACTTTGATGGTCTTCTACAAGTATTTAACAAGATCCCTAAATGCACAATGAATACGAGAATTAATGAGCATAGCAACTAGATATATATATAGTATGTTTAATTTGTTGTATAGTTAGAAGTAAGTGTCAAGATGGCTCTCCATCCAGTGTTATACAAATATACAGCTATGTATCTAATATAGAGCAATGCGGGTTAAGGACAGTTTTATCTACAGTCGCTATCTCACAGGACTATTTGATAAATTAACATAATTGCGTTACTGGTATCTTAAATTGAATAGTTCAGTCTGAGTTATATTTATTATTTGATATCTGTGCATTAACTGAATTATCGAGCAAATTAAAGCAGTGATTGAAAATATATTGCTCCCCTATATCCTTTGAGCGGTGTCATCGTTTCTGTCTTTATCATATTAATTCTCGCAATCAAACCTATATTGGTAGTAATCAAAAGTTTATGTATATCATACTATTGTTTTAAACTTTAAGGTGAACTAGTCACAAGGCTAAATAAATCGAAATTGTAAAAACACATAAGGTATAACATCATATGGCATAAGCATAGACCTGCGAAATGAATAAAATAATAGGCACAGCCTAATTGTAAATCAGCATTTTTTTAGAATTATGGTTGAGTTGGTTCATTTTGAAATGTGGTTATGATAACGGACCAGTTCAAGATTAATCGGTGAGTCAAATAAGTTTCAAAATTGTAATTTTGCGATATGATACTAACGCAATTATATTTTCGTGCATATTTCATAGAAATTTTTAACTAAATGATAAAAAGACTGCAGCAGCTAGATCGATACAAACTATTTGTGATTGAAAATAATTATGTTGTTATGTTGTGGCGTATATAGAGCATGTAAATTATTATGTGCTGTATATTATTTTCAGCTGTTGTTGTTTGTAAAGCTCGTTTATTTCACGTAAACATACTATAATATCGTAAAAATCGTGAACTTATCGTGTGGCTTTTGTGTCGAAAGTTAACTGTACGAGTCAGCTGTAGACCTGTCGTGAAACGAAAGGTTTTTAGAACATACCGGTCAATAGGGAAGAACGAAAAGACAACTTCATAAAAACCAAATCGAGAAATCAACTTTTATTAAGTACAATCGTGCATTCTTTCAAGTTTTGGGTTAAGATGTCGAGTCTAAGGTCATTCGTCCTTCAAACTTCGAACCTTGAAACTGTCTTCGTATTTTTATACTACATGTGTATCTTAAATTGTTGGATAAATTTAGTATTACATTAATCTGTTTCACGGTTATCATGGAATTGCAACTTGACTTAATACTGGGTCAGGCTCGCATAACCTAGTTGTAAACTCTTCAATCTAAAGATAGCAAATTAGCAATTTAATGAGAAGTTCACAAACATGACTGGTCATACTTCATATACGATAGTTTTATAACCACACAATCGGGTACAAGTGAACTCAGCTACTGATCTAATCTCGTAGGTTTACTATTATATCATAACCGTATCAAGTAAGCAAATAAAAAAGAACACGAATGAATAATTACTATAGTAATATTCTAGTAGATTTAATAATTTACACTGAAGAAACGCATTTCTAGAAAACTTTAGAAACGCATACCAAAATATACATTTTCCTCAAAAGTAAAACTTAACCAAAAAACTCCATCAATAGTGTAACAAAATAGCCGCTTGTAGAGCGCATGTCTAAGATATACGATCAGGATTAGTTATTGTACATGAACATCTTACCTGTATACTTGGTAACCACGTAATATTAGTAGCCAAATATTGCTGACCATTCATTGGCCAGTTCTTTATCTTGGAAATATCCATGGTAACAATATGCATGTATTTTATGTGTATAATATAGAATGTTAGTTAGTTTAAAAAGAGAGTTGCGGGTTAGTCGCCGCACCGCTCACGTCCTACGAACCTGGGATAAATGTAACAAATAAATCGCTTCTCAAATGACTATTGCGTTGTTATGTTACAATAGTTACGAGGTTAGTTCTAGTTTAATAAAATATAACCCATACTCGTCGACATATACCTTCAGGCGCAATGACTGAAACAGGAAAACGTGTAGCATTCGTGACAGGGTCAACGAGCGGTATTGGACTTGGAATAACACATAGATTTGCCGCGAAAGGTTATGACGTCATCATCACAGGTATATGTGAACAGTCCGTTCTTGATGGTATTCTACGAGAGTTTAAAAGGTACTGATAGAAAGTTACTGAGGCTTTTAAGATTTCACCAAACTGGAATTGCAATACAATCTTCCACTATTTATGCTTAAGTATTTCAGTGCGTGTTTTCACTCAAGACGACTCGCCCCTCTTTAGTGACAAATCGTCCCACTTTACAAATACAAATGTGTTTAAAACGGGGCGAATTGTGTGCATGTCGAATCGTTTGTCAAAGTCCGTTACTTTAGATATTCGTCTTATGAACAGTTTAAAACTTTAGTTCACATTGTGATTGAAGGTAACTAAGTATTACTAGGATCGTTTAAATGTTTAATTTAATTCTCGATTTGCTTCCTACATGAATGAATAATGTTACAAAGAAGCCATTTCTCTCCTTACAAAACATTAACCATTTTCTCATCCTGTGTCCTCGACAAATAGTATTGACCAATTGGTCACATCAAGTCTTATCTACAATGTAATGAACTGAATATGCTGAATATACATCTTTTAAGCTGTTCGATTAATGATAATTGTATGCAAGACAAAGGCATTTACTTAGCTTTAGGTAGCTTTGACACGTTCCATTTCTATGTTTCCAACATTCTTTCAAGTTTCCAACATGTTCAATATTACATTTCTCTCCTTACAATCCCTTAGTACATTTTCCATATTACATATCTCTCCTTACAATCCCTTAGTACATTTTCCATATTACTTTTCTCTCCTTACAGTTCCTTACTACATTTTCCATATTACATTTCTCTCCTTACAATCCCTTAGTACATTTTCCATATTACATATCTCTCCTTACAATCCCTTAGTACATTTTCCATATTACTTTTCTCTCCTTACAGTTCCTTACTACATTTTCCATATTACTTTTCTCTCCTTACAGTTCCTTACTACATTTTCCATATTACATATCTCTCCTTACAATCCCTTAGTACATTTTCCATATTACATATCTCTCCTTACAGTTCCTTAGTACATTTTCCATATTACTTTTCTCTCCTTACAGTTCCTTACTACATTTTCCATATTACTTTTCTCTCCTTACAATCCCTTAGTACATTTTCCATATTACTTTTCTCTCCTTACAGTTCCTTACTACATTTTCCATATTACATTTCTCTCCTTACAATCCCTTAGTATATTCCCATGTTACATTTCTCTCCTTACAATCCCTTAGTACATTTTCCATATTACTTTTCTCTCCTTACAGTTCCTTACTACATTTTCCATATTACATTTCTCTCCTTACAATCCCTTAGTACATTTTCCATATTACATATCTCTCCTTACAATCCCTTAGTACATTTTCCATATTACATTTCTCTCCTTACAGTTCCTTACTACATTTTCCATATTACTTTTCTCTCCTTACAATCCCTTAGTACATTTTCCATATTACTTTTCTCTCCTTACAGTTCCTTACTACATTTTCCATATTACATTTCTCTCCTTACAATCCCTTAGTATATTCCCATGTAACATTTCTCTCCTTACAATCCCTTAGTACATTTTCCATATTACATTTCTCTCCTTACAGTTCCTTACTACATTTTCCATATTACATTTCTCTCCTTACAATCCCTTAGTATATTCCCATGTTACATTTCTCTCCTTACAATTCCTTACTACATTCTCCATGTAACTCTTTCAACGTTTCTTTTCTATAAACAGTAGTTACAAGGGTGAATGTACATATGTAGGCGCCGATTTAACCAAAGTGGATGAAATACAACGTATGTGTGAGGACATTTTAAAGAAGTATCCAAATGGAATAGATATTTTAGTAAATAATGCTGGTGAGGCTTCTTCTGTTCATTCTGTTAATCTGCTTTCTTTGTTCTTTCAACATCGCATCCAGGGTTCTTTTATTTTCTCATTTGACATTTGTATGCTATAAAACTTTTAAACCTATTTTAAAGAAGTATTTAGTTGCCAATAAAAGCTGAATAAATAACTTAAATATTCTTTAGACAAGATGATATTTTATAAGTTAACACAATGTATAAGTATAAACGCTGTTGATTTTAGGTTGAAATACTCTTTTCAATGTAGTAACAACACGTTTAACAGTTTTTTCAAACAATAGTTGACAGAAACATGCCCGTATTCTACTTACTAGAAAGTATTCGACCTTTACTAAGCTAGCATCACCGTACTATCTTCCAGGCTTTCAGCATGTTGCTCCTATAGACGAATATCCCATCGACAAATGGAATGATATGGTTGCAGTACACTTGACAGCATCTTTTCATCTTATACGTTGTTTTTTACCGTACATGAAAAAGAAAGGTTTGTTGTATATCGATTTGATTCAAACATTCGTTGTGGTCGAAATGAAAGTCATCAATCATTTGCAAGTTTTTAATGACGCTAGTAATGACACAGACTAATTTCCTGAATATTTTATTCCGAAAACAACCTTTGAATGGATTGTGAGTTGGTGTCTTTGGTGTGTTGTACAAATCGAACCAGCATGTTTCAAGTAATCATTCAGTATAAAATTTCCATCCGACTTTTGAACTTCTAATAAGGATAAGAATAGCTGATGACAACAGTTAACATACCAATGTACGTATTTAAGGTTACTCGACCGAGCTTAGATTGTGCGCCGATCCTAAAGTTTACAATTTTTATTGCAAGTACGAACTATTTCTTTTTACCATAGAAATCATCTTCTCCTCGCCACGGAGAGAAATTGCGATATATACTTCCATTGGTATTTTTTTTGTTCATGTTTAATATTGCATCTCATATACACAGGCTGGGGTAGAATAATCAATACGTCTTCACAAATGGGACTTATTAGTGCCCCGGGAAAAACACCATACAGTGCGGTGAAGGCGGCATTAATTGGACTTGCAAAGGTAAACATGCACATAAATACAATGCTCGTGTGTGACGGATCACTTCAAGAATTTCACGAGCTTAAAATATGTGGAATCAGGATGCAGTGCACATACACTACTACACCATATTTGAAAAAAATCAGAAATTCTGTTGGTCAGCTTGTTTCATGACAACACAAACATTGTCAGTTAACAAACGGTCCCGCCCATTAACTGGAATATGCCTTGTTTATATACAGCGTTATGATTTATAACTGTATAACGTTGAATTTCGTTAGCTCCCAATTGCAATAGAGGATATTAAATATATACTCCATTAAATAAATTATTCCGTGACTCATTTGTTTATTTACATTACCATCGCTAAGACAACAAAAATAATTTTGTTCTTGTAGGGTACAGCATTGGAAGCGGCAGAGTTTGGCGTAACGTGTAATTGTATATGCCCTGGATATGTGGAAACAGAACGTATGTAGTTCACATAGGGAGTTACAATTTAATGCTTGTTTGCTGAATATGGTGTCTTAAACATATCAAATAATTATAATGTACAAAACTGTCTCTCCAGAGCAGCCCTCTCTTGAGCAACAACCTCCTTTCAACAACAGCATGATTTTCCCACTGAACGATTAAACTACTAGTATTAATATAACAACCTTCAACAGCAACATAATTTTGATATTCCCAAAGAGTGTTGCTTTGGAGAGGATACACGGTATTATCCATCGACCGCATTATTAGTGCATTGGTCAACGTCATTATCAAGTTAAACTTAGAACAAAATCACATTACCGCACCATCGAGGCCCTTTGAGAAATGAATTATTAAATAATACAATACATGTACCGTTGTGTTTTATATCACAATTCTATTTCATAGTTGTGAGGAAACAAATCAGAAAATTGGCCAAAGATGAGGATAAGACTTTTGAAGATAAACGGGTATTCATTGTTTATATTACTGGCAACTTAATTATTGACCAATAAAACCATCCTCATAAATGTATGCAATTTTTAACGGTTCATTCGATATGGACTGTTTATAGCCACCCCAAAAGAGAGAGGAGATGACACAGGAGAACCGGGCATTTATATTCCTACTTTTCTATTAAAACACTAACTAATTTCTCAACCCAAGTATTCATACTTCTCAACATCATGAGGGTATCGTAATTAACGGCACGATCAGCAACATTTGTTGTTGATTTTCAAACTCGCGTCCACTACAGACGTCTTCGACAAAGAAATCCATGAAAAGTACGGAATCGTACGGGTTTTTAGGCAATCGCTATGAAAAACGATTTATTTCCCTTGTTTCACGTTTGACAAATTTCTTCTCCGGTAAAAAATAGATTTAATTTGTCTGTATGTTTTGTCACGGATAAAATGGACCGATCTTTGCACCATGTATAAGACAGACACGATTTTCGATTTGAAATGAAACCAGGCTGGGACTTAAGGTATAGTTCAACTATCGGAAATTTCAGGTTTTTGTATTAAGAGACCGTTGTGTTAAGAGACCACTTTTGGTCTTTCCCTTGGGCGGTCGCTTAATACAAAATTGACTGTAGTACCACAGTGAATTGATAATGTCTAGTATGTTTTCAATGCGACAAAAACTTACATAGATCATTTATATCCATTGTCATATTGTTTCAGGTTGAGTTCTTTGGCAATATTCACCCAACAAAGAAAGCTGTATCAATTGACCAGGTATTTAAATGTTTTTTTACTAAAGTACGAATTCCAACGTTTAGTGAAACCATACAATGGACAAGGCTTAAGTCTGTATTCTAAAATAGACTTCCGTCGTATCAGCAATATATTTGTGCCGACGAGTCAACTTATAAATAAAAGAGAAAGCCGTACAGATATTACCATTTTGTAATGATACAGCTTTTTGTATGGTCCTTAGTTTTATGTGGGCTTCTATAACGGGATTTTGGCGAATGTTGTATTTTCGGAAAGGTTGGGTGTTTTGTGTATTAACAAAGTGTATCTGTGTTGTTTTCAAGGTTGCGGGTTTAGTGAACTATCTATGTAGTGATGAAGCAGCAAGCACAACAGGGTCTGCTATCAGTATAGATGCTGGATACACTGCCCAGTAAACATTCGTATATAAACATGCATATTAGTAAACACGCAGTTCAGGTCCTTCCTGTATGCGCACTGGACTTTCACACCTTTCCTGTCTTTAAACATCTTGTACATTGGAAGTGCCTCACGGTGCTCATACATCTATATGCGCATATCAACGACCAATCGGGTCTCACAGTTGCGTTCTTATATGTATTGTTTAAGGACAATGTTTTATTATGTCATTACATTAGACAAGATCTGATATATATTTGTTGAAAATGATACATCTTCCATGTGTATATCCGATGAGGTTTTAACCTGACTAATTTCTTGTGTTTTTTTATTATACGCAAATTTGACTATGATGAAAATGAAATATTTAATAAACATAATGTATAAATTAATATATTTATGTAAACATTCAATGATCTAGTATTGAACATATTTGAATAAAACACTAGATAACAAATTAGCACTTAATATCTGGTTTTATGACATGTATTGGTTGAAAAGTCGAAACGAAGAGCTATGATTTAGTTTCACCCCGCAATGAGGGGGACCTTTGCTCCCTGAGTTCGATGTGGATATTTCAGAGTTCAGACGAACTTTTGCCTATCCGTTCAATAGACATAAACATTAACCATTATTCAAAGAAGAGATTAAAACTGATATTCATATTACATCTATGTTATGCATGTTCCTACCTTTTACATGTCATACAGACATCCGCCAAACATATAATTTTTTTTTAATACATTACAATGATCCACGGTTTTGACACTTGTTTATCATACGTTCATATGTCAAGATATGCTGATTCATACGTGGTCATGCTTCAGAGTAGGTACTGCGTATTATTTAAATAAGATAGACTACACACTGCAGTTATAGTTCAATTTTTAGGTCAGCAATGTTATTGTATACTAGGAAGATCCCATTTGTTAATGTTTAGGTAACACGACTACTATTGTCATGTGTTATAGAGCAATCTAAGAAACATTATATCATTGTCCTCTGTGGCGCAGTCGGTAAGGCATAAGGTTGGACTGCGTCTGATGTTGGATATCACTATGCAATAAAATGTATAAAAGAAAACAATATTTGAGAAATACATCAGAAAATAATGCATTTACTCTTTCCCTTTTCTCTTTTGAAATTATTATACAAAAAGGTACTATTCAGTGTGTTTACATACATGTAACAAGAACAAACCTATTTCAATGAATGAAATATAAAATAATGGTATATAATAATTTAAAAAGAATGTGCCATTGACTGAGTTCGAACCACCCACATCTGCTTCATTTTTGTAAAACTATTATGTGTATGTACATGCCACCTTATCCATTACACCACGACTCTGGATTCACGTGAATGACACTTCACTACGGATTTAAAATGATTTTGGAAATCAATTTACAGTGATTACCTTTACAATGGTATCGCCCAATATTCGACCTTGACTATAAGAAAATTGAACTATATTTGAGTTTTGTCAGGTTGTAGATTGAAAATTATTCACGGTTCACACAGTTACAGGTTCTATTCATATTGATACGCTCCCGCCACTGCTTGGTTTAGGCACGGAAATCCCGTGCAGAATTATGTTAACTATATAAGGAGCAATTGTGAAGTTTAATGTCACTCGAGGTTTAGTATTTGGTTAGTGAAGTACTAGTATTCCTTATAACAAAGTACATGGATTCTTCGCCCACGAGGGAGTCGGAAAGAATTGAAATGTTTGAAGAATTGAAGATATTTTGACGGGAAGTTTTCTAGTCTGAAGAGAGATTTACAACGTGAACCAAGTTGATGAAGGCTACCGTCATAAAGAAGACAAAGAATATCTCGGCAAGAAGACCAATGGGGCCAGTCGTTTGCTACAGGTGCGGAAAAGAAGGTCATTTTGCCACGGGGTGTGTTGCAGGAGAGTTATATGAAATAATTATAAGATAAGTACCAATTCATAAAGATCTTTTACGTTAATCTGTGAGCTATGCTCTATGCGTTGGCTCGTTTATGTGTGAGCTGTGCGATATGCATTGGCTCGTTCATGGTGAGCTGTGCTATATGCGTTGGCTCGTTTATGTGTGAGCAGTGCCATATGCATTGGCTCGTTGATGTGTGAGCTATGCTTTATGCGTTGGCTCGCTTATGTGTGAGCTATGCTTTATGCGTTGGCTCGCTTATGTGTGAGCTGTGCTTTATGCGTTGGCTCCTTTATGTGTGAGTTGTACTTTATGCGTTGGCTCGTTTATGGTGAGCTATGCTTTATGCGTTGGCTCGTTTATGTGTGAGCTGTGCTATATTCGTTGGTTCGTTTGTGTGTGAGCTATGCTATATGCGTTGGCTCGTTTATGTGTTAGCTGTGCCATATGCGTTGGCTCGTTTATGTGTGAGCTATGCTATATGCGTTGGCTCGTTTGTGTGTGAGCTATGCTATATGCGTTGGCTCGTTTATATGTGAGCTGTGATTTTGAGCGTTGGCTCTTTGTGTATAATATGAGCGCTCTTATTCTGATGAAAAGGACATTCAAATATTATTAAATTAAACATTTAATGACAGTTTGGTAAATCAATTTAACATCTAGACAATATAGACTATTTAAAAATTATGCATTTACCCTCTTTGTTTTGCTCGAAGTTACGCTACCAGATACTAAAGCCTATTTCCTATTTGTTGTTTGTTGTTTCTTTGTCCTGTAACTTGTGATTAGTGAATAATTGATTTACTCCCGACAATAAGGGAGTAAGACTAATTTGATTGTAGTATAGCGACACAGGAAACGGTAAAAACATACATGACCATGTGTTTAAACAAGGGAGATTTTATTGAATTTAAATGTAGTGTACTTTTAGTATGATATTATCTCAGTATCGCACTATATACCAGATAAACGACCATATTATAAGCTAAAATAACGGACTTATCAGACATTAACTCTAGTAAGTCTTGATTGCGAACATCACTATGGGGATGTATCGACTGCTATGGCATATTCTACGGGATGACAAGTACAACAACACCATATTGAATGGCCAGACGGGTAGTATTCATTGCAGATACTGTGTCTCAAAATTAATTAACGTAGTCGTTCGACACATATTACTTTACATGGATAAAAACCGATTCCTGGCTACACCAATCATGCTTTAAAGAGCCGCTTAGAGTACGTTGCCCCCACCCCCACCTCCATCGCATAGGTCTTTATCATTTTAGTCTTCTCTTTCCAATGTTGTTGCTGGTGGTAATGAGTATTGTGTCACACACGGCAATCACATTCGATTTAACTGACAAGGATCAACGGAACAATTTATTTTAATTACCAGTAGAAGACGTAGTATGCAAATTGACTTAAAGGTAATTTAGCGATTTCTGATATTTCAGTGGGTATTATAAGTGATAAAATTTCTTTTTTTCCCTCCATATTTACAAATATCTGAAGACTATCATCTGAAATAACTTCTTCATAAAACTGTTAATGGTATTACGTTGGTATAATTATATTTTAAGTAGAAAGATTTAAAAAAAAAACGTGGTATTATAAATTATATGCAATTCAAGGTATATGCTTTCACTTGGAGAACTAAAACATATCAATTTTAAAAAACTCTCACTATTGAATAGGCATTTTCTAGTAGGTGTAAGTTGGGGGGGGGGGCTCCCTCCATATTTTACATGGGGGGGGGGCTCCCTTTTTATCTGTATGAAGGGCAAAAGCCTCCCAAGTGAACAGGAGTGTCCTTCATGGGGTCATAGTGGCTTTAGCCTTGACCAAATGAGTTGACCATCAGATCGAGGGTCTTTGTGTAGCTAAAAAAGCTTTATATTCTTGAGAGTTCATCGGGAGCTATTCTCAGTACCTCGTTGTACAGCACGTGGTCTAATAGTGGCTTTAGCTTTATAGTCGCTGTGCAAGTAGCATTCACAATTATTTGGCATGCTTGTTTTGGTTTTCAAGACGAATTTTAGTCATGGGTATACGTTTATTCTTGTTGTTTGCGGGTATATAGTATAGTGTCTTTTACTAGTTTGTGTAATCCTAGTCATTTGATTGGATTGGCTAATGGTGATGTCGGTCATTTTGATTGGTCAATCATTGAACTGGCTATTTGTCGCGTAACCTCTCATGTTTGACTGAATCTGTTCGTCTACTCTTTTGTTAATAGTTGATAGTTGAGTAAATCATGCTGGGATTGCTCTGTGATGTTAACCTAAATAAGTCGTTGTGTGGCATAATATCGGAAATACTATTTGAAGTACCATGGGGTTATATCATATCAGATTATGGTGAATTTGTTAGCATTTATCTTATGCACCAAAAAATAAGATTTTTTAACATGAACATTTTTCACTGAAATTAAAAAAATATTATTATAAATGTGTTGTGTCAAATGCAACTTTTTCACAGACAAAGGAAAGCATTCCAGATTTAGTAAAATAAATAGTTCTTTGATAACAAATCGGTATTTAGATAAAACTGTTAATTCCTGTTGATTGTAGTGTACACAAACATACCGGCTTAAAACATATTTTGATGGTTTCAAACAAAAGCCCTTTTAGCACATTTTTTTCGGTTCAGGCAGAAAACGTTTAGCATCATGCAGGGTCGTGCATTTATGACCCTTATCGTACGCCATAGCCATTGGGGTGATTTTTACAATTGGGTTAAAAGCAAATAAACACAACCCGGAAGTTCTTAAACAGTTAGATGTTATCATAATTTGTCAATAATACTAAGCAATGATGTCTTCAGGTATTTTTATCTAATTCTTAATACATGTTGTTGTTTGATTAAAACCAGATATTGGTTTGGTTATTATCTTCAGTAAAATTTATTATAGTCAATTAGTTTGGGATTATTTACTCATTGTTTATGCAAATCCAAAAATGATTTACATTTTAAGTATGATTTTAAAGCTTTGTAATTTTATGTTTTCCATAAAATGTTCATGTTTAGAATGTGTTAATGTATACATGTTGCACTCTTATGCTGACTTTACATGTGAATAAACCTTAATAAAATAAAATACTTGGAAAGGACACATACTTCTTGATTTTTACAGATCTCGGAAGGGAGTTCGTAAGAGTGAAGTTACGGCAGAAAATTTAGGGTATATTCTATTTGATTGATGTAGGGTATGATTTTACCATGTTCTTGTGAAATATATACATGAATTTATTCATTTGTCAAATATTCATGATTGTCAATATACTAGTATATGTAGTATTCATAACATGTAATATTCATAACATGGAAATATGTTATACTCTCCATAATGGAGTATTGAATAAATTATACAGTCAATATTCTTTATGAAAAAAGCAACTTCATAAAAAACATAAACAAATGCTTCTTGTAATTCGTCTGCCTATATCGTTTCGTTATAGTTTTTCTATGCAACTATGCAGCTTCGGAAAGTTTTAGATAGTATAATGGAAAACACGTGAGTTAATTATGATCGCATCACTTAGCACGTGTAACTAGTGGGTTAGAGATTAGGAGCCGTACACACAATTTTGCAGTTATAACTTTCTGTATACACTATTTAATGCTACATGCCCCAGAACGAGTTAATCAGCGCACAGAAAAATGCACTAGTAGCATAAATTCATACATTAATTATGCGATAATTTATATACTTGTGTTGATTCCGCAGTGTTGATAGCAGTGTTGCACTCGGTTACCTATTGTATTTTAAAGAGGAGTGCCTCCTCAGTTGATGCTGATTGTCTCGAAAATGAACAAAAGAGTCTATACCACTTTGGTTATTGTGTAATTATAAAGATAAATATTTAAGCTGTCTGTGACAAACTGCTTAGAAATGCTGATAAAAAAGTGAAGTTGATTTTGAATACTAGTAACGAGCGTATCAAATCAAAGTACTGAAGGTATCGCTTAAACGGTATGCTAAACTGGTCGATCCGGCATATCGATCATTTCGTGCGAAAAAGTTATTTCAACTGATTTTTGCAGCAAGGCAAGAATGACTTAAACGTTTATGTAGTCGAACAAAAATTCACAAAGCATATATTAATGGAATGAGGTCTTTAACCGAGTGTTACCTAGCTACCATTTCAAGAATGTCTCAAACGTAGGTGGAGTTAGTCGATTTTATTTCAAACGTAGGTGGAGTTTAATGAATTACATTATCTACAAGTTATTCGTTATTTAAATGAAACGTTTTCACTCGTGATGAAAGGCGCACTGATACAGAGGAAGTTCTTTCGAAATGTGTGAGAGTAAAATGTGTATCATTGTATGCATTATAAGTCAAATGCGACGTTAATAAAACATTTATGTAGGATATCATTTATAAGACTGAGTAAGGTTAATGCATTCGGGTTGAATTAAAACACTGTCTGATACGAACAAAAACAAACTGACAGTATGAATTTCGAAAGAGTGATAAATTCGATTCTCACAGAAAATTTCTACTTGCAGAAAAACGTATTGTTTGTCGAACGCCTGTGGATTAATACATATTGTTCTGAACCACAGCATGCAGAAAGCGAATGTGCAATCTAAAATCGTTTACGCTAAAGTGGTCATTGAATACATATCTATTCCACACGTATGGCTGGATATAGATGGGCATACTGTTGACATCACCGACATTATGGATCTCCAGGAATCCATGTACATTAGCATCAAGAAAAAATCTCGCTATGAAACAACAGATATTCAAAATGGGAAGAAAAACAACTCAACCATCATTTTGGGAGATGCGCATACAGCCTCATTGGGAATAGGCTGTCATGATATTTCAGCCTTCCGTTGGATGTTGCGCAATACGAATAAGACCGTAATGCTAGTTCAAAATAAAGTTCAGATGAAACGTTATTATCTTGACATGTCTAGATTTGCACGATACAACTTGGAAGCAACACTACTCCAGTTATATTCCATTGAAGTATGCTGGAATTGCAATAAAATGGAAAATCCTTTCCAATATTGTGGCAAGTGCAGAGTCGCGAGATAATGTAGCAAACATTGTCAACTTTCTCACACGGTATAACCGGATGAATGCCCTACAGAGTGATGACTACCCAACAGAGGTAAACACCGATGACGGGTGAGTAGTGGTGTTATATTTCTTACCAGCAATTCTCGAATTCGGGCTTTCTTTTGGATATAAGGATATGTGAATGACCACGAAGGTTGAAATGAACTATTCAAACAGTCTCGCATGCTATCTCTGCGGAATAAAGCTGATAGCGCCTGTTTATACACGACACGCAGAAAATAATGCTCAAATCTCACATTTATTGCCCGAAATTAAACAGTTTGCGATAGTTTTGAACTATTTAACCTCACAGATCTAACGAAATATCATCTATGAACAATTCTGTAAAGTTACAACTCTGTCCATGCTCTTAAACCGATGTTTGACCCTTCCAAAGAGACCCTGGTATGCGCAAAAATGATGACGTTTACCGCCGAGGAGATTTTGAGAGGATGACGTGAACGACAGATAATGAAAAAATATGGATGACGTTCACGGCTGAGGAAAAGAATTAATGAAATTGCCATTTTGCGCAGTTTCAATCGTTTTTTACCCGGTAAAGCATGGAATCTTTGGAAATGTACATGTCAATGAGCATTTTTCAACAGAAAGTGTTGAATAGGATAGCCTAACACGTATATTATTCATATACATATGCACATTTATTCAATATATACCGTCATTCTAGTTACTGTAGTCACTCGAAGAATCTATGACATTTGCAAAACAAATCTTTATCAATTTGAATGTAAAGATTCTGAAATCTAGTCATATAGAATTCAGCCTAGTTCTGTTCCGACAACACATACATACTCAGCATACTATCCAATGTAATTTAATGGTAAGTGAAGCTAATCAAGACTATTCCGTCATTTTACTGTCATTTAAACAAGCTTCCCGTAATACCGTTTTTATACAGACGGGAAAGCAGTCTGCAGTCTTTCATATCTAAAGGTGTGCATGACTTCTTGAAGATAGGCTCAAGAAAGTTTTTTGTGATACTCAATCACGTCTTATACTGAATGCGTGCGTACGCAACTTTCAGTATCGAATTCAAATGTAGTATCGATGACATTTGATAAGTGTAAATATATTGGACGTAGAAGATTGTATCTAAATTGAATTAGTAGCTGATTAATATAAATGACTGAAATGCTTTTAATTTGATTACGATTTTAAAGGTATCTAAAAAGCATGAAACTCAGACTTAGACCTCATATGACGGAGTAATGTTGGTTTGTCAAGTAAATACTTCCTGCCCACAGGTAACTGTATCATTGAAAAATAATACAAAAAATGAAAAGTTTTTTAGGTCACCTGATTTCATCAGGTGAGCTTTTAGGATCGATGAATGTCCGTCGTCCGTCCACAATTAGCTTGTTTACACTCTAGCATCCACAGCTCTGAACGAATCGTGATCAAACTTGCTCACAATGAATTATATGGCCACAATGTCTCGGAAAAGTTCTATTATGGGCAAAATTGGACAATAACTTCTAGAGTTATGGGCCCTTGACTTACAAAATTTGCTATGTTTAGTTTGTTTACACTCTAGCGCCTTCATTTATTCACCAATCCTAATCATATTTAGAATGAATGTGTATGACCTTACGGTCTTTGACAAGTTTAGTTATGGATGGAATCGGTCCACAACTTCAAGAGTTATATGGGCCCTTGAATTAGGAAATTTGCTACGTTTTAGCTTGTTTCCTTCATTGTTGGTTTTGATCTCAAAATCTACGTAAAAATGGATTATACGAGATGGAAACTGTATTATCTGGTCATTAATTATAGTGCCTTTGTTCTCAAGTGAGCGACCAAGGGCCATCTTGGCCCACTTGTTTGTAAAATTTACACATCTATAGACTCTAATAGAAAATAAAACTAAATATCAATTTCTGTAAAAAAACTTTATCAATGATACATTTACATGTGTGCCAGCCAATCTATGTTTAAAAAGGGCTTGCTAAAATATTTTTATCATGCACACCTGACATATAGAATTGGAAGACTGCAGACTGCTTTACCGTCTAAAAACGGTATTACGGGAAGCTTGTTTAAATGACAGTAAAATGACGGAATAGTCTTGATTAGCTTCACTTACCATTAAATTACATTGGATAGTATGCTGAGTATGTATGTGTTGTCGGAACAGAACTAGGCTGAATTCTATATGACTAGATTTCAGAATCTTTACATTCAAATTGATAAAGATTTGTTTTGCAAATGTCATAGATTCTTCGAGTGACTACAGTAACTAGAATGACGGTATATATTGAATAAATGTACATACGTATATGAATAATATACGTGTTAGGCTATCCTATTCAACACTTTCTGTTGAAAAATGCTCATTGACATGTACATTTCCAAAGATTCCATGCTTTACCGGGTAAAAAACGATTGAAACTGCGCAAAATGGCAATTTCATTAATTCTTTTCCTCAGCCGTGAACGTCATCCATATTTTTTCATTATCTGTCGTTCACGTCATCCTCTCAAAATCTCTTCGGCGGTGAACGTCATCATTTTTGCGCATACCAGGGTCTCTTTGGAAGGGTCAAACATCGGTTTAAGAGCATGGACAGAGTTGTAACTTAACAGAATTGTTCATAGATGATATTTCGTTAGATCTGTGAGGTTAAATAGTTCAAAACTATCGCAAACTGTTTAATTTCGGGCAATAAATGTGAGATTTGAGCATTATTTTCTGCGTGTCGTGTATAAACAGGCGTTATCAGCTTTATTCCGCAGAGATAGCATGCGAGACTGTTTGAATAGTTCATTTCAACCTTCGTGGTCATTCACATATCCTTATATCCAAAAGAAAGCCCGAATTCGAGAATTGCTGGTAAGAAATATAACACCACTACTCACCCGTCATCGGTGTTTACCTCTGTTGGGTAGTCATCACTCTGTAGGGCATTCATCCGGTTATACCGTGTGTTTCTGATTGGCAGAATGTTCATAATTCTTTAAGTTTAATACCTGTTTCATCATGAGGACGGAATGAAAACGGGACCATGAATTAGACATCATCCATTCAGCTACCACTTGGTGTAGTACTTAGACCCGTAAAGTTGCCATAGCAAAGTCGCACATTGGTTCTTCATTCGCAAGTTTGTGCGATGATACACGCAATATTTGTATTTAATAAACACGCAAAAACACAATGGTTGAGTACGAGGAGTACAGACAGTAAGTTCTGTTAATTTTACGACGCAACGACACTACGAGGAATGTAGAGGAGGATGAACTGAGTGAATATGAGGATGAGGCGGGTACCAGGAGTAGAGCGGAGGCACTCACATTTACATGTAGTAAACAGGAACAACTTATCAGTTGCTATTAATGAGGCCCATCCCACTTATTTTCAAATGTCACTACATTGAACATGAGCAATACATAAAACAATATACCTACTTCTGAATCCAGTAATTGTTTGAACGTCAAGTAGTGAAGACATGCACAGCCAAGAAATGGTTCTCCCAGCTGAGCAGACTACAGCCATAGGAAAAAGAATGCCAGCTCGCGATTCAAAAATATTCAAAGGAGACATTTTGGGCTTGGATTCAAACAGTATGAAAAACAAACATGAACAAAACGAAGCGCAAGCGTTCAAATAAAAACTGTGATAGGATTCAGAAACCAAGACAGAGTGCTCCGTCACATCATATACTATTAGACAAAGAGGGGGCCTTTTTCTCCCCATATAGCACATAGAGGGAGGCTCCCCCCCATTTTACACCTACCTTTTTACCTAGGATGTGCACCCTATAGAACAATTTCCAGATGCCCGCGAAAAAATAAACCTCTCGTTTAGTACCACACTTTCATGAACTGTTCATCAACTGAAGTCCGTGAACAATTCATGAAACTTAACGAACAGTTCATGAACATCAAAAATGCATGATCCTTTCAGGAAGTTTCATGAATTGTTCATCAATGGTTCATCAAAATAATTCATCAATAATTCATGAACCTAATAAAAAACGCATTTTTGATAAAGACTACCCAAGATTCATACATTAGTTCATGGACATTTGTTCACGAACTTCATGTCCAATTTGTAGGTCATGAATAAATTCATGAACAATTCATGAATAAACTGATGCACATTTTGTGAACTGTTCAATAAATTCTCGACAGGGACAGGACTTTAATTTGTTAAGACTGGTTTTATCTAATACATGTAAACTACTTTCCTTACAGTACTCTCAGTGCTTTGATTATATATTGTAACTCTCAGTAATCCTATTTATATCCTACCACGAAGGAATACCACTGTGGTACGAGTGATACTGAGAAATACTGAGTACGGTTCTGTATAGCGTGGAACAGTAAGGGTTCCGGAAGGACGGGTTTTTAGTCAAGTCAGTTCTACAACGAGGCTTATGGCAGGCAACTTGACGAGTGCTAAGATTATTTAGAGTACGAATATTTAGACGAATTCAACGAAGATCACTGGTGAAGCCATTGCTAGACACCTGGTGAGTACTTTAGTACCAAAAGACTATACATGTACGTATACTATATCTACTGGATATTGATAGATTACTGCATGCAGCTTTCACATATGTTTTTTATTCAGTTGATCTCATGTTTATGAAATAAAAATCTGTTAATTGTTTTGATTCTCTTTATCTGTGCAATATTGACGCATTTGACGGTGTATACAGTATGCACCATCAATTGCTTCAGTTTACATGATGCATTCAAAATCACTTTTTATATAGTTGCATGTTCATGATTAGTATCTGAGATATGAAGGGGACGTTTTAGAAGAACAAAAACTCGTTCTTACCAAATTAAACCAGCAAATTGTTTATCTGTTTGATTTCTGTTCTCATTCAGTGAGTGTTGTGCCATTTTAATGCTTTTACAAGAATATTCGAACGAAACAAACCGATTCATATAAAGTCTAATATAATAATAATAGTAATGACTCACTGGCTGGTTTTTAGCTCACCTGATCTCGTAGTGCGATGTGAGTTATAAGGATCAATGAAACAATTTTTACGTTCACAATTTGGGGTGTAAACGCTCTAGACGCCACAAGTTCTGACTGCACCTTCATAAAGAATTCAGAATATTTGTCTCAATTACATCTTGAAAACGTTCGAACATGGGTCATTTTGGGTGATTAAATTGGTCCCCTGGTCAAATCAAATGAAAACGTTCTTAACACTTTCAAGACCACCGTTTTGATTGGATCTTTATGATACAATATCGTAATATTTGTATCAATAATATCTTAGACAAGTTAAACCATGGGACATCTTTGGTCAAGCATAAGGTCACCAGGTCAAATCACTAAAACATTGTTGATACTCTAAAGATCTCAATATTGATTCGATCTTCACCAAACTTGACATAAGGATGCTAATGTATCTTGAACACGTTGAACAATTTTGGTGTCAAAAAGGGGTCACCAGGTCAAATTCATGGAAAACCTCGTTAACGCTCTGGAGGTTATATTTGATTGAATCTTCACTGAATGATGTCAGAATGTTTGCCTTAATATTAAACTGGACCAACAACTAGGTCACTAGGTCAAATCACATGAACACATTGACAACACTATATAGACAAGTATTGAAGAAAGAATATCTGTGTTTATACATGTACATACATGTATATACATCCATTTTAGCATTAACTGGATGGTTTTGTTCAGTCATAAACACATTTGTTTCTAGTCACTAGTTCATAAGATAAGGTAGGTATGGCTGGGTCTTAATTGAGGCTCTTGAAAGGTAAAAACGTGAGAAAGAGAATTACATGTACCTTTCTTCGGGCTTCATAAAAGTCATGGGTCGTGTGTAGAAATTAGGATACGTACAAGCAGTTTTAAGCCTCATTGATAAAGCATAGTGTAGTATGTATTCAACTTAATACTTCAGTGTAAGGTTTCAAAGATGACTGAAACTGGTCGACGTGTATGTTTGATTACTGGATCAACGAGCGGTATTGGGCTGGCTATAAGTATAGGATTTGCCTCAAAGGGTTACGACGTCATACTTACAGGAATTTGTGAACAGGAAGCCATCAGCAGAATATTAGAGGAATTTAAAAAGTAAGATTTCACACGGAATATATCCGTTTGAAAGATTGTTTCATGGCATTGCAAATAAGCATTTTATAAATAAACAATCTCAAGGATTTTACCAAATATAAATGAAGTACACATAATACAACTGAGTTAACTGATTTACACTTTTGTACCCTTTTCCACCGTCATGCATTTAGATAATAGATAATCTTGAAAGTTGGAGCCATAATAAACGTTACTACAACGTACTCGTATAATTATATGTAGTGCAGAAGTACATGAAGTATTAGTACCACGCACAGGTATTTCGTGCAAACTTATCTGAATGCCAACTAGCTAAATATGACTGAAAATATGCGGACATTTAATGGCGAACCAATCGTAATTACCAGAATTACAACGAAATGTCTAAGACTATTTTTCATCATGTTTATTACATGTAAAAAGATATTCAAAAAAAATATGCCAAACGATAAAATGATGATAATAATATAAACACTAGATCTAGTATATTCCTTACAAAAAAACACAAACAAAAACGACAAATAATGACGATTTTTAAAAAAAAGATATATAGTAATAGAAAATAATTTGCGAAAAAGTCTCACACAGTTCTTTTCACATCAATAGATTATCGTCAGACACCATCGTTACCAACTGCGCTACGCCGACAGTTGCTGTATGTATTGAAATTTGTAAATTATATGTCCAATGATAATTTGACAACGGTTTTACACCGTAAAAATAGACTCGACCACAGCGTCACTATACAATTATCCTAACTGGACAGTAGGATACCTTCGATATTTGGAATTTGATAATTCCTTTGCTATCATAGACTTACAAAAAATGCCGTGAGCTCCATAACTGTCATGGTTCCCGTTCCCACTTTCACTCTATTGTGTGCTGTAAGATTGGGGACGGAAACCAACTAGTTTAGTATAAAATAGTTCTACTTTCGGCTTTCGTTCAGTAGGTCAGTAATTTCTCTAAAGAAGTATGCATGTAATTACATTAATCTACTATTGATGTATGTCTTATATGTGACTTTTTGACATGATCAACGCGTATCGATCGATACTATCGGCTAGAGCTATATATAGTTGGATAAATTCTAAAAATAGAATGTGGGGTTTTCCCGTCGAAGTGCAGAGAACTGAACGGCAGTACACATACATTTGCGAAGAAATAACAGTTATTGTGAAGTTCGCAATTATTATGTTGGTTCACAGTGTGTGAAGGGTATTTTGATGTTAAGACAGAAGGATCGTATTGGAACTGATGAAATCGTGCGATGTCGGTATATTCCGTAGCGAGATCGGCATATATCGCCGTATAACGTCACGCTCCGAATAGCTGTATTTTTTTACAATAAACTTTTACTTTCACTTCAAAACCTGTCATATAGTCCAACATCATGATATTAAGTTTGAATATAATTCACAAACCAATTACATAAATTTCTGAAAAAATCTTAAACTACGATTAATCAATCGATAGTGGTTTATGTCAGTTTTGTTCCGAGTTTGGAACTAAAAACATGGAAAATCGAAAAACTCTTCAAAACCAAATTATCACTAAAAGAATTATGTAGGTCGATTTAATTCGTTTCTAACACTGTATAGTGTGTATTTTTAAAAGTGATAAGTGGTCATAATCAAGATATATTATTAAAATGGAGCGTTTTGAAGAGCTTTTCGGTATGTATTAAATCAGTAAATACGACACCAACAATGCTTATTTTGGTACCGATGGATTCGGAAAAATATAGGCTGGATATAAATGGGCTACATAGAAAACTCGAAACATCTGATAACTTAGATAACCATCATGCTAGGTTGATGGAATTTAGCACATGAATATCAGAATATGTACATAAATAGATGGCAATATTGAGATGGTGTATGTTAATTCCTAAGCATGAATATCCATCAACTGTACAGTTCCTAATTTAGGATTTCTCCTAACAGTCATTGTTGTGTTGCCAGCAACACCATGGCAGTGACTTGTCTCATATGAAAAAAATCAAATTCCGACAGTACTTTCAGTACTTTGATTATGTTATAATATCGCTTGTTTCATACGTACACAGGAATTACGAAAGTGAATGTACCTACATAGATGGCGATTTTAGGAACGAAGACGACATCCACAGCATATGCAAAGAAGCAATGAAGAAATACCCTGATGGTATTGATATTTTAATAAACAATGCCGGTAAGTCCTTAATCTTGTTGCATTTACATTAAAATTTACAAATCAAAAGAATTATTGCCGTCTTGAAACAAATCATTCTCAAATGTCTGAGTGGTACTTGTATTTGGTTAGTTCGGAAGTTTTTATATTGTCTTTATTCAATTTATTTCTTTAAACGCATTGCAACGTCTTTCATTTTTGGCACTATAGCAATTTTATCATTCAAGCACACGTACTCGTATTTGAGTAAATACTGTGCTATACTTTGTCAAACCTAATTACATCATGTACGAACCCATGGCGCATGGCGAGCCTAACTAAATGAAGTATATTATAGAGGACATCAGCTGAATGACTGATTTTCTCGTGTGTATCATTTTAACATGACATATAAAATTACAGGATTTCAACATGTCGCACCTGTTGATGAATATCCTGTCAATATATGGCATGATATGGTTGCTGTCCATCTAACTTCAGCCTTCCTATTCATCAAATTCTTCCTCCCATACATGAAGAAAAAAGGTAAATGAATATATAGAATACATGTTTTGTGCCCAGATTGAGAAAGTTTATCTGCTACGACACTAAAGCTCGAATGGGCTCGGCAGTTTCCGTGCCGAACAAGATACACGTTCTCCGTCTGGGCACAAAACATGTATTTGGTTTATCATGTTAATACTACAAAATAGGTCTCAAATCCCCATTCACTTGGATTTTAAAATACACGCATAGTACCACACCTGGCAGAAGTATAACCGTTCAGCAATAGGACGTGGCAGTATAATAGTCCTGTACAATCACCATGATGCTTGGAATGAAAACTCAATGAATATTCATTTTATCCTTCATAAAATACTTTATAATCTTATACAAACTAGTGTAAATGTAAGAATAAAAAATATGCACCTTTAACAAGTAATTTAACCACCCTGGTAGCAATTAATCACGCAAAAACGAGCTCTAATTTATCAATATTTTTCTCTTTTTTTTTTTTTTGGTATTGAGATTCATAGCCAACTATTGCAAATTATCGTTATCTTAGTAATACATTGTGTGGTTCAAACACTTGTTTATCAATTCCATCGAACTTGACATGGATGATCGCAGTGCTGAGATGAAAATGATTTTGATTTGACATTCATATATTCGCCGCCTAAAATAATATAGGTAGTGTTCAGGGAATTCATAATATTTTTAGGCGATAGTCATATGTAAAGGTGGAGTTAGCCGTGACAAGAGACATACCGAACTTTTATGTTTCTCATTGCCCCAGCGTCTGCTTTATAACATTTGTAGTTCACGCAGAATATAGATGTCCTCCCGAGTTTTGACCTGTTTTTTCTTAAGCATGTTTATCTTCATTCGGCGCATGAGTTGATCCAGTGATTTCCTTTCAGCCAGCGTGAGCCCCGTGAATACATATCCACAGAGTTTGATTATCTGCACTCTTCTTTGAAGTGATACCGTAATGTTCTTTAAAATCATCTAACCCGAAATTTGGGACTTTGTGTCAGGAGAAGTCTTTATTAGCTGCATTTTCTGCCTATGTCAGGAAAAGTTACATTGTTAGATCTAGCAGCATAGGACCATTGTTTCATAATCGCATGTAACGCATCATTCGAGTCTATGTGCATTTGTATATATATATATATATATATATATATGTTACTTACGTTGAAAATGATGTATCTTTTAGGGTGGGGAAGAATAGTGAATACATCTTCACTGCTGGGTTTGGTTGGAGCAGCAGGGAAGGCTCCATATAATGCAGTAAAGGCTGGACTTATTGGACTTGCAAAGGTAAAATCAACTTAAAAAAAACACGTGAAAATGAATTCTGAATAAGGTTCCTAAATTATTTATTTGTCATATAGATCGTTAAGTGGTTGGATTTAATATTATTCCGGCAGTTTTACAATCTCACAAAATTATCCTACGGTTAAAATAAGAATACATTATAAATGTTTTACTTGCAAATTCTTACGTCCATAAGTTCGATGCAGTAATATTGTTATAGTTAGGCGCATATATCCATGACTGTTTTAGCTGTTAGCATGTCAATTGATTTAACTTTTATCATATAATCTAGATTGTCGAGAACGCCGATGCTATTGCCATGTTGCCTGATCGTTCTAATATCAGATACACATACGGGTAATGATTCATTTGGCATGTTTTCTGTAACTGTTGTACTTGGAGAGAAAATGACCATTCTTATTATATTCTACCAATAACTTATTTAACACTATTGCAGGGTACCGCCCTTGAGGCTGCACCTTTTGGTGTCACGTGTAACTGTATATGCCCCAGTGTGGTTGAAACGGAAAGTAAGTACACTCCATAATTATATAAACTTTTATTGTTCTTCATGATCACCCATAAGAAGTACCGGTAGTTTCAGAATTGTTTCCAAACCATGACATAATTATGTAAAACTCCAATCAATTTTACAGTCATCGATTCGTTTATTATTATTTTTTGTTTATAGTCGTATATATCCAGTTTGACGACGGGTTCCTGAAAATTTTTTCGATCAACAATGTTCAGTTGACTTTTTAATCGCTCCTGTAGAAGTGCAACCAGCACAGTGCAACCTCTCCAAAGCAATACCCTTTGGGAGAAGCGAAATCCTGTCGTTGGTGACAGACTGTTGCTCTAGAGACGTAAAATAAATAGGGAGGTTGTTACATAAGAGAGGGTCTCTCTGCGCGATATGTGATTCAATCGATGTAAATGTCACATGGAAACACGAGAGTCAAATAACAACGGAATTTGATGGGTAGTTTGCAGTGGATTTAAAATCTTTAATAAAGTGACCATGGATATAATTGTGACTCGTTTGGACTTCGAACACCACAGTATATTCATCGTTCAACAATGCAGTTCTTCGTCGACTTTTCTATATTTACGGACATTGTTCTTATAATTTGGCGGTAGCGTATGTTATATACGCATGTAGTATTATTTCAACATTGTCTGTAATAATGTTCTGCTGTTACGTTCTGAATTATGATTAGTATATTAATAGCTTTGTATAATGAAAATAAGAACATTAAACAAGCAACTCGTCATTTATCTCGATCATATTCTTGACCAACTTAAATCTGTACATTGCAGTCATTGCCAAGCAACTGCGTGAATTATCTGTGAAGCAGAAGAAGTCATTCGAAGAAACTAAGGTAAATGTAACATCATTCCACGTAACAGATAACAGTAATTGAAAACAATTCAAAACGCACTGAATATTTTGTCTACAATCATTTCAACACAAAAGATAATGTATTTACGTTCATCTTAAAATGTTTTCGATAATTAATAGTTCTTGCTAAATTCCAATCGGTTATCAATCAGTTTAAAATAGTATTAGCTCTGTTTGTGAATGATTTGAAAAGACATTTCGACACCTCTGCAGTTACAGCATACTAATATTCATTGACGTATAAATCATTAGCTGTTCTGTCATGTTACAGGCTGAATTCTACAATAAATACCTTATCGCGAAAAAGCCCGTGACCCTCGAACAGGTAATTGTATATTGAACTCTCTGTTACTGTTCGTGATTTTGAATTATGTCAAAGAAATGAATACTGATCTATGAATCTTCTAATATGTGTGATGTAAAGACTGAAATACTCACGGATGTATCTGATACAATTTCTAGTATATTTGGGTAAGCAAGCAAACTAGCGTGCTTGAATTAGACAAACAACGCTACGTAGACATTTGATCAAATCCTAATGTGAGCCGAGCATGATTATATTGTTTTTACATAATTTTGTAGGAACATACAATCCAAGTGCAATAATTCATGAAATTTTTGTATGAGTTCGGTTGGGTATAACAGATATCAGATTACATTCATGTAACTATCATACAACTATCATAGCATCTTGAGTAATTTTTGTCTGAAGAATTGGTAGTTATGAATCATTGTTTTGTTACAGGTGGTTGGTCTCGTGAACTATTTATGTAGCGATGAAGCAGCAAGTACCACGGGGACGGCGATACCTATAGATACAGGATATACCGCCCAATAAAATGTGTCTTGTTTGTGAAAAAACTCATATACGTGCATTGACATTTTGCTTACTGAATGGTACTCATACAGACCGCGTGTTGACTTCAGCATATGCTACATATAGCATTGCATACATGTAAAACATTATGTATTCAAGTTTCAGCAAATCAATGATGTCAATAGCAACGTAAAAAAACAATAAAAATGTAAACAAATGCTTTTTACTCAAACTCAATTTATTCAAACACATAAACATTTAGCGGTACAATGCATTTTGCACAAAATATCGTATCACAGTCCAGAAAATATTTCAATAAAATGAACTACAAAAACAAGTTTTTAACAATAATTAAACATTTCAAAGATTTAGTCAAACGTTGCATGCAAAGCTGTATCTAATTAAGACATGAAGTATGCATTATCAAACTTAAACAGAATACCTATGGTGTACATGACAGCCCGCTCGATATACTGAAAGACATGCAAAATGTAATTCTTTTGTACCTTCTTGAATAAAATAGTATATATTATTTCATTACGAGATCAAATTGTAAACTGTTTCGCCAACTAAATTATACCGGTAAACGTGTAACTAAACGGTAAGGCGATGCGACAAACACATTTGTAACACACCAAATTGAACTGCCTTATGTTGATTCTATAGTTGTTACCAGCGTTATTGTGTCAACAGTCATGTGTTCTTTTTTGGACAATTTGAGGTTTGGTCAGTTATGGATAGTATCATGGCTTGTTACTTTAGTTTTTGGCTAAGAGAAAGAAACTCATTCAAGTCGCTAGGTATTAATCATACACTAAGACTAAACAATTAATAAACGGATTAATGAATTAATAAATAATAAACTACACACATGCTCAGTGATAGTTTGATCAAAGCATGAATGAAGAAAGAACGGAACGGAAGTCAAACACGCTGACGGACAATAGGCGGTTAGTTGAACAGATAAATGATGCAAGCAGGAAAGTACAAAAATATGTTGCGCAGAAGAATGTCTCAAAATATCGCTGTATCATTCATTGAGCAAATTCAGGAGTACACAAACATGAACGTCTGACCATCTGGTAATGCATGATAAAAATGTACAATCTGGTCATGCAACGTGCATCAATGTCTATCAAGAATCCATCATGCAGCATTCTATCAATACAGTATCATTAACATGGTCAAGTATACAATAAGCTTCTATTCTGAACTGATTACATAACAAATGCACACACAAAATGCATTTGACTGGACGAATGCTGGGTGCTTCATTTCCGTGGTGGATATGTCTTATACATGCATCATGCTTCGTACACTTCGGAATACTTGGACATGCCTTCATAGGATGATGATCATGCTTCGATGGGTCTTGTTCAAAAGCGGGTGGTAGTGGCAAAGCTTCCGCCATGCACATGCGCATCCCCAAAACTGGCACTCTTTACAACAGTCTGAAATAAGTAACTATATCCATTAAATCATCCATAGAATTACGCCCACAGACAAACTTATTCACATATCCCCATCCTGAACTTTATTGGCAATTTTGACAATTTGTTTCTTCCCTTATACCAATTTCCGATTTTGATTTAACTAATGTCTACATATTTACAATCTGTAATATATTTGACACACATATAACAAAGGTCTACCTATCCACCCACTGTTAGAGTTTGAACCACATACTATTCTATCATTTTAACCCACTGTCACAAGAGGGGGGCACATCACATACAACTATCGCCTACCTATCTACCCGGTGTGATAAGTTTGGGCCGCATACAATTATTGCCTGTTTACCCACTATGAAAGTGACTGCCGCATAGGTACAAACTAAATATATTCAAGGATGGCCATAAATATTGCATGAAAAAAGTGGTGTGCTCTTGCATATCATGCCTATACTGTGGAGACAAACATGATCAGATGGCTAGGAGAAATAACTGCGATATAAATATAGGAGTGAAAGCAAAGATAGAAACAAAACTGAACGCACATATTCAGCTGATACACAAACATAAAACACATACAACAAAATGTCTTATTGACTTTGATTTGAATCAAACCGTCATTTCACATGTGGCTTGATCAGATATCACACCTTGTCAACTTAAATTAGTATACTATCTTTATGATGGAATGACAATTTAGTCATGTATTTGTTTAATCGTCTTCTTCCTCTGGAGTCTCCATAATATCAATAGTTAATGCTCTGTTATAGGAAAGATTTTTATGAATTCTGCTTTTTGGGCTCACTTCAGGAATATGTTCAACTGGATCAGATTTAGAGTTTTTCTCGCTTGTGTACACTTTTCGTCTCGTGGCACTAGGACTGTCCTTTGGGGATACAAATTTGATACCTTTGTCAGGAGATGACGGACTTTTAACTGCTTTTGAGCCACTCGAGTCAGGTCTACTTGCAAGTCCGCGTAAAGATCCGCCCTTTCGTCTAGGTGGTGTTTCATCACCATTTTGTGATCGCCGCAAGGAACCATGTTGAGACCGTAATCTTGGAGACATTCTTCTCTTTGGACTTTCTGGTGTGTGTCGTTGACTTTCTGGTGTTTGTCGCGGACTAGGTTCATCTTCCTTTTCAGAAAAATCAATATCAAAATTTACCTTCTCATGGTTGCCATTTTTATGCTCGTCCTCTTCAGATAACGGGAAAAGATTCGTTGATTCCGTTCTGTCATCCGAACAAACGGAACCAGCAGCACCTTTTCGGAGTCGCAGTCTACGTCTTGCTGGTGAGTCTATGCCTTTTAAAACATATCCCGCACTTTTACCGCGCTTTCTGCCTTTGAAGTTTGGATCATCAGGTACAGCTAAACTCAATCTCCGGCGATAATTATTTGTTGCAATTGGAGCTATACTCTTCCTAGGTACGTTCAGTCTATGGTGATCCTGAGGAATTTCCTGCGATTCGTTGATTGGCTGATTCCAAAGTGCTTGTGAAAGACGTCGGGTGCGCAGCTGTTTGCTTTGTAGATAGCGTAAAAGATCGTTCTCGCTATTCTCAGTCTTCAGATTTCTGTCTAACTTCTTGAATTGCATCTGAAAGTAACAAGATTATTAAGTAGGATACAGTAAAAAAAAGTTGGGAAATATAAAATGTGGTCTTTCTTGACATGTGGCCTTTATTCGGAGATCCTTTTATTCTACATGACCAATGAAAGCATTGTATTTATATTACAGGGTGGCTGGTATTCGGAGATAGTCACTACAATAGACTGGACTGTATATACAGTATTTTACTGGTCGGTTTACACGATTAGTTGCTTTATGCACCTCACTTGCATAGCTGCATCATGAAGATAATGTTCAACACTGACTTTAAAAGCATAAACAACTTTAATTTAAAGTAATGTATTCAGAATAGTTATTTTAAAAACTTTTGAGTACCGTAAAAATGTAAAACATCGTGTTAGAATTTCTTGAAATATTTACTCCGTACAACATACACGTATTAGTACAGATGCTAGTTCTATGTGAACATTTTAAAAACTGTTCGAAAAAAAGCTTCTGACTTCGGTTTTAATGACACGAACATATTTCAACTAAGAGGTTATAAAACGTACTTGACGTCGTGATGGTAACATTATTCTACGTATGTCTTCAGCTGTAGGGTTTTCATTTAATCGTTTCTCCATGTCTTTGGACATGGCAACTGGAAGGATTGCTCGTCTTCGTCTGTTTTTATCTGTAAGTTGATACATGGTATACATGAGGAATTCAGCAATGCTATACTAATTATGAAAATGAATTTATGATTGGGTTGGCTATGATGTTGAAACTAATTTTCTTTAAATGTTGCCAAAACAAACATGGACAATACTTCTAATACATAGCTGTTGGAATGTTCATGTTTTCAAATTATGATTCCGAAGATCTACAGAGGTAAACCATGATGGTCAAATCAATAGGAGTATGCGAAAATAGTCAAAAGATTGTTTGACTTACTTTGACGCAACAGTAATTCATGATCTAGTTCAGAACTGATGTCCTCATTACTATCATGTACTGATTGTACACATATTGATATATTTTCACCCAGCGTATCTGTGTCACTACCATCGTCCTCGCCTTTCTCGTCTTCTGGTTCTAATCTAAAACGTGTTATAAAACATTGTTAAAGGCATATGTGTTTTGTGTCGTGAATTCTTCACAAGCGCTAACCAGAAACCTTTATTCACCAAGTTAGACATTGCTGTTTTGGATTAATACCATTGGTAACAACTACGGATTCCAACCATCCGGACTGAACCAACGACATTCGGAGAGTAGCAACCTTTTTGGTAATTGTACTGATACGCTGTTGATTAAGATTAAATATGTTTACTAAGCTCATGACAACACACTTTCCAGATGATTGGTTGCGTGGAGTATCGCCATTAAAACATTCACACACTCAAGTAATCCACAAAACGGTCATGCTATGTTCCTAATGCTGATCCTAAAGTATCAGATATTTCATGTTCCACAATATATATATTTTTGTATAATGTGATGTTGCTAAAAAAAGAGGCTCTATGGTTGTGTGGCTATGGTCTCTGACAAGTAATCACGAGCTTCTAACCGCTGTGAGTTCAAATCCCTATCGGGATTAAATATTATGTTTGAGGAAGATGTCCAGCTAGTTCGTGGAAAGTGGTTTTACCCAGGTGTACGCTCGGGGTCTTTCTCCATTTTTAAAGCTTGTGAGTCGCCAAATGACCATAACTGTTGGTTTGAAGTTAAACCTCGGCCAAAGAAAGATGTTGCATAAATAGCCTGAGAAATGCGATATTAAATAATATTTGTTTAGTTAAAAACTCTGAATTATTTCATGGTGTCAACTTACTCCATATCTTCAGTAATATCAGTATCGCTACCGTATTTCTCTAAAATCATCTTACTTCCCGCCAAATGTTCAAAATGTTGTCTGAAATAATAAATTAAATTAAATTAAAAGTATTTTCCAATTACATGTTCTGCATGTCTGCATAGCAGAACTTTACTAACAGAAGCGCAATAAACACAGAGTGTTTTTTAATATAAAATGTATGTATAATATTACTGCAAATTATTAGAGTTATCAGACTATATATAAACACATTCGAACAAGGCAATTAAAACATCATAAATGTACACCGCATTTTAGGTTAGAAAATACAAAGATTTCACAGAAAGTGAAAAAAGTAAAAAATGGCAAAATAAAATCAACATTTGATGAGACGCTTCTTCGTTTCAGGCCAACAATGAGCATCCAAACACAGCGATATTCTGATATTCACTTTTATGAATAAGACAAGAAACGGACACAAATACAGATTCACTTACTCTAAGGCAAGTTGTTCAAAGTATTGCATAATCTTTTCATCTGCACTGATAGGATTTCGTTGCAACCACATCTTCAAATATTTCTGATTATAATGTTCTAACCATTCCTGTAACGTAATTGTACAAACGATTCAAATTCAAACGTACCAAGAAATGGATGACGTTTTAACTTTTAGAAATTACTTAGTACAAATATATGAAACATGTAAGTAATGACATGGAATTGTAAACAATTCTTTAGGATTGGTGACTATAGGATGGCGAATATCAAGGAGGTTAGGAAATTATGCATTCAAAGAAGGTCAAGTATGACTGTATCCTCTTTTTCGTGAATTTTGTATGAATACTGTGGTTGGAACAATCTCTGTAGAGGTACCTACACGTAAATAATGGGCGCCTCTCTGTCCGGAAATCTCTTCTATTCCGGCCATCACGTGGTCAGTCACGTGACTATTGATTTCTTCACTTAGTTGTAGCTTCTGTTCTTCCTCCATTCTTACCCTTAAAAACTTCACAAGTGGTTTAATTGTGCTACCCTGTAGAAAACATCACAATATTTACTGTTTTTAATAACTAAAGAACTTAAAAAGTGCCAATTTTTTGACAATTTGATATACATGTACTTTGACGAATGTTCTTTAGCCAGTTTGTTTTCAAGCGTTTGTTATTACGCCGGTAGGTGTAATGTTATAATTCAACCAGAACATGCAGTATTTTCTTATTTAATCAAAATCAACTTGCTTTGACCATTATAATGTTCAAGGTTTACGAAAGATAGCACTTATAAGTACATCCAAGATGTACCACATGTCAGTATATACTAAGTAAAAGGAATATCATGATTCTTGGGGTTTTTTTTCAAGACAATTATAATAAACAAACACTTACTTGTACAAATACAGTGAAGAATATCACCACTAATGTTGTAGTCAGAAAGAGTCCCTTTGGAAGATTTTCCTTCTGTAAAACATCTACCAGTGAAAAAGCCACAGCTCCCCGAAGTCCACCATATGCCTTTAAAATGCCAGAGATAATATTTTGCAGTTAAAACATTCTACTCTCATTTTGGATTACAATTTAAACGCAATGTGGAATATTGGGCACGCTTCATGAATGTTTGATATTCAAATATCATTTGTAAATATGTACATTTTTTAACTTTGCTTTCTGTGACTTGATAAAACTATGGTCATTATTAACTTGCATGTCTGTCATATATACATGCTTATTAGAGATTTATATCAGAATAGATAGAGAATGTCGAAGAAAACTTAACACAAAGCGTTTAATTTGTGAACGCGTTTAATGTGTGCCCCTTGTATTCAAGTATCAAAACTGAAGCACCATTGTACAAACCATGATGAACTGTTCCTCCAGGTATATCTTAGTTAATCTGTTACTTCTGTTGATTATAAAGGTCAATAAAAAGACAACTGAAAATAAAATGAACAAGATGTTTGTGTCGTACTCGTAATTCAGCCATTAACATAATTTATATGAATACATGTGCATGTATTCTACATAAATCGCATAATTATTATGAAAGGTTTTCGTAAAACCGTTCATTTCGGAATTTAAGAATATGTAGTGTGTGAACAAAACACCGCATGATCAGCCAGCCATGGGAATACTAGAACATTGTTGGTTTTAATTATCTCCCTTCTTTCACGTAGTATAAACAATGTTTTCGGATTTGAGTTGACTAATGATGTTCAAGGCAGGTTTTGCCGAAAGAAAGCGGACATTGGGTACAATGATGTTACACATTAATATTACGCTCCGAATAAATCTGTAAACGCACGCATACCTAGTAAGATAAACTATTTAGCCCAGTATGGACAGACGAATCTCGATTCTCAATCGTTCGAGCTGTAGGCCCGGGTATGTTCCCCTATGACATTTAACTAAAAGAATGTGCTGGTGTCCAAAGAATGTGCTGGTGTTCATTATTTCTGAATGGCATTTTCACATGTAAAATATGGTGTGTGCTTAAACGAAACACATACTTTCTGGCTACGTTAAATACTAGCAGGTTTATAAATGAAATGCAGCTCGAAATTGTTGTAAATCTTAGAATTGTTATTGTCATAGTCATATTAATTTCTTTAATTTTGTACTTACCTAAAAACCTATAGACAAGACATGAAATAAGTGTCCATAAAATAAATCCGACGTGCCAATGTTCGGGATTGAGAACGTCTGGTTTGAACAGAGAAATTCCCAGAAACAAAAATATCACACAGTCACAAGTTGAGCTGAAAAATAAAAAAAAATACTGCAGCAATGGTATTTAAATCAACCGACAACAGCGCAAGCCATGTAAGTCATGGATTTGGGTATGTTCTGCTAAACAGTCAAATATTAAGATAATTACGGCCTTGTTAAGTCACATAAATCTATTACAGGTGTGGACTGCATTCATAGATATATAATGGATGTTCTTTACTGTAACATCTTTTTAGGCAAAAGTACTTGAACCATTGTTTAAAGTTGTCCATCTGAAGATAAAGAACTCATAAAATCAAGGGTTTTATATTTATACACTTTCTCAAGAAATTATCCTACTTGTACATTACTACAAACACATACTAAAGTATAGTTTTGCATTACTTATACTTGTATTCAGATAATTAGGTATATATATTTGATGCTTTAATAACTAACTTTATGTAAATTCAAAGAATTTGTAGGACACTTACCCGCATAATTGATCATCAAACACCTACTACATATGAATGATTATTCTACACATTACCGTTATTAACAGTTTTTGTCAACATGTCAGAATAATGTATACTAATGTAACATTATGATCACCAAACCGCCATGAAGTAATGACCTACTTATAAATCTTTAGAAAACAGAAATTGCCAATTATGATGTTGACAATATAATTTTGCACAAGGCACAATCTTCACGTGCTCTTATCGCGACAAATTATGATTATGTATTGTAATTCTCTTCGCTAGTTTCAGCGTATTCATAGATAACAAGCTAATCCATATTCCGTATTGTTTGGTGAGCTTTACAATGGTAACAAATACATATTATTTCGATTTTTTATCCAATCAGACTAATAAATGAACAGTCTGTGTTTTCAAATAATTGGTTTAGCATTTTAAATAGGAATATCTTCTGATTTAATACGTTACATTATCTGCAGTGATTTGGGCATGTAATAATCCAACACTGCTAAATAAAGTTTAACTGACAAATAATCAATATGTTGAACGATTGGTACAACAAATTAAATAATTCAACAAACGGATGCTTACTGAGGCGCATGCGCATTGTTTTATCATCAACTCACCTCATCATCTTACTAAAATATTTCACAGTCGTGAAAGACTTCCTGGATATGTTGTGGAATGCATACTGGGCCTGCGTCAACCCACAACCAATAATACTGAAAGGAAAACATAATGTTCATGGTGAATATAAAAGTTCGTGATCTGCACAACCAACGAAATTCGCTACGATATCAGAAAAAAAATCAACACTTAGTACATAATTATTGGAGCGCTGTGCGTGCAACACGTGACGGCGTTAAGACATTTAACGGCTTTACATGTACACTCGTTTATTAAGCGATGTCGCGACGAACACTACATAGAACTAGCTGCTTAAACAAAAGCTTTATACCGATCATAGAGCTTAAAGCTCTAATATTGTCTTTAGAAATTGTATAAGTAAATCATGTCTTTGATATGAGTATGATAATTATGAATAATGATTTTTTAATAGATTATGCAATGTTTGTCAGCATAATTGATATAACCTGCATTCGATATTAGTCAGCTCTGTCTTTCAACCATAATATTTTGAGAATGGAATGGAGGTTTAAGCTCGAAGAGTAATCTCAAATTTTATAACCTCGGGGCCTGTTGATAGAAATCACCCATTTTTTAAAAACCCGTTAAAAGCATTCGAAGCTGACTTTAGCTATGATACAAGAAGTTCTCTTAATGAATATTCCGTATTATCTCTGTACTTAAAGACAAAGCTGACTTTATGAATACACTTTGGGAATTCTACTGTACATAATACAGGCCCCGTTTTTGCATACATACAGTTGTTAGTACAGTTGTATACACACTTGATATAAAATATTTAGAGCAATTTCCGGAACTAATCACTCTTATATATTATAGAACTTTATTCTCAGCTAAGTATGAAACAGAAAAAATGACTAGTCATTGTTATTGTTCAGATACCACCCTGTAAACATAAGTTAAAGATGGTAAACAATCAAACCTGTGAAAAAATGCCATCCTTGGGAAAGACAAAAATGTGGCCTTTATTCGGGAATAATTTTGCTTTAAATGAATAATTATGGTTTGAAAAGAATGACCTTTATTCACAGGGTGGCCTTTATTCACAGGGTGGCCTTTATTAAAAGATGGCCGCTAACACAGGTTTGACTGTATTGAACGAGCTACTTTATGTTTGGGGTAAACTTGTCTACTACATACCTGATAATACCAGAAAAGTGAAACATTTCCGCCATTAGGTAAGCTATGTACGCCAACACAAACACTGCCAATGGTTCAACAACTGACAAAAAAGGAGAAATCATTGTCTTCGAACATGATGAACATGATACCTCGTTCAATAAGTATACAACATGGAGCAGTTTCAAAGACATTTTCTATCTAAGATAACATACTCTAAACTTCAGAAATATTTCTACCCCTAATTTGTAAATAAAAAAGGTTTCATTATATTGATTGTTTTTGAGATCTTTGTTGGCGTCTATTCAAGGTGAGCGTCTCAAATGTATACCATCTAGCCTAATCAGCAGGATTTTTAAGTTAAAACAAAAATCGCCATCTTGGCTAAGAAGCGTCTAATAAATGGGCCCAGACGTGCATCTTTACCACATAAGTGTGTTGATCCGTGTAGTAAAACAGTAAAAGAGTTATTGACTTCGCAACTGATTATATACTAGTATATGCTTTCAAAATATGAAAAAAATATTTATACTTGATTCAATACCTAGAAAGCGTAATCTAAGAGTCACGTATGATATGTAGAATTTAAGGTCTCAGCATGCATTATTTAAGTGTAAACAAACATAAAATACATACGTGGAGGAAGATGCTAACTTCATGTGAGTTATATGTCAACTTTTATTTCTATTGTTGAATATATTTGAATATTGTTATTTCAACCATGCTGTTATCTAGATACAGTAAAACCTCTGAAAACCGGACTCCCTGATAACCGGAATTTCCGGAATATTGGATATTTTTCCAAGTCTCATTTTTTATCAAAACTGCTGTAAAAACTGGAATTCTCAGAAAACCGGACTTTTGGCCTAGTCCGGAAGAGGTCCGGTTTTGAGGGGATTTACTGTACTAACAAAATTAATGTTCTACTTGCTGATAATTATAATGATCATTAATTGATATAAATCGATATACGCACCTCGACAGTGTTCGGTAAATTTGGTAAGTATAGCAGTGATAGCACCAAGGATTACGCCAATAGCCAGACCTCCAGTACTAACAACAAAAAACTGGACCACGCCCAGAATTACCTACAAGATTGGAAAATAGTCAAACCAGAGTAAAGGCGAGCATTTAGAGCTTTATGTCATTCAGATGGATTTCTCTGTTGTGAAAGTAACACATCAGGAGAGGCGAAATAAAGGATGAAATAAAATAGTTTGTATGTTTGATTGAGTCAGAGTCATGTGAGGCGGACAGTTCATCTAACCATCATTCCTGGGAAGAACCAGTACTAGACTCCTATCCTTCGTAAGTAGCTTTCACACATAAAGAGACATGGTCGTAGCTAGGATCGAACCTACGACCCTCAATCAGTGAGAGGTTACAGCGACCTTAACCACACGACCACGGAGCTGGGTCTGAAATGAAAGAGTCCAAAACGACATGTAAAGTTTGAATAAAAACGGAATGAATATCATAAACAACTGAAAAGAAGTTAACATGGAAAAATACAACACGAAACAATCTACTGCGAGATGAATAATTACATTCTTGTATATGAGAAATGAATACCGGAAACGGACCAGGAGACAAGAATACCGATTGTGCTGAGTCGAAAAATGTAATTATTTATCAATCTATTATTTGATATTGCGATCTGTAATCCAAAGTTGTTTTTTTTTGACGAGCATTGATTTATTGATATTTTGTAGAAAGTGTTCCGTGTTAACTGCACAATCTATACTATAGTCTGAGACACGTCAGACATAACAGTTGCCTAATGTATTAAATGATAAATAACTCTCAGACAAGATATTCATTAATTACTTATCAATTTATGAAAGTCACTGACGAGTGGTATTGAAACGTAAACAAATGACCATTCAATAAGGGGTAAATACATATTTTCTGACGTAGATTACCGTTAAATCATACACAAAATATGTAATGAAAATGCGTTTATAAGAAATAGGCAGACAAAACTTAGCATTTCTAATGTGTCACCATCATAATAAGTATTCGATATGATTTATTTGCAACTAATTCAATATATTGATTCGTTCATACAAATTTTAATAATGGTTCGAACTTTGGATATTTCATAAATAACTAGCTTTGTCTGGTAACGCGGTATATACCGGTGTAATCCGGTCTTTATAGTTGGTAAAAATATATATTATATACGCATACTAATTATCTAATTACGAACCTCATATTAATATGAAATGAACATGAGCGATTTTTAAGCCATTTTTCAACGATAATCATTCAGTTATATATACGGTGCCCGGTTGACATAACCGGGTTTGCTGGACTATTTTATAACCAATACTAAACAAATTTTCATAGAAGGGTATGACGTAACGCGACAGTGATTCGCACCGGATCGCCGGGTAAGAAGTCCAGAGCACTAACCACTGGACCGCAGCCGGAGTACTAAGTATAACAGTACATGACGGAACATTGTGATGTTACCTGATCTATGGTGATTTCGTCCATCAAATTTAATGTTTTCATTGTGTTGTATAACACGACCGTTACAGCATCTGCAAATATGAATATTCTGTTGTTTAATATCTGAACATTTTATCTGGAGAGAGACCGTTCGTATCATATACATGTATGTGCACACACGAATGTGCATGCGTCTTTGGTGGGAGTACAAGCGTGTCGGGAAAGATAAAACATGCGTTAATCTATAAAACTGACACTCACAAATGGATCGAACAACAGACGAACGCTAGGAAAATACATTTTTGGTTAAAATATAACCCATTTACCAGAAGTTTATGTCAGGTTTTTTTTTTTTAGAAAACATATTTTTCATAAAAATGATTTACTTACCATTAAATAAAGATTCTCCAAACACCAGAAAATACAATGTATTGTTGACACCAATTTCTTGAAAAATTGCGAGTACCTGTCGATACAAAATCATAATTACTGATATATTGTTCAAATGGATTTCTCGATAATTGATAACGGCTAATATATGATATACTATACTTGTAATGAAAGACAATTATCGTAAACTACACGGCACAATATTATATTTTATGGAATGATAGATCACTTTGTTTGTCATTATACATCAGTAAATGACGCCATAAAAAAGAATTAGACAAGTATTTGTTTCTGTATATCGACATACACTCTGTCGTCTCAAAATTTGTTTGAGCAGTCGTATACATTTACCAACCTACATAATGTCAACTTTTAATGGTAAACGCTTGCTATCCACTCACTGATACATTTAAAAAAAAAGCACTAGACGACAGTATAAAACATTGAATAGATTTCAATTTCCGTTCATTATCATCGATTTTGTAATGCACTCTGACTAAACATTTCTACTTTGACGAAACAATTAATTACAACAATCACAGATGCTATATTTAACATTTAAACAATCGATGAATATATCTGGTTGCTATTTTTGATAATGCCTTTATCTTAGAAAGCGTAGTGGGTAATATGGAGAAATAAAACATGACTCGCACTTAATAAACACTAAATTGCGGTTGAAAACGTACTGACTGCCTTTAGAAGCAGAAATTCGAATTTAGAAATGTTTTTATACACAAAACGCGAGTCTTTTTGTATTACATCCACTAACGACAATATACTATAATATAAGAAACTGATATTCGTTCAAAGTGATAACACAATTATATTAAAATGCTTTACTGAAATCGCTTTTACTGAAATCTGCCAGAAACGGACACTTTCGGAAACAGAACTTTTCCCCTAATCACATGGGTGTTCAGTGCAAACGGAACCCCTCGGCGTTTGTCCATAGAAAACGCCTCACAAATAATAGCAGGTCGTTATTTTGTTTTTAATGTTCACGACCAAACAACTTGATGCCATATAACGTCAGAAAGTCAGCCATTTAAAAATGATTCATTGAAACCCTACATTTACATAAGAGGCGTGTTCTCAAGGACGGAAATGTCCGTGAATGCGCGAGTAGTTACGATCGTGTTCGGTATTCATATGTTATCAATAATTCATTGATTATCTAAATGTAGATTTAAACAAAAATTAATCTTACGGCGACGGGATCCACAGCTACAATTATTGCACTGAAAACGAGGCACTGTACAAAATTAACAGAAAAATGTACACTCCCCATCCCACTCAATGTATAAACGCCGTACAAAGTCGGTCCTGAAATAACACGGAACAAAATATATTAGAACACGAAAGAAAAAACGTTCAAAGTTGAAATTCAATTATTTTATATCATACGTATCTTAGAATGGAACACTTTATTATATTCAAAAACATCACACGGTAGGTTTCTGAAGGGAATGTCAACTTTTTATCATTACCGTGAGGAACAAAGTTACAGTGTGACAATGTGTGCACCTCACGCAACAAGATTGTTTATTATGATGTACCGCATTTCCCACTTACACAGCTAAGATGGGATATATCTCATCGATGTATAATTTTATAATAAATAACCCAAAATGACAGAATCTTGTACGTCCGTTAAACTATATAATGGAACATGATATTATTTCTGAAATCATTATTAGATGACTAACACTTTGAAAAAAAGAGCTTATATCGGAGTGTAATGAAATATACTTGGCATGCTACGATTATCAAAGTGTATTATTGGCAAAGTTTGCGACATTTATATCAACAAACAATATACATAATATTTTTTTTATTTATTAGAATGCCACTCTACACAGAAGTGCTTAGTCCAGAAATACAGTTTTGTCTTACTCAATAATGCTTGTAATGTTACTTGCTAATTCTATTTCGTAATAAAACATGCATGTAAATAGCCATGGGATAAGTTATATACAACTCAGCTTTTATAATCGGACAATATGATCTATTCTGAATATTTGTGAGCAGAACAATCACATGTATACTTTATTTTTATTATTTGATACTTTTTGCATGAACCGTATACAATAACTTTATTCTACTCTTTAGAATACATACTTATAGGTTATAAAACCAAGTATAAACAATACGAAATAATAAATGTAATATTAAGTCAAATAGGATACTCTATTTATAAAAGTTATTTTAAAAGTGAACGTAGGAAGAACAAAACTAGTATTCTCCAAATATTATATGTTGATTTAGACACATTATCTAGATATTATAAATATAAAAATAAAGAAAGTTTTTGTTTCATAAAGAAATTTTGTCAGGCTCTGAACATTCCCTAATTTTATTAAAGCTTTTATAACATATACCTCTGCATGCTTATACGTGTATCTTGAGTTAAACTTGTATCTTCACATATAAAAAGTTGTCAATATTTGCAAAATTATTAATACACCATTTACTGTATATATGTACAATATGTATATGTAACCTGTTGTGAATAAAGCATAAAAAAACTTTATTCTGTCGTTAGCTTCACTTATTCTGATTTGTTTTGTGTGCAGTATAGATCTCTGATTGCCTTAATTAGTATCATGGTGTCATACACAGTAGAACCTTTCGATTGTTCAGACTGACTAAAATCTTCGAATTAGAGGTTTTCTGATAAGACATGTTCCGGGATTACAAAGTTCTTTTCGCATTAAATACATGATAACAATTCGGGACAACATGACGTGTTCGGTTTAGAGGGGATTCCGGACTTGAAAGGTTCGAATTAGGGAGGTTCGACAGTATCTATAATATTTTATTTTACTTTCTAGGGGATCAATTAGAAATCGATCAGTTTATTATTAGTTTGAATTCCAACATCTAACGTCATTTAAACGTCAACGATTGTTCTATTGTATGTTACACAGTAAGCGCGCGTTCGTTCGGAAATGAATGCTCGAAGCTGCGGGCAATATCCTGAAAGTGGCTTGTATAAACTAGAACTCATTGCAACAATGAGCCTCTATCAAGATTTCTATAAGATAATCTTTGTTTCTCATTATTTCTTCATATAAAATACCAGAGAACAATTGGATGTCATTATAAATTCTAAGCATTGTATTTACTCCCGCAGTGAAAATCTACACGACTGTCACCTCCAGTAAACGTACCGGCTGATTGACTAATTGACATCTCAGTGTATACAATCTTGTAATATACATTGATATATGAGATGTCCTTCTACATGGTAAGAGATATTAATTTTAGAAACATAAATTGTCGAGAAACTTACTCTTTAGGGATTTATCTATCAAACGAAGAGGAAAATCTTGTAAAGGGATCCATTTTAAAAGTGAAAGATAAAATAGATCTTGTGAATCATCATATACTTATAACAATTACATCATTAAATCGAGAATACGTTATCAATAATAAGACGTGCTTTATTGGTATTATTTCAAGTACAAACAAATCGATTTCCAAGTCTTAATATTTTAGACTAAACAGTATGTAATATAAGTACAAGTCAATGCGTTGTATTACAATAGTATATAGTGTACACTCTTCCCTATTTAGTCTCTTGGTATCTCATAGAAGGTTTGATTTATGTTGCATATGTTCGATTTTTAAACAAAAACACTCGTAAGAGAAAATAATCTTAAAAGTCCAGTGATTTTAATAAACAATCGGTTTCTAACATTTGCTACATCTACCACAAACAAAACGCAAATGCAGCAGACATGTTTGTTATATTTATCTCTCTCTAGATATTAATATTTACGTGATTATCTGCACAAAGGTGCAATACTTAAGACATTGTTGGAATTGTTGCTGTAGTTGTTAAGCTACCACTGTTATTTCCACTCAAAATGTATCGAAGTATTTTTCTGGAATGTCACTTAATTCAGTACACCATCGTTGAAAAAAATCGCAATTGTCTTGATTGACGAAAACCCAGGAAGTTTATTCAACCAGACCAACATTCAATTACATTATTAAATCGTATTTATAGTTTCTGCCATCGGCTAATCGCAATTTAACTAATTAGATATAAAAAAATCTTCGTTTAAAGTTGTTTACCGGAGAGGAGAGAAGGTCTTATTCATAAATCGAGACACTTCACAGAGAATATGAGATGAAAAGGGATACCAATATGACATGGAAATATTCAAATAAAAAATTCACCTTCCCGAACAAAATAATTTTATTCCCAAACGCGTTTCAATCAAACCCATGCAAAACCTGCAAGAATTGAACGGTAAAAAACATTGTCCCCGAGGGGTACAACCTTAGAACAGTCTATAACATGAACTGCACAAAAGATCAAATGAAAGACGAGAGATGAAGTAAAACAAAATAATATCAATAACAATTACTGCGCTGGAATTTACGACAAACTACAGATTTCAGTTCATTTGGCGGTTGATTCACCTGACACGATTTGTCACCAATACTTATACTAATCTACCCTGTCACAAAGAACCGACAAGTTTCCACATGTGGTAGAACATCGACATATTTCGTTAAATGTCAATGTTAGGTTTCATTAAAAAAAATTAATTGTCTGAGGTTCAATTTCTTATATGAAGCAATCTTCGTCTGTGATTATGACTTGCAAATCTTATTTAGAACATCTCATACTTCATAGTAACTGGTTATTAAATTTCCTCATCTCAGTTCCCAAGGCCCACTAAATACTGAAACGGAAGTTATGAGTCGGGAGAAAATATCAACAGTATAACTTTAAATCTAAATAAAGATTCTATTGGGATCTAATATCTTTTTTTAAGATTGCACTGTTCCATCATAGTCTCCATTAATTTATTTATACTAATTGGCGTGCGCATCATACTAATCCTCGACATCCTCTGATAAGTTATATTACGCATGCCTTATCATTTACATTTATGCCACTATGACATGGTGCATACACAATTACAAAGTTTGCTGTCAAAAAAGATGATAACCTGGGTATGATGATCTAATTGGGCTGATTGATAATATGAAACAACCAGCAATTATACAGGATTGAAGCATTCTGTACACACAGCGGAGAGCGCTAGAACAACTTCACTTACCTGTGCGAATAGTATAGATATAGATAATAAAAGGAATCCCTAGAAAAACTATACTCGTACACAAAAATCCCACCTTTTCCTAAATACTATCTTTCAAAAACCTACTAACCCAAAATGCTACTTATGCACTGGAACTTACTAATACAAACAATGGAGGACAAAACGGCCATACGTTGGCTGTCGACTCAGATGAAAATCTATCATTTAGACGAAATCATTGTTAAAATATGGCTTCTTATTCTTCATATTGCTCTTATTCCTAGTCATGGCAACATTAAGGTAATAATCGTGGATATCGTAATTGCAAAATGTACTGTGTGCTTTTAGCCGCATAACATGACGTGAACTTAACAAAGGAACACATATTTTATGTGAAATTATAATATTACAAGTAGGCTATACTCGCTGAATTTTATACATTTTATATACGATAACTGAATGCAAAGGCACTGTATTATATATATCTTAATTATGGAAGTATTTTTCATGTACTATTTATTCAGTATTATCGTTGTATTTGCAATAACTTTTGGTGTATATCAAAGACATTATTTCCATTGCCATTGACATATAGATATGTTTCAATTCGTTTAAATGTGATTTAATTGATGTACTACGTACTCATGGACTGTAAAGTGCTATGTATTGAACAGTAAACCATATAACAAATCGACTATGTTGTTCATTTTTACTTTTATCAATGTATAGAATTCTGCTGATATTGTCAAGAATATGAAATATTTGTCATCTCATGAGAAGTTACGGAATTATGACGTTGACAGATTACTTATTCAAGAGATTTATCTTTTAAGTCAAAATGTGGAATTATATTGCTAATTTGATCCTTACGTCGTTTATTACTTCCTCGTGCTGTTTTGAATTCTGCTGATTCATGCTGCCATTTTAAAATATTTTAAACATAGTAAGACATCACATGATGATAAAGGAAAATGAAATAAGAAGGCTTCGTAGAAATTTAGTACTAAAGACAAATCAGGGGCCCGTTTTATCAACATGTCTTACGACAATCTTAGCCGATTTTTGTCGTAGGTCTGTCGTAAGACACTCAAGTTACGACAAAGGCGTTTTATCAACGTTTGTCGTAGCTACGACGTCGTAAGTTCCCCTGTTTTTGTCGTAACATATGACGCGCCGGAAGTTGCGCAATATAATGGACGGCGTCTCGGATTTTATTGTCGTAAGACAAAGTTTTGTCGTAGCTACGACACTGTACTTACGACAGCGTTGATAAAACGGTATTGCGACATCTTAAGTTTTTGTCGTAAATTCCTGTCTTAAGATAAGACATGTTGTAGCTACGACATGTTGATAAAACGGGCCCAGACCTTGTAATACGTCTTTCGTCGATACGTGCCAACTAAGATCTAATGTGAAGAATTCATTACGAGCCAAAAATGAATTATTGCTTGGCTCTTTCCTTGGCCAATATTTCCACCATTATCATAATCCATTATCTTTGGATGACTGTAATGAGTTTGCATAAACATCACTGCGAGGACCAATATAATAATGTGCGGTACAATTAATGATTTCCAGGTCCTCCAAAAGATTACATTTAATGTGTTCCTTTCCCTATGTAAACAATGGAGACATTATCATGCTTATCTAATTATAGAATAATGATACAAGAATAGGTAAAAATACTATAATGTACTTACCAATCAAAAAACAATTCAGAATCGTGCCCTGTAAAATTTACATAATATATAAATAATGGAATATTTAAACACATTACCGACACAATGACATTAAAACTAATATATGTATATCAATTTTAGATATTTTACATTGCAAGGCTTACTAACATATTGATTTTCGGCTAGAATTTGACTAAAGTCGTAATTGAAGTAGGAACTGACGCCAAGTGTTCAAGCCATTACGGTGCAGTAACTTAATGTGTTAATGTAATTAGCACTGCAGGAGTATCTCAAGCGATTTCTGTTGATCGTACTGTTTGATAAAAAAGCACAAACGAAGATGAACGAATTACAACATCATTTGAGTGATATACGCTTCAATGAAAGACATTAATTACGCCGGTCAATGTCAAGGTCGTTCAATGTTTGGTGAAGGTTACAAAAGTAACGAAGAACATGTAATGCATGAAGAACAATCATGTATAGTGATAACAAACAGTAAAACGTATTCTAATAGATACGGTAATAGATAGTAGTACACTGGAGGGTGCAGAACGTTTCTCTGGAATGAACGCTGGAATTCAGACAGTGCAGCGAGAGAGATAATATGTTTATACGTGACGAGGTATCACGATACAAAACTAGGTTGTATACACATGGTGTTCGGATATTTATCATTTCCTGACTTCGTATGTAGGAAGCTATTCTGTTGTCTAGACTCGTTTTATTTGGAATTGTAATATTAACCGATATAACAATAAAACTCGATGTAATACTTCATCGTAACTTTAATAATGTTAAAACAAATTAATGTTATTGTCGGTATAGCTTATCTTTCATCACATAAGTGGAATTCTCCTTCTTGATTTCAAAATAATAAATACATACATTCTTAACATAGGACTTGACACCAAATACCAGGAGGATGCAATCTCTGACAAAATTGTCAAGATATATGATGTGATTTTCTCCTCGGTCAATATATCAGTATTCATGGTATCAAAATGGCATGGATTTCAAATAGGTTTCCTTTTCCGTGATTTACGACAGTTACGGTAATTTCAGAGCCGCCAAAGAGGGGAGTAAAATAAGGAGAACCAGGCATTTATACCCCTACCCTTTTCGAATAGTTGATTATGTTTTTAAATGTGACCGGCGTAAGCATCGACACACACAAAAGTCATCACTCGTTTCCTATTATTTTATAAACACAGTACTTTGCTCGATAGTTGTGATGGGGACGCTGAAAAGGCGTACCTGAAATACTGAAAGGGGGAGTCGAGATTGAAACCCACAATATTTCGTTTTGAAGTCCAATGTGTTAACACTGTACCACCAACCACCCTTGCAACAATAGTTTTATTTAAGTGTTTGACAAGAATCATACTTACTAACACAGCGTAGATCATCACGGTTCCGACATTTTCGTAGAATGTACGGTCATGTAAACTAAATGCTGACTCAAGAATTATTCTGTAACAGAAATTAAAAAGTTAAGACGATCACTACATATATAATAATATGAACTATAATTATTCGTCTTCCACATACTATGAACAACATAATAATTACAGAGTTCTTCAGTAAATGAAATAATCGGTTACTATGTGAGAAGGGTTTGGAAAACAGGGATATTCGCGAAATCTGGTATTATGGATATGAAGTATGACAGAGGTCATGTTACAGAACATAATTATTATATTGGATGTATGAGTCGGGGAACTTAAGGGGCTTTGTCTGTTTAAAAACGTCGGAAATAATGACAAAGGGGGTTACATTTGACCCTCCCCCCAATGTCAGAAATAATCTAAAATCAGCCATACCAAATCCGATTTACTTCCTTCTGACCTGTTCTCAACAGTTCGTAATGTTTTGAATACCATGGATTCAAGTTGGTTAAGGTAAATATGACAATTGTGGATCTGAATTTATTTACGTTACTATGGTACAACGTTTCATATCAAACGGTAACTGTGGAATTGTCTTCGTGTACACGGCATAATTTATTTACTTCCCTATACTTGATAAAACTATGGATACGACCGAAAACCAAGTTATAGAAATGCAATATTGCGGACTAGAGACACTTTAATTCAGTAATAGTAATTTATTGCTTTTTCTTGACAAGAACGAGCAATTAACCTAAGATGAAAATGACCTACGGTTTATAACGATACCATTGTGTTTGGGTGTGAATTGATATCTGTTTGAAATGTATCGCTAATGAGAACGTATTCTTAAGAGAGATACAGAAAATATTTTTGACTCAAACTATTTTATGGCCCTACACAACAGTTTACTGTGATAAATACGGTCTAAATCCAGGTTTAAATAAATACAAGTTCAATGGTTTCCTTATGCATGTAAACTAACCACTTCTTCATTGTATCTGTCATTGTTAGCCACTGACTATACATGCATTCTAACGTCGTGGTCTGGATCAACTCTAAGACAGCATATACAATTAAATCGTAATTATCTTCATTACTAAAGAAGAAACACCAGGCAAATATATCTGGTTATAATAAGCTTCTTTATTATCCATGTGACCAATATAATCCTTATATTAAATGTTCACTTCTCTAATGAGCGTATTAAATTCACCCTGTGATGTATATTGCTAGTTACTGTACGTGGTATTGTATAATATTATGTTAATGAATGTTATATCGGAGTTTGCATGAAGTGTCCTTTAATATAATGTACTAATGTACTTTTTCACCGTGTCTTATCAGTCAACAGTCATGAAATTGTGTACTAAACCTATAGAGCATGCGCATGTTGGGTGGGATATTTCTTGTTAAGGTCTAGGGAAGAAGTATTTGTAGTGACATTATTGCTTTTACCACCTGTTCAATTACCCTCTTCATTATAAAAGTTATTACCTCTAGTAAAACCAACACGTATGTTGGATCGTTTGACACCACTGTAAACTCATTAAAGACATTTCAAAAATCTTCAAAGGCGTACATCCGTATCCAATCATTTGCAAATAAAATACACTGTTCAGCCATTCAGACATGGTCGGTTTAATATATGAACTAAGATGCAAGACTGATACTTACGGAGGTAGTAGATACAGAAAGAATAAATCAGAATGTAGAGATGGCTGGTTTTCTTCATCGCTTGGTAATGCTCCACTGAAATCATGAAACAATCAGTTAAGTTACTCGTTCACCCTCACAGGACTATGGATTTAACAGTCTATGATGATATAATAAAAAATTATATCTTTGTGATTTTGGTATTGTAAAATAATGTTGCATTTTTATATAAATGGGCATGAAGCTGTGGTGAATTGTAAAATGAAAATCATACCTCTAAAACCTAACCATTGACTAGGTATTCATTGTATTATTGTTTTATATTAACGGGTTTGAGGAGTGAAAATTGTGAATGCATATCGTAAACCTAACCCATAGAGTATTTATAAATTGATCAGTCGAGCAATAACTGCAATAGTTAAGGTAAGGTTTTCTAAACAAAGTATGCACAAGGAAGCTACGCAACCCGTTAACGATATCACGTTAAAGAGGTAGATCTCCCACATGACGTCGGACGATACAAGCACACCGCAAATTTAATCACAAAGCAAATAATCTTCAAATAATGTTTTTTACAAACTTGTTAAAATGTCGACTTCCATTATTTGAGTATTAAACAGCTTTTTATAAGTAATGAATTCCAAAGCAGTAAATACCATAAGACGTCCTGGAAATCTGACAGACATGAATATTTTAATGCGGATACTTAAATGTTCTACTTACTATAACACTGCTCCTACAACGGTTCCAAGTATAATGAGTAAACTGGAAATATAAAATGAGCATTCTAAGAATTATCTTAATTGAATTAAATATAACAAATACTCAGTCTACTGTAGCACACGAACTTTGAATATTCTGATATAGAGTACCACTTCTAAACTTTTTTTGTCTAATTCATGAACAATGTTTGTGTGGTGGCTTACGTGCTTGTGTGATATGATTTGTGTGTGTTTATACAACAATATATTTAGCAATGCATCTATTCTGGCACCATAGCGTGACTATCACCATTTTTCTAGAAAGGTAAATCGACCAATGACCCTTTTCCACAATTAAAATTCTCTTACAATAATTTATTATACACTAATTATAATATAGTCTATACATCATTCAAGAACATGTTGCTTTAAATACAACTTGTTTATCTCTGACAGATGTTTGTAATTAAAATTTAATATCCAAACATTCCATTATTACAGTAGTACAGTACTTGGGTACATCCCGTGTGCGAAAAGGGTCCATGGTAGACGCATGGATGCATGGTACGCCTAGAAGAATCCAAGATGGCGGCCAAGATGGTCGCCAGTTAATTAAAAATGGTTATGTTTTCATTTTAATGGATCGACTTGATTTTTGCAACAAGAGGTCACAATGACTGTACTACATAGGCCGCTACCATATAAGATCTTTGTTCCGTAAAACCACACATGTACCTCATGGCATAGCTCGTGATCAATATAGTTGATTTTAATGAATATATTTGAAGGACGTTTTTATGTCACGTGTCTGAATGCATGTATTTGTTCGTATAAGGTAGATATGTTGTTTTAATAACGTTTCGTTAAGTGTTTTTGCTAGTAAATACCTTTGGTAACACTATTCTATTTGTCATAAAAATTAATTACGTAATGAACAAGTCGAGGCACGTTTTTAATTTAGTATTTAGAGTTTGGCTAAAACGCAAAATGCGTGTTGCTAAGAAACGTCATGATAGAGAGAACCAGAGACATAGATAACAGAGATTGGCAACTTAAAATATCACGCATGACATCATTTTGTAGATTCTGTAGCAGGTAAAACTCAAAAACTAAATAACATACATATATAAATTATACATTTTCTGAAAGTTTAAACATTTGACTTCTGCTGGAAATAATATTCTGTTATATTTTCTAAGTTAATTTTTAACTATACCCACTAGAATGTATTCAGGCTGAAAAGAATTGGTACCAGAAGATATTGTTTTAGAAATATTGTATAAGTAGGTGGTATAAACATGGGCGTAATAAAACTATCAATAAAAATTGATATTTGAAACATTTGGTAGCTATAGTTTAAAAAATAAACTTTCAGAAAATGTAAAATTTATGCATGTGTTATGAGTAGGTAAGACATTTTACTTGCTACAAAATCAGCAATTTTTGGGAAACGTAACAGTCATGCGTACTATTACATAAGTAATAAGTGAAGTTGCTTATCTCTGTTATCTATGTCTCCGAGAGAACCATATTAAAGTGCAGAAGTTATGTTATATGCGTACTAACTCTTACAACATCATTTTTCAAAATAGGTTTACTACACGTACTAGCAATAGAACTTAAAGTCATTGCATAAATAAGAGATTGCATGCATGCTATGATCAATATTCTGCATTAGTGACAGACTGATTTTACTTCATAATTAAAAGTATAGAAACATTAATGTTAATCAATATAGGAGTACATACAGTGGCCCACTGACGTATCCCGTCTACTGTAACTAACACTTGGCACGTAGTTAAATGCTTCACTTTGAAGTTTACAAGTCATGCGAAACTCGTTGAAAATAATATCATCTTCATACAATTAATATCAATCAAGATCCAAATGGAACTTTTATATGACGGATCAGTCATGCATTGTGTTTTCAAGGCGGGGTAGATTGGATGTGTATGACATGAGCGTAAAAATGCTCACATCGGCTGTATAATGAACAACTGAATCCACATGACAGTCATTCAGGGCAATGATTGATTACTTCGTGCAATGATTGTTAGTTAAACCCGGCTTCTGACATTACACACGTGATATAAATATTGTACCAGTGATACATCAGCCATATTATCTTCATTCATAATATTAAAAGTATGCGACATAGATACTACCATAATTGGTTCTTGTTATTGTGTGAGGAAAAACACAATTTGCCGAAACATATTATTATATTCCCATAAAACCGATTCCTTCGGTCTGCGCTGTCTATCTATTAACTTGATACTTCGAGAAGGAAGCAATCAAACTGTACAATATAACCCTTGTTACAATCGGCCACTTAAAATAATTAAATATTCGTTTTATTATAATTTGCATACATCTTATGACACATTGACAATAGTCAGTTTATACTCCATATCTTATATTATGGAGGGAAAATATACATTAAAATCTTAGAAACAACATTACGTTTGAAAGCAAATTGAGCTGGTCCGATTTGAGATAAAGAGGAAATTCTGAGAAAAAAACAAACAATGGAAAAAGATCTTAGAATATTATATAAAAAAAGAAGATTACCTCAATTATATCTTTTTTTCGGGTGTTGTAGTGACAGTCACATACGTGTCACTAGGGGCATGATTATGATAAATGAATAGAACATTTTCCATACATACATGTTTTAATGTTATTTTTGTCTGGTATCTGAAATAAATCTTCACGAACGTTACGAGATGTAACCCTAACAGAAACAAAACAAGAACTATTCTCATTATTGCAAGCTTCGATATTCATTTTATATTGTTATTTTAGACTGATTCAAATGAATACATTTAAATATATCATATAGTGCAACGGGAGGTAGCAGAAACGACATACGTTACGTCAAAGGAAATGTCATAAAATATTAATAATTCTTCATAGTTTGATTCGTATTTAATTTGGAAAGGTTTAGTGAGCCGATATCAATTTCTAAGCCATGATTTCCGATCACACCATTAGTTTGTTACATACAAATAGGTAGGCTGTAGCTTTCAATTAATAGTTTAAAGCTCTATTGAAATATGAAACATATACTGATGGAGTTTGATAATGTTTTCTCCAAGTGTCTGCATTTCAATGGCACTCCAGAGATCATAATGACGGTCATACATGGTGGCTTTTGTTGCAACGGAAATGTTCAAATGGAAATTTAAAAAAATGCACCACACTTCGAGTTTAATCTTTACATTCAAGTTTTTATCTCTGAACCCAGGTTTGGATAAAACAGAATTAGAAAACTTAATTCAATTTGGGATGTCTCACGACGAGGCATTTCCATTAGTGCTTATTAGTTGCTTTTCGTTAAAACGTTCGTGTCATTTTGATAAATGAAAAATGCATGCAACTGTAAACACAGTGCGTCATTCTCTTCGAAATAAAAATACCTAACTAGACGATCACAACGATTAAAGTACTTAAAATGTTTATCATGAAACCATTTAACGTTATACAAGATGAATTCTACTAACAACGGTACTATACACATATATACACAAATCAATACGCAATCAATACACATTAGTAGCACAATGCAACCTCTCCAAAGCAACACTCTTTTGGAGTAGCACAATTACGTTGTTGCTGAGTGGTTGTTGCTCTGAGGAGGTTAAATGAATAGTTAAATAATGCTATTGTTGTAGGCAGGTTGTTGCTGAAAAGATGCCGCTCTGGAGAGGTTGTATTGTAAATATGTGTGTATGTTATTGGGTCATAGTCCGGTATATAATGTTCACCTTTTACATTGTAACCCATTAAAGCTTGGAAATTGCAATGGGTTTCAGACAGAATTAATCATAATATATTGGATCTTATAAACATAAATCAAAGTGATAATCGCATTATTGGAACATTTAGCATTAGATAAACGTATTGAAATGAGTAAAGTCTAGTTCATGATTAAATCGACCATGCGAAGGTGATGTAGCCTTTGCCAACATACAACAGAGTTATGTAATAATGTGTGCGATGTAATTAATGTTCACATTGTGTTATTACCTGGAGTTCTTAATAATATTAACTCAATGCTCAGAGTTGAAAGGTTGAATGTGTTCTGATATTCATTGTCCTACCATATAATCATTGTGTGCTATTCAAATATATGATCAGATTGCTAAATAACAGAACACAAACCACGCGTATCCACAATGTGGCTGTGTGCCAGGAGGCTTGTAAGACAATCAGGTGTAAGCAATGTTACATCCCTTTATAAATTTTAGATAAATATATTTATGTTTATTATAGAAGTTATACCATATAATAGTAAATATATATCATGCTCAAGTTCAAGAAAGTTTAATGGTATAAACATGAATACATGTTTGTCGCCATTTACAATAACAGATGGCGATACATAAAGTAAATATATAAATACAGAAAAGTATGAATACATGTAATATTAATTATCAGAGGATATTATACATCAATATACAAAACACATGATATTATGAACATAATTTATCTGCATGATATAAATAGGCAGCCAGATTTACTGTAGTTTTTTAAGTGTTTTTCATAATATTGCAGAATTTATTGATTGTAGTCCACGTACTGTAATAGCGATTAATATTTTTTTTCTAAGGTTACTATAGTGAGGACATACAAGTAAAAAATGAAATTCATTTTCAATCATATTCATATTGCATAGTTTACATATTCTTTTGTATCGTTCAATGTTCCTATGTCTTCCTTCTTCTATTGATAATGTATGTGCAGAACATCTAAAACAACTTAACGCAACTCTATGTTTAGCATTCGAGATAGTAGAGATATATGCTCTCCTTTCAAAATTCAATGTAAAAGTTGTGTATGTTTCTAGCCTAGAAGAATTGTCTAAATCACTAAACCATTTTTGCAAAAAAAATATCAATTATCCTTTGGCATAAACCAGCAATAGTATTATCATTTATAAATACATTCTGTGTCCAATGGTATGTGAAAACCCATATTTCAAAACAATTTAATAAAGTTTTTAGACCATGTATTAATATAGTTGCCATTATTGTCTTGCATATACATTAACTTATACACCAAAGATTCAGGCTGTTTAATAATTCTATACCAATATTTCACTATTCTTAATTGTCTTAAATATCATGAAATTAGATGTAAGGTATGAATCGAAGGTGGGATGATCCCGACCCCCTCATACCTATTACGGGGTGAAATAAACGGGGTTACCCTGTTGGGGCCTCAAAAAAATGTTACATCCCTATTTATTGTATAAGTTATAAAATAATTATGTCCAGAATTAGGTTATGTTCATTACCCAATCATCATAGAAGTCTTATATCGTAATATGCGTTTACAGAACGTTCTACAATGTTATCAAACACGATACCAAAACACTTGTCGATATTGTCATTCTGAGACATGAAATCTACTATCAGCGGTTTGTTAAGCGACATAATTACTTGATTGACAATATGTTGGCGAGCTTATCTTTGGTATGAATGTTTTGCTATGGAAATACATTGGATCAAAGCCATTTACTCATGTTTGGTCTAAATACCCAATAGGAATTTACATTAAATTTAGCAAAACAGTCTAAAAACGTGTCTAAAAGAGATAAATTGACCATTAAGTACACAATATCATAATTGTCATCATCTTTCATGTAAGGGATCAAGAGATTAGTCGACTAGAAATTCTGATAAAGCTTTACAGCATTTTTTAAATATCGAATCCTGAATCTTATAGTGAGCTATCTACTATTTTGAAGATTTTGAGATTTTTACATCGTTGAATTCGTCTCAGAGAGAGCGAGAGAGAGCTGTCTCCTCTCGCCCTTGTTTTGGCAATTTGAGCCCCTGTTAAAACATTTTGCACTATATCCATGTTTTTCAAATGACTTTGAAGGTTTGTTGGAGTTTTTCTCAAAATGGCAGAAATGAACTTAGCTCATTATTATGTCGAAAATATGCCCACACATTGAAATACATGTTTGTTTGTTTATATCGAGTTTTACAGCCCTTTTCAAAAGTCAGAGTCATATGAGGCGGACAGTTCACCTAAACATCGTTCATGTGAAGAACCAGCACTAGACTTTCATCCTCCGTAAGCAACTGCCTACTTCCACACATAAAGAGACACGGTCGGTAGTTGGGCTCGAACCAACGACCCTTTTCAATGAGAGGTTACAGTGATTTGAAGTCAGTGACCTTAAACAATAACCACTCGACCATGGAGGCGGATATTGAAACACATACCAGCAGAACAAGCAAAGAATGGTGCCTAGCCCCAATAATAGATACTCGAATAGATTGTTGACACGTGATAATACGATTGCCTTTAAAAGTTTAAACGAATCAAGTTCACATACCGCGATAAATGTGTCCTTAAATTAAATCAAAATTGGTAATGAATCACAATTGGTAACTATATCGCTTGTTCGGTATTCAGTTGTTATTCTCGACTGTTGACCCATTATTTCATACACGTTGTCCTCATAAAGCATACTTCCAATGAGAAACAATACTTGGCATCAAATTTAATAATACTGAGTAGAGATTCGTGATTAGATAGATTGCTGAATACTTTAAGTGCAATCTCAGTAGAATTAATTGAAAACGTGTTCCAAATTCATTTTTTTCATTTCACTTTTTAATAAATGCAAAATGTATCAGTTGTGTTAGGTTGACCAATGGTTTAAGAGTGTTCCAACATGTATGTACAGACCACAAGCCACATGACAACCAAATGACTACGTTAATTTATCACATTCATTGAATAAAGCATTATGTAGCAGACAGTGTATGGTATAGCTCGACCATGAGTTTTGAGCCGTGACGAAATTATTCAGAATAGTCCACTAAGTGAAATAGGGGATGTGGATATTCGGAACAAATTTGACTAAAACATATAAAATAAATTTAATCTATGATCAAAATGTTTTATATAAATCGTATCATCACAAATTATTCTAAAGTCAAAACACTTGATATGGTAAACAATAAGTGTAATTATTAATTTGTTATCACGGAGGGGTTACAAGCAGTTTCAGCAACAGGCTGGTTCCGGTGTACTGGACATATACGAGCTATTAAACAAAGATATTGCTGTCACAGTGACAAGTTTCCTGAATCTATCATCATTGAGCTTGACTTGGATTCAGACTCCATATCTGACTCAGTCAGAGACAGATACAGCTGAAGGGTCATCGACAGACACAGCGAGTGAAGTAGATCTGTGAAATGAACTGTATTGTGCAATATGAAATCACATTGTATTTATTAAAATAAAACAAAAAAAGACAAAAAGAAAGAAAATCAATGAAAAACAACAGAAACAATAAAACTATAATATACAGTGATATAAAACATGTTTATAATTATGTACTTGAAGTTTTACAATAATGTTCAAACATACTTTTAAAAATATAATAATATGCCCGAAAAAAAGTATGGTGCAATCTGGAATTGAACTCATGCCTGTTGGCTTATGAATAAATACGTTCAACCCACTTCGCCAGCGACAGTTATTAAAACGATGTGCTAAATTACTTGTATATTCAGTAAGATATGTTCCGAATAGCCACTATCCCCAGTTGATTTAGTGTATTCTTCCGTCACGGCTCAAAACTCATGGTCGAGCTATACTTGTCAGCAGTTAATAATTCAAATGATCACGAATCTATACTATTCAGAATTGTAGTGTAATTTACCCTGATAATAATAGCAACGTATCTAAATATACGCATCATATATATAATATGACATCTGAATGATGCTCAGCGGTTTGGTTTAATGCGCCACAATGGAACTGAAATACCTTTTCCTACTTGGAGACAAAAATTTAATAGAGCAACTTCATATCCACGACTAAACTTCGTCGAGAAAATTGAGGGCTACAAACCGAGATTTGTACCCGTCCGTACACATGGTGCTCTGTGTATTCGCTAGTATCTACAGCTACAGCTGAGCGATGGTTTATTGATATGCTACACCAGAAACACTATGACAACAAGTAGATTGTCAAGCTTAGGACTTTTAAATGCCTTTGCTCCTACTGAAACAATCACATAAAAGTATTGAATACTTTTGGGAAATACGAGTCGTATTTATTGACATGCGTTTTTGAAATACATTGTAAATCGTAAATATTGAAGGTACATGTAGATCTACTGTTTTTTTGTTTGCATTTGATATCTGTGGATATAATAAACATATGACTTCGTATGAAGTTAGATTTATTAGTCTAATGAATAGTATGTACATGCGAATTATTTGCCAGTGTTAAAAAACTAACCTCAGTCGGAAGGTATTGCAGTGTGTGGATGCAAAAGGTCGTGGAAGGTTTTTACGAACTTGAAAGAGGCATAGATTTTCAAGCGAAATATCTAAAACGCACGTGGGCCGAGGTACATATTGACCTCCATGAGCATTCAGAAATTTTGCGTACGCACCATTATTGGTCAAGCTACGCCCCTGGAAAGTATCGAAAATTAAACAGATATATTCGACAGTATCGTGCTTGTGTTGAGCTCAAGTGTTATAAATCAGTAGGAACAATATGGAGACATCGACGGGAAGTGTTACCACGTGTAGTAAATATTTGCCGGGTCTTGTGTGCCGGAAAAAATCGGTTTAATTCTGTAAATATGACTTAATATCAAAATAACATGCATGTACACCAATGTAATTCATGTTCATTATAAATGTGAGACGACCCCTTTAATTTAATCCGAAGTTCGTCTCCGTCACCGTCTTAAATCGCAAATGTCTATTACTGGTTCAGACAAATAATGAATTGATACGTATACATTGAAAGATACTTTACACGTATTCATGTTAACCTTTTAACAGTTTAACCGGGCAATTATTTCTGTCAGTCATTATCCTGTTATCTAATCAACAAACAGCCCAAAAAGGACTATTGACTGTAAACTATATGTGTGAATGAATTTGGTTAAATCAAATAATAGCATTTCATTTCAGGACAAACAACCAGACTCATAATTAACGCATCGCATTGTGTGTGGACAAAAAAAACATGTGCTGACTTTCAAATCCATGCATAAGGCAGTGATAAATGATATCAAAATACTTTGTGTTGTACTATTGTTCAGTTTCAAACCAAAACAAATTTCTTGGTCTCAAACATGTTTTCTTAGCATACAGTATGTTATATGCTGGTATAATTCGATGCTGAAAACATGTCTCGAATTATTCAATATGTGCTTACGTAACGTAATTTACATTTCTCGCGTGTTATGCAATCATCAATTATACTCCAGAGCCTCAGTTGACAGCATCATGCAACATTTTACGTTACTACGTACATGTCCTGACAGAAATTGGAACGTATGCATTTGACAATTTTCCTATTAGACATTTTCGATGTTAGAAACAGATTTAGTCCAAATCCTGACAGATTTCAAAATAAGATTTTATATTTCCAATTTCAGTCGTTACAAAATGTCAAATACGAAGTTGCATTCAATGCAAGTAAAAGTATACGAATGTATTTGTTACTTAAATGGTGTCTGTAAAGGTTGATGGTTGGTGTAATGTTCCTGTATAATTCTGAGACTGTCACTGAGTTGATGCTGAATTAGATTTTATAAACACACAAGGTAGATTATTCACTTGTTCTAGTCCTACCCGAAACTCCCACTAAGAAAGAAGCAATCCAATTCATAGAAACATACAAAGTAAAAGTTTTAATGGAGGACAAATACAGTCTCATGGAGTGTACTACCATGCTAACTCTCTTTATAGATTGTCAATAATCAAACAGTGTCCAGCTAGTAAGTAAGTTTCACAAAGAAAATCAATATCCTTACATAGAAATCAGGACATTAGACTCATCACCTTTAATTAAAGTTGAATGATTACATTTGATTTAATACAATACTTTTCAAATGTCTTTCTGTGTTAGGATTCGTTTAATCTCCGAAACACTTTGTCGGCAGACCATTTCAGTGCGGTATTCAAAATTCCGTTCATGTGTTCATACCTGCAGGGACAGCGGTAAGATGGCTTCACTTGTGTTATATATGTACGTACGCTGTTGTATTGCCTGTATAAATGACATTGTGCTGAGGAACATCAACTATGGTCAGACACACATGTACACAAATTAATCTTTTACATGAATCTGATTTTCATTATCACATTAACGAGAGATGTTTCGATTCAAAGGACACAAAGTAGGATTTATATTCCTATCTGTGAGCAATTACTGTCTATGTGTGATACTCATCAGCAAATTAACACGTGGGTAAAACCTTTTATATGAAGGTAAGATAAATACGGAAAATGTTGCAAATTCTGTTTAGACAAATGTAAAGCAATTTAAAGAAATCATATCATAATGTTGTACAACCATACAATACATTACATTCATAAATACAAGTGTCTAACTTGGATCGCCAAACAGGATGTACTTTCTACAGAATTATCACATTTGTGTTTAAAAAAGATACGGGAATGATTGTCGTAAATCACACTTGCAGACAAGCAAATGCTATCGATGAATTGTAAAACTATTTTTGTGCAGAGGTATATAATTATAAAAAAACGTCTATTAGAGTTCACGTCGCGGATATTATCTTGCGAATAGATGCTTACCAAGATCAGCACCATGGTACACTTTTGCCAGACTGCGCTAGTTGAAATTGCAATAAATGATTTTGGCCGCCGTAGATAAATATCAATTACAAAAGTAATATAATAATCAAGCTTGTTTACTTGTAGTTAGTGTCCATTTAGAACCTAAATACGGAACATCTGATGTGTCAAATCAAAGGGGTTTGTCACGAAAAAAAATCAAAAAAATTTTTTTCCGTGTAACCTATATATATATGGGTTACATGGAAAAAAATTTTTTTTGGATTTTTTTTCGTGACAAACCCCTTTATGTCAAATGAGACAAATATCGATCAAACATTTTAACTTTAAAAACAATATATTTCTATCGAAGTAACACGGGATAATCGTAATGCTAGAGGTACGATGTAACTATAGAGAAGCGCTTGGGCATGTATTTGAAGTATAACTCCTCGTTCCAAAACCCTTTTGCGTAACTCGATGCGATTTGCCAGCCTTGTCGCTACAGCAAGCCTTGTTGGTTGACAAATAGTGTTATCCACGTCAGTGAGTTTGTTGTGTTTGTGTTTTGTAATAGTTTCATTCCATTCTTACTTCCTCTACCTCTCTTTATCAACAACACATTCACGCCAGTACTTATGTATACTATCTTTATCTTGGTAAGACATTCTGCTGTAGTTTCATTATGTAAAACGGATACTTTGATATGATATATATTTCCCAACCGTTGCAATATGTAGGTAGCTATTTAAATCACTTAAAAGTGCTTGCAGATTAATGAATTTCCCCAATAACTAAGGGAACATTATCTATCTTACGTAATTATCACTGCTAATTAGCGATGGTGAATTAATTGTCTGTTTATTACATGGAAATATCAATAAACTGCTGCATACCGCATTGTAGAATTAATTTGCACCGCATATCGCATATTGGGCCACTGAACATTACTGTCTGCCATTAGAAATTTCAGCATCAAACATGACCATTGTAACTCTCACGTGTTTATTATAAGGATTTTTATCTATAAACTATAAAAATGAAAAAAAAGAAGCATTCATAGCTACAAAAATATAGTTATGTTTGCTTACACTTAGACAACTAGCTGCAAATGAAGGGCATTGTGAAGTTTGTAATTGTTTGTGTGATGGTTAAAATCTATTTGTCAGATAGTGGAGAACGTATCACTACTTACCAAGATTCAGGAACTTTTGATGACAGAAAGTTGGCATGGTGGAAGCCTGCAACAGAGAGAGAAACAGAGAGATTAACAACCGATAAACTGATGTCAGAAAGCGATGCACACATACTTTGCACGACAGGAGATAATCTACAGATTACAATGTTAGGTATTCTAGGCAGAGAACATAGATATTTTTCACAAGGTTGAATGCGCAATAAAACGCAATGTCAACTGACTTGAAGGATAAATAAGCACTTAATTAAGATAATGGAAATAAAACACGAACTATCGTCTAATACCTACTAAATTAGTGATTAGGGTATTTTTACTCAAATAAAAAAATATAATTCCTAAAAATTCATGTTAACGTAGTTGTATGTATTAGAGCTAAATATTCAATATAGGTAGCCATGAAAATAGTAAAACATGATGTTTAAATAATGATGCTTCGGGGATGCAGCGGAGATATGTTTATCAGCAACAGTCAGTGTCATTTGGAGGCTTTCCTAGCTTTAACGATGGATAAAGATGTCAATGCGTGCTCCTGTGTATAACCACTGATGTTCAGTAAGCTCGTTTCTTCACATTTAAACATTTTCTTGTTCCGAATGAGATTTCATGAGATGGTAGTGAGTATTAATCACAGACTAAGCACTCGTCCACTGAGGCCCCTTAACAGGACACTTTTGCAACACAATACCTAATACAATCAGATGATATAACGATACCCAGACAAATGTTAAGCCTTTGTCGATGATCCCTTGTTCGTTTCCATGTTATCCCAGTATGTTAATTAAATCTCGCAATTCCTAATCTAAAACAAATTAAGCACATATTTTATTGTATACATCGGGACCCATGTGACGCTCAAATATAAGTAGCCATCAACGTAATATAATACTTTATTTTGATATTTAATTCTTTCGCAGACTTTTAAAACGCAATAATACTGATAATATATTTGAACTAGGGTCGTAATTCAGCCATCAAGAACGTCATTAAGAAGCAAACGTGTCCCTTGAGGGTAACTACTGAAGAAGAATTTTGATAAAGCGACCGTGACAATAATCTGAAGGTCGTATTGGCTTAATATACACAATTAGCATCGTTCTTGAGGATTACGCTCATCTTGTATTAACATCAAATTCTCATGCGTGCGTCTGTTACAGCTGTTATGTCAATAAGCAACAATATATTTTTTGTGACGTTAAGAATCTGGTGAAATCATATATGTCATGTGACACATCACTAGTTTAGATTGTTCTTACGGCATTAGTCTAAGAATGACGTCTACTGCTTTTGCCTTGGGTTGATGCCAGGCTTTGACGAAACACAACCGAAGATAAGTTGGTTTCGTTTTGTTTTGTTGCCGGGGAATCTACAACACCCTAAATCTGCGCTTTTGCAACACTGCGCATACGGTTAGAAAAGTCAGTTTTTGCGTTTTTATTTTCAAAAATACATTTGTAAGATAAATCAAAGTATATTATAGTTTCCTTTAGTATACCTTACTTAGTATGAAGGTTCGATTCGTCCCAAATATGTTCGTACTTTAGTCTTGCTGTACGATACATCGGTGTCAATAATAGGTAAGGTCAGATAACCGTAAGAACGACATTTATTCAAACTAGCTTAATAAGATTTTGCAATACAGTCCAGACCAGGACATTTGTTTTAAGTTGATTATAACCAAGAAATGTGTCGCTTGGAAATTATTTTAACAGTAATTACACAGAAAATGCATTACCCTAATATAGACGTTTGGATTCCTGATTGATTACATCAAATTGATGGTGAATAATTAAACCGGATTTAATTCAACAAATAAATGGGCTTTAAATTGAATTGCGTGATTAAAACTCCATGCCATTCTAATATATTTCACGCAGTTCTGGTTTTATTATTATTAGGCGGAAACAATAAGCCTGTTCCGTTGTTTATTTAACAATCATTTTCACTCACACAATATTTTGAAGTTTTTAAGAAAATTGTCAATATTATTTAATGCGCGCATAGAACACTGGGGATAAGACTTTTTTATATTTTATGTGCGAACGGTTGCTGTCTTCTAATTTAATTTGCGCAGACATGTAATTATATTACATTCAGATAACGCATGCTTTTCATAATCATAAAATGTTTCCATGAAAATCACGTGCGCAATAATTTCAGAGTAATCAATTTATCATCAACAGGTATTGTATTTAGAAGTATTCGTATTATAAAACTTGTATGAACGTTTCTTGTTGACATAGACACTAGTGAAACGAACAATAATACTCAGAAACACAGAACAGAACAGAACACAGACATGCGTCTAATTACATTCAGTGTTCATGAGGGCTCTTAAAACTTTAATGAGTCGAATTATTTCATTTACAGATTATAACCAGAATTAGTTAGATTTCAGGGTCGTTTCATCTAAATCGTGGTATTTGTCCATTCCCCTATTGCTATGAAATAAAGATTATTGCATTAGGATTGACTATCGACTCTGTCACATATCACCCTAAAGATTTTAGCGGTCTGAACATTATCACGACAACGCAGAAATGAAATAAATCTAAACCATATCATTGTTTATTGCTGAACGCCTGGAGCTATTTCCGCCAAAAATTATTTCCGGTCTGATTGTATAATGAATATCGGAATGAGACAGCACGCTAATTGAAGGTATAGATATAGATGCAGCAATTGGTAAGAGTGCTTATTATTGCAAAAACAATCAAGCAGTCTGCGATGAAATGAAGCCAACAATTAACACGCATCTTTTGATGGAATACCACAGTAGAACTGTTATCTTTTCAAGCAGGAGAAGAATAAATGGCATTATAATAACACCTCGATAACACAACCACCTGTATAACTAAAATAAAGTGGAGCTGATTACATGATGAAGAGACATAAACGCAATATTGTACACAAGTCCAAAAAAGGGGAATCGCTATATGTGTCTGTTGATTTAACGGCCCATTTGGCAGCTGTGTGGAATTTCAGGTCCAGAAGGGGGGGGGGGGGGGGGAGATAAGAACCGTGCATTTATGTCGAATTGTTTTTTTTTTCTGATTCTTTATTGTGCTCGGTGTAAAATACCGACACACGTCTTATCCGTTTCCTGTGATTTCATAAATACAGTACTGGACTCGGTAGTTTGGATGGGGGACACTGAAAAGGAGTCCCTGAAATATTGGAAGGCGAAGCCAAGGTTTGAACCTAAGACCTTTTATTTGGTAGTCCATCCCGTTACCACTAGACCACCGATCAGTCTAAGTAGTGGATGTAATGTGGTGAGTTTAATATACTTAGTATCATGAAGTGGTTAAGTGAGGTTTCACTGTTTAATGTGATTGTGATCCATCTTGTTTGGAGTATTAACGTACACTTAAATAGTGTTAAACTGTCAGTTGAATGAGATAAAATTGACTTTTCTCCGATATAGATACACCCGCCACGGGGGGTTTCAGCACATGCATAATTAGTTGATAATGATATGATTAATTTTGTTCCGTAATGACTACAAACAGAAATTGCTTTTTTACCTAGTTTTGCCACTCCAGCTGTTATAAGAAACACGGCAATGATGAAAGGTCCTTTCACGTGTTCAAAATTCCAGCTCGCCACGTGCATTGAATGTTTCACGTGCGTTTGATTCGCGTGATGTCCGTCTTCATCTGTTGAATTTGTCGAGTCCGACTGTTTAACATCCTCGCCAGTGCTTCGTTTATAAACAGCACGGTCGCCATCTGTTATAAGAGGATTATTTACTATCCGACTGTTAATTTCTACGGCTAAGATAAACCCGGCCAAAAGTAAATATTTCACACTAAAACCCATTTTCATTTGTTATATAATATATCTGCTAAACATATTCAAATACTCCGCGACTAATAATCCATCAGTAATCTCTCATCATTATCAGTATTCCAAGTTTCACCGATACTTTGTATTCATGAATCTCTGTCCATACGAAATTCATAGAAAAACTATGTTTCCAAGAAATCCAATAAACCTTTTTTCTTTCGCCAAATGTCCAGCGCTCTCTAGCTTTTGTTAGTTAGGTTCACCTGGAAAAGAATCAAAGATGTAGATATAGTAAATTGTTTTAAGGTGAATTTACAAGTATGCCGCATATTACCTACATTGTACCAGTTATATCTGGGTATTAAACTAACTTCAAGACCTCGTCAGTTGTTATAAATTAATTAGCCATGAGAGGTACATAGGTACAGATAGTGAATGTTCATGTTATTATTTGTAAACATTTCCGAGTGAAGAAAACAACTGTATGTGGAATAAAATGCCAACAATACACACTATGTATACATGTACGCAATTTATTTTATTACAAGAAGTTCCGACTCTGTCTCGTTAGCATTAAATAGCATGAACATAATCGTATATTACAAACTCGTAGGATTTAAAATCCATGCTGGCATCTACGTGTAGAATTAAGAGTGCGTATATCAAGATTTCGGTGGAAACAATTAATCCTTCTAGAAACAAATATTATTCATTGTTAATGCGTACTGCTATGATTTGCTAGTATGTTCCAATGTTATTGACATGACCTTGACCTTGGAAGGAAGTTCATACTTAGTATACACGGATCATACTCACGTGGTTTATTACAGCCGAGCGGGTATTTACATATCGTAAGTGCTACAATTACAATCACATCAATCGATTATGCCTGGTATAAATGACATACGTGCATATGTTATGATTAAGTGATTAACGTATCCCCAGGTACCTAATTCTAAGAGTAAATCTTCAACCTGTGTCAGTATTAATGTAATACATTTTATATTTCAGCTACATTTTTGCGTGGTCAATAAGAACTTGTCCACATATTTAATTTACTTCACGTTCACCTGGTGCCTGTTTTGTTATGAATTATCACAAATAAAAAAGGCATGTGTGTATTTTTGATAAGATGCATGTTTATTTTCAGAACTGAATATGTAACAATATTTTGTAATCATGAAGCAAATGTGTATATTTTATCATCATAAGAACTTATTAAATGTAAAATTTTGATAACATCCAAAAAAGCGAACGAAGAAGCAGAATCCGGGTAAGAATACACTAGATGTGTTTTATCCGTTACGTAGTTAAATGAACAGTATATTTTGGTGGATAATCGATAGAATACTTTTGATAATAGGTAAATTAATAAACAGTACGGCAACTGATACGAAACTAAAACACTATTGTTGCGCTGTACTGAAATATTTGAGTGTATATACATTGTTATATTTATGTCCTAACAAACTAGACACGAGTATAACAAAGCTAGTTTCCTTGTTCTTAGATACTATACAATACTAAAACAATTGTAATACGGGTACACATCACAGACAATACCCTTCCTGGTTGGTAATCATCTTATTCTAGCTAAGATACATAATTGCACTTACCTCAAGACATCAAACACTATGATAATCCTCGGTTATGTTTTATAAAATAAATATATCCGTACATATATTAATCAGAAGTGCTATAGTAAAACTGCAAAGTTCATTACGCCATCATAGTTTAAGAAATATCGCAACATTACCCAATAAAAACAATTCACATGACACCTGTTTAGTATTTCAGTATCACATGTAAAGTTTTCTGCAAGGAAGTTATAGTATTGTTATAACTTAACTTATATCAACGATTATATATACACCTGTTGTTGCAACGTTGACTGTATTGATTGAAATAGTTTCTATACTTCCATCAGTTTCTTACTAACCTTGTTAGATGTGTGTGATATCATTCACAGCCTCAATGCAGTTATATGCAAGCAACATAATCAATGTATCAATACATCAATCATTCCGCGTTTCATCGATAGATCATAATAACAATACAGCACACGTAGGTGAACATACCTTGATGTATGAACATGTAATATTCTTATTTAGGCAACTTGTACATACATTTAAAAATCTTAATGCACAGTTAATAGTGTTAACGGACGACTTATAACCCAGTGATCGGGGGCTAACTTGAGAAAGTCGGTTGAATAATGTATGTAAATTTCAGACTATAGACCTACCCTTTACCTTTTACCTTCTTTCATTAAACAAAATTCAACTGAACAAATGCTTTGACTAAATACTCTTGATATGATCTTGATAATTTTAAGTACACTTATCCTTGATTAAAAAGAAACATATTCAATGTTGATATCCATCGATATAAAAACGATAGACAACAACAACAACTTAGCTTTCGTGTTTCCTTGGTTATATCTATTTACATTTATAATTACAATAATAAATATACTTTGAAGACAATTTTATTTGTGAAAACAGATCAACGCTTCATTATTGCAATTACTTGCATATTTTCATTTAACATGTATTGGATAATGGGAGTATCGTCTACGTTATGCATTTTATTAAGAGCAAATGTACATCTGTAATGTAGTAGACTGTGTTTTAAGTTAGTATTTTATTACTAAAATCTGGTTGTGGTGACATACTGTCGATAAAATACTAACATACTACAGTACGAGTTAAAGTCTGCATCGTCTCACCGAGAAGCCTAATCAAAGACAAAAATACCGAGGATGTCTCTTATTACTTACAAAACGGATTTCACAACCGAAAAAAAATCTAGATGGTTTCCAACCACTTCATAAATGACGCCATTTCATTCAATTTTGGTGACGTTATTCGTTTCCAACCTCGTAAGTGAATAAATTTAAAGATGCAGATTTTCTAAAGAAATCGATTGTGCAAAATGAATATTAAATAAACGTGAAAATGTAAGGGTTTACTCTCCAGGTTGGAAATCACTTGGTAGCCCTCATGTGTATTTTGATATATTCGTTGAATGCATAACTTTGATTCACTTGAGATTGCCTTGAAATATAATTTTATTTCCCTGTATACTAGAGGCTAGAGGCAATAAAAGTGACATAATGTATGTTTTATAGCCGGAATATCCACGTGATGGTTATTAAATGCATTTCTTCGTTTTACAGACAGGCATGTCGCTTCTTAGGAATATTGACGGTTTAGAGGAAAGTCTCAAATTAACTTTAATTTGACATTTCCTCCGACATTTAATTTGGTATGTAAGCTGTTTATGACATTTATCAACCTGACAGACATTTATAGCACATAAGTCTGTTCCATGCCAAACTATAATCCAAATATATTATAAGTCACAGAGCATTATATAAATTAACACACCGAACGCCATTCAAAGCCAGAAAGTGTCAACAATACGCTAATGACAAAATGGATCTCTTAGACGTAATATTCAAAATCCATTAGTGAAACATCCCAAAGAGACTCATTAATGAGTAAGCTATTAAAACAACAACGTATCACTCTCCAGAAAGGACAAGTGAGTCGTTTTAAATCTGAATTATCATAATGGTGTTCAAAAGAACAAATACACAACAATCACAATAATCAGCTACTCACTTAGTCTGTATTGTTAGTTTCACGACAAACGCCCACTTTGAAGCACTGTTTTTATATAATTCAGATATGAATCCAACATCTCATTTCAATATTAATTTCCTCACTGGACATTATGTTACACCATACGTAATGACGTGATATAGTTATGGCAAATGTGCTCCTATGTTTTTTCAATACAAGTTCTCATTTAGCATTTTCTAAAAATAGTGTCTGGCTATAGAAAAGTCCTCGTGATATTTAGTTCAGTGTGTCCGGATTTTTTACCAGTGCTATACAGTACAACACGAATAATGATATACTATCTAAGATATTTCATCACCATTGTACTAACTAAAGTACAACATAGGCACATACATTCTTCTATTAACTAGTTTTTGATAATTTGATTGAGACATATATTACATAATTATTTCCATGACCTCTGGGAAATCATAGTTCACGCTTTGTTTACTTTTTTAGGCATCGTGGTGCGATTTGGTATGTCCAGTGATATACACCAGCTTATGTAAAAGTATTTACATATGTAGTGACACCAATCATCATACGATTTCGCTATTAGACCTAATTTCATTCTTTAGTATGAATTGGTCCCATAATGCATGCTACTTCCATACGCAGGGATTTGTACCTTAGGAAAGAGCAGATTTGAGCTGTCAACAGGAAACATTTCGATCATGATTATCACGAACCAAACTTCGATATGCTCACTCAACAAGGACTTGAATAGCATACTGATTGTAAATTCTTACAATAAAATGGTTTGTGTCAATTTGTTGAAAATGCGAATTCCTTTGCGTTTGGTCTCCAAGATATACAGCAAATTAAAGTAAAGGGTACATTAGTATAATTTTAGCGGGCGACGGACAATGCGTGGATTTTTGTTGACAGATTTTAAAGAAATCGCCAATGCTTGACCACCGCAAATATTTAACTGTTCAAAACAGCCCCGCCAATTTAAGGTCGTATACAATGTCTCCTTGTTTCTAAGCCGCTTGAAAAGCAACGAACGAAAAAATATAAAGAACACCAGCATTCTACCTTCCTCAAATGTCCCCCATCAAAAGTATGATTAGTATTAGAGTTGTCGATGATCATAAATATATGACTTTGTATGTTTCGGTCATTTTTGGTACACATTTCCAGAACCCCATAAAAGCCACGCTGAAGAATTAATTATCTGCCGAAAGTTTGAGATACGTCGTATAAACATGTACGATTAGTTCGCAAAACCACACAATCATGTTATACACACATGCGAAGAAACATTTTATAATGTCTATGAGATACAATCAAATATACAATCACAGAAAATACGAGGACGAAGTACGAAGAAACCATAGTTACTCATGATTGCTTCGAAGTCCATTTTGTAAAATTACTAATTGATTTTTGTTGACAGAAAATAATATAAAAAGCGACTTGATTAGAGCGACTTGATTAGTTGACATGAATCTGAGTGAAGCACCTGGTCCACATAATTAAACCACATGATCCATCTTGTTATGAAACAAACCATTCACATCAATCATCGTTACATCATAACATGCTTATTGAAACGAAACTGAACCATCTACAAGTCAAGATGTACAGCTAAACAAAATCAATGTTTTGTCATGTAAATTCAGGATAAACACGTTTGGTCGTATCGGGTAATAATGCATTAAATTGTATAATTTAGAATAAAGTGTTAATTTCTCTTGTATATACTTAGTCTGAAACTCCGACAGCTGAATACGTTTGTATGGAAAACAATAAAGTAGATTCTAAATCAATTAACGTAAAATCATGTAACATAAGCTATTCATCACTTTTATGTTGGATAAATACTCAAACGTATGCATACTTCTCAAAACAGTTCATTTTGTTGCACAGATATAGGAAAACATATTCCGAAGTTTGAACTATGCAATACAATAAGACTTAGTGTAAATAACCTTACATATTCCTCCAGCAAGTTACAATCACAACATACAATTGGACAGAAAATATCGCATTAAATATTGGATAACGTATACTAATTGATCTCATTAGTAGTGGAGAACAAGATAATATATTTTACATATTAGGTCAGACTACCACCATTTATTTCAAAACATAATGACAGAACAAATAAAAACGACCTACAGGTTGACATAAACAATACTTTCTTCTAACTAACGAAGCTAATGTCGCGTACGAATATATCATAAACAAGATAAAAGCTTTGTACAATAATCCCCGGGTGATTCAAAGGACTAAACCATTAATAAGAACGATAGATCGATGTACAACGAAACCATCGAGTGAAGTGAGACAGTCGACATGTTGAAATTGAACTGAATAATAAGTAAAGTACTGAAAGTACTCATGGAAACTGAACTCAGTAGACTTGCACTGCAACATGGAATGGAAACTAGCTTAACAATCGTATGGCGGATGTATATAACGTAGTAGTTGGCACGGATAAAAATGCATGTGTACTGAGCGAGTGACGGCTATGGAAAGCTGAACTAGCCTTCCGTTTCCAAATATAACAAGAGCACAAACTAAGCGGTGAATATCCAAATCGACACTCATGTTGAATTAACTTTATTAAGTAAGTTCACTTTTATACGTTCGATGTTCACCCAATCTTCCTACGATGTATATAATATATCATCTCTCCATATCTCACTGAATAATCAATAAGACAATAATAACTGTCTGTGATGTTAATTAAATTATTTACTTGAATAAAATGACAAAATGATGATAACTCTTCAGGGTTCCCAAGATGACACAATACGTTGATGATTTATTACACGTTTTGTTTCCATGTCTGTTTCCTGACCTTGGATCAGACATGCGAGAGTTCAATCACCGTATGATACTATAAAGTAATATAAAAAATAATCGCAGGATTAGAAAAATTGTCATATTGTTAGGTACGATTCCAAAATATGTAATAGATACAGTACGAGTTTTTCTTCAAAAGTGTCTTCTTACAGACAAACATACCAATTTGTCCGAGGCGAAGAAGACATTTTTGAAGAAAATACGAGTACGTGTATCTGACTTATACGACGAGAAAGGATTATGTCCACGTGAAAGTTGAGTTATTGAAAAGTGTCTTCTTACAAACGTTAGAAGACACTTTTTGAATAGCTCTGCTGGGGGTATAGTCGTATAAATCATCTACGCCATTGTCTGATTAGAAAACGGTGAGCCTTACCCTACATAATATTTCACGAAACCAACTGACACGAATGGAAGATCTAATAGTATCCCTATCGGAGTGATTGAAAATAAACATTGAACAACCATCGTTGTTTTATTTTAGACATAAAAATGGCTAAGTGCTAAAATCCTAAAGCACGGAGCTAAATAGCGAAAATGTGCTAGGGTATTGTTTTCTGATAATTAACAACAACGACAATTTAGCACAGTAACTTAAGGCAGGAACTTAATATTGCATGATACTTTTTAATGTTTGTCTCTAAAGTCATGTGAAAAGAGTAACAAATATAAAGCAGTTCCAAAATTAGAACAGTTTGTTTCAGTTTAAGAAATGACATACATATAATGATCTTGACATGAAAGATGAAACGGAATTATGCATGGAAACACCATTTATAATGATTATTTGGACACACATTATGCGACAAACACAATTCAAGAGTGGGAACGGTGTATTTCTGTCATCCAATGAGCAGTTATTTGCATTCAACGAAAATTGATACATTCGCATAACTAATTATACTTTCAGTTATTACCATGCTTCGACCTACGTGATCACAACAATAGATTGTATGTCATTGCCTTCAGTACATCGTGAAAACTATATTTTCTCAGAAACTTCTCAATAGTAAAAAACATAATTACACGCGAGATATGCATTGTATGAAATACTACTAGTATACAAAAGGCACAAAGTTAGAAGAGATATGGAACATTTACCACAAATGTCTATAGCGAACATCAGCTCATTACATGTTGAACTTTCTACACCATTAGTTACAACATGAGCTTAAACTGAATGACTCAGATTGCGTATCATGCATCCTTTCTAAATAACTTAACGAGTCTGCAGATGTGATGTTTCCTGAGTAATTTTATCGAACTGATTCGCAACATTTGTTTATATATTACAGCGATAATAGTGATAAAAAAGAAAATATCAAAAACAAAATAATTTCACTGCAAACCTAGTCATAGAAGTATGGTCTGTATTTCGGGGGTTTGATTTGCTGTTTAATCTAATTTACCGAGGCAAGTACTATGCTAGTAGAATCACAGGAAAGGGATGGAGCGAGTATCGGTGCTTTACACTGGTCACGATAAAGAACCAGGAAATACTGTTCCAAATAAGAATAGGGATATGAAAACATGGTACTCTTGTATCTTATATTCTCTCTCTCTCTCTCTCCCTCTCTCTCTCTCCCTCTCTCTCCCTCTCTCTCTCTCTCTCTCTGAGATGGCTCCTAAATAACCATAGCTGTCTAATGGACCGTTAGTCAACAGATATATAAATAACTTGCTGATGAATGTAATGCTATCTAATGAGCTAATTCAGTAGAGGTAATACATGTGATAGTCACCTTCGTTATAGTGACCGTCATCGGTATATCTGATTGTGAACTTTTGCACTGTCTAATATAAATGGCTAACTGATAATTATATGTATCTCTTGCGGTCAAATCTTTTGAGGGAGAAGTAATGTTTCTTGTTAACAACCTTCGTGATAACAAGTCTCTGTGTTGCATGCTCATAAATAATAACACATGCATATATTTCTACTCTGATCACCGGATAAGAACAATAGTAATATTGTCCTATATTTGTCGGTTAGCTTAATAGGTCCAAATCTCGGAACGAATTGTACGAAGGTATCAATAGCAGATCACAGCATACAGTTCTTATCTTAAGTTATTTTTGACAGTTGACATAGTATTCTAATTGCACAACGTTGGAAGTTACTTTACTAACTCGCCAAAACAAACTTTTAAGTCATCCCAACGCCAAAACATAATGGAATATAAACACCGTGCGAACGAATCAATTCAACATGAGATGTGCGTCTGTCTTTGACGTTTAATAATAATTCTGAAATCTGAGGAATAGAAGATAACAAAAAATTATCTAGTAAAAGAGCTTCTCGGAATAATTTTATTACATTATTCGTAGCATGCTTTTATTTAGTAAAACTTGATTGAATATCAAAATGAAAAATCTTGGGTCGTAAAATAATCTTCCATGCTGATACGTCTCTCCCAATATTGAATATCAGACAAGGAAGTCAATGCTTTATTTCAAAGATATATTAAACTGTCTGATGGCATATTGAACTCAATAATGTACTACAATCACATTTTATTAGCAGAATGTTCAATGCTTTAGATTCAGTGATAACTTTGTTACATTCAAAAGGAGACCCGCTCCAAACAAGGTGTTTAACACAACCCGTAGAGAGCAACAGATATATATATTATACAATCTGATTGCAAATGGCAACAACCGGACAGACATAATCATTTTTGATTCCTAGATAATTTACAAACATTTATTTCAGTTTGTATCTATTTCGTTGGCTTGAATTCAAGCAGTCTATAATGTCCAACTGATGTTGTTTCTTATCAATATATCTTTTCCAATAACTTGATTTTGGACAAGCAACAGCACCGACAATATCAAAACACAATCATTCCGGCAACAACGACAATACAACTGCAAACAACAGTGGGTCCCAGCATAACAGAAGAACCCTTCATAGTTTTAGTGAAAGTTTCTCGAGACAGCTCAGTATGCAAACACAGAATCATGACGTTTACCATATCTAGACTATACGTTATGTTGAGAAAATACAATTCTGTCACCTAAAACAGATTGCATGAGGAATGGACGCTGTGGTTATAAAACAATGTACCAAGCGGTGTAACTTTTTAAACATAAGTATAACCAGAGATGGGTGATAGAATCAAGTACTCATAGTAGCTCAGTGGGTATTGTATTTCAAATGAAGGCACCGTGTATTGCTTTCGGCACAAAGTCTGCACAATGAATCAGACAACAGGGGCCGTATTATACAGTTTGAAAGATATGTTCTTACATTTGCTTTACTTTCTTATCAGTTTTTTTTCTTTTTCTTAAATGCATTGCTATGGTCATTTACACACTTCTGCAAATTTGCGTGTGTTTGTGTATGAGAAATGCTTGTTTGAAAACAACCGCGCATGGAAACCCACGGTACTTAAATTGCCACATTTAACGAATGATGGTGCCAGACACATGTCCGACATCTTGCGTTTTGGTGCGTCTTCATTTTAAAATGAACATGACAAGTGAAGAGATTCTAAAATTTAACAAACATACGGTTAATCTATCAATATGACAGGATATCCTCTGACAAGATTGATTGAATGAAACCTAAAACTATATGTTGCTGACATGTTCACAATACGCGAACGTTTGACATCCGCCCGATCGATTACAAGACGCATGTTAGATGTTCCTCACCAAAAAGCAATCGACAATTAATTAGAAGGACACAAATTGATATTCCGATCACTCAGTACTGTAATAACTTAGACAAGTGCTGATTGAAACTTGACATTGGCAAGTTCCAGAGAAGTGTTTCTGTCATTGTAAACACCAGTTTCAGATCAAATTGACATCCAAGCAGCATTTCTGATGACGTGAAACTTGTCGGCTCACTATCTTTGCTAATTTAACAAATCACGCAACTAACTAACTTTCCTTAATTAGTAGATACGCCATATTACAAATTCGATATAAAAAAACACCATTGGAACTCCATAAAGGGTCTTTGATATCAAGGATTTCCACCATCGTTATGGAATTAAGAGTAAAATTGCAATAAAATCTCCACTGATAGAGGGTCGTGGGTTCGAGCCCCGCTACCGACCATGTCTCTTTATGCGAGAAAGTAGGCGGTTGCTTACGGAGGATGTCAGTCTACTACTGGCTCATCCCAGGAACTATGCTTAGGTGAACTGTCCGTCTCATATGGTTCTGACTGTTGAAAAGGGGCGTACAACTTAATATTAACAAAAACAAACCAATAAATGCTCGAGATAAACCGGTTGCTCGTAATAACAAGGTATCTAGGCTTTTTTTGCTGAATATTTTTGTGTGTATATCAAATGCTTTATCCATTGTTGAAATCCGGTCCAGAAATAAGTGTTCCTTTTTATTATGATAATATATAATTAGTACTAATGTGGTCGCGAAGTGAGATTTAAAAGTAAATCATACACATAAGTATATGTCCTTGTATTACAGCCTATTCCGCGGAGTTAATCCCTGTCATTAAGGATGCTTTATACGTAACTATATTTGATATATGTGGCACTGACCAAAGTCGCTAAGAATTGGTATTCAAACCGATAAATTCATCATACAATTTATCACAGTAGGTAGTCTGGAAATCCTTTCGAAAAAGCCATAAACATCACATTCGATGATTTATCAAGTTCTGTTTATTGTACAACTTCAAAGCTTCTTCATGAATGCGCAATAAAACAGAATATTTAGATACTTTACTCACACGATCACTGATAATATGTCTATACATGAAATATTCCGAATACAATCAGTGCATGAAATCGAAGACAATACGTTGGATTGATGATTCTAGCATTTACAGCTAAAACAGTAATGTTCGGTTGATAACTTAATAGCACGCTCGAACCCTATTTAAACAGACTGGAGGGCATTGGACTGTTTAATGAAGAGTGCTGGTTGAATTCAAAGCGATGCACAAGTTTCTCATTGGCAAACTGACAGAATATTTTGCAACCAACGACTTTCTCCGTGTATCTCTGATTCAAACATTACCTTAGTTAGCAGTTATATACTGGCCAGAAAAGAGAACTATTAGAATAGTACGCTTACATTAAGGTGATCTATCATAATCTAACAGCTTAAGTGGAAATATGTAAACCGCATGCTTAACGACGTTCGGACAATGATACCGTTAAATATATCGACATACCCATCGCCAAATGTAATTGTTTTGATATTTCAGGTCGTTAGGGACATAAGTCTTAAATGATGTGGTACACTAATGTATTTTTCAGACATGGTAAACGTTAAATATAAAGATGAAGATATCTAAACGTATGCATCACAGAAAGCAGCCAAGTGGGATTATGCATAAAATGATAGACGGGACAGTCAGAAAACATAAGTGGACAATGTGATGTGGTGTTGCTGAAAGCAAACAGTTCTTAAACGTGTCAAACTTCGCTCATTACGATTTTCGGTGTAGCATTAGATCCATAAACCTTGAGTTCGTGAATTTGAACCCAGTGTGCGTAGTGGTTTGATTGAGAACATCAAACCCAAAGTCGCTGATTTGAAAGTTAACAAGTTGCTTATTGGGGAAAAGGTTACGACTGACACCAGGCACACTGGCCATAAACACCGTTCGCCGATATAATTATCAAAAACAGGCATGAAGTAAAAATGGCATACACATCTTTTCAACTAGTTATTTGATAATAATTATGGTTTACATACCATACGAGAATCCCCTGATTACAAACATGCTATGTCATCTTTAATCAATGTTAAAAGTGTGTAATTCCTAATGTTTAATTCTGCGAATGCTACTCAAATGCATGTTTATAGCTCGCGTCAAAGCTCATAAATAGATAAATAAATAATGTTTTAGGAATATCTTCATTAGTAAATTGAAATACAGTCAAACCTGTGCCAGTGGCCACCTCCATAAAAAGACCACCCTTTAAATAAAAGCCATTATTTTAAAAACCATCATTGATCATATAGAATGAATTGACCTTATTTATTCCATATATTCTTGTGAACATGTATTTGTGTTAATCATGCAACATAGAGGCTCAAAGGGAGGACTGGGCTTGCCCAACTGTGTTGCCTCTTCAAATAAAGTCATTATTATCATTATTATTACATACCTCCGAATAAATGCCTAATGTTAATAAAGGCCGCTAAGTATGTCGTTCCCAAAGGTGGCCTTTGTTCACAGGTTTGGTCGTATGAATGCATGTTTTATTTAGTCTCACATAATATGTATACTTCTATATTTATGTGTGTTCTATAAACCGGATAGTATTCAAGTTTACAATAGTTGATGTATATCCTCATTACTTCCGTAGAGAACAATGGACAATGAACTATATACTTAACTTGAATAATTTTATGTTCTAGTCGGTTACATTAACCTTAATAAATTACCGAAATATCTAAATACATACATTTAACACAGTAAGGACTTAAAAGAGTTTAAACTAAGATCAACGTTTGATCCTAATTAAAACAGATTTAATTTTCAATTAATATCATTATTGTGAAATTATAAAAGGGACAAATCGAAAATCGGCCCGATTGTAAGAGTACGCAATAAAGATACATCTTCACTTTGAAGTGGCCACTTCAATGAAGAATTTGATTATTTTTAGATTCGACCATAAAAGTATTCATCCGTATAAAATTATCTCAATTTATTTGTTAATCATTCAATTAATGTTACTACAAAATTGTCACCCGAGACTATTAATATCGACCGAGGCGTCGGTCAACATTACTAGTCTCGGGTGACATTACGTTCTATCACCCTCTATGGGATGTGATATTTATATATTATTATACTATGTACATATACAACATTGAACCTTCCTAAGGTCAAGGTAAAACATTTGGTAGCTGGATCCTCTGAATTTCCAATCACTTAAAATGTCCAGTGCCAAGTTGGAAGTCGAAGAAAACTATTATGTTAAATAATATTTGCATAGTCTGCAATGTGGAAATTATACACTCAACTTTAGTTTGATGAGAAAAATATGACTGTATAAAAAGATTGTCTCACCAATTCTTCATAACTCCTGTTGTCCACTAGATATCCAAATACGGCCACTCTTTCACTTAATCCATTTTAATTTGCAACGATTGGAAAAATACGAAGCGCAAAGCAATAAACCTTTCACGGTGATATCAAAATAAGAACTTAAGCAATCATAATACTAAAACGTACGCTAATGTTATTTTTCAAATTCCTAATAATAATTAAATCTTTTGTAAATCATTATATACTTATAAAGTTTGATTACATCAAATCCGAGCGGAGGTTAATAATTATAGATCAATACTTCCCTATTGATCTTTCACGTCGATTAAATAAATAATACAACATTCTACGCGCATCGAACATTCCTTTTTTACATATCGCACGAACAGTATTTATTATTCGATATTCATAATCGGTAGAATAATATTCTTTTAAATACACTATAATCCGTATTAATGTAAACTCCGCGTAAATTAGCTAGGGACAGCAGCTTACGCTAATGATCGGCAAAAATAAACAATTCGTCTAATACTATGATATCATTTATGATCGAGGACCATTTAGCCGACGATCTGCAACGGAAATAAATCATATATTAAATACAGCAGCCGGTACGTTATTTACGGCAGGTATTATTTTTAATACAGATAGGTTAATTATATATTTTGTCAAATCGACAATCACCTGACTGTGAACATTGTGAAATAATGGACTGTATGTCGTGATATACAATATAAGTCATTAATATAAGCAGTTAGTACTTAATATTGTAAAGAAGCACGAAAGTAACAAAAACACACCACACTGCCATGTTTTTAGGAACAAAATTCCTTTAGGTATACATCTCATTTTGTTTTAACAAAACAGTGACGCCTCTCATTCGCCTTGTTTATTGACAGTGCCACCTCTTCAAAGCAACACTCTTTTTGTGGAAGCAAATGTTGTGTTGTTGAGAGGTTAGCATTGTTGCTCTAGAGAGATTAAATTAATAGTTAAATCGTACATTTGGAACAAACATGCTGTTGTTCAAAGGAGGTAGTTGCTAAAGAGAGGGCCGCTCTGGAGAAATGTACTGTATTTCAAAACTAGAAATTTATTCAAACTTTCATTTTTCGGAAAGAAAGAAACCTCACAGAATGGGAAGCTCACAATACTGAAGTAATAGATAAGGCAGTTGACAAAAAAGACGTTTATCGATTACTAGACTTTTAAACTGTCTCCAACGGGCGCGGCAGATTCCTTTTAATCTCTCTATTTCGATAAAAAGCTGACCATTACAATAACTATAAATTGAACATCAAGCTTGGGATAGCACGCATCTATAAAACGTTATATATACAACATTATCATAGCGTGTTCAAACATTGTTGCAGGATTTAAATGGATATTGATACGAATAACAGATCAGAACTACTAACCATTAAAACGATGCATATCCTAGTGGAGTCCGTTTAATTGATATATCTATAATGCTTATGGTATATATTTCAGAGGATTATAATCTTGAATAGTTAATTAGGTACAAGAAACAATAAATAGGATACAATAAAGTTATGCAAACATGCCTAGGGACAGAAAGATTGTTAAGTTTTAAAAATGCTATCTTTAAGTCCCATAAGCATATACATTTATCGGTCCTAACAGTTTCTGTTTATTCTATAACAGAGGAATCCGGTGTATTTTCCTCCCGTGCATACTTTATAGCAAGAACAAATGTAACCAAACTCACTATCGTATTTGTTTCAATATCATTGAAAAAAACTATTTAAAGAATAGTTGTGTTTTCACCCAGTCATATTATGCACACGGCATTAAGTGACGTCACGCGCTCTATATATTTCAAGTTTACAAAAGCAAAAAACACAGCGAAATGAGTGTTTTTAGAAGAAAAATGGCTTGTTTCGTCGGTAATAATTATCTTGGGATAATATCAGCAAATGTTTGTTTTTACATATATTTTTATTGCAAAAAGCTCATGGGGCTTTAACTACTAAGATACAGTGTATAACTGTGTAAGCGGTCACCTCTGAATGAAGCCCAATCTGTAAATAAAAGCCATCCTTTTAAACCCGTCAATGCTTATTCAGAACAGACTGACCTCCGAATAATTGCCACCTGTCAATAAAGGTCATTTTTATCTTTCATTTGGATGGCCCTTGTTCACAGGTTTAGATGAGGAAGAATGATGGATACAAACACTGACTGTGTTTCTATTTGGATTTTCTTTCTTCAACCGGATCCTTTACGGTAACTATCAATGTTTCCACAATAAGGTGTGCACCATAGCTGGATCGATTTAACACAGTTGTAAGAAAATTCGCCACACCTGTGTTTTGTACCAATGCTTGATACATGTACGTGATTAGCATGGTTATACACCTTTAAAACAACGCACCCCGCAATGTATATGTTTTATACATACATTGTATGCAAATTGTTCGTATAATTTCAATATGCATAAATGCACGATTTTAAATCCGCCTGCACTCGTGAACTTTTCAACGCCCAGATATGAACAAATTAATCTGCGAGGTCAATGACTGGGATATAACTTATAAATACTTACAGGCTCTCCTGTTTCATTCCAAGGAGATCTAAAATCGTAACAATATCAACTGTGTGTTACGGCTATCAGACATAACTGGTCCTGATTAGCCGGGGAAAGAACTTCTAAATATATACATTTTATAACACATAGCTTAGTTAAACTATAACAATTAGTAACGTCGATTACTTTAAATTGAGTTACAGTTCATTATTAATTCAACGTTGGTAAACAAAGACATGACTTTATTATCAGGGAATAAATCAGATTAAGGGTCTGTGCCTTCTTTAAAATCGATGATAAGTTAATTTATATTAAACGTGCTCTTTCATTGAATCAAATAAAACATCCCAATTTCATGCAACATTAGGATTTGACGGTCATGAAATAGTTAACATCATATTTGTAGTTTTTTAATTTCTGCTTAGAAATTTGATTTAAAGGCCTGATCTCTTTTTTATCTCTGATAATTATCGTACAAAATTGACCGTAATTGAATCCAGATATCAAAATACACATCAGTAGAAAAATGACGTTATCCACTAACTTAATGTGACCTTATTGATTTTGTTCAGGAAGCCAAGACATGATTTAAAGATTTCCAGAAAAAAACCTCTCGTCTCTATCTGTACATACTTCGTTACGATATGTTCATGCTCTCTGTTCAATCTCAAGACTGCCTTTTAAGCACGCATAATACCAATCGTAGCCGCGGAGCTACTTGTGTTTACGATTTTTTGGTCAATGGGCTCGGATTTGATATTTTATAATCCAATAGTCTTAATTTCTTTTTGATACGAGACAACAAAAATAACATTTCGATTTTCTTTATTACGTTCCTAATATCACTGATACAAGAGGTAAGGACCATGATAAATCTATCATTATTAGAAAATATTTATTTTGAATCATAGCCATGCAAATTTCGTCAATGAACTCGGATTTGATTGTTTATATTCCTTTCGGCCAACAGTCAGACTTTCTTTCAGCACGGACTAAACTACTGATGAATTAACTGACCATATAGATAAAGAGGAAAAACACTGACGACATACACAAAGAGGAATTTGCATTTCTATGTATGTTACTATACGAAGTACATGTACTAACATTCCAAGAGTACCAAATGCGACACAGTATGTTTAAATTTACAAAAGTACTAATTGAAACGAATATATGTAAACTAAATATAAACAGCTGTATGTACGTAGGCTAGATGCTTATTATTATTTTCTTACTTTTGATTTCTCACAATTATTTTTACTTAACAAAATTCTCACGTTCACAAATTAGCTAGATAATTACTGTACTGCATTGGTAAATTGATGATTTTGTTCTGTTATGTTACATTTTATCTTGTTTTCAATGTTTGTAAAATGTTGCTTGTAGTTCACGCAAGTAAGTGTATGTTTATAATATGACGATGGGCTGTAATGCTTAAGTCTTAATAAAGTATCTGTTCTGTTCTGTTTCTGTATGCCCAAAGTGTCAGTGTATGATATATTATGATAGTGCAGTGTCAGTTCATTCTGCACAATATCAATTGATATACTTAATTAGAAGGATTAATATATTATGGAAAAATAGATTATTTAGTTCAGATTCATTTTACTTAAAAAGTGTTATAAATCCTTTTTTGGTAAATTGTATATGAGATGAGATTTGTTTTGTAAATTATTAATCAGTTCACATGTCGTTTGCCTGTTAATACACTTGAGTGTACTGAATACTAATGTCTTATGTCTTAAAAAACTATTAATTAAAAGCACAATTGGCAATTAAATACACTAAAGTTTTGTTAAATCATCAAAACCATAATGATTTTCTTTTGTTCATCTTACATGCTTTCTTGTCAGATAATAAAACATGCACTTACATTTTTTACTACACATTATTGTGTTTGTTTGTCATATACCAGTATTGTTGAGTTAAAATATGTACAACTATACAAATGTACATTCATGGTGAATACTTGCAGACAAGATACCTTTATTGATATTGTGCATTACACATATTATTGCTATTTCACTATTGAAGGAATCATGGGCATTTTAAATTTAATGAACACTTTAATGAAAAGCTCTATTGATATTGTGTTTATTAAAAATGATCTCCTTATAATCAAAATTTACCATTATTTTGTGAATATTATAGTAATTTCGATATCATGTAAAAGATTTTGCGCAATATCAAAACAAACACAATCGTTTATAAATGAGACTTAAGATATTTCTCAAATTTAAGAGCAAAATGAACAGAGTTCGTGTATTTAAGTCAAAATTTAAGAAAATCTTAAGTTAAGAAGCTTTATAAATACGGCCCTTGGTGTATAGCGATTCTCTTGGTAGAGTCGCACATATGCCCTTGTTTTTAGTTTGTGTCGTGCTATTCTCACGACACCGTTTGTTATTCCAACGACTTGCTATTCTCACGGCACCGCGTGTGAATAAAACGACGTACTGTTCTCACGACACCGTTTGTTAATAAATTGACGTGTAATTCTCACGACACCGCTTGTAAATATAACGCCGTGTTATTCTCACGACACCGTTTGTAAATAAAACGACGTGCAGTTCTCACGACACCGCTTGTAAATAAAACAACGTGCTATTATCACGACATCGCTTGGAAATAAAACGACGTGCTATTCACACGACACCTTTCTAAATCAAAGGCCTGGAGGGATACACGAGGGATACATACTAGGGATTAGACTGTTTGTGACGACGAGATACGTTTTGACTTGGCCCCATCCCGCACAGTCTAACAAACATCTGCACATTTGTGTGCAGAAAATCCCCAATTAAAACCCGTTGTGACCAAAGTGAACCATTCCGTATAAATTATTCCAACATACCTATTCGGAAAGGTGCATTAATGTTTTGTTTCTTCCCACAATTTTCCAACTGAAAACGAAACCTGAGTAATGGCAATTAAGGTGGATCGCGGGTTTCTTCCAGAAAAATGGTCATTTTTTTAGACGTCAGCGTACAATAAAGAAATTTTGCATGAACAACCCTTAAGGTATTGGCTAACGCAGAAATGATATATTCAAATGATATATCCATAGAAACCGGGCAAAAAGCGCCATCTAGAGGAGTGATATATTTTTCGTTGATTTTCGCGTTATTTCCTGTATTGTTCCGATAATTTTGTGTATTAAGTTATGAAATTTACATAACTGGAATGCTGGATCATTTACAAATCCGAAAAAGTAAGTTATGTTACATTTTGCTGTCATTGGACATTAAAAGACGTCGAGCGAACTCTGTAGGGGTGGCAATTTACAATGCCTAAAATAAGACATTTTTCTCTCAGTCGCGTCAACAGTGAAAAAACGGCCCGATGAATTTTTTACACAAAATTATCGGAGCAATACAGGAAATAACGCGAAAATCAACGAAAAATATATCACTCGTCTAGATGGCGCCTTTTACCCGGTTTCTATGGAAATATCATTTGAATATATCATTTCTGGGTTAGCCAATACCTTAAAGGTTGTTCAAGCAAAATTTCTTTATTGTACGTTGACGTCTAAAAAATGACAAATTTTCTGGAGGAAACCCGCGATCCACCTTAACTACTATGGGGCAGTGCATACCAAATGATTATACAGTACAACATGATCTTAAAACATTTGGTTTAAGGTCAAACAGTAACTTAAATAGTAAATGACCAGTGTTTACTCATGAACAGGGACACCACTACCATTTCAAAGGCTAACACGCATTATTTTGCGCGGAGCTTCCCAATTGCTGTCTCCGCAGCAACAATTGTACTTGTTCTAGAAAGTTTTTGTCCCGTTAGTAATACACGAGTATTTCATACCTTATTCGCCCTAAACGGATATGAACAAAACATAGAGAACCCCGGGTACAGAATGCTAAGTAAACTTGCATCCATTTTAGGTATCATTTTAGTATTAATCATTTTAATTGCCATGTTAGGGGTATTCCGAATAGGTCAAAGATCTTCCGAGAAATGCAAGGTAGATCATTTGGACTTGGATACAGGTCGGGAATACCAGGGAAATAACTCCTACAAACTGAAATTTATCAAGGGAGGATACTGCTGTGTTTGATGTTATCAGTGCGTTAAGTACTTATCTCCCTCCAGATATAAACATAATTAACGTTAAATTCAGACAGTTTGTTTATTCCTGAATTGAAAAGTATGTCTTTATTACTGTATTATATCATTATTGTTGAAATTGTAAGGAACACTAATATTTATTCAAACTACCTGGCCGACTGTCTCGATGGAATTATGAAAGAATAATGTTATATAATTACTATGGTCATCTATATTTGTCACGTTGTGTGACCTTAATCCTTATATAAAACATCGTTTTGTTGAGTGTAGTTTATAAAAGGATTTAATTCTATAAATCCATATTTTATGAACTCAGACATTGATAAAGAGCTAACTGGGATTTTGAAATGGCTAATATTTGCGGTTCATTTGTTTACATTCCCATGGGCGTACTGTGTGATTAAACAAAACTGAGACAGATACTATACCGCAGATATTATTAGGCAGCTTACATATAAAATGTTCATGTAGAAAACTGGTATCTCCTACCGTCTGTGTTCTTACGTATGCATTTATGTTTACCTCCTTATAACCAAATTTTATCAAATGTACATTTGTATATGTATTTTGTAAATTTTGACAATTCCAATGTGATAAAGTATAATTATCCACACATTAAAACAGTCAAACGAAACTTGGATGCTTATTTACGCTTATAATTATACTCGATGGTTGCGGGTAGAAATATATATTTATGCATCATAATTTAGATAAAATAAATTATTCTGTCAGACGCTTTGACGCAGATGTACGAACACAATTTCCTATTGAATTTCACGTTCACGCTGAATGAACATAAATGGCAGTGAATTCTTTATCGTGACAAAGTTATATGTAGGTTCGTCAACTCTGGGCAGCTAGTCGAAATTCAGTCGATCATATCGTTTAGATATATTTTCTCAACTATTCGTACACAATGTTGCATTTAATGATTATTGGTAATATTTCAGGGCTTTGCAGGCTATATCTATAGTTTCAAGTTATATATTCGAGATTCTAAATATAAATTACATGTATTATCGTTAAACTAAACTGTTCATTATTTTTTCGAGTGAACATACAGTGGTGTAGCCAGAAACAACTTGAAGCAGAGACACTCTATGGTGATCCAGGGTCACTCTATGGGGTCCATGGCATGTCGAAACATTTGTTGTACCTAGAACGTCTCTGGTGCGTTTTGGAGGCCACATAAACCATGACACTGTTTTAACAAAAAAATATCCTAATCATGGACGATATCAACCGCGGTTTTGTAACAATAAAGTATTATTTTACCACACATCATGCATTCTTCGCTGGAATCTTCAACAAGTGGTTGGGTCGAGGAACCTGATACTCAGATTAAGTTTTATTAAATACGACCGCCTACCAACATTGCATTCATTCGCGGAGTACGAATTGTGAACCTAGCGTAGTTTACAGTCAACAATGAAAGAGGTAAAGAAATAGTTCGCTTATATATGCTTCATACGGCCAATACCCGTATTTCATTTCAAAATGTACTTGAATAGAGCCTGTACAATGTAATTATTTACCTTTGTGCGGTTTAATGAACATTTACAGTTTGTCTATCTGTCGTATATTGCAATTTCGGCTATCTAAATATAAGGTAAGTGCTAGTATTATTATGTTTTGTGATTTTTGTTTATATAAATAAATGGCGATGAAGTAAATTGATCATCATGTATATCGGCTCAGTTATAATTGTTTAACAATCAGGGTTTTGAACTCGATTAAAATTTGAAGTTATATTTATGATTTATGAATTATCACCGACGAAGGAGTAATTGTTTTCACTACAAAACAATGTGATATTTACGTTTATCGTATATTTGTGAAAGTGTGCCATAAAATGATAAAGATCGTACGTAGATTACGACTTAAAGACATGGTGTCCACGGGCGTTGACCTATTTTCTGTGATCTAAATGCGACATAAAGTTTATGTTTCCAGCATTATATAGCGCAAACATTAATCGATTGGATGTGTTAAGTTCGCTCGCCACATTGTTAAACGGGTAGCATATAAAAAACCCTAGCCTAATGACCATCTAACCCAAACCGAATAAGCCAGCGATGTACTGAATAACATAATTAGTGAGGAATTTGATTCGTTTTGAGTGTTGAATTTGAGTGTACAATAGAGGACGTCCTTGTGACCGTTTTAAATTATCGGTAATTTCAGTGGGCTACAAGTAACACCCATTGAAATGGTGAATTTAGGCGCTGATATTTAGTGAAAGAGATTATTTAGCAAAATAATAAGGAAATGGTTCACTGATTCTGTTAAAAGTGTACATACATGACTTAAATATATTTATTTTAGAACATCAAATATGAAATTAACACGACTCTGTTACAATGAGTTTGTCATGTTTGCCGTTTCAAATATAGAACACCTCTTATTGTTATTTGGAATATTTATTCTTACGGCTCGAATACATTTCCTAGTATAGAGTTATGTTTACATTTTAATTAAATGTAGGTATGCTATTAAACTTATTGTTTGGACTTAGAGTTTAAAAATAGACTGTAAATATTTGATGTAGCAAAACCTTGATATAAGGGACCTAACTATTTTTGCTTATACAATGTTCTCGATTTTTAAGGGCGTCAGTTGAGAAAGTGAAAATATAAAAAAATCAGGCCCAAAATGCTATCGCTAGATAAAGATGGTAACTTAACGTCGAAGTTGTAGCTTAGTTATGTCCATTGTGTAATGTTTAAGATGTCAAGTTCCCTGATAATCAAAATCCTTTACAGAATGAACATGTTAGACCATTACTGTACTTAAGTTTATCGCAGATTTTGGAGTCACGTACTAATCAAGAAAAAATCTAAATTTCCAAACACGATTCGCAGATCAAATAAATCGAGTTTCTTTCTGGTTGTTATCTGAGATTTAATTTACGGGCGTGTTATATTCGTTGTATATGTATACGACTTCAGTGATTTTATTTTACGGAATTGTGGACAAAGATCAACAGTCGTCCTAAAAGAATAACGGTTTAGGACTCTGCTAACAGCACCCACCTACCACAATCTCTGAAAAACCGATGAAAATCGGGTCTACATAATAAAGATTGCTTAAGTCAGCATTTTGTCAAAGGATACAGTTATTTGAAATGTTCGTAATAATATTTTGATAACGGTAATAGCTTATAAAAACATGACATTATCAGCGAATAACAGAGTTTTCGTTACCAAGTATTCATTTAACATGAAACATGATATAGATGTTCTTTATGCTCGATTTATTTAGTACAGTGCTACCTCTGCAAAGCAACACCCTATGGAAGTGGCAAAATTGTGTTGTTCTTTAGAGGTTGTTGCTCTTGCCGAGGCTAAAAAACATGATGTTGCCGACGGGAGGTTGTTGTTCAAGAGAGGGCCGCTCTAGAGAGGTTGTACTATATATAATCATATTGTTATACGTTTTATAATATTTTTATTTGTTGTGACTTTCAGTACGGAGGAATTAAAATTATCTAGAAAAATAAACTTTAGTATGCCATTTATTTCCAGAGCTCCACGATGCCTACCTACATATGACTCCTGACAAACTGTACCAACACTCATTCGTCAGAGTGCTTTTCGAATTGAAACAAAACTGAATTCTCCACAAACAGTTGACAAAATAATATAAACATTCATTTGGTAAGGATATACTGTGACAAACCATGACGGCGTTCTTGGATACCCTGAATAGTTTTTATGAAAATGTTGGGTCAGATGGTGAAAATGCGACCACTGAGTAAGTATTCCATCCATCATATATTATCTCTTATACCTCAGTATCATTATAAAGCCATCAATGTTCAAATTCCTTGAACTACTAATACACCAAATAGGACTGTTTTACAAAATACTGTTTACTATTCTTAATTGATTATGTTCAGCCTCTTTTATAGTTCAGTTTACATATGATATTTTTTATGGTGTATATTTCTCATCTTATATAACATGTCGCGCTTATTTGTATTGTTTTGACGATGTACTTTGTACAAGACGCTAATACAAGTTCTATTCTGTTCCTATTCCGATAAAACAATTTAATCAAGCATCCATAGATATTTTATTAGAAGTATGAGACATTTAAAAAATACATGTAAACAACAATAACTCCATATTGACGCCTCTTTTAAGACATAGAAAAACGTTCGTTATTTTGAGATGGTCTGATCGTCGTGTATCTTCTTTGTTAACTGAAACAAATATCAACTTATCTACCAACTCCTAGTCAGGATAATGTTGAAAACATGCCCAGTTTAAAGTCTAAAGCATATAATAGAACAAAACATGACATGTGTAAACAGCATGAACTATGCAGTAATAAAAATAAACTTGGTATCAAAACTAAATTTAGTACCAATACATTGTACAATTAAAGTTTAATCGTGCACGAATCGTAAAACGATTTAATGTTAGAGTTACTTTTATATAACATCGAAAGTCATTGTAATAATTCTCGTGTTTATAAATAGCGGTGCTTGGTAAGTGTCTTGCTTTTAGATGTTTAGTTTGATATTTCTAATTTTTAAAACACAGGTATTTGTACCCCATTGATTGCCTGTCACGATTTATTCATAACGTCGTATTATATACTGTTTTTTACTTTACTAACCGACTAGTCCTTGTCATAAGTCACCCAAATTGAATTTACGACCAGAAGCTTAGCTAGGAAGTCAGTCAACATGGTATCTGATAAGTAATCAATAGACCCCACCACTGTGAGTTCGAACCCCATCGGGACCAGTCAAACTGTACCGTGATGTAGCAGTCAATCGATGTTTCTAACCAGGTGTATGCATGTGGCCTTCCCCACAATTAAAGCTAGAAGTGACGCTGATTGCTTATACGGCGGAGAAATGAAAACAGTCCGAGGCTACATGGTTCAACCCATTTAAAAGACAATATTTTATGAGACTTTGAAACTACTTCTGAGCCCACAACATCTGTTATATGCATCTAGAGTTTCTCTAAGTTATACTAAACTATGTATGGTAGTGGCTTCAACGTGTTAGTTCAACAATGTGCATGCATGTGTTTACACACGTGCGCCGGTACACTCAAACCCGTGAACACAGGCCGTCCTAAGGAATGAAAAACATGGCCTTTTTTGACCGGTGACCTTTATTCGAAGGTCGTTTTAGATAATCAATGACGGCTTTTATAATAATGACCACTATCCACAGGGTGGCCATTATTCCAAGGTGACCACTAAAACATGTTTCACTGTATGTTTATTTGTTCTCCTACTAATATTTATTCCTATTGGTCATCGTTGTAACCCACTGTGATGGTACGGCTTGAACACGATGCACGATCCAACACTTAGCCTTAAAAAGAGCTAACATTGGCAGCGTGACACAAGGAAGCAGTCAGTACCATATAATGGACCCCCCCCCTCCCACACACACACCAATCCTAATATTTTGATCCACATTTTGGAAACCGGACAGTTTAATGAAGTTTTATAGCATTAATTTGCATGTTTCTAAATGGACACTCATTATAAGCTCTTGG